>JAQFVV010006299.1:0-703750 GCA_028023455.1 Epiperipatus broadwayi
AATTGTAAAATATAAATATGAAGTTGGATTATCTTTCAGGCACACTAAATGTCTAGCTTATCTAATGAGCTAGGTTCATATTAAAATAGGTGTGTTCTATCTTATAGGATATATTTTAAATTAAAGAGTGTGCGTTTAAATTTGACATTTTATAAATTATATATTGTAACAAAACAAATTCAATAGCAACTTGAATTAGTTACCTTGAAAATCTGCAAAAGATAGTCAACAACATAATAATTTAATACTATTTCAATATATTATTTGTCATAGTAAAAATTTAAAAAAACATTTTATATTTGCTTTTTCTCTAGAGAATATATAAAATATCCACCTATTTCCAAACATTAAGAAAATATGCAAAAAACACAAATACTAAAGGCAATATTTTAACTTTAGTTGATTTTCAATTATCAGCATTAATGGCTAGAATTCTGTTGGTTTATTGAATCCAATGTTATTGTTTCTGCTATATTACATTTTCAAAGTGTTTTAATAAATCCATTTTTTATCCTAAGCAAAATTCTGAGCTAGATATTTAAATTAACCATTGAACTAAAAGGTGTGTCTAGAAAAATATGTTACAACTCAAGACCATGCTATTTATTATAAATCTATTTAATCTTAATTTTTATAAAAATAATTTTGTTAACTTACAAATTTAAAAATTAATTCTGTAAAAGAATTAAACGATAAAATCTTTTCAAGCATGTGATCGGATTTGTGAATATTATTTTCTAGTTAATCCTTCAAAAATGTCATTTCGGAATTTTTTGTTTTTAATAAAAGTAAACCTTTCTTAAATAAAAGAGGATATTGTTATGCACGTAATATAATTTTTTTTATGTACGTATAATTACCATAAAAAAATAGCAATGCAAAAGTCTATTTTTATTTTTTTTTGTTATTTTTAAAATTACGATATAACTTATAACTGTAGTGTTACATTTTATTATTTACATTTTAATGCACTTATATTGATTTAGTATATGGGTAGTGAGAAAAAGGAATTATTGAATAAATCGTGGATGAGCGTTGCTACATTTTTAATAAATATGTTCTACTTTAATAATTTGCTGAACGGTTCTCTCTTTAAAATATTTAAAAACTAAACAAATTATAAATTTTTAAAAATTGGTATATTATTCGCTATAGATAGTATATTTATTTCTTTGCAAATAAAAATAATATTTAATATTCTTTTCATTTATTGTCTTTTAAACTTATTCTATATTTTTTTAATTAAATAAAAATAAACGTATATTAAATGCCTCCACAAAATAAAATAAATTATTGCAAGTTGTCATAGCAACCTTCTGATGCTTTTTAAAAGATAGAACTCCGCGAATTGTTTGTAGCCTAGCAATACACACAAAATAAAAATCTAAGCAAATTTTATAACTGTTGGAAATAAAATACAGAATTTTATCCAATGTAGAAGTTGATCATGCGCAATAGTTAGTTTATCTTTGTTTATTTTCCTCGCTGCGCGGCTATATTATAAGCTATGAAACAACTTTACAGTTTGCTTATCTTTTTTTATGGCTTCACGCAAAATTTTACTTAGTATGTTTATAGTCTTCATAATACCTACTTTATGGTTTATGCCAGCCATTTCTCTGAATATTACTTTTGTTTTTGTTAGCAATATATCAACACAGATTTTTTGGTTTCCAAAACTCTTTGAATTAACTAAAAAAAGTGCTGTAAAAGATTCTAACAATCAAATTTCACTCTACAGGGACATGACTTTAAACTCGTTCGTTATTTCATCCGAAGATTGCTCTTCTGATAAAGCAGTTATTAAAACGAGTCATATTTATTTCAATGAAGAAATTCATGCTATTTTTCATTTTGATTGTGCGGATTCTTTGCCAGTTTTAACTTTAATTTCTAAAGACTGGAACATACCCGTTCTTGCATCAGCGATCTCTAATGTTCCGGATTCATATAACAGTATAGTTAACACTTTAACTTGTAGTGTATTAAATTCAGCACGTTGCTTAGGAATACTAGTAAATCAATATAGTTGGAAAAGTATAGGAATTGTTTATAGTTCAGATTTTAAAATAATTTATAAAAAGTTGAAACTGACATTATTAAAAGACTCAATAAAAGGAAACTTAAATATTATGGAAATCGAACAAACCGACTATAAACTAATGTCAAATGCAATTTATCACCTTACACATTTTATTAGAGGTAATCTATATTTATATGTATATTATGTGTGTATGAGTATATTTATATTAAAATAATATGCATTTCTATATGTGTTATTGGGTGCTTTTGTTAAGCGTTTATTATGAAAAATAGTTATCTCAGTTTCGAGAATATCTTGTCTTGAACTTTGTTATAAAATGTCCATAATCAAAAAGCTAAATTCTTTGTAATAATTGTTTATCTTTATTAATAAACTCCTGATAAATGTGTCTTCACGAAAACAAACAATTTTTTCTCCTCTTGCTATTATCTTTAAATTTCTTTTTCTCTATGTGTCGCTCTCTTTGAGTCTCTTCCAAAAGTCTTTGCCCTTTAATTCTCTGCTTTTGACTTTTTTTCATCTCATATTAGTTAGATCAACATCTTGATCTTTTCCTTCAATTTTTAACAAATCTAACAGTGCAAATCAGCTTTTTCATGCCTTATCTATACCATATGTTACTATTATGTTTTTGTGATTATTTAATTTTATGTCGTATCTAATATTCATATTCTTTCTACTACTACAAGCAATATAACCATTCAGTTTCCAAAAGTCAATAAAATAGAAAAAAAGATACATCAAAGACGAATTTTGCAATGTCTATAAAAACTAATCCCCAAATCGCAAATAAGTCTTCCTATGGAAGACATTCTATTTATTTCATACTTTGCGATGCTGTCTTTTAACATCTGCAGCAAATTTCCTCTCTAAAAGACTTCAAAACTAATTATAACGCTCTACTGTATTTTCTCTTTTATCATATTTTTCCAATGAAAACAATCGACATTACTCTTCTTTATAGTGTCTCACAAATATTATGTTCAAGTTTTTTTATAAAATATTTTTTAGATGTATGATCATTCATTCTTATATCCAATTTACTGAAGATCTGATTTTACAAAAGTGGAATCTCTAATATTAAATCAACAAAGAGAAATACATATATTGACTGATCTTGTAATTTTATCATTATATTTGTAGAATTTATGAACTATCTTCAAATAAAAAAATTTCAGGTGTTTTTAGGTTACATCATTTGGGATCCTCTCACATCCATACATTAGTTATTTCATTACTATAATATAATCTATTTTTTACTATGTTAAAAGCATAATATCTCAACATCTAAGTCCATCTTTACTTAAAAAGTTACCAAGATATTAAAATTGTCTTATATTTTCAAACTAATACTGATCCAAGATAGAAATTGGTGGAGATTTTTTTCCCACCACTAGATTCATTAAATTGGATTATTTTGTTCAAGTCTAAATTTGTAATTGTTGTGAAATGTGATAACATTAACTTCCATAAAGTTTTATTAACCAAATAATAAATATTCTTTAGAAAGTTAAACTTATGATACATTTTATTGTACATAACTTTAGATGTTTTATTTTGAAACAAGCAAAACTCTTCATACAGTAGTGCCACTCATAATCAACAGATGCCAGAAGGCTTGTGTATAAAATTCCTATCTAGTGCCTACTCATTTGAGAGCACTGCACCTCGACTGGTGCAATGCTTTCAGATCCAAGGCTCCTCATTGATGAAAGCCACTAGAAACTAGTCTGGGGATATTGGATGAATAGACACAAGATAAGAATGTTATGCACAAGCCTTCTGGCATCCATTGATTACTTTGGCTTGCACTGAGTGACACTACTGTATGGAAAGTTTTGCCTGTTTTAATAACAGTTATGAGCAAGCATAAGAAATGGTGATCATGTGATGTTTTATTTTGTATGTCCTGTTTTAGCATGTGGTAACTATCATTATGTTATACATTACCACTCCAAAATAGTTTACATGTTCAGAGTTAGTATTTTATTTATTTCTTTTATAATCTCTTTTGAGGTATGAAGTGACTTTTAAGTGCCAACTGAATATAATTGTTGCATTCAATTCTTTTTTTTTTTTTTTCAGTTAGGAAATTGATGTAGAAATCTTTAATGTTTTGTGTACATTACTCTAATTAGTAAACCAGTTAAGTTGATTTTATGAAAATAAATTATTTTAATTTATGTCAGTCTTTTATTCACAATAATATTACTATCTTGTGTGGTTTAGTGTAGTAGTACAGTGCTGGCTCTGAAGCTCAAAGCTAATGTTGAAGCCAGTTCTATCACTTTTGTTGATGAATCTTCTTATGAACCCATTCAATTACTTTTATTTTTAATGACTATTATTGTTTTCATTGAGTAGATTTTTTAGCTATTTAAAATTTTTATTCCCCAACACAATCTTAAATAATGAGTGATTCTCAAGATACATCTCCAAGTGAGCCAGAATGCTTCAGTTAGAGTGCATAAAGCTTTATACTTGCATTTAGGATTTTTACTGCCATATTTGTTATTCTTTCTGGTTTTCATGTATTGTCATTTTTATTTGCTATTCATAGATTAAATATAATCATTCTATCTCCAGAAAAATAAAAGGTATAGCAAAAGATAAAGGATGAAAAGTTTCAAACAAAGGAATGTAAAAGAAAATTAATATAAAAATAATTAAAGAATGGAAATATGATTGCATAAATATACAGTTTCATTATCATAGTTAATACATAAATATACAAATTCCATGGTCACAGTTTACTCTAGAAAAATGTCTGCTGTCATAATAGATATACAATGGCCAAGTCTTATATCAATCCAAGTTACTGAAAACAGTAAGTCAAAAAAAATAAAGAAAGAGTAAAATAAAACTGATAATAGTTTTTGTAATACATAAGATATATATTTATGAATTTATATGTTATTTTAATGCAAATAAGTACCACATACAAATTCTCATAATGTCACATGATAATATAAAATTAAAAATATAAATTAGCAATGAGTTATAATTTATTAAATATGTATTTATTAATTTTAAATTTGTTTGAACAATTAAATTTTAAATGTAATTTATAAACATATTCCATTATTTTATGGTGCAATATTCTACTTGCTATAATTATTTTACACTGCAGAAATATTGAGAGAAAGTTTATTATGACCTCATTTGACAGTAGCATGAAAAGTTTAATATTTATTAATAACTGATAATATTATAATTTAAAAACATATTATTAGTAGTTTTGGATATAGTTGAAACTTCTTCAATAATAAGACATATTTAAAAACAAATATAGTCAAATGTTGTGAATATTTTTGAACATTGCAATATTTCTAGGAGTCTTGTGATATATATTACATTAAATTTTCATACAAAAAAGACTGGGTGTTACTACATAAAATATTAATATTGTTTGTCATATATCATTTAGAATAGAGGTACCCTGGTGAATTCAAGGGCTAAACATTTTTGAATCAGGGCATCATTTACTTTGTACTCAAATGTCACATGATCCCTAAAATGACCATGCAGTTAAAACATAGATAAAAAGCAAAATCAAGTGTCTAGTATCAAAAAAGTCACATAAACCTTTCACCAAATATACGCTGAAGTCAGGTCTTTAATAGATCATTACTTAACTATTTGCATTAATGCTTTCTTAAAGTGGCATTATATTATAAATTAATACAAATGGGTTGGTTGCATTATATTATAAATTAATACAAATGGGTTGGTTTTATTAGTTCAATAATAGTACAACAAAAGTAAAAAATAAAACAACTTCTTAAATTATCCACTTTTGGACACAAAAATTTTCAAGCAATTCTTCCAAAAAAGAAGTTAATACTAATCACAATATTTAAATTTTAGAGAGGGAGAGTTTTTGGCATCTTTGTTTTTGCTTTCCTATCTAATATCCACTTACCAACTAATAATTGAATGAAAAATTCATTTTGCTTAGCAGACAAAATATTTTCAAATTCACACAAATTTATGACCTATTATAACAATCCCAAATAAATCAAAGATATGTTTCAAAACAATATCTCTTCTCATTAATAAACTGATTCTCAAGTAGGTTATGTTACAAACTATTATGATGGTGCTGTTAATTCACTCTCTTGCACCTATCTTTAGTATTATTTTGTTCAATTTATATTCATTTGACAGTAAAAACTGGAACTAATGTAAATATTGATTTATTCATTTAAAAAGAATTTGAGGATGTTAGTAAATGTACTATAAATGAGAGTTTATAAAAGTGTAGAATGTTACTGACTCATCGATTCTTTAATCTTGGGTGGATACACAAATTTGTAAACTCCTCTTTGATCATTGTTAGCAATGGGCAAATATATATATATATTCCATAATTTATTTACATGTATATGATTATTTTTATAAAATATATAATAATTATTTTTATAAAAAGGATATTCATGTTTACATTCAAATTTTTTTAAATATGTTTTATTTTTAAAAATACAAGTCAAGAAATTTGAAGTAATGGTAAAACAAACTATGATGTTATGTCAAACCCTGAAATACAGAACTTTTGTGATATTTTAGTAATTGTAATCGCAATTTTAAATTTTAAAATAGAATTTCATAGCTTTATGATGATTTATTATTATAATGATCTATTATTAATTTGTACATGTTTAAAACATAAACTTCGATCAACAAAGATTTCATTAATTTATTTTTATCAGCTTTGCTATAAATATTAAATAAGGAAAAACTTAATTTTCTCATTTAGTTTTTTCATTTGTAAGCTTATACTTTTAATAAATTAAATTCAATTTATTGATGCATAATAATGAATAAAAAAGGTTTAATACTAAAACAAATATGTTGAACTATTAACTTAAAAATTCACTCAAAGAGTATGGAGAAATATTGAAATGCATATTTAACTTATTTCTCAGGTGTTTTCTTTCCTTTTTGTATTAACATTTTGATTATTTTTGCAATCTTTTTCAGAATCTATGAAATGCAAAAACTGTTTAAATACCAATAGATAAATAAATAAAACAGTGCAAATGAGTATAGTTTAAATAATTAATTTAATCAATTCTATAAAGAAGATTCATCTATTGATTATATTTAATTTGAATAATCATTATTTTTACCAAAATCAATAGTAATAATCAATGTTTTCTTAATTTATTTAATCTTGTGACATCAGAATTTTAAAATTTTATATGCTAAGACTTGGCAAAAAATATGAAGTGTAAAGTGAAAATGTAATCTGCTACATTGTTAACAAGAAGGTATAACCTTTTATTTTAACTTAGATCTGTCTGTTTATCATCTGAATCAACTAAAATTTTTAGATAATAGTATGAATACTGAACCCTACCATTTGATGGTGCTCTTTTTCACCAATGCACATCAATATACCAATTCATGGGCCATCAGTTTCTTTACAGATTACTACGGTACAAAAAAATATTTTTTTCACTTACTATACATAAAACTCGTATGGTTTTTTTTTTTTTTGCATTTTTAATAAACAAACACTTTGTTTTTATATGGTGTAGATGGGGGGTGTTTGGTTTGCTTTTAAATTATCGACTTTTTTTTTGATTTTGAATTATCAGTTTTCTTTACATAATACTACGATAAAAAAAAAAATTTAACCCTTTCTATACTTAAACTCATACGATTTTTTTTTCTTTGCCTTTTTAATAAAAAAAACACCACTTTGTTTTTAGATGGTGGAGAGGGGTTGGTTTGCTTTTAAATTATCACCTTTTTTGGATTTTGAGTTTTTTTTTTTGAAAACTTTAAACAATTCAGTTTTAATTAATAAACTAACAGATGGGTTTTAGAGGATGGAGGGGGGGGGGTTTGGTTTGAATTTTAATTCTCATCTTTTAGTATCTTTAGCAAATGTACTGGAAACTTCACATATTAATTTTAAATGTGTTGGAATATAGAATACATATAAAGAGATAGATTAACAAAATATACAAATTATTGGAGGGGGGTTGGTTTGCTTTTAAATTATCGCCTTTTTTCTTATCGACTTTTTATTGATTTTGAGGTGTTTTTTTTTTGTTGTTGTTGGAAAGCCTCACTAATGAATTCATTTTTACTAAACCAACAGTTGGTTTTAAGAGGGTGGAGGGCGGTGGTTTGCCTTTTTCAAAAATCCTTAATTAAACAGTTCATTTTTAAAAGAAAAAAAAACATTTTTAGGGGGATGGTGTGTTACAGTTTGTTTGACTCCAATAGGAGATAAGTCTCAAAGCTGTAAGTAATGGGATTTTGGAGCCATCCAACCAACTCACCTTATACAGACCCCAGATACACTTGCAGGAGTGGCAACAAAATTCCCCAGATCCTATGGTTGACTAAAACCATGCTCCTCCCACAAATGCATAGCTTTGCATCTGGCAGGATATTTGTTTCTCTTTCTGAAAAAACACAACAGTGTCAACTTCTGTGGCTGGCAATTCACTCCCCTTCAACCAATTTTGAACACTTGCTGCACTGACATTTTACTGTTCTCACATGGATTCATGCATAAATGTGCATTTGCATGTGAACTCAGCAGAACTCTGCTGAAAACCCTAACCTTTTCAGGTTGTGTGCAGTTCAAAATCATAGGGAAGCATGCACAATGGCCTGACAATTCTTAATATGTAATACTAAATCCACTACACTTTCTCAAAAAATTTTCACAATGAATTTTTTGATAGTTTTGCATCCTTCAAATACGGCCATCAAATCAGACCATAGCCAGAGTTGAATTGTGCTCACTTGAGAAATACTGTCACAAGTCAATGGGCATAGTATTTCATTACACAATTATAGGATACATCATCCTCTAGGTGGCCTGTTATGGCTCTAAACAATACTGTTGTAGTGTTAGCTGTAAGTTAGGCTGCTAAAATGGTATATTAATGTGCATTGTGTGAAAAATAATGCCATCAAGCAGTAGGGTTCAGTATTCATACTATTACCAATTTTTATATAAAATAGTAAGAAAAATAAATTATTGCTTTTTACAATGTTTTAACATTTGATTTTTTTTTAAAGGTTTTAAAACTTCTTACTTATTGGTGAATGTGTATAAATTTATAGATTCAAAATCAAACAACACATGTGTAAAGATTAATTATCTTTTGAATACTTACAAATACATACTATGCTGTATAAATAAATAATTATTGAATTATGATTTTAGCCAAGCATGTTTCACATTCATTTATGCATTTATATTATCAGTGTGCATCTTATAAGAAACTTAATAGTTGTTTAGATATAAGAATAATATTTATAAAAGCCTCCTAAAGTATAGCTACCTTATTAATATATAGTACTTTATTTCTAAAATACTATTTTTATATACAAATAAAAAATAATAATTTATCCTCCATAAGTATATAAATATATATTTATTTGTAATTCTAACAATTGAAAGCAAACATTTGCAATCGTATATTGAACGTTTATTTTTAAAAAAAATTGGCAACTCTTTTTCTTTTATTTTATGTGTCATAGCATCTGTCAGGAAGCGAACCCGCTAACCCGGGACAACTGCTTGCAAGGCAGCTGTGCTGACCTCTCGACCACCAACGCTCGACAACTGTTTTTATCTTGAGTAAGAGTATATAACTGTAAAGTGAATATCATTTCAACATTTTAGAATTTTCGATCAAGAGTTGACACAGAATTAATAAAAGTAGAAAAATTTGAAATAATAATAAAACTTGAAAAAATTAGAGAGTAATTAATAATAAATAATTTTTATTTATTTCTTTGTAATTAAGATCTGTTTTATATTAATACTATTACAAATATTAGTGATTGATTAAAAGAAATGCATACTAGTAGAATCTAACTGCAGTTCATTTATCTTCAAATTAGTCATTAATTATAAATTAAATAACATTCACAATATTAAAAATATCAGTATTATTTTAATAAACTCTTTGAAATAATTAATAAATCGCTGTTAAATACTGCAATGCCTTGAAACGTTTATTTATGTGCTTATTATTATTCCTAAATTACTATCTGTAGTCAGGCTTTTAAAACAATATACAAATTTGGTTAATTAATGTGACAGCACAATAGTTTTCTATAGTGAATAAAATGATTTTTTTTTTTTACTTTTCTTAACTAAAAATCAATTCTGTAACTCTATTTTTAAAAACGCCATTCTCATCATTAGAATAAGTTGCTCAGGGCATTAAAATAACTCCCCGAAAAATGATTGTCTAAAAGCAGCTGAAATGTTTGACAAATAATTTTTAAAAAGTATAATTACTTTTGTGATTTATTTTGATCTATTGGTTTAATATAGTTATAATTGTGGCTTAGTAGTTTTTAAACTATCTACTTGTCATGCCCAAGACTTGTTTGAACTTAGATCAAATAAACTTAAGATTTTTTTTCAAGACATGAGTAAGCTTCCAATTTTTTAATATAGATCGTGCATAGGCAATTTAACTAGTTTCATGTGCGTTGGTAAAAATAAAGTGCTAATTGTAAAAATAAATATGTATGGAGTTGCCTACCTTGTGATGGAAGTGATATCATATTTTTATAGACATTAAGCCTATTGTTTTTTTTATTTTTAATGGAAAAAAGAGAAAAATCAACAAAATCATCTATTAATATTTACAAAATTCTTAAATTATCTGCAGTAGTTCAAAGTCCAAACTTTTGTATTTATCAATAAAAGAGAATTACGAGATAATCCAAATTAAATTGTAATGTAAAATCTAGCTTGAAAAAACAAAATATTTTTTATTAAGTTACGAAGCAAAAAATATTTTAGATTTGAAGACTGCTGCATTTTCGTAAGCCAAAGATCTACTATTTGTTTTCAAAAAACGTAAAATAACACGATATATTACTGAAATTACCAATTAAACCCAAAGTAAGTGTTACAGAAGTATATCCTGAATTTAGGTAAATCTTTTGGAACTATTAAGCACAATTTGAAATCTACTGATTTATATTACCAAATAATTAAAATTTCATAGTAGAATTACATATCTCAGGAAATTATTTTGCTGCTTTTTTTTAATAATTTATTCAAATATATTTTACTTTAAACCAACTAAACCTCACCTGATTCCCATTTCTTATGCTTGCTCATAACTGTTATTAAAACAGGCAAAACTCTCCAAACAGTAGTGCCACTCAGTGCAAGCCAGAGTAATCAATGGATGCCAGAAAGCTTGTGCATAAAATTCCTATCTAATGTTTACTCATCCAATATCCCCAGACTAGGTTCTGGCTTGTGATCTTTGTCAATGAGATCTAAGATCTAGGTGCAGTGCTTTCAGATCCAAGACTGCTCACTGACAAAGGCCACAAGCCAGAAACTGTCAAGGGATATTGGATGAGTATACACTAGATAGGGTTTTTATACACAAGCATTCTGGCATTCATTGATTACTCTGGCTTGTACTGAGTGACACTACTGTATGGAGAGTTTTGCCTGTTTTAATATATTTTATTTTATTGGTGATGTTTTTATGCAAGTGTGAATTTTATATATATAATGGGGTTTTTTTTTTCAGTTTTTGTATTCCTGGTCTTCCCAAATATCTTCAGAAAATTACTATTATTGCTTCATAGATTGGAAATGATCAATGGAGATTTTGTATTTATATTTATAACATTGGAATCATCATCAATAAAACATACTAACTGGTTCATTGGAGATGAAAATGATAAGGTATTTGTTTTTCTTCTAAAAATATGAACTGTAAAAATGTTTTTTATTTGAGTTTTAATTATTTAAAAAACTAAATTATCTACATTTGGTTCTATATTATGATGGGTGATTTTTTTATAAATGTAATATTAATTTTTGTTTATAATATTATTCATACTTATCTTTTCTGTTTTTATTAAAAACATATCATAAATATAAATTTTTAATTAAAGAATTTTATATATGTGGTGCAAATATTATAATATATATAATAACATACAGCTAATTACATCTGATAGAAATAATTAATTTAGTGCTGAAATATGTGATATTACTATAAAAAGTCTTGTTTATTAAATGATGGCTAATTATTTGATGATGCATATGAATGAAAAGTTTATATATCAGAGAGGATAGAAGAAAAAGAAGATAGATTCAAGGGGATTGGATGGAGGTTTGGTTGTTGGACATTGTTTGGTTGACCTTGACTTATTTCAGATGGAAAGGAAAATGTTCCATCAGCTTTGAGCATGAAGCCATTATGTGACTCCATTGATTGTTACTATCTCAGATACTGTACAAACCTACTCACAAATTTATATATAATATTGTACTGGTGAATGTGCATATTCTGCTTCCTTAGTTTTTAATTAACCTTAGGTAATGGTAATATTTGAGTAATTTGGGTTTGAACCTTAATCAATAATATATAAATAATATAAGATATTTAAGGTTCCTCAAGCATACATCAATCATGATAAATGTGTAACTATCTCACTACATAGATTTTCAAAGCTTATAAATTCTGTTTAACTCAACCAAAATTGATTCAACAAAAGGAATGATGATGACGGTTTTTATTATCACAATCACTCTTTGGTATTTTGTTTGTTTTAAGTTCCTATTTGCAGAAAGGCCAAGCACCAAACCTCCTCAAAAGAAAATGTTTACTTGGAATTATTCAAGATAATAACCATCATCATTTACCAATTTTTTACTTTGATACCTCAACACATCATTCAGTGGTTCGCATGTTCTCAGAGTTGTGGATATTTTTAATAAATAGCATATGAATATCTCACGATTATAATATTTAATCATATATAAAACAAGATGAACAACTGGATTAATAAATAACAAAATAACTACTTATTGATGCTTCAAAGTGTAAATAGATTGATTGTAGTTATGTTATATAAATTTCAAGGTAAATTTCCAGCTTACATATTAAATAGTTTATATATTTTATTCTCTCTCCATTCAGTAATTTCAAAATTAATCATAGAATACTCAATCAGTTTCTAACCAACAATTTTATATGTTTAATTTTCCTTTTTTTTTTTATTTCATGTAGATAAAAAAAAATAATAAAAGGTCAATCATATAATATTAAATCCATTTTCAATAAATAAATTCAGGTATTCATTTTTATCTCATTTAGCAATTTTCTGTACAAATATAAAAACTATTAATATATATTTTTTCAACAAACAGTTCGTCTATTTCCATCTTTACATTTAGTAACTCCACACATGTGTATATATATATATATTGTAACGGATTAAGTATATGCCATTACATCACTTTCAAATACAAGTGGAAAAATATATAAAATCACTCTCAAGTAGAAATATATATATATATATAGCAAGTTTTTTAACTTGCATTTTTGTTTATCATATATATATATAAAGAGAATTTAATAATTTTATTTAAATTAATATATAATACACAGATGGTAAACTAGTTATATAATTATTTAAAGTTTAAAATCTAAAAACAAGATTGTTTTGATATAAAAGAATTAAAAAGAAGAAGTTGTTAATTAGTTATTTTTAATCTTAGAATGGAAATGATTTTCTATATTGATGTAATAGCAAATAAGCCTTTGGGCATAAAGTCAGATAAGAGATAAATTAAAAAAATAGTAGTGATAAAATTTTGAGTTCCCACTCTAAAGAAAGCTGACCAATAACGATGGAAATAAACGCACGGTCCATATAGAAAAGTCAAGCCAGGCAAGATCGATCCCAGAATTTGATGATAAGAATTCACAAAGATATAAAAAGAAAACTTTGAAGTTTAGATTTAGATTTGGGTCGCTCTTGCTGATTTCATGTTATTTAAATATATTTATAAGTGTATTGTGGATCACCAAAATGTGGGGGTCAGCAATAATTTACATTTTCCATGTTTGCACCAGCTGAGGCAGTCTCCAAAATATGATGGTTTCTAGAAACTGGCCAGCAATGGACTTATCTCAACCTAGAACAATATGAAAGGAAAAGAACTTTGAATTTATGATGCATCAAGAACTGCAAAGAGGACTTTACTTGCAGCATTGGAAAGTATAAACTTTTGTTTTAAATGAAATATTAACATTAACTATATAATACGAACTTTTTCAAGTAGTAATTTTAGATGTTGTTTAATTTTAAAAGAAATCTTTTATCTGACTAAAAACTTAAATTATTCGTTATATTTTCTTTTAATATGCTTGCTAGTATTATCATTTCCATTCTTGTAATTTCTTTTAAATTAATAGTTAAAATAGGCATAAATGTTTGCATAGATTTGTAAAATTATGTTAGTTTAAGGTATGTTAATTTTGGGCTAATTGTTTTGTAGTTGAATCGGTGCTGTTGGATAGATGTATAGATATTTTATGTCAATGTAATTTGAGTAGGTACATTGGATATTCATTCCCTTGTATCATGTTAGCATACAGCGCATATATCCTCCTGAATGTATGGCTCAAGAGTGTAGTCATTACATTGTCAATGGTAGTAGTCATGTTTTCTATGCCATTGATTTTCTTACTCTCTGGTTGGGACAGTAAGCTGGCAAAGACCACTATCTCATTTACAGAGTATCTCTCATATATATTTTAAATAATTTCCAAAAAAAATTGATTCTTTATTTTTCAAATGATATCATGCTGCAGATGTAAATTCCTGTTAGCATGGTTGTGTTATGCTAATAATCTCATTTTGCATTGGTCACATTGGTATATCAGTAAGCTAGTGCTGGTTTAAACATGAAATTTTAGCCTAGATTTAAAAGGAATTGGGATGGTTATATGTGTAATCTATGTAACATACTCGTGCTTAAAAAATAATAAAATTTTATTAAATCAATTAAATGCTTCTATCTGTTCATATAATTAAAATCAAATATATTCACTAATTAATTTAATTTTTCATAATTTTTTTATGTGTGTGTGCATAATAATAAAATGTTTTGTTTAATTAAATTTTGGCAGTAATTTATTTTATTAATATTTAAAATTAAGAATTGATTTGTGATATTTTAAGCTCATCTTTTTTCTGAGCTAGTGACTGGTGCTTTTGGTTCGATAAAAGAGTAACCTCTCCTATGCATATTTGTCTATTACATAAATTTTCTAAGTTCCAATAGCTTAGTGGTGCCCTGGTATGGCAGATTATGTTAGGGAGGTTCCATTGACCATTATAATATATGAAGTGAAACACAATTCAGCCTAATTTAATCTTCAATTTAAACTTATAATCATAATTCATGATAAAATAAGGGATATTCTTATTTACTATTGAAATTTATTTTAATCTTCATAAATTAAATTAATACCTTATCATTAATCAATCTTTAGTATCCTTCCTCCTAGATTTCAGATGTGTTTTTTTTTCTATTACCTTGATCCTATATCTATACATGAAATATATCTTTCTCTTTTTTAAACATTAAACACATATATTAGCTTCATATCAGTGTATTACATATCAAATATATGTAAATTTTTGGAAATTTGGCTGCTTAGTCTGGTCCTTCTTTTTTCTGGAAGATTATACAAATTGATACTATAATTTCCATAGATTTCATTTACAGGACTGAGTGGCATGCTTAGGGTTTTCAACCAGTATGCTACTTGTTTTTTATCTAGCCTCTCACATTAAGAATTAATATCTTCTCTTATAAGCTTATAATTTCAATTAGTTTAGTAACAAGGTTGGTTCTTCCCCAGGTGCACTTCAACTGCTTTACTGTATATTTTTTAGTTTAGAATTTTATTAATTCTCACTGGAATGAAACTGACTGTTGACTAATTATTTTTTCTGTCTGCCTCATTATCTAATGCAGATATCACAGTATATATTATCTTCTTACTATAGTGATGACTGATCTCAGATCCCAGAGAAAAATATTCTCTTGTATTCTTTACTAAAAGAAAGAAATAGTAGTTTGTTTTTGTTTTGTTTACAAAAAGAAAATTCTTTCCTGACATTTCTTATTTTATTCATAATAAAAAATTGTTGTTAATTCATAATTCTGTTTCCTTTATTTGAAATCACCATACTCTTGTTTCAAAAATATATTTATTAATTACTTTGTGTACAAATTAGAAAGGATATATACAAGGCTAAATGAGGTTATGCTAAGTTCTGAAAGTTTTTATGAGTGGGTTAATAGACCAGAATGTTTGTTGTTCTGTTGTTATTAGTAGGGAGGGTGAATAGGTTCCAGGTGTCCTCAAAGAATTTTTTGGGAGAGATGAGCTCATCTCTTTTCCTGATTTTCTTTATTGTTTCACAGAACAACAGATCTGGGTCCAGGTGGGGCAGTTCCATTATCAACTTGCAACGTACTACCCAGATTGCATAGAGAATGAAAATGGATAGTCTAATGATAGCAAATGTTCCGGTGTGGATCGCTTTTATGGGCAAGAGAATTAGGTCCGGTCTGATATTGGAGTTGGTGAAGACTATATCTCTGACTGTTTTAAGGTTTGGACAGCGATATATGAAGTGCTCAATGGTTTCCTCTTCATGAGAACATAAACTGCAGGTTGGATCAATGTTGGAGTTACCTCTTCGGTAAAATAGGAACCAATTTGTGGGAAGCGCGCTAAGGTTAATTTTGATGATGAAGTCCAGATACTTGGGCTCCAGACACCATCTTTTAAAGTGGGTAATTAATTTTTGGTTTGTGAGGTTGAGGCTACTTTTGGGAGGTTGAGGATGTGGGTTGATTAGGTGGTACGCATCCCACAAGGTGATTTTAATGTCGAAATTGGTGTCCATGATTGGTTTGTATTGACTTAGAAGATTGATAAGGGATGATATCCATGGCATTTTCCCTGGTGGGGGTCGATCTGTTGGGGAAATCTTTTTGGTGATGTTGTTATAGCCAAAGGAATGTATCAGATTATGTAGCATATTGTGTTTTTTGGAGGATGGCTGCTTGAATAGAGTGGAAAGACAAGCCATTGAACCTCTGAGGCAGCTGGATTTGTCAGAGGCTGATGGCCACAGTCTTCCCTCTCCAGAAGAGTTTGGTGCATAGGCGATTAATTTTGTTCTGAAACTGTTTGGTTAGTTTGATGAAGGGCAGGTAATATGTAATTTTCAGTAATATTGTCATATTCAAGAGGCCTACCTTTCCATATAGTGAAAGATAGACTCTAGAGAGAGAGATGTGGTGATGTGCTCTGTTGTTTGGAGAATACCATCCTGTATTTCTCTGGCCATTGCCATCGATGATTTGAAGATGGGAAACCCCAAGAATCTTTGTGGTTTGGCAGTATAGTAGATGGTATTTGTTTTTCTGACTTTATCTGCCAGATAGCTGATTTGTTGTGATTTATTTGTAAATGATATTTTGCAGTATATCGATTTAAAATGGATTGTAGTTGGGGAAGGTATTTTATGGTAGGTAGAACAATCATGATGTCATCTATGTAGGCAAATGAATTGAGGTGTTTATTGATGGATGGAACGAATACGCCCGGTAGATTTTTTTCAATATCCATCAATAGAGGATTTATGTATGCTGTGAAGCATAGAGCACTGAAGGGGGAACCTTGAGGGAGAGATTTAAAAGGTTTGAAGCCTGGTGTGAGTTTGCCATCCAATGAGACAAAGATTTCTCTGTTGCTTAATAGATTACTGATTATTTGTATAATGGTAACTGGAACATCATACTCAGCCAGCAGATTCAGCAGGATGTCTATGTGCACTGAATTGAAAGCCGCAGCGATATCCAGCTGGACAGCAATGGGTTTAGATTTCTTTTGTATTCTGATATAATCAATGAGAGCCATAACGTTAGCCATAGCATGTGAGGTGGAGGAGCCTTTTTTCCCATATTGATTAGGAGAAATGTGTTTAAGGACTATAGGTTGAATTTGATCCTTGATGACTGACTCCATTATCTTGATCAGCAATGGGGTCATGGAGATTGGTCGAATACTGGTTAGATCAGTGAGTGGTTTTTGTTTTTTCAAAAAAGGCACTAGTGCCACAGGATACAGATCAGCTATATTTCTGTGCCCAGTAGCTAAGTGTTCAATCATTTTGACCATGATGGGAATTGTAAACTGACTTAGGTGATTTAAAAGGAACTTAGGGATGCCATGTAGACCTGGATGAATGCTATCTGGGAGAGACATAAGTTTTCTTTTAAGTAGAGCTTCTGTAATGCCATGCTCGCCTGGATTCCTGGCTTCTAGCCAGTCTGGTTCAGAAGGAGGACTATCCGCTTGCATAAGTTGTTGAAGATGCTGACTGATGAGTAACATCATAGGATAACCTACGAGTGTGTTGCTGTTACTGGAAATTGATGATGGGGTAACTTGTTGTCTATTTGTCCCTAGAGCCCATCTGAGGTAACCTCTTGTCCAACAATGTTGTTGAGACAAGAAGAATTTAGACCTCCTGATGGATATATATTCTGCGAGTGATTTTTGTTTAATACGGTAAAGGTTTTTAAGTGATAAGATGACTTCTATATTGGAAGGATTCTGTTGCACCATTTGTAGTTGATTTTCAATGTCTGTGAGGTCTCTGAGTAGGCTATTTGGGCCTTTAATTTTCCTGGTGTGATGGTTTAGAATGGATTGGAGAATATTGATATATGTGAACCAGGCTTCTTCAGCTGGGAGGGAAAGGATGTTGATCTTTCGGAAATAAATGTAGGCCTCAGAAACTATGGCTTCTGTCATGCTGGACTTTGTGACCATACGCATAGTTCTGCCGGGCCCTGCAGCAGGCATTGGAGCCACAATGGCTTCTAGATGGATAACTAGTGCCATATGATCTGAGAAAGAGACAGGAACCAAAGCTGCATCAATATAAAAGTGGAGGTCTGGTGTATAATATATCAGGTCAATCAGGGATCTTCGAGTTCTGGTGTAAAAGGAAAAGGCACCTGGGGGGAAGAAGCCCTCACCACACATCAGACTTCGATTTAAGTGATGGACGAATCTAGTGTTAAAGTTTTGGTATGTGGTATTGAAATCTCCCAAGAGGATTGTCGGACTGGTTCTGTTGCTGATGATGGCATTTAGCATGTGGATTATGTTGTAATATTGAGTTGTGTCATTGGCCGTGTACACATAGGCAATGATAATGGGGTAGCCCCAGTAGTCAACCTCAATGATAACCATGTTGTTGTCTAACAGTAGAAGATTAAAGCTATTGGGGGGTGTTGCTTTATTAACCAGGATGCCAACTCCTCCAGAAGCCGAGGAGCCAATAGAAAATCTGGTATAACCTGATGACGAAAGCAGTGCTAGGATTTTATGATCAGTGTTCTGATGGTATTTAGTCTCTCCCATTAGGAATATATGCGGGGAGTTGAGGGCAATCCAATTTTTAATAGCATAGGCTCTACCCAATGAGTTGATGCCACGAACATTGACTCCAGCGATTTTACAGTTCATAACAATCTAGTTTTATGTCTCTTCGACCAGCAGCTCTGAGTCAGTGGACAAATCATCCCAACCAATGTCATCTGGGTCTTCTGCAGCATCCACTTTCTCAGAGGGCACCTGAGAAAGAGAGGAAAGGGTCAGTAGAAATTCTAGGCAGTCATTTAAAATTGAAGTGGGGGTATAATTTGTTGTGGTGTCTTCCAATGGTTCTAGGGGATTGGATGTTGGAGGATCCATAGTTTTTCTTTTCTTTTCAGAAGATTTGAGATGTTTAGCTGGGGTTAGATCTGTTGTTTGATTGTTGGAGGGAGGTTGTAAATCATTTGGAGGTTGAGCATTCTCTTCATCTGAGCTGGACTTGTCTGAGAGGACCGACTTTCTTTTGTGTATCTTATTAGTTTGATTTGCAATTGCAGATATATCTATAGTGTTTTGATGTTTTGCTTTCGATTTACCATCTTTTTTAGGTTTTTTGACTGTCGAAAGTCTTTGTGAGTTGTTGTTTTCCTGGTTTTCTTTGAGCTCTGAGCAATGTTCTGATGGTGGTGACCGTTGGGTAGCTTGAGATCTATTGTCCATTAAACTGTTTATGTTTGCAGACTCTTCTTTATTGTTTTTTGGGGTTTGCAGAGATGTTTTGTGAGTAGTCTGCTGATTGTTTTGATTGCCTTTTTTGGACACAGAAGGAACCAATGGACCTAGCTGTTGTGATAACAAAGAGATTTTTTGCTGGATGGAGGTGGATTTGGGTTTTATAGTGGTATAGTTGCTATCTTCAAGGTCTATTGGGTTTGAGAGGTCCTTGCCTTCCTCTGTGTCTAGGTCAGTTTTATTAAGATGAGTGATGGCCTTATGGACTTGTGTGAGATTTTGGTCAACAAGATCATCCCAGAGGTTTGTGTCAACTTCTATCTCCATTTGTTCTTGAGTAGTATTGGTTTGTAATGATGTATTGGTTATTGTGATATTTGAAGATGTCTTTTCAGGTTTGTCTGGAATTTTTGTTGAGGTTTGGGTGATATGGACCTGGGTAGAGTCATTGTTTGTGGTAGGATTAGGTGTTGCTTGATTGATGTGAGTTGATGTAAGCCCTGGATTGCTAGATTTCCCACTGCAATGATGTATTTTATTTTTTTAAGGCCACAATAATTGCAAATTCGAGCCGTGCAATCTTTTATGAGATGTGACCTTTGGAGGCAGTAGAAACATTGGGGCCATACCCCTCGAAATGATAAAACCAATGGTGAACCTCTGGTGGTTATGATGGTGGGGATGTCAGTGGGGGAGATGTTTTTCTTTAGGGTAAATGAAAATATCACAGTGTTAGACAAGATTTGATCATCAAGATGCGGATTATTCAGATAATTGAACTTGCTAATATTGCCATAGTTGATAAGTATATTTTGCAATTCCTGTTCAGTGAAATTTTCAAGACAGTTATTGATTTTTCCGGATAGTGTAACTGGTCTGTTCATGTCAATGTAGCACAATATATGATTCCCTAATGCTTTGATGTTAGATCTAAAATTCATTCTGTCCGCCCAGGTTTTGAACTCAATGCCCACATAATGGTCATTGGGATGGGTTAGAATCTTGTGAATTCCTTTTCCAAGATGCTGCTGGTTGATGAGGGCATAGAGTTGATCCATGGGAAACTTGAAGAGAGAACAATTTTGATTTGTAATCGCTAGTATTAGCGATTTGTCATTATAGTAGTTTAAGAATGACTTATAAAGAATGTTTGGAATGGTTTTATTGAAATTGTTAGTGATCATTTGGTATATTTCTTCATTTAGATTATTGATATCTATTGTATCGTAATCAGAAGTGCTATAGTTAAGTTCTGAGTGCTGTTCTACTTCATAATCAGTTAGATCTAAAAGGAGTTCACATGAATTAGCTACCATTACATTTTTGGTATTATTTACGGTTTTGCTTAAACCCACAGTGTTAGCGTACGATAATGTTTTTTTTTTTAATTTGCCGATTGCAAAAGGTTTTTTTCATTGGAGTTAGATAAATTTGTTATTATATCATCTGTAGGATAATTAGTTAATTAATATCATGTAATTGAGTGTGAGTATCTTTGGGATTATGTTGCGGTTGTTTAAAATTATTTTAAAATCTCTCTGTTCGCCATTAGAAGCGTTTTTGCTGGCCCCTAGTGGATTAGAGAAGTTTTCACTATAATTGTTTTGACGGTTATTCTTATTTGTCACTATGTAATTATTTTCTCTTTTGTTTGAAGCATTAGAGAATTGAAAACTGGGATTATATTTCATGAATATATCCTGGGCAGAAATCTGTGTGCAGATATGGGTATTGTTATGTTTTTCTGTGTTTTTTGTGGTGATATTTACAGTTTGACCGCAGGCTATTTGATCATTTGTACTAGAATTTGGGTCATAGTTATTATTTTTTGAAGCTATTTGGATATTAAATGATGTTGAAGGTTCATTATTATGCAGTGAAGGAGTTTCAGACCATTTGGGTTGACAATCTTTGCCATTTGAATTTAATATTGAGTTTAAAACCTCACAGGAATTGACCACCATATTTGCTTTATTTTCAAATGTTAGAGTTTGTTTACTTTGACTATAATTAATGTAATTATCACTCTCCATTGTAACTAATGGAAAGTTAAAGACTTATCTAATGTTTGGAGCTCAAGATTAGAGCTTCCACTCCCTTTTTTTCCTCACGAATTGAAAATTAGTTTGAGCTTCTAATGGATGATCAGAACTGGTCAAGACCGGAAGTCAACCTAATCACCATACTCTTTTCTAACAAAATTACTAAGATTTTATTTTCAAAACGATTTGGAATAAGTTAAACTAAAAATCTCATTTATTTATTAACTGTGTGTTTTCTTCATTTCTATCAAATATATGGTGCATAAATGCATTCTTGAAATCTTACATAGCATTTACACTGCTACTACTAGGGTTATATTTCCCCTCCCTTTAAAAGGAGGCAACATTTCTATTTACATATTAACACTCCATTAGTTTGTCCTTTTGTTTCATAATATGTTTCTAGATAAAATTTTAATATCAATATCATTCTAGAAATCTCTTCATTTAATTAGTGTTCATTTTCAAGTATCTTTTTTTGCTTTTTTGCAAGCTGGTAATTTCTCTTTTTAATTATATAATATTTTTAAATGTCTCTCATGCCTTCTTGCAAGTTTGTAATTACTCTTTTTAATTTAACTTACTAGTTTTAATGTTCTTATTTTTATTAAAATTATTTTTGAGTTTGTCATACTCTACTTTTACAAAACTATTGTACAATTTCCATTGTTCATAATAAGTAATCCTTCCATGATGGAATGGGCCAGTCTTAATTTTTTTTTAATATCAACTCTTGTATCTATTGAGATATTTTTGAAATGGACTGGATTTATGTTCTCAAGTTTCTTCATCTTCATCATTACTCTTCTGCAGGTTTAATTTTATTCTCTTCACTATCAGGGTCTGTCTCTTTTTGTTTGCATGGTTTTTCCATATTTTATGGATATATCACTAATACATGGAACAGGAGATAAAGATGTTGATTGTTTAGTAGGAGTCTCCCTTCATGGACTAGACTGACTTCTAGAGTAATGTATTATTTGCAATAGCTTACTATTATAAAACTTTGTTTTACATCTCTGCTACCATCTATAGGGTAAGTATCTTTGGTCATGCTTAATATTGATACAACTGATAGACACATCACTCCTTCTAGATAGCTGCTATCTAATGTGGAGAGCTTATTTTCTTCATTATCGTAGCTTATGTCTAGCACATTTACGAAGTCAACAACCTCTTCCATGGTTTTTTGATCTGTGCTTATGACTATCCATATGCTCTACCAGAAATGGGCAATTGTAATTATCCTTATTATCTGGCTTTCTGACATATGCATGTTGATAAAGTTTATAATTTTGACATCTGTCATCTAAAAAACTGGGAGTACATTTCATTTTTCATGTGTAATTTGGTATTTAATGACTTCTTGTTACTTCTGACCAGAAACTACTCAGAATCTGATTCTTGTTTCAGAGTAAGAGGTTGTTTTATTTATTAAAGTGTTCCCCACTTTTTTCAGGTCCATTTAAATGGTTGTATGCAATCACAAATTTCTCCCTTTTCATAAGCTGGTTTAAATTGAAGTAGCTTTCCAAGCTATCCAGGTATTCTGTTGGCATCTTTCCTGCATTACCTCTGAAAATCTAAATTTTTACAAATTGGATAATACAATTGATATTTTCAAAATGTCTATATTGCCCTTTAACCATTGTATCAACTTGACTTTCTAAATGTTGAACAATTTTATTAAAATAAAATAAATCCTATTTTTAATTTTTTATTCAACATTTATACGTTGGGCTATGTTTAATTTAATGTTTATATATATTAAATATTGCTTAATGCTATACTAGTAATTATAAATAAAATAAAAGATCATATAATACTAGCCAAAAAACAAAATTTTACTTAAATTCTTTTACAGCCATGTTTTTTATCTGTTAATGAATAGATCTTTCCAAGTGAAATTCAACTAAACATATATATACAAAACAAAATAGCCTTCCCATTATTTACTTCAAAAACCAATTTTCTTTAACATTAAAAAATGTCTTCATGAGATTAATGGCCTTAGATTTAAAAAACTTTTATCATTAAAGTTTCTTTTAATCTTCTTTTCAATTCACTTTTTTATAAAAGATAACCTCTGCAGGGTCAAATAATATTTTATGACCTGTAGTCAGTTCATGAATATACAAAGCTGAGTTATAAACATCACTTTTGCCTGTTTTAAAACTGAGTTAAAATACTATTTTTAACTCTACTCTTATGAACTTTAACTCTTTCATTAAGACTTCACTTATTCTGATCTATATAAGTTTTATGACAACTGCTCCACCAGAAATATATTTGCAATCAATTGACTATTATAAATTATTTAATAATGAATTTAAATTCAGGCCTTTCTTCCAGGCCACTTTCATAACATCCAATAAAAAACTATTTTTATAAATCAATTTACTTTTCTCACTAGCAATTAAATCTTTATTATTTGTTTGTATTAAATATAATATTCCTAATAAACTCATGATTATATCCTAACTCAATATAGTCAGAAGCAAATTGACTTCTCTGAATATAACTATTATTTTCAAAATTATTAAGCCTTCTATTTCTATAACAAAACGTAATAAAGAAAGTCTCTTATGAGTAAAAGGTTGATAAGTGTTTGGTCTTATCATATTTCTTAATTTTTTTTTTGTTTTAACGAAATGATTACAAAATAAAACATTATCAACTTTATCAATACTTAAATACAAAATAAAACATTATCAATACTTAAATCTAAAAAATAAGTGTTGATAAAGTTGATTTTTTATTAAAGCAAAAAAAATTAAGAAATAAGACAAAGCTAGACAGTTATCAATCTTTTACTCATAAGAAACTTTCTTTATCGAATTTTTGTTATAAGAATAGAAGACTTAATAATTTTGAAAATAATAGTTATGTTCCGAAGAGTCAATTTGCTTCTAACTATATTGAATTAGAATATAATTATGAATTTATTAGGAATATTATATTTAATAAAAATATCTATAAATATGTTCATAATAAAGATTATTAATGAGAATAAAGAGTTTATTTATTTTCCATATAAATCATCAATTAGTAAATTGATTTATAAAAATAGTTTTTATTGGATGATATGAAAGTATCCTGGTGGAAAGACCTGAATTTAAATTCATTACCAAACAGTTCAAAATAGTCAATTGATTGCAAATTTATTCCTGGCATAGTTTATAAGATTCCTTGCAGTTCTCATAAAATTTATATAGGTCAGAATTAAGTCTGAATGAAAGTTCATAAAAATAGAATTAAAAATAAATATACTAACTCAGCTTTATATATTCAAACTGAATATAGATCAAAAATATTATTTGACAATGCAGAAGCTATCTTTTATAAAAAAACAGTGAAGTGAAAAGAAGAGTAAAAGAAACTTTGATGGTAAAATGTTTTGAATCTGAAGCCATCAATCTCATGAAGACATTCTTTGATGCTAAAAGAAGTTAGTTTTTGAAGTTAATAATGGGAAGACTATTTTGTTTTGTATATATGTGTGTGCATGTGGGTGGATGTGAGGGTGGGTGGGTGGATGTGAGGGTGGGTGGGTGGGTGATGGATGGGTGTGTGTGTGTGTTATGTGTTTAGTTGAATTTGACTTGGAACCATGGTTATATAAGAATGTTAGTAAAATTTTGTTTTTTTTACTAGCATTATAATGTTATATGAATTTTTATTTTATATATATGTGTGTATATGTAAATAATAAAAATTGAGGAATTATGTACATGTATGGTATCCACTGCTAGAAAACTATCAATTACTAATGTGCAGTCCTAAGGCTAAACAAGTTTTTTTTCTTGTAATCTATTATAGATCTTGTGTTTTAAGTTTAATTAGAAAAAATAAAAAATCTCTTTGACTTCTAACCTAGTTATTATATCTAGAAAATAACTGTTCTAGATTTAAATCTGTACAACAACATAAATTAGAAGTAAAAGAGGACCTCAAAAAAAAGCTAAAGTAGGTTATTAGAAAAAACTTGTTTAGTATTAGGACTGTTAATTAGTAATTGATGGTTTTCTAGCAACATCAAAATAATATTATCTCTTAATTTTCATTATTTACATTAGTGAATTGAGGGACTATATCTATGTAAACAACCTAACTTTATTTTTAATATTATTAGAAAACCTTCAATTGTTAATTGTCAGCCCTAAGGATAGATTAATTTTCTCTAGTAGCCTATTATAGCTTTTTTGTCTTGAGTTTAATTAGAAGAAAAAGGAAATACATATCCATATAGACAACCAGAAATAACTTTATCTTTGATGTTTTTATTGATAATTTTAAAGCAAAACAAGTTTTTATTAGAGACCATTTTACTTCTTTAATTAAAATAACAAAAAGGAAAAATAGGTTTTAGAAAAAAATTTTTTTTTTTTGTTGACTATTATTTATTAATGGTTTTAAAAAAAAAATAATATTTTTATGGTTGGATTAAAAAAAAAAATTTTTTTTAAAATCATTAATAATCCACAAATATATTTAATTTAACATATATATTGAAATGATACTTCAATGGCAGTAAAATCCATGTGTAAAATCCTGGCAAAGGGATGATCAGGAAGAAGTATAAAATTAGTCTGGAAAAAATGTCAATAGTATAGTTTTTTTGGTCATAAGTACTGTTTTACTTGAACTTATTGGTAAAAATTTTAAACTCAAAATTTGTTACACATTTACACATCTATGCCCACCCATTAAATTTGATGAACATGTTTAAATATTTGATCAAATTAAATTTCCAACATTGGTTTAAATCAAAAATTCCCAAACTTTTTTCAGCCGCAGATCCCTTTACCAAAAACTTTTGAAACCATTGACCCCCTAGTCATTTATTTTACTTACATTAATAAATTTGTACAGTACTCAATATTAAATATTTTACTAGATATCAAACTTTTCATTTTAATCACTTTGTAATTAATGATTGAAAAAGATAATGGAACTATGGAATATGGCCTTATCTTATGCAACATTTAATATTGAAACCTGCACTAATGAAAATTAAAGCAAAAAAATATGAGCAGAGTTTGTTTTTTTTAATTTTTGATATTTATGAAATAAATATGTAAATTCAAAATAAGTACAAATATTGAAATAACTTTATTAAACATAAAAACGAAGTGAAAAAAATCAACATATTCAAATAGAATTAAACATCAACAAAATTATAACAATGAAAATTTTTAATTAGAAATATAAAAATAAGAATAAATTAGCTTGGAAAACTGAATTTAATGAGGTTGGTGCACCTGGTGATCTGCCAACAATTTATCTATGTTCAGTTTTAAATTAATGAGTTGCATTCTCAAATCTCCATGTTCGGTGATATGCAATCAATATCTGTTCTAAAGCAGGTTTAAAACTACACAAAAACCTCTCTCTACCAGATACGATGATGGAAATGCCAGGAAATACTTTTGTACAACAGTCCATAGAGCCAGCTATAGAAATGGAATATCTTGCTGCAGCCAAAACTTTTGATAACCCTGTTTGAATTGTACCTTGAGATCCTCATTCATGTTGAGGGTTATCAGCTTATCTTGCAAAATTATAATTGGTTCTGTACAAATAGTGTATTGTTTTATTATCCAGTCTGGTATTTCCAATGACAGAATATCTTCAAACCTAGTTTTGAAATCTAAGTAGAGAACTTCCAAATGGTTGTTGTACAGCAAGATATTTTCTTCTTGGATTGTTTCTATCTTAAATAAATTGAGGAGCTGGGTAAGCTCAAATCCTGCAATATTTTTCTTAAAAACATTAATCTGGCAACAAAATCCAATATGACCAATTTTGCTTTGATGAGATTTAAATTGTCTCCTTGCAGTTGTAAATTACCATCATTAAATTTGCTAAATAAGTCAGTTTTAAATAAGTCATTTAAATAAACAATCCTCATCTTTCACAAATTCTAAAACAGATTGAAAAATTGCAAAAAATCTCACCAAACATAAATCTTTTGAAAGCCAGCAGGCTTTGGTATGGAGGATTAATCAATAGAAATCTTTGTTGCCTTCCTCACATAAGCAAGCAGTCTAATGTTCAAAGTGTTACTTCGAATTTTGTTCACTGCTGTTATAACAAAGTGAAATGATTGATGCAATTTGTCCCTAAGGTTCTTGGCTACTAGATATTGCCTATGGATTATGCAGTGAACTGGAAGCATTTCAGGTACATGTTGTTTTAAGCAACTTATGAAACCATGATAATAGCCAACTATAGTTGGTGCTCCATCTGAACAACAGATATTATATTTGTCAATGGAATTGCTTTTTCCATGAAAAATATCTCCATTAAATAAAAATTGATTCACCTCTGGTGTCAATTTTTAAAGTTCTAGCAAAAATCAGCTTTTCGTGCATTTTCTGATTTTGTATAAAGTGAATGTATGCTGACAACAAAATTTCATTACTTGGTAATGTTGACTCATTCAATTGGAGAAAAAATGTTTTTTTTTGTTTTGCAAATCATGACTCATTTCACCAATCTGTCTTTGAACTGTGTTATTGCTCAAAGGAATACTTTTTATAACATCTTGTGCATGTTTGTGGAGTAAAGTGTTTAATACCTTTACAACAGCGGATGGAGTCAGTTTCTCCCCTATGGTATGCAGCTCACCAGACTTTGTGATGAGTGGGGGTATGTTGTATGACACCCTTAATCCATCATCATTTTGCTTTGATGATGAAAGAAATATATTATCTATCATAGTTCTCTTTAGAAGTATGAAAAATCTTTTTCTTTTTTATCAGGGTGAAATTTATTCAAGTGATCTGCTAGTTTTAATGGTTTCATAACATTGTCACTAAAGACTTTTTCTCATAGGAGGCACATTGGTTGTTTGATAATGATGGGACAAATTCTATCTTCAAATAGTCTAAGCTGTACTATCTGCATTTCTTTTTTTTTGTTTAGTCACATTATTATTGTAAGAAATAAAAACTTTTAATAACAAACAATTTTGACACTCCTGTGATCAAAAAACAATAAATTTATGCACTTACTTGAAACAGAAGATTTTTGTTCAAGCTCAAATAAATAAACTGTGTTCTCTGATTTTCTTTTTCATAGTGCTCCTCAATAAATAATTATATTCAAAGTTCAAATCACAAATAAGTACATGTCACATCAAATGAACCAATTTATAGTGTTTTATGAAAGCATGGCCATACAAGACTGATAGATGCTGCTAATATCGAATATTGCCATGTCCCATCAATGAGCAAGTGCAGACATGCAATTTTTTCATGTCCACACTTGCTTTGATATGTTTGATAAAACAATACACAGACATGTTTATGCTAAAGTATTTTCATGCATTCTTATGTGTGACTCTTTTAATAACACATAATATTTTTTTGTTTGCAAGTTTAGTATGTAATGTCTTTTTATCAAAAAAATGTTTTTTTGAATTGTTTTACTTCTTAATTAGGTACCTATTGGAATCATAGATATTTTGAAGTTGTTAGCCCCCAAATTTTTTTACTGAAACTAGTCCTACAAAGTTCAAATTGACCCCAGAGGGTCGATATCCACCACTTTGGTAACTCTTCATTTAAATAATGAAAAGGTTCAAATTCAACTCAAAGATTCAAGATCAAAGTTTTAATTGTCTCTTTTGTTAAATATGTTTTTGAAAAATAATGTAATTAGTTAATTATAGTTTAAAAATATTTGGTATAAATAACTCAAAATTATTTATCAATTATATACAAGGTGAAAAAATAGAATATTTGTCATTGAGTTATATAAAAACCAAAAATAATGTGTGTTCTTTATTCAATTGTTTCCAGTTCTAGAAGATAGTCTTTGGTATTTGTTGTGGATTTCTCTCTGCTAGACAATTTGGAAAAGAACCACTGTGGTGTATCAGTAAAACTTCAATGCAAACTAAAATAACTGCTGTATGGAAAAGAAGTTTAAGTTATGAATAAGCAAATAAAAATTCCCTAGAAACTCTTATTCTCATATTGTTTGCTTCAGATAAAGTGATATCTACTGAGGCTATAACTTTGAGAATATGCGTGTAAAAATGTGATAGTAGGGACCTCTATAGGTGTTTAACCACAAGCTTACACTATGGAAGAAATTACCTTCCATGCTTATCTAGCTAATTACAAGAATTTGATTTGGATTTATGACAAATTTAAGTTTATAGCAAAAAATATTCTAAAAAAATTATATTTGAACTTTGCAAATATGAAAAAATGATACAAAAGAACATTTTCACTTTTGAATGATAGGCAGGAAAGCAGTATAAATAAACAACTAAAAAAAAAAACAATAAAATCCTCATTGATTAAAATATGTTTTTAAAACATAAATAAATAATGTTAGTCTCTGATAAATTTTCAAATTCTGCTTTAAAATATTAAAATTACTTCATAATTTTAGAATATTTCTAAAGATCCTAACACAGTGATGAAAATGACAGATAATGATACTGCATAATCTGTATCACAAAACATTGTCATTTTAATGTTGTAGTTTTCTTTATTAACATTACATTCAAAATTAACTTCTATTTTTAAATATAAAACATAAGTAAATAAAATCCAAGTATATACATGTATTCCTTTGGTTTTAAATAATTATTATAAAAACAATAATTTGAAATATTTAATAAGCTATGCAAAATTCATATTCCTCAAAGTAACTTCATAAATGTTGGAGATATTAGATTATTAAGAACAAAAACTGTCAAACAATTGGATACAGGACTAAGCATGTGGGAAATGGTTAAAATACATTTTTATTTTTATCAAACTACTTGGAAAATATCGATGTCTTCAGATTTTTTTAATTAAGATATCTATATTCATTAAATCATAGATTTAGCATTTTAAAAATAAAATCTACAGAAATATTATTACAGATAGCCACAGAAGAGTAATCTAAAGTAAGAGAATTGTGATGCCATTTGTGGTATGAATAGTTATGTTATATGTCAGACCTGTTAATGAATAGGTTAAATTATGTATACTTTTTTTTATTGAAACATGTACTGAATTTTATTTTTTCTCCACTAATAATTTTTTGTTATAGTGGTTACTCATCATAATTTGGGGTAGTGGTAGAATGGAAAACTTTGGAATGGAAAAGTCATGGTCCAGTTCTTTCACTTTTGGTGATCAAATCTTTTATGACCTCCTGAGTAGCAAACTATTTAATTTTTGCATGTTTTGTGCATTGATAAAATGGCAGACCTTGAGGTTCAACACTCAAAAGTTGTGGCCAAACTCTGTCTCTTTCATTGATCAAACTTTTTATAAACTAAAGCAATAAACCATTGACTATTTTACTTTTTTAAAAAATAAAGGGTTAACTTTTTTTAATTATTGCCTTTTTTCTATTTATCCTTATTTTTTTTATTTGTAAAATGTCTTGTTATTAATATTTTTATTGTGCATCAGTTGATTAGAGTGATGTAAATGTCTAGATGTCTTTCATATTGCGCTTTTTATCTTATACTAATCTCTTATTCTATCTAATCCCCTCCCCCCAAGATATGTTTGTTCTTTTCAAAAAAAAATCAGATTATCTGGGCAAAGATGAAGTAATAAGTCTTACTATTAGCTACTTTTATAAGAAGTTAAGTTAGAAATCATAAACTAAGAATCTCTTGTAGATTACAAAACATGCTATAAATCAAAGTGAATTAATTCTTTTTTAATCTTAAATAATTGAAATCCATTTACTTAAATACTAAATAAATAAATGTTTTTGATATAATAGCTAAAATTTTAAATGTTAAGCTATTTTAACGAATTAAGAATAAAGAATCCTATATATAAATCGATTTAAAATTTTGAAAATACATATGCGTTGACATTTAAATTTATAGTTTGATGCTCAATGCATTAAAAAAAAATCTATACTATTATATATATAATTTATTGATTGGTTTTTATTATTTAATCAGTTATTAAGTAACATGGAAAAAATATTTTTTTAACATTATTTTATCTTGTTAGTGTGTTTATGTAATATACTTATATAAATATATATTTATATAACTAACATAAACGGCTTATTATTTGTTAATTGGATTTAGAAATTAAAGTAATTTGTAGTAAAAGATTGCTATGACTATAACTAAAATCGGCTAAAAACAACAGCAAAGCAAACTATCTGAGGCGGCGTTAAGATTTTGCGAAACGAAGAAAATATTATGTATAAATGAGATAAAAACAATTGCATAATATACTGTTGAAATGTGAAAGAAAGAGCTGCAAAACTTTTCTTATTTAAAGGGCATAATGTCAGAAATATATTTATATATTCAGGTTTTAATATTGGACAAAAGTGAAAATACTAAAAAAAAAAAACTTAAAAAAAAAAAAAAAATCTTAAAAGAGTTTTTTAAGAATATAACAAATGTATTAAAATCTTCAAAATAAATTTAATAATGAGTTAAAATTTTATTTCCTTCTTTTAAAAATAAATTTGTTATACCTATTTGTTGTTTCTAATAACTTTTAAAATTATTTTTATAATAGTTTTACACATCCTCTGATTTCTAACAGTAGAACATTAAAAATTAAATTACCTTATTTATTTATTTTTATTAGCGTGCAACAATCTTTGAAGAGAAGAGCATACTTTCACTAGAAAAACTAAGATCATGCTTATTATAAAATTGCTTATAAAAAATTATCTAGGCTAGATATAATATGATAATTTTTAACCTTATGAATAATTAGTAATAATTATTCATGTATTTATATAATCTAATGGTGACAAACGTTTGCAAAAAATTTGACATTTGTAAACTAGATTACAATAAAATTGTTATTGATAAATATTGCAAACTTCTGCTTCAGCCAGAAATGCATCCTGGGAGTCATTAGTTTTTTTCCCCACATACATTTCCAGAATGATATGTGCAAAATATTAAATATTTTAAATGTAAGAATGCTGATAAATAAATCGGTGAAAAGAAATGTTTTAATTAAACATAGTTTAAATAAATATAATCATATATATATATATATTAATCAATGGGATAGACTTTATAAATTATCTTATATGGAAATGAATTCCTAAGACACTAATTAATTTTATAGATCTAAAACCTTACAGATATGGAAATAAATTCCTAAGAATAATTAATTGCATAATTAAAAAGCTAAGGAATCTCGTTGTATGATAATAAACTCTAATTAATATAAACTGGTTAAAATCAAAAAATTTACTCCAGAAAAGAGAAGAGAAACAAAGAAAGAGATGGATATAAAAAGCTAGAGAAAATGACTGTAGTAGCTGCTACTGTTAGTATGTCTGTGGGTTGAAGAGCAGTGAATATCATTATCGGAGGATTTCAGTTCCAGGATCTCAGCACCTAATCTGACTAGTACTTTTAACAGACCATCTTGGTATTATTATTATTTTGAACATCCCAAGAGGTTCTTAGAGAGTGTGTTATAAAGCCTATAGATGGTAGTGAAGGTAAAGTTAATTAATAGCTTTTCCTTAATTGTATAAACAGTATTCCCTATTCAGTAATTAACCAGTGAATTAGCTCATCAAATGCAGAGTTTATATTAGTGTTAAAGATCAGTATAGTAAATATTTTTTCAAATTGTTAATAAATTATTGTTGTTAAACATATGTGTTGCAATTCTGTCAAGTTTTATTGTATATTTGTTTTCTGGTTGCCTAATCATAGTTAGGACACAGCAAATTATTGGCACACTCGCCCTGAACCTGTAAATAGCAGATAAGTTAAAAATCCAAATTATTGGCAGTTGTTATTGTTCAAACCTAGGGGGAAAGAAAAGAATTTAAGACATTAGTAAGCTTCTGGCATTTTGGTATTTGAACTTAGGAAGAAAAGTACAGAATTATAGTAATTAAAGTTAGTAGTAAGGCTAATTGTTCAGTAATCAGTTACAAATGCTTTTGGGCAAAATAGTATACCTAAATTTGAGGTTAGAAACGTGTCTAAATGGCTGTTGTATATTAAACAGCTACAAAACTTCTTTACCATGAATGACATTGAAGATAATAAAAGGAAAGTAACTGCACTCATTTGTTTTGCAGGTATTAAAGTAATAGAAGTCCTAAATAAATTATTTGACTTGCCTATTACAGAGGATATAAAGTATGAGAATATTGTGGACAAATTAAGTGAATCATTCCAGCTCTTATCCATTATGGCACATATTTTGCTAAACCTTGTGAAGAAGAAAGTAGCTATAGGGTGAGAATTTTAAAGAGTATAATGCAGCTCTTAGAAAATTGACAAAAGGTTATGAGTATGGTGAGTTCATGGACAAAATACTTATAGACCAGTTACTATGGGGAATGTCTGGTGATAAGTTCAGATAACAATTTCTCACAAAACCTGAGATTACATACAAGATGGCCATAAAGAAAGGCATAACATATGAGTTAATGCTTGAAGATGCTCAGATGAAAAATTAAATGTATGTTTAAAACAGATCAGGAAAAGTACCTGCCACTGAAAGCTGAAAAAAGTAAGAATGTTAATGTAACATGTTTTTATTTTAGATAAAAGAAGGCACATATCAAAAGAATGTAAATGGTTTAAAGAGTCATGCTTTAAATGTGGGGAAAGGGGGCACTTAGACATATTTGCAAACAGGAAGGTAATTGGAAAGGCAAAAATAAATTGCTTATGCAAAGAAATAGGGTCAGTTACCATATGATTAAAACCATGGGGAACCAAGTTCTATATCAGTTTATGATGAAGCTGTGACTTTGTGGAAAAGAACTGTCAATGGAAATTGACATTAGGTCGTGGATTTCACTGGTGTCACTCACTGATTGGCTGTCACTGTCCAATGAGGAAAGTAAAATAGAGAAAACAAACATTAGTGCACATGATGTAAATGGAAATGCACTTAAACTGATAGGCCATGTGACAGTGCCAATTAACCACTGTGGTAAAAAAGTAAATCTATTCCTGTACATAGTCCACAGGAAGATCAGTTCTATAGTTGGGAGAGAGTGGTTTCACAAACTGGATATACAAATTAATATTATTAAAAAAATCACTCTGGAACAAGAAATGTCCTACAAATACCCTGATTTATTTAATGAAGAATTGGGAATAATTAATATGAACCCAGTAGAGATAGAGTTGCTGGAAAATGTGTGACCAGTCATGTGTAAACCATGGAAAATCCCATTCACTCAAAAAGAAAAAGTGGCAGAAAATCTAATGTCATTGGTTGCTAAGGTCATATTAATGCCAATTGAATCATTAAATTGGGCCGTACCTATAGTAATAATAACCAAGTCAAACAGCAAAATTAGACTGTGTGGAAATTACAGAGTAATTGTAAATAAATATCTGATTAGGGAGCATACCACTTTCTTAATGTGAGGGAAGAACTAGCCAGTCTTCAAAATGTCTCACATTTCACAAAGTTTGACTTAAATTGTACATTCCACCAGATTCAGATGACTGACAAATCAGTGAATTTAAATGTAATCATTTACCATTTGTCATATTAACAGCCCCTAACATTTTCCAAGCAAAAATTGACACACTGCTCTAGGATCTGGAGGGGCTTATTCCATATTTTGATGATGTACTCATCACAGTTAGCTCACTAAAGATGCTATGTAAAAGTATGCTTACTGTATGTGAAAAATTAAACAAAAATGGGAGTAAAATTAAATGTCCAAAAAAGTGTATGGCATGCAAAAGAATTGCTTTTTCTTGACCACATAATTTCTGATAGGGGAGGGGGAAGAAACCAGCACCTGAGAAAGTTAAAGCAGTGAAATAAATATCTGAAGGCATATTTAGGATTAATAAAAAAATTTGAGCCTATTTTGGAGAATAAAGCACACATAGCAAAACTATTGTATGACTTATTGAGAAAAGTTCCAAAATGGCAATGGTTGGAAATTCATGAAGAAGGGTTAAAAATAAATATCTTAGTTCTGCTTTGTATGTCCATGAAAAAGATACAAGCCACACTATTAATTTTGATGAAGCTAAGATTGTCTTCTCCAAGAGAAATGAAATAAAATGAATTAAAGAATCTTTATCATTAAAAATTCATGATTCTGAAGCAATTAACTTATTTAAAAGTTCTTTTAATATTAAGGGTGGATGCGTAGTAAATGGAATTATGGGTAATGTTTAATATAAATATGTTGTTAGATGTGATATGTTGGACTATTTCCATCATTTATGGGTGAATGTTGAATGTAAAGGAAATTTTAAACTTTATTTAAACTTTCCAAATACAAACAACTTGTTAGTAATAATACACAAATAGACAACCTGTATTGTCTATTTGTGTATTACTACTAACAAGTTGTTTGTATTTGAAAACCTGTATTGTCTATTTGTGTGTTATTACTAACAAGTTGTTTGTATTTGAAAAGTTTAAATAAAGTTTAAAATTTTCTTTACATTCAACATTCACTCATAAATGATGGAAATAGTCCAACATATCACATCTTATAATATACCATCATTACAAACCTTCAAGCAAATAATAAATATGTTGTTGTTTTACAGCTTTTTACACTTGAGAAGTCTGCTTATAGCAGTGAAATCATTGGTAGTGTTTTAGATTCTATTTGCTTGGCTAGTTTGGTTGAGTTTTGAATTTGGGATAATTTTGATTATTTATTGACTAGTTTAGCTTTATGCTTTTAATGGTTATATATATGTAGAGAGAGAGAGAGAAAGATTATAACAAAATCTTCTTGATGCATGAGCTTATTATAGTTTATGCATAATTCTATAATTTAGATGGTAGAATAAATTGTACTATAAATGAATAACTTGCTTTGAGGAATGTCATTTATAAATGATCTAAGGATTAATATTTGATTCTAATTTTGCATTGTCTGGTTACTTCATCTACCTTCAAGCAGAGAACTTAATACATTTATATGGCAAATAAATTAATACATACATTGTGCAGGCTTAAACCTGCATTTATATATGTAATATATGCGGGATTCGAACTCAGACTTTTACACGACCCACGGATTCTCAGTGCCATCTCATATTGCTGACCCACCTGATCACACATATGTTGAAAAGATAAATAATCATCTATATACATATTTCATGCTAAACCAGCAATCATCAGTTGGTCTAGATTACTATCCTCACACATATATACAATCAGTGCTCAGTGTAGAAGTTTGAGTTCGAATGGCAAATAAATGTAAATTTTTACTTTTTTTTAATATGATAATATAAAAAATAACAATTCATGTCAATTGTTAATACAGAGTTTAATATAAATAAATAAAAACAAATAATATTTCCAAGCGCTTTCAACTCTTACTAGTCCTTATCAAGGCAGTGTAAACAATTCTATTTTCTCCTCGTGTCAATTGTTAATACAGAGTTTAATATAAATAAATAAAAACAAATAATATTTCCAAGCGCTTTCAACTCTTACTAGTCCTTATCAAGGCAGTGTAAACAATTCTATTTTCTCCTAGGAGAAAATAGAATTGTTTACACTGCCTTGATAAGGACTAGTAAGAGTTGAAAGCGCTTGGAAATATTATTTGTTTTTATTTATTTATATTAAACTCTGTATTAACAATTGACACTAATTGTTATTTTTTATATTATTTTTATATTATATACAGAAGTATTATTTATTTATTTATTTTAATATGATAATAATTGAGAAATAAAAATCGAAGACTAATTGTTTATCTACAATCTAGAATTTATTTTGTTGTCCTAAAAATGTGTTTTGTAATAGTTATTTAATTCAACTTATAAGTATCCTAATGATAGACTATTTCAAATATTCAGACTTTAGAATCATCTGTATTAAGATGGAAAATTACGCCAGGCTATCACTGACAATGAAATTTTTAAAAAATCAGTAACAAAATATTGTTCACAAAATTTTTTGTTCACCAGGGGAAGCCTGGGACTCCAATTTTCACTGTTTCAGGCTCCCTGTTTTGTTCACCAAAGTCATAGTCCATTGTTGGATTCATAAAAGAAAAGTTTACCGAGATGTAAGTGAATATCTGTTTCAGTGTTTTTTCATCTTTTGAAGAAGTTTTGGAACAGTTTCATTCAATGATAATTGAAATTATCTATCATTCCGTTTTATGCAAATGGATGCCATTAGAAATAGACAAAAGCTAGCTTAAGTAATTCTTAGAATCATTAGAATATTATAAACCGTTTAAAACTAATTTTAAATGAAACCAAATAATTCTAAAAAGAATACACACTAGAAATCCTAATTTTATTGATAGAATAAATAGAAAATTTATTTGGACATCAAATCTCATAGTAAACGTAAAATATGTGTTAACAATGATGATTTTAGGAAATTATCTTTGCATCAGATTTTAGCAGTGTTAACAAGTTTTAAATGTTAATTCGATCTCAATTTTAGAATTGAACATTATCGAAAATAACCTAAGCTATCTCCCTGCACAAAAATCAGATTTCTCTGATGATCAGAACAGAAGTTATTACCCCTCTTCCGGTGGATTGGGGGCCCACAAAAAAATAAAAAAAATTTCAAATCAACACAGAATTACCATAAAGTGATTCCTGAGCTAAAAAATAATGATTTAAAGACAAACATGAGTACAAATGTTGTTTTAGACCTAAACAGACATTGAAGCTGCAAATTATTCATACTCTTTTAAGCAATAATTATTGAGAAATTTTCCAAGGTTTAACAACAAACTTTCAGATTATACTTGAATCATTCATTACTAATCAAGACCTGAAATTCAATCAAAAGAAGCAGGATCCAATTAGTATCGACAAATAAAAATCACTGTGAACCCTGAAGGACTTTGGTTGGTGGGTTGGGCAGCTGTTGTGAACATTTGCAGACACAGGAGTTTGATAATGATTAAGGGCAGATGTTCAGCTCCATTGACCTCAGTGTGCAAAATGATATCACTGGATGCTAGACACTCCAGCTAGAAATATCATCTTTGTAACAGTAATAGTTTTGTTGTAATATTTGCGGGCACGGGTCTGCACTCCTCATTTCTTCCACAGGGGTTGATGATGGCAGTCATTGGGGGTCTGGTTTATGGGTGCAGGCTGATGACGATTATTGCCACTACCTGGAAAATTTGCCAGGAGGGTACAGGGTCAAAGTTTTCAGCACCTTTTTCGCTCTGATGGGCTGCTGCACCCCCTTGATGGATTGTTTTTGGGCAGTGCAGATCTGTGCTCGTTCATGTATAGATACACATTAAACAAAATTATAAAACCCTTTTATGGATATATTTGTCATCGAGTGTACATACCTTGTAAACCTGGTCAATAATTGTTTTGCCTTGTAACATTGAACACTTTGTAATCCTCCATGGGTAAGTGTACCCGATAACTTTTTGTAATCTTTTGACTAATAAAGGTTACTTTTGAGAAAAAAAAAATATTGTGTATTTTATTTTTATTCTTATTTATTTATTGATTCCTAAATCATATCAAAATATGTGGAATCACTTAACTTTTTTATTGTACTTTCAAAACTGATATTTATGAGTATTATATTTTATTACACATTCGATAACTTTTAATTATTATTTTTTTACTTAAAAAACACCAATTTTATTATTTAATAAATTCCATATAAGCAATATGAACCGTTTTTTGATTTTTCGTATATGTTGATGATAATAATAATAATAAGCTCTAACATATCTGAATCTTATTGCCACCACATAATATTGTAGTTTAGTATGGCAAAAAATATAGGAAATATAATAATGTATAACTTTAAATTCAAACCCATCTCTTATATGATGGATAAGCATCTAAGTAATCTATATTCCCAAAGTCCTAGCAAATCCTATCCCAATAAAGCATCGAAGTTATAATAATTGACAATCACACATAGAGAAAACGAAAAAGACTAGTTTATCTTTTGATTATTATTATTTTAATAAGAATATATATATAATTTTATTTTTATTTTATTAAGGTTATCTTGGAAGCTTTACAAGCTGTTTTACTTATTGTTCCTTCAGATACTACTATATATGGTACTACAAGAATTAAGTTAGGAAATGAAGATATATTTGACAAATTTAAAATTCCACAAAATTCTCAGGATCAGGTAAAATATATTGACAATTTTTATTATTTAATTAATTATTATCCGATATATATATATATATTATAATGGTCTGGGAGTTGGACTTACCATATCTGCCATACAGGGTGCCACTAGGCTATTTGAACCTAGAAAATTTATAGAGTAGGCAGATATGCACTGTTAAAGATCCAACTTTTATTTATCAAGACCATCAGTCCTTGCCACTAGCTCAGTGAGACGCAGAGATAATAATATATAACTTTATTTAATTTATATCTTAAATATAAAAAAATAAAAGCCACTGCCAGTAATTAAAGCACCAACAATATTTATTAATGCACATATATAATCATTTAAAATTTGAGGAATAACATTTATTATCTTAGATTTTAATATTAACTTTTGAATTTAAATTATTATTTTAAATTTTAAACCGTCCGTACAGATGAATTTAATATTTTTTTTAAGAGAGTCGAGTATGAATAAACTACATAGATTGCATTTGAAAAGAGAATATTCTATCCCTTATTTAATCTTAGGCCAAAAGTTCGCAGTCAAACCGACATCAATCCATCTGATACATCGATGTATTCAATGTAGCATGAAATATGACAGCACAAATATTATACTGTCAGGAATGTACATCTGAGCAGCATGGTTAGAGAAGACATTGACTTTCATCCAGACAGGAATGCTACATCTGTCTGGCAAGAAGAACAATAAAAAAAACTCCATAGGAAGGGACTGCATTTTCTATCTTACTATCACCTTCCATAGGCAAAAAGGGGTGTGCGGTGTGTGATGGAGATCCTGCACGTGGCGGACCTCATACTACATTTACTAATTACACCGATATATCCAATCCATTGACCCAATCCAATTATGAAACAAATAACCTAAGATTAACCCCCCTTAATTAATTAATATAACTTTACAAATCTATATAGCCATTCATGCCCGACTTAATTTTAACATTTATATAATTTCGCACAGATGAATTTTATAAAACTTTGTTTTATAATGTTGAGTATAGATCAACTACATAGATTACATGGTTAAAAACATTTCAAAAGAAACATAAATGATCAAAATATAAAGTCATTGATGGAATTGCAGAGGGAAATTTACAAGAAATCTAATGGCATTCATCATAAAATGCCGCATTGACACCAATAACTTAAAAGACATCCGAATAAATACATTTTAGATACTCACCATAAGGTATCATTATTTACTGAATGTCTATATATTCTAATCAAATATGAAAACAAAAACATAATTAAACATTAATGAATCCATACAAGCGTCTATACCCAACTTAAATTTAATGCATTTAAATAATTTATGCGACAAATATTAATAAAAATTAAAAAAAATGGAAATGATTTTTAGCAAACTCAAATGTATAAAAATTAAACATTAATAATTGATTTGAAAAGTCAGATTAAAGTTCATTTAAAAAAATTATGTTTAGCTTGTCAAATCTTTAAAGTTCTTAATTACTTGTAGTAAAATATTTCCATTTATATCTTACAGTAGAAGGGCTCCTGGTTCCTGGTGTCAATTCCCACAAAGTCTTTATTTGAAGACCAGTCTATTTGAAGGTGGCCTTAGCTGGTTCAATCCTGGTATTAGTCATTTCATTTGAAATAAGTGAGAGAGAGTGACAAGTGTGTCTTATCACTCTTTTCACAAAATCAAGCTGAAACTGTCTTAATTTGAATATTTTTTTTATAGTACTCCTCCGGATTCATTGAACAAAGTTTCCTGTTCCAATAATTTCCATTAAGATCTGAGAAATTGGTTACTGCTTCTATTGGACATTCTAATTGTTTTTTATTCTCTTATCTATATCTTTCATCTGACTTTTTTATATAAGAACCCCAAGGGCTAGTTTGCTTTTCATTTCATTTATAAAACAATCATTTCCATTTACTAAAATATTTTATCTTGTACTTTTTTATAAAAAAGTACATTCAAATACTTTTTTTTTATTTAAAAAAAAATACTTTTAAAGTTTTGCATCTGTGTGAATATATTTACGTTTAACAACTCTTTAATTTTTTTTAGCTTTTAGTTTTATTTTTTTACGAACTTAAAACCATTTTTATTCTAATTTTAAATTAATGTAACAGCATATACCATTATAGTATATATATATACTGTATATGCAGATTTAAAAATCCAGCTCATAATAAGTTCAAGTTTTAATTTAGGCACAGTCAGTAATTGTAGGTTTATTTAAAGAATAAACTCTAATCATGGGAGAGTGTGTGTCTATTTCTAGTGCATGTGTGAAAAGTAGTTCCTTCCACAATTATATATATATATATATATATATAATTGCTATATATATATATATATATAATTGCTATATTATTGATTATTACATATACATATATATATTCATTTTTTAATGAATGAGACAAAAAAATTAATGTAAGAATTGCTACTAAATTAAACTGGTTTTAATTTTTATTTTCTTAATAACATTTATCTCCTTTTATTGTTATATTTTTTTATCTACATTTTTATTATTTGTTATTTTATTTTTTTACTTTTTAATTGTCTTATTTTTAGCACCTGTCTTTCTCTCTCTCTCTCTCTCTCTCTCTCTCTCTCTCTCTCTCTCTCTCTCTCTCTCTCTCTTTCTCTCTCTTTATTTTTATACCAATTGTCTACTTTTACATTAATGCTTTTCAGACTTTCACATGACCCTCAACTCTCCATGCTATCTCATATTGCTGCCTATCTAATCACACACATGTTGAAAGAATAAATAATCACTAATATACATATTTCATGCTAAACCAGCAATCATCAGTTGGTCCAGATTACTATCTTCACACATATATACAATCAATGCTCAGCTTTGAACATTCCATCATCAGATTTTTAATGAAATGGATGGCTGAAAAGTTGTGGGACTAATATGGGCTTTGAACATTCCATCATCATATTTTTAATGAAATGGATGTCTGAAGAGTTGTGGGTTGGAACAGTTTGAAACCTGTCCATTTAAGTATAAAGATTGGCTATCTTAATATAAAGCTGAGCACTGATTGTATATATGCATGGAGATAGTAATCTAAACCAACTAATGATTGCTGATTTAGCATGAAATACATATATTGGTTATTATTTATCTTTTCAACATGTGTGTGATTAGGTGGGTCAGCAATATGAGATGACATGGAGAGTTGAGGGTCATGTGAAAGTCTAAGTTTGAATCCATTGTATATTACATATATGTGCAGGTGTGTGTAAGCCTGTACAGAGTATTAAATTAATGTTAATGCTTTTCCTAAATCTCCACTTTTTTAATAATTATTTAATTTATTTCCAAATTTTTACTATGCTCTCTAATATTTTTTTTTTTTATAAAATATAGAATTTTATTCAGAAATTTTGTTACAATATATGATAATAGTTAAACATAGGATATATTACATGATAATCAGGGGGATGAAAGCTCAATATTGATATCTTGTTTGACACCAGCCAAAAGGACTAATATGAAGCATATCAGCAAGGAACGAGTCTGGAATAGTATCTTGTTGATATAGATGACCATGCTTGCATGTCTCATATAGTTTAGCAATAGGTCTAATCCTTTGTACATGCTCTACATGACCAAGTCAACTCTTCATATTGGAGGTTACTTTCCGTAACAACTCAGGATCTGGGCAATAATTGTGCAGAACAAGGTAAGTTATCACAAAGGGATGCAAGCCATTCAGCTTCAAATTACTCTCCAGAGAAGGAGATTTCTATTCAGGAGTGAAAGGGGTCAGCTTTTTGGGCCAGATCAATAAATCTCCATGTGGAGTCATAGATGTAAGAGAGGGCCAAATTCTGGTCCCTAGATGTAAGAGGGGGCCAAATTCTGGTCCCTTTTTTGGATTTTTTTCATTTTGTTAATATAGAGTTCAAGCGGACATTCTAGTGCATGATTAAAGGTGAGCCAGTGAGCCAGCACCATGTGTACCATAGTGAGAACAGTACAAATGTTGTTATTCGTATCTCCAGGATGGATCCACATAGTATATTGTCAATGAGAGTTGACAGGACAGGCGTATTGTTATTTAACATGGAGGCTATAAGGACTCTGTAGGGTTGAAGGGAAACACAGTGGCAGAAGGGTGAAGACAAGTTTCATGCTCTCTGAGGCATAGTGAGCAAGTGGACTCTATGTTTGAGAATCCTCAGCGATGCACCAGAAAGTGTTTATTAGGCAAGGCATTAATATTTCTCTTCATCAGAAAATCCAAAATATTTGGGTTCAAGGAACCATCGCTTAAATTTCTTGATTAGCAGATGGTTGTTAAGCCTGAGGATAGTTGATCCTGCAGAAATATCAGGATTAAGGATGTAGTATGCATCCCAGAATGTGATTTTCATTGAGGACATGATTTTCATTGAGGACAATTTTATAGGGCACATAGTATGTTTGGAGATAAGACATGCGAGGGCTGCCAGCCAGTCATTACCAATAGAGGGTGGCTTATCTGTGGGAGTGACCTCTCTGGAATGTGAGTAGTTAGGAAACTGCAGACACATTCTGTAGAAAGAATTGTAGGAATGTTGAAATATAAAAGTATCTATGGAATGTAGGGATAATCCATTGAGTTTTGTGTGTTTCTGTAGATTTCTCAAGCTTATGGTTGCACTTTTCCACCCTCTAATCAGATCAGTGCACATCTTGTGTATTTTCCTGATGAAGACTTTGGTAAAATTGACTACTGGGGAGAAATAGGATATTCTAGAAAATATTAGTATGTTGATGAGGGAGGACTTGGCAAACATGGACATGTAAACTTTGGATGGAGAGGATGTGATTCTCTGTGTGGATTGAAGTAGCTTTCCTTGGATAGATCTCCTCATGGCAGACATAGATTCAAATATAGGGAAGCCCAAGATTCTGAGGCTTTGCTGCAAATGGTCCTGGAATGGTCTTACCAGAAGATATATACCAGGCAGATGACTTGGCCCTATTAAATTGGAGGCCAGATTGATCGGAGAATTTTTTAAGTATTGATGAGTCTTGGAATTAATTTTTTTGATGGAAGGAAAACAGCCAAGTCATCCAATATCCCAAGACTAGTTTCTGGTTTGTGTCCTTCATTACTGATGAAGGACACCTTCATCAGTGAGGAGCCTTAGAAGCCAGAAAATGTTCACAATATGCATCAATTAAGCAGTATGTACAAAAGCATTGCATTATAAATCTATCATGAAAGTTGTTTTAATAATTATAAACTTTATTCCTGCCAGACCACTTCAGAGCAGATTATTCAGAATATTGACTGATAAATTTGAAGCTGAGTATTGTACTTTGATGTTATATTCTGAAGTTTGGTGGTTTAGCAAGGAAGAAGTCCTACAATGATTTTTAGAGCTTTATAACTTTTTTCCAATTTGGAAAATTACTTTAAACAATATAAGAAAATCAAAACAGAAAAATATTCTGAAAAGCCTGCAGAATTTAAAAATAAATTTTCAAATTAGATTTATTGATTTTCATAAATTTCAATCAATTGCTTCATTCAATTTAAATCCATTTGTTGATAGTAATATTTCTGAAAATTGAAAAATCTTACAAGTATGATAAATAGAAATTTCTACTAAAAAAGGAATATAGCAAATAGATTTTTGGATACTTGTAGATGAGAAAAAATATATACTCTTAAAAAAAATGTCAACAGTTAAATTTCTGTTCTTTAGATCAACTTACCTTTGTGAAAATAGTTTTTTCATCAATAAACTGTTTAAAATCAAAGTTCAGATATAGGATAACAGATAAACAACTAAATGATTGCATGACTTTAGCTATAATATCATATGTAACAGAGTAGACCTGCCAGGTTTCACATTAAAATATGTTTTTCCAGTATTTATTTTGTATTTAAATCCATAAAAAAATAGGAGTATAAGAATATATAATTACATATTTTTCTTATCATATTACAAATTTTTATTATTTGTATATTAAACATATTTAAAAGTGAAGTATTAAAAGTTGCAAAATTTACTTGCGGCTCACCTAAAATTTTAAATTCTAAATTGGCTCAAGCTAAATTAAAGGTTGCGCATTGATGTTCTACACCATGAGAATCTTTTGACTATTTTTTAATTTAAATATTACATTATTACAGAGTACATCATTATAATTTTTACAGTGATTTATTATTAAATTATTCATTTAGCAGATATCTTATTTGACTAAACACATCTGTAAGTTAGCATTTAACAAATATAACCAGTGATAAATTTCCATGGAAATGTCTGTTGCATTGTTAATTACAGTAAATTGGTAAATAACTAATACTAATATTTTTTTCTAACACTGTTTAATATTTTTACTGATGTATATAAAATGTAATCAAAAAGATAAATGAATTTTTAAATATTGGAAAATTTATTGCAGTGGACTTTAGTTTTAAATTTAACTGCAACACGAATGATATTGCACTAAATTTTCTAGCACATAGAAGTTAGATATTTATCTCCTATTATGCCTATAGTAAGGCTTGTGATATTTATACCAACATCTATTAATTTATTTATTTGCTGTCCAAAAAATATAAATAAAAACATTAAAATTTGTAAATTAATAGCACATGTATAAATTTTACACATATACTAAATTTTTCTCAAAACATCATTTTCCTTTCTCCAATGCCTTTTTTTATTCTCACATGGGGTTAATATTTCATGCATGTTTTTTACATCGTTTTAAATAACCAATATCATTTTTTAAAACAATAAAACTTTAAATAAGTATTTAAATATTAACATAATTGATAAGTCAAACTTTAATAATTGCTTAGTAAAAATGAAATTATTAAATTTTATATGTATATATAATTTTAAATTTATTTAAAGATTAAAGATTATTTTTTCTTCTGTCACCTTATTTTTTATATATTTTTTAAACACATGGGTACTAAGTAGTTGTAATGTTAAATCACAATCTTTATGATGTTTTTTACCATAAATCAAATTTAATGCACATTGGGATCCCCTTCCCATTTATTTTTTTTTTTGAAATTGCTTCCAAGTGTAAATGTGATAAATATAACAAGCCTACAAGAGTAAAAGAATTTGTGTGAAAAGGAGTTTGCTATTAACTGAAGGGAGACTCTTTGATTCCTCTTGGAGGCCTTAAAGGAACCAAGCAGGCAAATTCCTAATGTTCACTCCATACGTTCTTGTCGTTGTAGCTGTTATTACTATGTGATTATTCATATACTATATGAACATGGATGGGCTGCTCACCAACATTCATTAGCCAGCATGGTGAGTTTATTGGCTTTTTACTTCTGAGTTTAAGATCAAGAAACCATGGTCTTTCTTCTCAGTGCCTGATAAGGCAGAATGAATGTTTGTGTAAATGATAAATATTTTTCCAATACATATATACAATTATGACAGACAAAAATAAAGCATGGCTCTTATTCCCAGGAGGCTGTAAAGTCACCAATTATGGCAGTGGTTGGTGGCTGAAAGCAGACAGTGCTAAGTATCCCCTGATTGTGGACCCAGGCTACCATTTGATGACAACTTTTTATTTAGGTAATTACAACTGCAGATCACTTTCAAGTGAAGGAAGATTGCAAGAATTAGAAGAAGAACTGTCTTATATTAAATGGGACATTATTGGACTTTGTGAAGTTAGAAAAAAAGGTGAAGAGACAATTGATTTAAAAAGTGGACATATACTCTATTATAAAAGCACAAATATTGAAAATACAAGTGGAGTAGGATTCATTATAAATAAAAAGTGGAAGAACAATATTGTGGAGATTGATGGTGTATCGGACAGAGTGGCAAGATTAGTTATACAACTTAATAGCAGATACCAAATGCAGATAATTCAAGTTTATGCCCCAACAAGTTCTCATAGTGATGAAGTAGTAGAAGATTTTTATATGGATGTACAAAAGGCTTTTGATCAGAGTAAACAACATTTTAAAATTGTTATGGGAGACTTTAATGCTAGAATTGGTAAACAAATGAAAGATGAAAGTGCTGTAGGTAATTTTGGTTATGGTAATAGAAATGAGAGAGGACATAGACTTGTGGAGTTTGCAGAAAAAGAAAAACTTTATATTATGAATTCTTTTTTTGAGAAAAATGTTAAAAGGAAATGGACATGGAAGCATCCAAATGAAGGTACAGCAGAATTGGATTATATTTTGACTAACAGGAAATACATATTTCAAGATTGTAATGTTCTTAATAAATTTAACACAGGAAGTGATCATCGATTAGTAAGATGTAAGATACATGTTAATGCAAAACTAGAGAGACAAAAATTATTAAGAAAAACAGTATTTACAGTTGATATTCCTAATTTTCAGAAACATTCTAATGAATTTAAATTAGAACTTACAAATCGGTTTCAAGTATTAGTAGATTTTGAACATGATTCAGATTTGAATGAAATTAATATGAAAATAACTGATACACTTTTAAAAACTGCAACAAAGATAGATGGTAGAAAAAAGCAGCAAGTGACCAATAAAATTTCTGCTGAGACTAGAGAATTTATGAAGAAAAGAAGGAATATGAAGATATACAAAAATGATGCATTAAAAAGGATTGAATATCTCGAATTTTGTAAAATGGTGTGGAAAAGAGTTGAAAATGATATAAGAAAGTATAACTGTGAACTAGCAAGAAAAGCTGTAGAAGAAAATAAAAGTCTCAAGAATGTTAAACAACATTTTGGTATTGGTAGGAAATTTATATCTGCAATAAGAAAAAAAAGATGGAATTATTACTAAAAAGAGAGATGACATCATGAAATTGGTAGAAGATTTTTATCAAGAATTATATAGTAATAAAGAACAAGTACCTCCTATATCTATTACATCTTCCGAATTGCCCAGAATTTTAAATGAAGAAGTGAGACATGCAATTAAATGTATGAAGAAAGGAAAGGCTCCAGGTAATGATGGAATTATAATTGATATATTAAAAGAAGCAGGTGAAGAAATAAAAAAATTTTTAGCAAAGTTATATACCAAATGTCTAAATGATAAAGATGTACCAGATGATTGGAAGAATGCAGTAATAATATTAATATTTAAAAAGGTGATAAAGAAGATATTAGAAATTACAGACCTATCATCCTTTTATCAGTTTTATATAAAAATTTTACCAAGATAATTACAACTTGTCTACAGAGAACATTGGATTTCCATCAACCAAGAGAACAAGCTGGATTTAAAAGTGGTTTTAGTACAGTAGATCATATCCAGGTATTGAGAGAAGTTATAGAAAGGACAAATGAATATGAGTTGCCATTATGCTTTGGATTTGTAGATTATGAAAAGGCATTTGATTCTATAAACATTTCTTCAGTGATTAAAGCATTGGATCATCAAGGTATAGATCCAGGATATTGTCATATTTTAAAGAATATTTATAAAAATGCAACAGCAACAATTAGATTACATAATGATACTGGGAAAGTCAACATTGAAAAAGGTGTAAGACAAGGTGACTCCATATCTCCAAAACTTTTTACAGCAGTGCTGCAAGAAGTATTTTGTGGATTAAAATGGGAAACTAAAGGAGTGAAAGTAAATGGAGATTATTTAAGTCATTTAGATTTCGCAGATGATGTAGTTGTTTTTGCAAATAATGCTTTAGAGCTGCAGGAAATGTTGCAGGAGTTATCAGATGAAAGTAGGAAAGTAGGACTAAAGATAAATGTTAAAAAGACTAAAGTAATGTTTAATCGATTTGCTCAAAATATGAAAATAAAGATTGATTATGATGAATTAGAAGAAGTTAACAGTTACAAATACCTTGGTCAGATTATTAATACAGATGGAAACATAATGGAGGAAATTAATCATAGAATTAAACTTGGTTGGAGTGCTTTTGGTAGAAATAACTTGATACTAAAAGGAAATATGCCTATGTGTTTGAAAAGGAAGGTTTTTAACAAATGTGTTTTACCAGTTCTTACTTATGGATCTGAGACTTGGACACTTAATAGAAGAGCAATACAGAGACTTCAGACCACTCAAAGAAGTATGGAGAGATGTATGTTGGGAGTAACAAGAAGAGATCGAAAATGCAATGTATGGGTAAGAGAACAAACAGGTGTTACTGACCTCATTGAAAAAATTAAAAGATTGAAGTGGAGTTGGGCTGGACATATTGCTAGAAGAGATGATAATAGATGGACAATTGAAATTTTAAACTGGATTCCAGGAGATTGTAAAAGACCCAGAAAAAGACCACATGTGAGATGGATGAATGAAATAACAAAGTGTGCAGGGGTGATGTGGAGAAGAGAAGCTAAAGATCAGAGATGGATTAAACTTGGAGAGATCTTCATCCTGCAGTGGATTGATAGTGGTTGTTGATGATGATGATTCTGTAAAATAATAATTATTAATTTGTTTTCACTATAAATGAAAAAATGGTCATTAACTTGCATAAAATTAATCATCCTTTCATGAAATAATGAAAAGAGAAACTAAATCTGTTTTTATAAAAATAAAAATTACAATGAGTTTTTTTTTTTTGAGTGAGTGCAATAGAGTGATCATAAATAAATACTGCTACTAAAATATATAAATATATGGACTTGCATTTTATATAATGATGACTGTAATTTTATAATTTAGTTCTAAATACGTGTGTATACATATTAAAAAGCACCTGCATTATATTGTGTTTGCATGTTTGTGTGAAGTGTAAATAAATTATGGGCCATTGTTCACCAATGTACAACACCCATTAGAGTGCCTACAACAAAATATTGTAGATGTCACAGTTCCATTATGTATATACATTATTTACATTCCTTTTTAAACCATATTAAAAATATCATATATAAAAAACGAAATATTTATTTAAATAGCTTATTTAAGTATGATTTTTATCTCTTACCATAATATTTTGGCAATTTAACATGAACATTAGAACAACCAAATTGTATTTGAAATATAACATCATTATATCATTTGATAATAAAATGATTTTATTATGCAAAATTTAATTATTTTAATCATTTACAAGATTTCAAAATTTTATTTTTTTGATCATCAGAAAATTTAAATCAAAAATGATTAATCAAGAAAATAAACGTTTCCAATCTTTTATCAGAATTTATTTGATTTATTGGAGTAATACCACAGCTCTACACTGTAATTATACTAAGGAAAACCTTGAGCAGTACTTTTAATTATTGTAGACTTACAAATAATTACGTTTTTTAATCTGCTTTAAAAAATGTAATTATTTAATATTTATGAGAGAAAAAGGTTTTAAATGTAATTTAAAATTATAAAAATTTAACAAATGTAGAGTTCTTAAAGAAATTACTTTGTTTTCTATGATAGTTTTTGATTATTAAGTTTTTTTATGTAGTGGAATTTTTCATCTCAAATTTTAAAAATTTTGAAATATTGACTTGACATTCTTAGTATTTAAATGATAATAGCATTATTTCCAATCCACTAAATATTCCAGTTTTTATTTTAATTAAATTAAGTTTTGAATTAACAAGTGGTGCAAAAATGTTTTATCACATCAAATTATCTTCATAGTCTATATCTTGTAAATTAGGGAGGGTAGCAACTCATAAAAGTCAAATAGTTCTACTTGTTGAATTTCTTTGGTTTTAACTATTTTCATATTGTCAAGCGTTGGTGGCTGAGTGATCAGCACAGCTGCCTTACAAGCAGTTGTCCTGAGTTTGTGGGTTCACTTCCCAGCCAATGCTTTGACACATAAAAAAAAAACTATTTTCATATTAGTTTTGAAATACCTGTCTAAAGTTGTTATTTCAAAATACTTCTAGAGGTTGAGATTTATGCAATATTTATAAAATGTAACGTAAATATGCTATTATACTTACTTTTTAAAAATGGTTAGTAAATTGAGATATACATATATACAATTCCCTCCCCCTCACAATAAATTTAAAACCTTACATGTCCAAAAAAAATGTCTTTCGTTTTAATTTAAAATGCTCAAAGTTCTATTTTTGAAAATGATTACTATGGTTTCTAAAAGCATCTTATTGAATTAAAAAAACGCATTCAAATATATAATGTAGCTTTTAAATTAAAATGTTGAATTACATTAAGCAATTATAAACTAATTGCAATTTTAAAGTATTTTTAAAAAATAATAAAAACATTTATTTGTGTAATATTCTGTTACCTAATGCTGTCAACCTGCTTTTGGTGAGAGAACTTAACACAATACATATAAAGAAACAGAAAGTCTTGTACTTTTAAAACTTTATGTATTAATTCCAAAACTTGTAATTCAATGACTTTTAAATATATAAAAGCAAAGTTAAAAAATAAATAAATGCAGTTAATAATTTAACTCTCATTATAAAAACATTTATTTATAAAGATCAAATAAGAATATTTAATGTTATTAATTTAAATCATTATTCTAGGTAACTTTTATCTAATACTAGAAAATCAATACTAGGAAAGTAAAATCCGATTATTTTAGAAGATAATAACATACTTAATGATGAGAACCAGATTTGATTACATTGATCTTTTTTAAAATCATTGGAATAATATATTTTTACATTCACTATATATATATATATATATATATAATAGTTAATTGTTTTAGTTTGAGTTACAAGCACAGAGTCTTGAAGCCAAATTTCAAGTTGAGGGAAAGAAAATAACTGATAGTTGTATTATTTATATATGTAGTTCAATAAACAATTTTTTATGGCAGTCAACGAAGCAAGTAGTTCTACTTTCTATATTTTCAGAACTAAAACTACTTACAAAAACTCCTTTTAAGTAGATCTAAACATGGTCAATTTTTTTTATTTAGTAAAAATAAAAACAGTAAACAGTCACTCATAAACAATTATATTCCAATTCCAAAAAAAAAAAGCAAGAAGAAAAACTAAAGCACCAATATCATTTTCAATAATTTTTGGCCAAATATATTTAGTAGGAATCAAATCATTGATATAAGAAAAGAGTAGGTTTTTATATTCATATTTTCTTTTAAACATTCTCAAGAAAGTGTGCTGTCGGAATTATATTATATTAATAATAACAAGTTAATTTAATTTTATTTCTAAGAAAATACCAATAATCAAATGACATTCACAGAATTTTAAATAAAATATAAAACAATATTTAAATCTTTTACTAAATGCACCTCCCCTTTCAAATGCTGAATAAGATGGTGTAGGAATGAGATATATTTTTTAAATCTCTACCTAAGGGTATATTTTTATTAAAAATAAAAATATATATAAAATAGTCGAATAATTTGTTGCTCAAAAGGTCATACATCATTCAAGATTGAAAATGACAGAGTTGAATTGCTATTTAGGATCTTTAGCTTTTGAATTCCTCATTCAATCACTGCTCTAAATAGGAAGTGATATTCTTATTTAAAATGCATTTATCACATAACTATCATAAGTCCAGAGGGTCATTTACCTCCAAGCCCATTGATTTTGACTTAGTTTTTAAAATTTAGAGTAATTTTAAAAACGTATTAAATTTGCCATTTCTATGTACCCTCAGGTTTTAAAAAGAACTTTTAATTGTTTTAATCTTTTATTACCTAAAATACATGGGATGTTTTTAAGCGTAAAATTTGACATATTTATACATATTTTTCTATTGCAGTCAACAAACATACTTTAAAACTAAAAAGTCATCTCAATATCGTTCTAACTATTGCGTTTATAAATATTTCTAACAACAAAATGGTTATTTCTAACAACTAGAAATATATATAGTGTAATAATAGTGTTGTGTTGCTATTGATTTCTTCTAGATTAAAAACAAAAAAATTTGCAATGATTATTTCAGTTTCAATTAAGTGTGGCATTATCTTATTTGCCTTTTCATATCTATGTTATGCAGTAGTATGGCTGATCATATTGCTAAAACAAATAATCATGTGGGGAAAAAACAAAACATTCAGACATGCAATATTGGTATTAATTTGCTTGAAAATATCTATTGGTGAGTGAATGCAAGTTAATATCAATAACAGATGTCAGAATATTTTGTTTTCCTCCCACATGATTACATATAAAATTGCTAATAAAAATTAAGAGATGATAATAGATGGACAGCTTGAAATGTTAAACTGGATTCCAAGAGATTGTAATAGACCTAGAAAGGGACCACATGTGAGTGGCTGAATAAAATAAAAAAGTTTTCTGATGAGATGTGAAGAAGAGAGGCTAGAGTTCATGAAAATTGGATTCCTGCAATGAATAAATATGGTTGGAAATAATGGTGATTATAATGATCTTAGACTTTATACTGTGAATTCTTTATTAAATTTGAAATAGTTTATTAATTTAATTTTAATTTATATCTTTAACATCATTGCCTAATGTAGCTCCTAAGTTATATGATTATATCATCTAATTTAATCTGTTTCTCATCTTCATTATGTTTTTTCGATTCATTTGCAGAAGTTTTATACTCTACTTGTCTATAATCTCTTCTTTTCAAATCAGCTTTAATAATCTCACTATATAATATGTATTCTTTAAATGCCTGGTCAAAACCAGAAATATAATTCAATGTCATTATTTGGTGTACTATAGCACATTTTTCTACTGACATTGCCATGGATAAAAATTCTGCTAAATGTTTTATTTCTAAGCTTGAACATAATGTAAACATGACAAGAAATTCTAAAAAATAACTTTCTAGCTTACACTGAAATGTTCAAGTTATGCATTTAATGTTGCCTAAGTTCTCCTAAAATATTGATATATCCATTCATCCCATCGAATTCAGCAATATGATTTTTCATCATAACAGCAATTGTTCTACTATGTAAAGAATAATCTAAATGGCTGATAAAACCATAACCCTGCTCTTTATATAAACCAAATTTCTTTTTTAAATCCAATTTTTCCATCAGTTAAGTCAATAAATGATGTCTCTATATTTCAATATGCCTGTGGATTTTGCTTATTCCACTACATGTCTGTCTTTAAATTATCATAAGTACAATCCAAACATCATTATTTACATTTTTACATGAATACTGTTAAGGTTTATAGCCTTAATAAATATTAACTCTGTAATCTGTTTTTCCAAATTTTATTCCTACTCATTTTCTATCTTTATCCTCATTTGTCTTGAGTCCCCTTTTATTACTTGTTCATTTTTATTTTCCATTTTTTAAATCTTTTGGATAGTTTTATTGCACTATTTTTTTCAACTCAATAGGTTTATCTTCTACCACTTTATCTTTCTCAATTTCTATATTTTTTTCTGAGTGTTCTATGCACTTTTTTATGACATATCTCTCTCTCTGTAACACTCTTGATATTATCAATTAGTAAATCTTTAGTCTTTATAAGCTTTTGAATATTGTCTTGATTATCTTCACCTACATCATGTTTGTGTTGCATTGTTGTTGTGACTTTTTATTCAGTCCATAGATGAGCTCTTACTGGAAAGTCATCCTCCTCACAGCTCACACAGAATGGCTCAGAAGGTTGTTTTTGCAGCAGTGAAAAGTGCCTTTTATATTGCATTGGCCCTTTAAATGCCTTATTTTGCTGCTAATATACTTTTTCATTCACTAAATGTCAGTTTCAGTGAATGTTTAACACAATTTCTCTATGTCTATCTTGTGCTTATCAGCATTTAACTACCTCATTACCACCACCCCCTCATTTCGTGAGCTGTTCAACTGTTTCATGGACCATAAAAGATTTTCTTCCCTCTTAGTCTCTTAAATATTTCTTCAATTCCAATTCCCTGTCACTCAGAACTTGTTTATAAAGTTTTTTATGTGTTATTCCAGTTATTTAGGCCATTTTTAAATATCTTTTTTTTTTCAGACCCCCTCCTCTGGGGTAACTACCCACCTAAAATTCCACTCAATTTTCTCATTACTCAACTAAAATTATTAATAACAAGTTTTCTAGTGGTTTTTTTTTTGCTTTTACATCAATATATTTAATTTTTCCAGTTCCAAATTTTTTTCATTTACTTTTCAGTCTTTCAAATAGTTTAAAGATGGCCACTGCCCCTAGTAAAAAAAAATGTGCAGAGTCCTAAACTACATGAACTAAAAAAAAATTGCCCAAAGTTTATCCAAATCAAACTTCAAACAGAACTTGACTAAAAACATGATCATCATGGAACCAAGTACAATGGGGAAAACTAAAATTACTCATCTACAAAAGACAAAAATCAGCCTCTTGCATCTAAGCATAACTCAGAAACCTCCTCATTCATCCCTGAAACCTCTAAAGACTTAATTTATATTAATTCCTTTAAAGTTAATGTCATATATGGATCCTCCTATTAATCCACCAGGGCAATCAAGCCTGTCAATATTGCTCCTTACCAAAGACTCTTCTTTGCCTGATCTACCCACCCTTTTCATATCCTCTTCCCATTCCATATGTATCCCTTTCCACTCACCATATTGTACTTGAATTTCATTTTTCCATGTAGTCATCTCTTTGTAAACCTTTTAAATGTTGTGTATTTTGTCTTTTTGATGAATAAAAGCTTTCATCGCTGAGAAAAAATCATTTTTAGTGAATTTGATACAATCCTTTTCATCATTTTCTTTTCTATTTGATCTGTTGTTTTTTTTTCAGTCACTTATCAATACTCTTCATCAATCTCTGGATGTCTTAGATTATTTTTGTTTCATTGAGTGTATACCAAGTTCAAATTGTTTTCTTGTTTCTAGTAGACTTTGTTCCAATGTTTTTATTGATCATTGATTCAATTTTCTTTTATTTTCTGCAGATTTTGTTCCATTTATTGTTTAATTTCTTTTATTGAGCACTGATTTTGATTTATTTTCCTTATTCAAATTTTTCCAACATATTTGCAAGCCTTTTCACCTTCTCAGATGTTGGATTCATTCTCTTTTGCTTCTCTGATTCTATTTTATGGAGAATATTTCCTTTATTTTAATACATTATATAAAACAATTTCACTGTCTTCAAATATTTTATATACTTTTTATGCTTTTATGTGTTATGTTAAACTTCTACTTTATTTTTATATATGTTATGCCAAACTTCCCTCCCAAGCATTTCTTCACACTTCCAGGAATGACATTTCTCTTGTACTATCCAACTGCCTTTGATGTTATTTTTTGTTATTATTTTCTGTGCCAACCATTTTCAACTAAATATACTTATAATATGATCTGCTAACTGGTTTTCAATATCCCAGGGTGTTTTTTTTTCTGTAAATTTACCTCACAATGTGAATCCAAAAATTAAATATATACTATTTAATAGATAATAGGCACATCTATATCTAATGCCAGAGAGTGCCATTAGACTTATAGCTAAAATATCTTATTAAGAAACATCGTGTCAGAGTTTATTGGTAAGGATCTTAATTATAGATATTTAAAATTGTAAATACTTAAAATGGTGTCTCTAAGTCATAGTGAACAGAGATTTTTTAGAAATATCAATTGGCAGAGCAAACAACAGTGACAAATACTAAAACTGGTCTAATAATAGACAAAACAAATTTTATTAACAGTTCAATATAATACACAAATATATAACAAGTGAAATTGCCCTTTTTATGTTGGCATTTATTGTAAAGATATATGGTAGCCCTAAAATATTAACTCACAAAATCTTACATTTATAATGCTGTATCATCTTTGAAGACTATTACTAAATAACTATTATTTATCTGATTCTATTAGACATATTATCTCAGTTAAGATGTGCAATATATATATATATATATATATATATATATATATATATATATATATATATATATATATATATATATATATATATAATACTTTCACATTAAAAAACAAGGAATAACAAAAAAGCTTAAATTAATGATAGATATTTACAACACACAGGCCATTACAAAATCATATTTATATAATATGCATTTTATCCCTCACCATGCTAAAAATAAAGCAGCATGATAAATAACCTTTAATAATCTTGAATAGAAATTAAAATCAATTCCATGGGGAATATCTCTAAACTCGGAGCAAAATCAAAGTTATCTGTGAATAATTCAAGCAGAATAATATATATCATGGAAAGGCAAGTATATATATATATATATATATATATATATATATATATATATATATATATATATATATATATATAATTAAAGTACAGAAAATAACATAACTATAGGAATGCTATATAAAATGCACACCGATCTTTAATTTAACTTGCATATGTAAAACAAAATAAATAGCAAACTGCCTCAATGTTTTAAGCACAAATAAAATCAATTTATTAAACTATTTATATATCTATGCACACATCATGTTAAAGCACATATACCTTAACTTACAGTACTTTGAGATATATTGCTTAAATGATTTTTGAATAGCTTCAGAGACTTCCAAAAGAAAAAGAAATAACTTATATTTACCATGATGCATGTGTATATATATGTCAAATTCTAAAACTAAATCATGTATTATAAATCTAAGTCTTAAAACTAAGTTAACATAAAAATAAATACATAAAATCACTTAAATTAAATTATAAATTGATTGAGATCCTAAATATAACTAGCTTTTTTTTCTCATGTGTCATAGCATCAGCTGGGAAGTGAATGGCTAACCTGGGATAACTGCTTGTAAAGAAGCTGTCATTGACCTCTTGACTACCAACTAAAGTTTTAAAAGTTTATGAAATTGTTCAAAAAATAAATAAACAGGTTTATCTACAGCTAAGAGATCATTTCTCTATGAAAATAAAATTACATTTATGTATATATGTTTTTCTATACACACAATAAAAAGACATATCTTTGGTAATTCACTAGTAAAATCTTTGATTAATGGTTTTCAAATATTGGTCTTAAATGTTTCACATGTTCAGGTGGAGTTTCCATTAAAATGTTTAATGTAGAAGTGCATCTGTTTTAGTGGCCATTTAATATACATGAACATAATTGGTACAGTATTAGATCTAGTTCAGAAATCAGGATTTGACATCCTGATAGTTATAGGCTGCATGCACCAAGGTTAATAAAGTTCTTTAGTAATGATCATTAATGCATCTTGATTCTTTCAAATGCTTGGAAAGATTCCTTGTAATACATATTGAGCAGACAAAAATCAAAGGTAAAAACAAATTAATTATTTCCTGAGTATACTTATTTATACAATTATTAATTTTGCAAAATATTTTTATCTAATTAAAACATGCCCAACATTATTTCTGATCACCCATATTTACAAAACTCTTTAGCTCATTTACAAAACTTTTTCTCTGTAACCAACATATTTATAAATAACAACTAGCTATTGTAAACTCTAAAAACGTGTTTAATCAACATTTTTAAGCATTTTCAAAATATAAAACAATCAGTTTTTAAATAATTTCACTTAATAATGAGATAAATTATTTAATCAAACTTTTCTAAATTAATCTGATTGTTTAGTCAGATCTAATTAAACTTTGTTTCTAAGTCATAGTTTAAAACAAATTTATTTAGTTAATATAAATTAGTTTTTTTATCTTTTAAAACTAAATTTAAAATTGACTCAATTTTATTTTAAACTCAGAACTTTGTCGATGTGTGTGTGTGTGCGTGCTTATAATACAAATACAAATTTAATTAAAAATCTAATTTAATTTGTGAAACCTGAATTTTAATTTGTAATTGCCAACTACTTTTCTTTTTTAATATAAATTACAAATTGAGATTAAAAGAAATTTATATATATCTATATTAATCATAAATGCATGTAGCTAATTGGTTATATGTAAATCACATCACTACAGATAATGCTTAAAATAAACAAACATAATATCACCAGAATGTTGTCAAAGTAACATCCAATTAATAATTGGATTTTCATTGATTACTTGAGTGTTGTCTTGATAACATATTGTTAATATTCTTTTTTTTTATTAAGGAAAATATGCATACAATTACAGTATAAATCCTTTTGGTATTCATTTGTTTAGGTTTGTTACACTTATTACAACAATCATCAGTAAATAATTCTTTAAATTAGAAAATATACTCATTTGATACATTAGTTACAATTATTATGATAAATTAATTTTATGATCAGAATAGGAAGATCATCATTCAACTTTAGTCTGTAATTATTATGTAACTAGTTTTATATCAGAACAACTGGCTCTTCATTTATTGATTTAGCCAGTGATCATTATGCAGTCCGTATTTTGATTGGCAGCAATCCTTTGTTATTCTCCATCTAACTGGATCATTTATTTTTTAACCTTGAATTAATATTCAATTAGCATGTCTGAGGATAGGTTCTTCATCCAGTGGCCTAAGTTGTCCCCAAATGTCCCCGAAGAACTTTTCTGGCATTAACAAGTGATTCCTGAACACAGTCCTTCGAATAATTTTTTTACATATCTCCCATGGTTCCTTATTTCTTTGCTTAAAAACAAAATAATTTCTAGTTAGCCACACAGCATAAAGCAGGAACAGTCTTATTCTAATTGCAGTAAAAACGCCACTTGTTATAGTGTCCTTGATTCATAAAATTTCCATGATAGCCGGCAGTAGTCTGGTTATAATACTTTGTCTAGCAGGACTCAAAAATGGGCAAACAGTAAAAATATGTCCAATAGTTTCATCACCATTGTCTGTGATTATGTGATTTTAATATATGTTATATGTATGTAATGCTAAATTATATCTGTTTTTAATCTTTGAATTTAAGCTATTAATATGCAGTTGTTTCTATTTCATATATATATATTGAGATATTTTAAATACATGGAAATATCTGTTTATTTTTATTTTACAAAAATCAATCTGATGTTAATAGACAATGAACAATGAAAATAGTAACGTGTAAATTATTTTTGCATATTTAAAATATTTCGGCAATAACATCTGTTAAAGAGTATTAATATATATATTATAAGATTGAATGGATCTGTGCTGATGTAAAAAAATGAGATAAAAAAGAAAAGGAGGAAAATATTTTTTACAGTAATATGGTTTTAAAAATTTAAATATTTTTTTCTCATACAGCATTAGTCTGTAAATTAAAATTAAAAATCTAAATTGCATAAAAATAAACTTCACCAAATATTTTATATCTGTACACACATTAATGTGCCACACACATATCGATCAGTAAAAATTTAATATAAATAATAAGTGCATACATATGTAGAGGAATGAAAACAAACAATGGAACTAAAATTTTTTTGAATTTATTTTAAACTTTCTACATCTGTGCTTTTAAATGAAAATTTATCAGAAATAAAATTACAAAAACTGTTTTTAAAAAAGTTCATATTGTTTTTTTTCCTTCATAGATTTTCTTTACAAATGTTTTAACAAATTACCATCAAAACTGAGTGAATTCTCTTGTCTTATCAAATGCTTTTTGTCATGTAGTATCAATAGAAAATTATATAAGATACTATCTTCTCTGATTTTTTTTTATTAGATTTGGTTATCCTAAAGTTTCTATTTTTTTTTATTACAAGAAAAAAAGAGAAAGTTTGATTGTTTTGAATGTACCAAGATTTGGGCTAATGAAATATCTAGATCTCTAATCTGAATTTTAGAAATATTATTGTTTAATTACTTATCTGTACTATGTGGATAAAAAAAGGAAAAAAAAACTCATTTAGTTATTTGTATTCATAAGCAAAATTTTATATGTCGCGTATTTTTTTTGCATAATTTCCATATTTGCTTTTTTTTCTACATATGACTTTAATAGTTTACTATTGAGTCCAAAATTTAAAATGTATTTTTATTTATGATTCTATTTTTTTTATTACAAATTATAAATTTGGCCATATTTATTACTGGAGATGATTTTTATCGGCAAAAATTATTTAAAGGCTATTATATCTTTTAGTTTATCCAATAGATAATTTGGTACTTTAACCTGACCTGCTATGTGGCCACTAGAGGCGCTGTTTCTGTGTTTTCACACAGGACATACAGGGTAGGGGCAGTACCGATAATTTTATGATCAATTTAATTTTTTTCCGGCTGAAATTTTATATTATTATCATGGAGATGTGAGTGCTTGCTTTAATCACTAAATCTAATTCTACAGGTGTTTATATTATTACTATTATCCTCATAACTGTTATTTAAGAATTAATGCCGTTGTATTATTACTATGCTTAAATTTGCCAAGAATTTGTTGTGTTTAATTTTGTTTGCTTTTTTTTAGTTGAATTTGAAGGGTTTTAAATTTTGATTTCATATTCATAATAAGTTAAGTATATATATTGTGCCATTACAATTTAGTCACTAGTTAAAATTATAATAATGTGCATGTAGAAAAGGTAAACCAAAATCATCATCACATTTTTATATAACCATAAAAGAAGCTGTAGGGCATCCAAGTTCAAACCCTACCAGATCAAAATTTTAAACGCTTTAGACAGAAAGAGAGTGGGACAGCAATTATATGCTTTACTTGTTTGTGTGTTAATAAATCTCAAAAAGAGCAGCACACACATTTAATATTTAAATTTTCTGTTAAAAAGCAAAGTTATAATGCATACGTATAGGCAATGTATGTGTAAGCTATTTAATTGTTTTATATTTCAAATATTCAACATTTTAACTTTCTTTAAAACTAACCTATGCTTGATCAATTCTAATATCTTATTCTATACTTCTATTTTGCTTTTCTATAATTGTAATTGGGATTTAAAAGTTACAGATTTAATTTTAAATAATAGGGTTATAATTACTAAGCTAGCAATTATATTATTTAATGTTAGTTTATGAATGATTTGAAAGAATGAAGGATGTGTGTACATTACATACAGAAATTTACATTTACTAAATATTGAAAGAAAAGGAAGGATTAAATCTGTCAAATTATTTTTTTTGTACAATTTTATGTTAAAAGAGGAAATCTGTTTAATCAGATATCTATCTTTGTAGCAATTTTGTTTTTTGTAAATGATTGTTTGTCACTTTGGGAGCTTAATTTGGGTGGGAACTCTAATTTTGAAATTGTCTTATCTTAAGATCTAAAGAAGGAAGCTCAAAGATTTGAAATGTTACCTAGATGTAAAAAAAAGAAAGGAAATAAGGATTAAGTCTATTTTTTTAAAACAAAAGTGTCTGGAAAAAGGATTAAACTTTTCAGTTGAAAAATAATTTAGTTGAAAATAAATTAGAGATCTAATTAAAACGAATTTGTCCAAAAATAGCAAGTGACGCTATCTCTGATTGGTTAAGTTAGCTAAAAATTGGATATAAAAAGCTGTCTGGAATTATTATTATTATTGTGATTATGATTCAGATTATTAGACTATTAAATTGAATGTTGAAAATATAAGAAATGGCTGGCTAGAAAAATTATATGTATGTCCCATCTTTGCCGGACCATCTGGGGGAAGCTGCACATCATATAGGAAAGAAAAGATGTTTTGTCTAAAATAATATTCTACACCTTTCAACTGACCAGAGAAATAAGATGTTTTTAATAGAAGGAAGAAAGCATTCACCTGCATTCGATGAAAGATGAATTAATCTACTGATAAATATTAATCATCAAGTCCAATTAATTGTTCCAACAACTGATTTTAAACTCAAGAAAATTTATAAATGTGAAAACAACTGCTGTATTTCATCCACTAAAAGAATCATGCTTGACAGGAAGAGAAGAAAAATTAATATAATGATTTCCAAATTGTCCACTAAAGCAAATAACCTCAATAGAGTCATCATCATCAAATAGTTATACACCTCAAGAAAGAGATTGTTCCCACGTAAAACGGAAATGGTAGCTGCAGAAATATAGACATTATACAAGACAAGTTTGAACCCTTGGAAATTCGCCACAAACAAAAGATCGGTAATATGACTTTTTATATCTATTTTCTTTATGATATCAGAGTCTTAATAAACATTTTAGCAATAAAGTGGTATATTTTATTTAAAGAACTTTTAAAGACTATTCAGATCGATTAAAAACAAGAATGTCTTACTAATAATAACTTTGAGCTTCATAAATGATTTTGAATGTATCAAAATTTATTTGTTTATTAATTTTACAGTTATGAAAAATATTAATGTGTAAAACATTTTTTTTTCTTATGGTATTATGATTTTAGTTTTAACTAATATATTATTATTATTTTGGTTTTAAATAATATTTTGTTATTATGGGATAAAACACGCACATACATAATAATATTTTTATATGTGTATAATTGCGAGTGAATGTGAAGTAACAAGTAGTATTAGAATATTAGATTATTTTGTTTCAAGTTAAGTATAGCATTTCAGAGGTAGAAGAGCGGGGGAGAAAATAATTTAAAACTTGTTTCTAAAACTTGCTCTTTCAATTCTATTAACATTTTTTTTTAACATTCTACTTACATGTTAGATTTATAAAGTATGTGTGCTAATGAGCAGATAATATTTTTTTTCTTGAAATACTTTTCTCATGGAGTGAAAATCATGGTCAATGTGACATCCAACTTAATACAATATACATTTGAAGGGAAAGGGGGAAGAACTTGAAATTAATCTGAGGATTGTTATATAATCAATTATTATTATTATTATTATTCATGTCAATTTTCATGTTTATCTAGAAATTTTTATGTATATGTTAGAAATGCAGTAATAAATATTAGTTTGTTTTATTAAATGAGGCGTATATATTTCATTAAGTGTAGTCTTTGTTAAGTGTGATCATTCATCATCATCAGTGGTTGAATATTAGTTATTTAAGATATAAGTAAATATGCTAAAATTAAGCAATAATTATGAATTTCTTTATAAAAATTAGTTTTATGTTTAGGCTTAGTCCTAGAGCTGTAGTTGAAACCCTTGTCATTATCGTTATTATTATTATCATCATCATCATCGTCATCAACGTTTTAATTAATGAGCTGTTTAACTGTTTAAAGGCCATAAATAAATATTGATTTTATAATATTTAGTGATTTCTTAGTATTATTATAACCACATCCCATCATCTATTTCATGCAAGGATGAGTGAATTGCCATCCTAAATTAGTTATATATAATCTGAGCTAGTAAACTTATAAAAATATTGAAACACATTTGTTATGCTAAGATCTGAGAAATGATTTATGTCTAATATACTCCACTTTGGTTTATAGATGTTTTACTTTTACCTAAATATTAGTGCGTATAGTGATATGGCTCAAAAAGCAAAATCTCCCATTTTTATTAGAAATAAAGTACCAAGAAGGGATTCAAACCCGGTACATGTGAAAAGGTTATTAGATATAACTGTGTCTAGATTCAGATAATCTAGTGGCGCCCTGCTAGACCATATTCACTTAGTATTTGTTTAAACATGCACTTAACATCAAACCAAGAAATGAAAGTGGATAAGATCTACTGTCTGTATACCTGAGTTATATTTTATTGAATTACTAGTGTACTCACCTCACGTGATTTCATATACCTGAGTTATAATACTTGTTCTTAATAATTTGTTTATAATTATTGATAGTATTTTTATATTGAGAAATCCAACATTATTTTAAATATTATGATCTTATATATTGTACACTACTCAGATATGGTAATAGCTATTGTAACCATCTATAATATTTGAAACATCTTTAATTTGTTACAATGAACTCCTTTACTTATTTCTTTTGACTCCTTTTAATTTAAGTTACAATGGCGCCCAACATGGGGCCTGATATTTTACCATATACCTGAAAAAGGGAGCCTATAGAATGATAGGAGATGTGTGGTTAAAAATAGAGAAATTTTTTTTTTAGTAAATTTTTTTTTTTTCAGTAAAAATTTTTTTTTTGTCTTACAAAATTTTCTTGGCCATACAGTCTTATTTTAGATTTGTATATGATGATGTTTAATATGATTTAATTTTTCATTGATGATGATAAAATGGGTACAGCCATAAAACAGCTTAGTTTTTTTTTATCAATTTTGAAAATAGAGATGAATATCACAACTTAAGACAAAGGTGAAATAAATAATAGAATTTTTTTTTTGTGGAACATTAAAATGATTTATTGCCAGATAGGATAGGCATAGTAATAGTGATGAATTATGGAATAGTAGTCTCATGTGTGTTTGGGGAGTTCATTTTGTAAAAAGTCTATGATTTTAGAGGTTTGATTGGATGGTTGATCGTTGGAGTTTGGTTGGTTAGATTGCAGTTTTGATGATGAGTGGAGAGTTTTGTCATTGCCTTGAGAATGCTATGTATTTCGTGTAACTTATGAATGATCAAACCCATTCACTGCTCCAACCCAATTTATAAGTTATCTTTATGTTATCATGAAGCAGTTAACAGCAGACCTGCCATGATATCAGCCTATAAGTCTCCAAGAGAGCTCTTCCAGCCTATAAGTCTCCAAGAGAGAGAGCACGGCATAGTTTTCCAATCAAGTTTATATGTTAGTCTTATTTTATCATGAAGCAGTTAACAGTAGTTCTGCCATGATGTCAGCCTATAAGTCTCCAAGACAGAGAGCAAGGCTTAGTTTTCAGTAATCTATAATAAGCAGGGCATTCCTTGATACTTGCCACATAAGACTCCAAGAGAGAGAGCAAGGCATAGTTTATCTACTTTAGCCCCTAAGACTTAAAATACTTCTTTTATTGCAACAGAGTTTGCATCATTCAATCAAGGGTTGTGGTAGTTAATAGTGATCGAATTGGGATGATCTTCTGAGTGCTTGTGATACATTGTGTGATTATAGTGCTGTGACTGAATTCTTTTATTTATCTCAAGATTGTGAACTGCTAGTCATTCTGTGGACTGTCAATATCTGTCGGATTTCTGGGAGAATGGATGAATGTATAATTTGGGCTATTACAGACAGACATGCACTATATAGATTATTGTTGTGTAGTTCATTAAATAAGGATATTAAAATTTTTTGTTGTATTTGTAATGCATAATAAGGTGAAAAGCAAATCAGTCAGTTAGTCAAAGAGATAGGTGTCAGACAGGGAGAAGATGTGTGGATTTTTGATGGTCAGGGAAGCACAGATGGGATATATATAGTTTTATAACATGAGTGAACTAAATTATAGTATGGAAGAGGTTATGGAAGAGGAAGGTGCCCCAATACCAGGAATCAGTGATCGTTTTCATACTGAAGAAGAGGATGGGGAGGTTTTCTTAAAACAAACACAAGAGGAAAGAGAGGAAGTAGAGGAAGATGCCTTTAATGTTAGTAGCAATAATACGGCCTCAAGTGTGGAAGTAGATGAGGAGCCAGAAGTGGGCCAGACTCAGATAGCAAAGAAGGCACCATCAGACATGGAATTAATGATGATGCAGATGCTCAGAAGTATAAAGAGAGAAGATAGTAAGCAAAATATAGAAAGTCTAGAAGAGAAGATAGTAAGCAAAATATAGAAAGTCTAAGAGAAGATAGTAAGCAAAGGATGGAAAATCTAGAACAAAAGATAGGTCAATCTAAGTGGAGAAAAGTATAGAAGGTTTAAGGGTAAATCTAGAGAACTCTAGTGACAATAACAACCGGATGATCATGGCTTTGGAAACTAGGATTGAAAGGTCCAACATAGAGTGTAAAAATAGGTTTGTGTCATTAGAGGAGAGGATAGAAGGAGTGTGTAGGTCTATGGAAGTCACCAAACAGGAGGGCTGTCAGGGACTACAGTCATTAAAGGCTCAAGTGGAGCAGTCTATTGAAGAAAATAAGAAAGAGATTGAGTTAGTTAGGAATGAGGTCCATGGGTTGGTCTCCCAATCCATATCAGAATGCATAGAAAAGAATGCCAAAATAACTTCTGCAGGAATTAGTATCAGATTAGAGGAGGTGATAGCCAAAGTGGACTCATATAAGGAAGCCACTTTGGGCTGTGTAGATCAGGCCCTCACTATGAAAAATAAGTTTAGTGGCTTAGAAAAGGAAATATGAGAAGTTAAGGGAAGCATGGCCAATGAGTGTGTACAAATTGACCAAAATCTTAGGAAAGAATTGGGGAAACAAATGGATAGCTTTAGGGAGGAGATAGTAAAAAGGGACAAGTCAAGTTCTTTAGAAGAGGGACCCAGAATGAATCAACATGAATTGGGTGTTATGTTGGAAAAGGTTGAGGAGAACCAGAAGGCCTATGTTGTGGAATACATGAACCCCAAGATGGACGATCTCTACCAGAAAATAGGGGAATTAAAAGATCGTATTAATGTAGGGCTGCAGGATCAGTCAAACCTAAATTCAGGGCAGAACAATGGTAGCATCAGTCCAGATGACTGTAGGGATAGCTCAGAACATAGTCAATCTGAGAAAAGGATGCCTACTTTAGTTAAAAATCCACAAGGTAAAAAATTAATAGATAAGGCAGAAGGTAACAGTAGAGAGGAATATAGAGTAGGAGGGTCAATGACCTCAAATTTAATTAAAATTAAGGCCTTTAGTGGGGAAAGCAGGGAGAACCCCTTAGAGTATCTGTATACCTTGGAAGAACTCTTTTCTGTGTGTAGGCTGAGTGAACAGGAAAAGTTGGCCATTGCATGTAACCATCTTTATGCCTATGCTAAGGAATGGTGGCGGTCCCTATTTGATAAGCCCACTACCTTTGGGGATTTTCATTGTGTTATCTTAGCCTGTTTTTGGAGTGAAGATAGGCAGGACCAGGTGCGCTACCAGATTACACAGGAAAAGTATGGTGGTACCAAGGGTAGCTATACACAATTTTTCAGAGGGCAGGCAGTTAAGTTGAAAAGTCTGACTGCATTTCCCCTCTCAGAGCACCAAATCCTGAGAATACTCTGACACAATCTTCCCCGAAGCATTGAACAAATGCTAATTGCTGCTGATTGCCACAGTATAGAGGAAGCATCAGAAATCCTGGATGCTCTAGAAATTTCAGAGCTAGATTCAGAGACTAGGCCCAAGAGCACCAAGGACAGGTATAATTATAATGTCTCTAATCTGAATCTGGGTGATCAGACAAATGATCAGAATTTTAGTAGTTATGGATATAGAAATAATTATAGGGCTAGGCCTCCTAATCAATCCTGGGGAAATTTTAGGGATAATGTCAGGAAGAAAGTAATTCCCAGAGATAAGCAACCCTCTACCAGTGGAATTACCACAGTGCTAAAAAGGCCAGGGGGAAAGGCCCAAAATAAAACTCCATCACTAAACTAGAGTGGTCCTGGTATAATAGTTCCTCAGTGCTGGGGCCATATGCTAACAATAAGAGGGACAATGAGATGTGGTTATTAAATACTCTTGATCTGGATGTGGATTACCTAGAGCCATTTGAACTAGGTGAACCACCTATCCAATATAACTGTCCTGTTCTTAAATTATCAATGGAGGGGATTAGTATAAATGCCTTAATTGACTCTGGTAGTCAAGCCTCCATCATCTCAGAAAAAGCATATCATAAGATGCTTCATGTAAATAGTTGTATACCCTCCTTGCCCATTAAACAGATACAAGTGACTCTGGCTATCGGGAAGAGAACCAGGCTGGCCAACAAGCAGGTTTGAATTAATTTTAGGCTTAACCAGTCTGAGTTTGGTCATGTCTTTTTGATTATGCCTGAATTGGTTCATGATGTCATTATAGGTTCAGACTTCATGATCAGAAATAAATGTAAATTAGATTATGAGAATGGGCTATATTTATGTCAACAAGAACAGTTGCCCTTTGAATGGGAGTTACCTAAACTCTCTGGTCAATTGCTATGTATTCGAAGCACACTAATTGATGTTGGTATTAAAACTAAAATTAATCATGTTTTTCTTGCCAATTTGACTATAGGGGAAAATTTATACCAACTGATGTACAATTATAACAGCCTGTTTTCTACTGTTCCAGGCATCATCAGAGGATATACTCATCGAATTAAGTTAAAGGATAATGAACCTTTTCAACAGAGAATGTATCCACTTCCTTATCAGTATCAGGCTGAGGTACAAAAACAGATAGACCAAATGTTGGAATGGGAAATTATTCAGAAGTGTTCCTCTGCTTATGTCAATCCTTTGGTAATTATCAGAAAGAAAGATGGTACAGTAAGAGTATGTCTGGATGCTTGTATGCTGAACCAGATAACCATTCCTGAATGTGATATTCCTCCACCTGTACATGAGCTCCTAATTAAATTCAAACAAAAGTCAATTTTCTCATCTTTTGATCTGACAGCCAGTTATTGGCAGATACCACTACACCATGAAGACCAAAAATATACAGCTTTTCGCTTTCAAGGTCAAACTTATGTTTTTACAAGAATGCCCTTCGGTCTCATTAACAGTGGTGCTGGTTTGATCAGATGTTTGGATATGATCTTTTCAAAACAATTGAAAGAAAAGATCATCATGTATGTGGATGACATAGTTATTGCTTCCAGCAGTCTTACAGAGCATCTAGAACACTTACAGATATTCTTTGAAGAGTGTTTAGCCCATAATGTCAAGATAAACCTAGAGAAATGTACAATAGCTGCAAAAGAAATTACTTTTCTGGGACATGTAATCAGTGAACAGGGTATCAAACCCCATCCTGAAAAGATTGCTGCTATTCAGGATTTCTCAATGCCAAAAACCAAAAAGCAACTGCGGTCCTTCCTCGGTTTATGTAACTATTATCATAAGTTTTATAGGGACTTTGCCGAGGATACCCAGTATTTGTCTGTGTTATTAAAGAAATCAGAAAGGTGGAGGTGGACCACTGAGCATACCAGGGAGTTCAATACTATAAAACAAACCTTTTTGAAGCACATTATTTTGTCTTACCCTGATTTTGGTAAAAAGTTTTTTGTACAGACAGACAGTAGCCACTATGGTCTGGGAGTAGTTTTATATCAGCTTGATGAAGATCAAAGACCTCAGGTCTTATATTTTTTAAGTAGACATTTGAGAGGGGCAGAGTTGAACTACTCCATAACAGAGAAAGAAGCCCTAGCAGTGGTATGGGCCTTTCAGAAGCTATGCCAGTTTTTGCTTGGCTCTGAGGTCATTGTTTTGTCAGACCATAGGAGCTTAGAATTTCTAAGTAAAAGCTATTTAAATAATGAAAGATTAATTAGATGAAGTCTATACCTACAACAGTTTAATTACAGCATTATCTATGTTGAGGATATTAAGAATATCCCTGCTGATGTTCTTAGTCGTCACCCTGTCTGTCTTGTGCCCCAACATCCTGGTACAGAGAATATCTTAATTAATAATATTAATGTTGAATTAGAGAGAGATATCTTAAAAGATTACCATAATTTGGCTGGGATTCAAAAACAAGACCTAAAATTGGGCAGAATCATCACCATCCTGAATCATCCCATAAACTGCCACAGCTCCAAGAAATCTCTCAAGAAAGTTTTTGCCCAGTATAAGTTTAATCGGGGTATTCTCATGTATAAGGTTAAGGGTCATCATGTTAACCCCTGGAGGATCGTGATTCCTAAAATTCTCATAGATAAATTGGTAAAATATGCTCATTGCAAATATGGCCATTATGGCACTCCAAAGATTTATTATATGTTAAAGAATTACTTCTATTGGAATCAGATGTATAGAAATATCAGTGATATCCTTAAACAATGTACAATTTGTGCCAAGACTAAGTATCATGCTAGGTCATTTGTCGGTGTTTTACAACCCATAATCCCGGATCGGCCTAACCAATTGTTGGCACTTGATTTTTATGGACCACTCCCCACCTATAACCGACAAAAGTTCATTTTAGTGGCATATGATGTATTCTCTAAACTTGTTTCTGCATTTGCTGTGCCCCGGACTGATGCTAAGGGTGTTATCAGGTGCCTCACCAACCACCAGTTGCAAGCTGTGGGTAAACCTGATGTGATTTTGACAGATCATGCCACTGCCTTTGTATCTAAGACCTGGAAGAAATGGGTTCAAACTCAGAACATCAAGCATGTTATGAGCTCTATAAGAAATCCACAGTCTAACCCCTGTGAGCGCATTATGCATGAGCTTAGCAGACTTTATAGAGTCTACATTCCAGATGATCATAGACAGTGGGTGAATAAGCTTCCTGAGTTGGTAAATCTCATTAATATCACTTGTAATGAATCGACAGGATTCCCCCCTGTTAGGTTGCATAATGGAAAACAGGAACCCTTGCTGATTAAAATCCCCTTGCCTATTACCCTTGAGAAAATAAATAATGATGATGACCTTAATAAGGCTCAAGTCCAACTTAAACTCATGGGTCAAAAAAGGGTAAAGCAATCCAGAACCAAACCACATCCATTTAAGATCAATGATCTTGTGCTGGTATGCACCCCTCATGTTAGCAACCCCCAAAGAAACAAATTTAAAAAGTTTTTACATTTGTATGAAGGACCATTCCAAATTACTAAAAAAATAGGAGAGAATGCCTTTATGCTTGCTACTCTTGATGGGAATAAGGGAACCTATAATGCTAGGAGTTTGATCCCTTATACTTCAGCAGAATAGCCTGGCAAAGATCTCCAAATAAATTACTTTAAGTTTTCTAATGAAAAATATGATATTTACCAGTAGTTAAATTTTTTTTATTATTATTAGTGTGTTTATTATTATTAGTGTATTTTATTAGTTAGGATTTTTTTTAAATATAGTTAAAACAAAAGTGCTGATGATTTTATCCGAAGGGGGGGGGAGTTGTGCCATTACAATTTAGTCACTAGCTAAATTTATAGTAATGTGCATGTAGAAAAGGTAAACCAAAATCATCATCACATTTTTATATAACCATAAAAGAAGCTGTAGGGCATCCAAGTTCAAACCCTACCAGATCAAAATTTTAAACGCTTTAGACAGAAAGAGAGTGGGACAACAATTATATGCTTTACTTGTTTGTGTGTTAATAAATCTCAAAAAGAGCAGCACACACATTTAATATTTAAATTTTCTGTTAAAAAGCAAAGTTATAATGCATACGTATAGGCAATGTATGTGTAAGCTATTTAATTGTTTTATATTTCAAATATTCAACATTTTAACTTTCTTTAAAACTAACCTATGCTTGATCAATTCTAATATCTTATTCTATACTTCTATTTTGCTTTTCTATAATTGTAATTGGGATTTAAAAGTTACAGATTTAATTTTAAATAATAGGGTTATAATTACTAAGCTAGCAATTATATTATTTAATGTTAGTTTATGAATGATTTGAAAGAATGAAGGATGTGTGTACATTACATACAGAAATTTACATTTATTAAATATTGAAAGAAAAGGAAGGATTAAATCTGTCAAATTATTTTTTTTGTACAATTTTATGTTAAAAGAGGAAATCTGTTTAATCAGATATCTATCTTTGTAGCAATTTTGTTTTTGTAAATGATTGTTTGTCACTTTGGGAGCTTAATTTGGGTGGGAACTCTAATTTTGAAATTGTCTTATCTTAAGATCTAAAGAAGGAAGCTCAAAAATTTGAAATGTTACCTAGATGTAAAAAAAAAAAGAAAGGAAATAAGGATTAAGTCTATTTTTTTTTTTAAAAAACAAAAGTGTCTGGAAAAAGGATTAAACTTTTCAGTTGAAAAATAATTTAGTTGAAAATAAATTAGAGATCTAATTAAAACGAATTTGTCCAAAAATAGCAAGTGATGCTATCTCTGATTGGTTAAGTTAGCTAAAAATTGGATATAAAAAGCTGTCTGGAATTATTATTATTATTGTGATTATGATTCAGATTATTAGACTATTAAATTGAATGTTGAAAATATAAGAAATGGCTGGCTAGAAAAATTATATGTATGTCCCATCTTTGCCGGACCATCTGGGGGAAGCTGCACATCATATAGGAAAGAAAAGATGTTTTGTCTAAAATAATATTCTACACCTTTCAACTGACCAGAGAAATAAGATGTTTTTAATAGAAGGAAGAAAGCATTCACCTGCATTCGATGAAAGATGAATTAATCTACTGATAAATATTAATCATCAAGTCCAATTAATTGTTCCAACAACTGATTTTAAACTCAAGAAAATTTATAAATGTGAAAACAACCGCTGTATTTCATCCACTAAAAGAATCATGCTTGACAGGAAGAGAAGAAAAATTAATATAATGATTTCCAAATTGTCCACTAAAGCAAATAACCTCAATAGAGTCATCATCATCAAATAGTTATACACCTCAAGAAAGAGATTGTTCCCACGTAAAACGGAAATGGTAGCTGCAGAAATATAGACATTATACAAGACAAGTTTGAACCCTTGGAAATTCGCCACAAACAAAAGATCGGTAATATGACTTTTTATATCTATTTTCTTTATGATATCAGAGTCTTAATAAACATTTTAGCAATAAAGTGGTATATTTTATTTAAAGAACTTTTAAAGACTATTCAGATCGATTAAAAACAAGAATGTCTTACTAATAATAACTTTGAGCTTCATAAATGATTTTGAATGTATCAAAATTTATTTGTTTATTAATTTTACAGTTATGAAAAATATTAATGTGTAAAACAATTTTTTTTATGGTATTATGATTTTAGTTTTAACTAATATATTATTATTATTTTGGTTTTAAATAATATTTTGTTATTATGGGATAAAACACGCACATACATAATAATATTTTTATATGTGTATAATTGCGAGTGAATGTGAAGTAACAAGTAGTATTAGAATATTAGATTATTTTGTTTCAAGTTAAGTATAGCATTTCAGAGGTAGAAGAGGGGGGAGAAAATAATTTAAAACTTGTTTCTAAAACTTGCTCTTTCAATTCTATTAACATTTTTTTTTAACATTCTACTTACATGTTAGATTTATAAAGTATGTGTGCTAATGAGCAGATAATATTTTTTTTTTCTTGAAATACTTTTCTCATGGAGTGAAAATCATGGTCAATGTGACATCCAACTTAATACAAAATACATTTGAAGGGAAAGGGGGAAGAACTTGAAATTAATCTGAGGATTGTTATATAATTAATTATTATTATTATTATTATTCATGTCAATTTTCATGTTTATCTAGAAATTTTTATGTATATGTTAGAAATGCAGTAATAAATATTAGTTTGTTTTATTAAACGAGGCGTATATATTTCATTAAGTGTAGTCTTTGTTAAGTGTGATTATTCATCATCATCAATGGTTGAATATTAGTTAGTTAAGATATAAGTAAGTATGCTAAAATTAAGCAATAATTATGAATTTCTTTATAAAAATTAGTTTTATGTTTAGGCTTAGTCCTAGAGCTGTAGTTGAAACCCTTGTCATTATCGTTATTATTATCATCATCATCATCGTCATCAACGTTTTAATTAATGAGCTGTTTAACTGTTTAAAGGCCATAAATAAATATTGATTTTATAATATTTAGTGATTTCTTAGTATTATTATAACCACATCCCATCATCTATTTCATGCAAGGATGAGTGAATTGCCATCCTAAATTAGTTATATATAATCTGAGCTAGTAAACTTATAAAAATATTGAAACACATTTGTTATGCTAAGATCTGAGAAATGATTTATGTCTAATATACTCCACTTTGGTTTATAGATGTTTTACTTTTACCTAAATATTAGTGCGTATAGTGATATGGCTCAAAAAGCAAAATCTCCCATTTTTATTAGAAATAAAGTACCAAGAAGGGATTCAAACCCGGTACATGTGAAAAGGTTATTAGATATAACTGTGTCTAGATTCAAATAATCTAGTGGCGCCCTGCTAGACCATATTCACTTAGTATTTGTTTAAACATGCACTTAACATCAAACCAAGAAATGAAAGTGGATAAAACCTACTGCCTGTATACCTGAGTTATATTTTATTGAATTACTAGTGTACTCACCTCATGTGATTTCATATACCTGAGTTATAATACTTGTTCTTAATAATTTGTTTATAATTATTGATAGTATTTTTATATTGAGAAATCCAACATTATTTTAAATATTATGATCTTATATATTGTAGACTACTCAGATATGGTAATAGCTATTGTAACCATCTATAATATTTGAAACATCTTTAATTTGTTACAATGAACTCCTTTACTTATTTCTTTTGACTCCTTTTAATTTAAGTTACAATATATATATATATATATGTGTGTGTGTGTTTTAAATATATATATATTTACTTTCATAGATTTAATTGCACGCCTCACTTTTATATATATGTATTTAAAAATATATATAATTAAGAGGGTAAGACTAATGGCAAATGTTGAAAAGACTAAAGTAATGTTCAATGGATTTTTTCAAAAGATGAAAATAAAGATTGATTGTGATGAGTTAGAAAAAGTTCATAACTACAAATACCTTGGTCAGATTATTACTACAGATAGAAACATAATGGATGAAATTAATCATAGAATTAAACTTGGTTGGAGTGCTTTTGGTAAAAATAATACTAAAAAGAAATATGACTATGTGTTTGAAAAGGAAGGTTTTTAATGTGTTATTTATCGGTTCTTATTTATGGATCTGAGACTTGGACACTTAATAGAACAATACAGAGACCTCAGATTACTCAAAGAAGCCTGGAGAGATGCATGTTAGGAGTAACAAGATGGAATCATAATTCAATATAGGGATAAGAGAACTGACATAGTTGAAAGAATTAAAAGTCTGAAGTGGAGTTGGGTGGATATATTGCTAGAAGAGATGATAATATATGGACAATTGAAATCTTAAACTCGATTTTAAGAGATTTTAAAAGACCCAGAAAAAGGCCACATGTGAGATGGATGGATAAAATAAGAACATATGCAGGGGTGATGTGGAGAAGAGAGGCTAGAGATTGGAGATAGATTGAACTTGGAGAGACCTTCATTCTGCAGTGGATTGATAATGTTTGACAGTGATGATGATGTGTGTGTGTGTGTGTTCGTCGTTAGTAAGTAATAATATTTTTTTTTAATTTACTTTAATCAAACCGTAAAAATATTTTAATGATTTAGGAATATATCGATTATGATATATTCTCTCTCTCTCTTTCTTATGTTCGTGTTTAAAATTTTTAACTGATTACACTTTAATAAAACCGCTTCATTTAATTGACATCATATAATTTAGTTAGTTATCTGGAAAAAAATTAATCGTAGCAAAATAAATAAATTATTTAAAGTAATTCTTTTGATCATCCATTGCTTTTGCTTAAATGCAAATCTCATCTACATTTTTAATTACAATCAATAATATTTCAGTTGTAAAAAAAATAATAAATTATCAAATATTATTACAAAACTTAAAATTTCTAATAGGTAATAAAGTAAAAAAAAAATCAAGTTTTGTTTGTTTTTAGGGGGAAAAAAGAATAAAAAATTAAATTTTCTAAACATGAATCACAAATTGTTAATCTCATATAACATATTTAATAAATGTTGCGTTATATTTATTATCTTATTTTTAGGAAGGAATATACCCTCATTCTGCTTTTATCTAAGAAGAGAAAAATTATAATTTTTCTATCAGAAAAATAGCATATACTGTAATTCACTACTTAGCTGAATATTATATAACTAAAATAACAAAAGAAGAAATTAAATAAAAAGAAATGGAAAGCCTTTTATCATATCATTTTAAATAGTTTACTAAAATTTTTCAGAATTTCAAAGAGGAAGCCAAAATAATTATAATTTACAGATGATAAAAATCAGACCAATAATTGGGAATTTTGATATATAATTTAATATTACCTCTAAAAAATAAATGATTTCAACATGGCATCTTCATATAAAAAACTATTTGTAATTAACTAGTAAAAATCAATATAAACTTAGGCTTGCATTGGTGGTCGAGAGGTCAGCTCGACTGCCTTGCACTTGCAGGCAGTTGCCCGGGTTGTGGGTTCGAGTCCCGGCCGATGCTATGACACTTAAAAAAAAAAACGTAGGCTGTAGAATTCTTAAAAAGATCTGCTAATATTGCAATCTGCAGTTTGGGACAAAATTTAATTTTTAATGAATTTCACTGATGATTAAAAACTGTTTAGCATATAGAATTTTTTAGTTGTAACTATTATGGCTATATGATATCATCAATGAACATATAAAAAAAAAAGGCAATTTTTTTAAAAAATTTACTTCTGCCTTTATGCTACTTTTTCCACTAATATTTATTTAAAAAATGTTTTTTTTGTTTATGAGTTTCTCTCTCTTTCTCTTTCTCTCTCTCTCTCTCTCTCTCTCTCTCTCTATATATATATATATATATATATATATATATATATATATATATATATATATATATATATATATATATATATATATATAATTACTAAATATTTCTTAATAAATATTTGATATTTATATATAATTTTTATTTGAATATATTTGAATATATTGAATCTTTAAAAAAATAGCCTGTAAAAAATGTATGTGATGTCAAACAGAAATGATCTTTGTTAATAACTTTATTATTGCTTTTTATTATTTTTTAATTGAAAAATTGATTTATAATAAATATTTCTAGTAATTTTAGGACTTGCAATTTTTACATCTATTTATCTAAAGCAAACAAATTGAAGAAAAATAAGATTTTTTTTTCTTTATCAAATACATTTTTTAAAACTGAAGACTGAAATAAAAATTTTAGTTTTGATAACATTATTGCTATTTTTTATTTGCAAATTTGATCTTTTATTTTTCAGATAAATTTCATTATTTAAACCTATGTTTTTAAAAAATGTAACATTTTCACAGAAGATTAAATAAAATTAAGCTGAAGCTTAAAATATAAGTTTTATATATATATATACTCAAAGTTACATATATATATATATATATATATATATGTATATATATATATATATATATATATATATGTAACTTTGAGTTTGAATAAAGGTAATAGCCAAATTAAATTATTTTCTATAACAATTACTATTTAAATGTTTCTAAATGTATTTAAAATAATAATAATAATAATAATAATAATAATAATAATAATAATAATAATAATAATAATAATAATAATAATAATAATAATTTAAAAAGTTATGAAAATATTAAATATATATATTGAAAGACTTATGTTGAAAATCTGTCCTTTTTTTCACAAAATAGTATTTTAAATCTTTAATTCTTCTATTCTAATTACTACTATTGCATTTTAACAGCTATTTCCAAAATTTATTAATATACTTATAAATCCAATATTTTATGTTTCAATTATTTTTTTATTATTTTAATAACCACTAAACTGTTTGTAAAGTTGTATAATCTATAAACTTGCTATAGAATGGCAACTCATTTTTATCCATTCTATCAACTTTTTTAATCCTTTTGATGTCAACATCAACTGGTAAAACCTTTGTTTAATTTTTGTATTGGTCCATTCTATTGATAAAATATTAATCTAAAATACACAGAACTGTTTCATTTCAGTTTCTAAAAATTAAATAATTTTATATTTAAATTGGTTACATGTAATGAAAAATTTAAAATAATGTTAATAGCTGGAAAAAATATAAGAAAAATATTTAAAAAATAACCAGTGGTAAAACAAAAGAATTATATTTTAACCAATCTATGTGAACACCAGTCTCTCATTATTCAGTTCTATAGTGGTCAGTATTATTCACTTTTTTGATGAGCAGTCACTTTCCCACACTTATTTTTCTTGTAAAATTTTAAATTTTTCAAATCAAACTTTATATTTCAATAAAGTAATGTAAAATCTTAATTATGAATGTAAAAAATTATGATAAATATATTTATTTACATTCAAAATCATTTACAAATGTGTAAAACATTTTGTTTTGATTTTTGATTTTGTCATTTAGAAATACCTATGCCATAATTTCTAGAGTTAGCAGCCATCCAATGAGAAAGAAGAGGCTGACCTACACACCAATACACAACAATGAAAATTGATTTCCTTTCAAAATATATCACCATATGTGAACTTTTTTAAAACTAAAATTTTAAATTTCAAATTTCCTACAAAATAAGCCTAAAATGAAGAAAATGCGACCAAAATTGACTTATCCACAGACCAAAAATAACATGAATGAGAATTAAAATGGGACAAAATCTAATCGTATTTAACAGAAGAGTTGTTAATAGTTAAATGTAATCTAAAATGTTATGCTTTTAAATTAAATTTCTTTTTTGTTGGGTGGAGAGGGGGGCTTGAGTTTATGATTTTCTGTAGAAATTTTTGATTTGTAGTGATTTTAGTAAAGATTATATATAAAACTGATAGAAATTTAATATATCTGTAATTTTTAATATTTATATTACTGCTGCACTTTTCCAAAATGCTGGTATATCTTTATTATTTAAATATTTAGCATATAGCTTTATCATTTTGTTTATATATACATTGAGCTATGTTTAATTTAAAGTTTGCATATTCAATCTTATTTAATTATTGCAATCAAAGTGTTTAAAAGAAAGACTTTGTCTTTGGCCTTGTATAATTGATTATGAGTTAATAACTCTTAAAAATGATATTCCATCTGGATGATAAATTAATTTCACTCTGAATTATCAGTAGTATTAACAAAGAAATGCTCATAAACATCAGAGCTTCAAGAATTGGTGGATCCATTCTATTCTTGATTCTTTGTTCAATATTTATACTGTTTTTAATTCAGTCTGGAGGATGGTGATTTAATTCTGTTGCATACATTAAGTTATGTTTAATTTAAAGTTTTATGGGTACATATTTATATTGCCAATTGCAAAAATGTAATAATCAAAAGATAAAACAATATCCAATTATCTAACAAATGGAATATTTAAATGAATTAATTTAAATAAAAATGCATATACAATAAAGCACCAATAGTAATTATTTTAAGAGAACTATTTCACTGAAAGTACACTCAGGTTTAGGTTTACAAAGAAAAAAGAAATTACTTTGTTATGCAAATGAATAAACATATGCAAATTTGACATACAAATGCAAATGAAGAAAAAATTCAATATTATATAAAAGAATGATTCAACAATATATGGAACAATTTTATCCATATATACATATATGTTTTACAAATTATGTAATATTTAAAATAAACAATATTTTCACTTTTTGTTGACTTAATGCATTTTCAGTGCCTAATGCCATAATGACATATTCTTGTTTAATCTAGAGATTTATAATTATTGTTATTATTATGTAAACACCCTGATTTACAAATTCCAATAATTTGATAGTTGAGATGTTAATGTTGTTCATGATATACCATGTCTCTTTTCCTTTTCTTTTCCTGCTATCTCATTCTATGTAGATTAGTTTAACTATATGAGAGTTAAAACAGTGTCCATGCTCCTTGTTATGATGTAAGTATACAGACATGTGCTGAATTATCATTTGTTCTTTTATATAGGTATGCTGTTTTATTTTAGTTTTATTAGTTCAGGATTCACTGTAATATGTAGTAGAATATCTAAGACCATTGCATTAACCAGAAAACACTATTTGTGGAACATCTTTTTCAATTTTGTCTTTGAAGTTACTGATTAATCTATTTAGATTAGTTAGTGTTATAAAGCCTTGCATATTTTGTTCTTACTTTTATTGTAATACCTGGAATATAAGGCATCATTTTTCATGGTTTGTTGTTGTTTTTGCTTGTGGTATTCTATTTTGTTTTGATATTATTTTTCTTCATCTTGTACAAGATTTTTTTCTCTGTATTCAATGCTCCTAGGCCTTTCAAATATGTTCAATGTTATGCTTTCTATCTGTTTCACATCTCCATAATGTGATTTTGATTTAGAAAGCTTTTGAAGCCTGGAAGTTTGTATGCCATTGGGTTTTGCAAATATGGGTATATAACATTTCTGATTTCTATTAGCTAAATATTGTAAAATCCTGATGACATATGCAGGTTTTAAAAGCTTATTCAATTACAAATTATGTAGATGTAAAGCAGATAGAAACTGTGATAGACAAAACATATTTGAAAGTCCTAATTAACATGAATACAGAGAAAAAATTCTGTTCAAGATAATCCAAGATAATTAAACAAAAACCACACTAAACTGTAAATAACAAAGATTTATATTCCAGGTATTGCAAGAAAAATAATGAAAATATATAGTCAGTTATTTAATGTAGACTTCGTAATACCAAATAACCTAAATAAATTAATCAATAACTCCAAAGACAATATTGAAAAATAGACTTTCCACAAATAGTGTATGTTATCCAATGCAATGATTAAGGATGTGTTGCTATATACTACAGTAAATCCTAAACTAATATAAAAACAAAAATAAAACAACATACTTATATAAAAAGGTAAAAGATGATTCAGCACGTCTTTATTTTTAAATTAGTAAAAGGAACGGGAAAACTGATGACCCATAAATGATTATATGTCGAATGAGATGATAGGAAAAGAAAAAGAAAAAAAAAGGTTTACTATGTGAACAAAATAATGTCATTAACAAAAAAGCAAACAGCATCCAATTATCAAATCATTAGAATAAGTAAATCAGAACGTTTGCATAATAATAATCGCCATTATAAAGCCATCTCATAAGCTCAACTAAAAACTGCAAGTATTATTTGTTTTTTAAATATTATATAGTTCTTCAAGCTTATTATATAAATACATATAGCAAATTTCTTACACTGAATTTGACGAAGTTTATCGTATTGTGTATATACATATATTATATTTTTCTGCTATAATCACAATCAGGAATTTAAATCTGGCATAGTAAATTTAATTTTTTTTTAGTACTAGCTACTATTACTATCTCTAATGTAAAGTAAGATTATCGTGAGAAATATATTTTCCCTCATTATTCTTCTAAGGGAGTCACTAGAAAACAAATTAATCTGTTTGTGAGTACTTAATGGTTGTTTTACATATAAGTGTGTGTGTAAATTGCAGTTTTCAGGATCCTTATGTGTAATCGCTTCTGCATTACAATATTAATAATAAACAACCACACACCTTTAAAACTGAGTTCGTCATCTTCGTTTTGATATAATATTCTATAGTAAAAGTTTTTGTATCTCAAACTTGATCCTTTTTTTTTTCGTGTAATTTTATAATTTAAAAAGTAATGTTTTTTTTTCTTTTTTCTTAAGAACTAATAATAAATACACTTTTATTTCAGGTCATCTCATTTGTTAAATTTTTATATGATGCTATTATACTTTATGTGGCTGCAATAAATGATGTCTTTAAGCTTGAAAAAAATATTTCAAATGGTACACTGGTAACAACTCTTCTCCGGAAACGTTTGGTCAGAGGTATATATAGAAAAAAATTAGCTTCTTATAAGGTCAAATTAAGTTCATTTTTTAATGTCTTTTGTATTATATTTACAATTGATTTTAGTACGATTATGTAAACGAAATTAAGATAAATAATTTTATAAAACTAAACTTTCAAGCTCTCTTCAGCCATACACGCTATCTCAGCTAACCGATACACATGACCACACACATGTGACAAAGATAAATGACTTCCAATATATGATATTTTATGTTAAATCAGTATTTATCAGTTAGTCTGGGTCATCATCTCCCATATATATATATAATCAGTGCTCAGTTTATATTAAAATAGCAAATCTTCACACTTTAATGGAGACTTCAATCTACTCCACCCTCCAATTCTTCAGCCATTCATACCATTAAAAATCAGATGGTGGAACACCCAAATCCCTTGTTATTTCCAATATTATTGCCATCAGATTTTCAATGGTATGGATAGCTGAAGAGTTAAAGAGTGGAGTAGGCTGAAGTTTGTTCATTAAAGTGTGAAGATTTGCTATCTTAATACAAACTGATCACTGCTTATATGAGTGTGTGGGAGATGATGACCTGGATCAACAAATGAGTTCTGGTTCAACACGAAATATATATATTGGAGATTATTAATCTTTTTCACATTTGAGTAGTCATGCGTATTGATTGTATGAGACGAATAAATAAGTGAACGGAGCTTGAAAATCTGTGATCAAATTTTTTATATTACATCTAGACTCCAGGTATATAAAGTCTACTTGTATTTAAAATATTAAAACTAAACTTTGTAAACATTTTCCCCAATTTTTTTTCCTTAGTTTGAATAAATATTGGATTATATCGCGGTAAAAAAAAAAAGATTTTTTTTTTATTCTAATCAGTCTTAAGATTATTCTTTCAGGTAGAGGCACATAGATAAACTAATTATCTATTCTCAGCTAGAGTATAAAATTATTCAAACATCACTGCCACGTTATTGTTAAGAGTTGTGAGTAATGTATTTTTTCTTGTTCTTCTATGTAAAGCTGTTGAGAAGTTTTTTTCTTTGCAATGAATTATTTAAAGGGTAATAAAGAATCCTAGAAAAAAATCAGTTGTGATCTTTAATGTATTAGTCATAAGAAAATCACTTACATTATTGATATATTTTATGTGATAAACCACCATCTTGGAATGAAGACACTTTCCATTTAAATCTAACATTTCCTCTTCTTACGTTAATACCAGCAAATTGACTAATTTGATAGTAAAATAACAGTATTTGATACTGCAGTCACTTTCTATGAATTAGCCAATTTAACTGTAACTATACTCTAATTAAAATAATGTTAGATATTCATTTTACATAATCTTGATCAAGAAATTGAACATCAAAATAACACACTTTGAAATTACATAAAGAAATCTGGAGAGATGGTAATTCCAATCATTCTGTGTTTAACATTCTTTGTTTAATTCCCATAAACATGAAATAATTAGCTAATCATCTTGCATTATTTATACATTTCAAGTATCATACTATGCTTTAAAATATCAATCAATTTTCCAGCATTAAAATAAAATATACTGTTACTATATTTGTATGAAATGTTGATTTTATTAAAATGAATATTTACTCTAAAAAAATGCAATTTTTTTGTATGCATGAACAAATATTTCATGTCTAATAATTGGAGTTGATGTATCTTCAAACTTCTTTATATAGTTTCAAAATGACTTTATGTATTTATTATAATGTAACAATATAAAATTGTTGTTATGCTAGGAGTTTGATCAGTAAGCATAAACTTAAAAAGATAACCATGTTGATGCCTCAAAATAAAATTTTAGAATAAATACGATTAATTCCTTTTTCACACCAATTATATTCCAGTAAAGATGATGTAGCTTTAAGTAAGTGATCCATAATGTATAGAAAAGATTAAAATATTATTTTAACTATATACATATCAACAAAAAAAGTATTTATTTTGGAGCATCATTTGCCTCTAGATATACAATTACAATATATATCTAGCATTTAGGTCTGTTTTATTTCTTTCTTTTTTTTTGGACTAAAAAATTATCTATAATCATCTTCTGCATTCTTTATCACTTCTTTTTTCAATTTCTGTTTTTTAGAACAATTATTATCTAAGATTAATAAATATTTATTCATCACTATCTGAAAACTATCAAATTAAGATATTGTTTTAGATCTCTGTGTTATTTTCTTTTCTTTCTTGCCATGGATCAGTTTTTATTCTGCATGCTATTGATATAGTATACCATTAGTTATTGCATATGTTGTATGTGGCAAATTATCTGAAACAGATATTAAATAAAGATTAAAATTATTCTTTATTTTTAAAGTTATTTATTCCTTTATCATTCGGGTGCTATATGATCTGTTTCAAGATTTTGTTCTGTTTTTAATGACAAATACTTCTAGAAATTTATTGCTATTACTCTCCAAATTATATTAAACTAGTAAAAATGCTAGGAACAGATAATATATTCCCAAATTTTCTAAACAAGAAATTAGAATTTAAAGCCAAAAAATAGTTAACAAAAATATTTAACAGTAGAATTAATACAGAAATTAGCCATTAATGAAGCATAAAAGCAAAATTACAGCCGTCTTAAAACATAATAATCATAGCAATGTTTCAAAATCTATCAGCCAATGTCATTATTATGTTAAATGTTGTACTATCATTAAATCATAAGATTTAAAGCTCTGTGTGATTTGGTATAGTCGTAAAGTGATATTCAGGAACTAAAGCTCAGATATCAGGCCCAGCTCTGCCTCTTCAGGCACTCAAATATCTGAATTCCTGAAAAATAAAGTCATTCAATTATTTATGGTTTAAAGTACTTAATGCACTGTTTGGATATTGAAACCTCACATGATCTCTAGAGCAACTTATATAACTTATTTCTTTATTATCTCTTTGTTCATTATAAATTATTTCATTTACTTTTCACTGTAGTTCCTTATTTATTGTTGTATTTATTTTATAAAATGTTCTTGAATTAAACTATTGCAATAAATGTGGCAATTAAACATGACAATTGCTTTAGTATTTGAAAAATGTAAACATAAATTCAGATTCTGTAGATGTATGAAATCTCTCTTAACCAAGAATGGTTTCATATTATTTCGTGATTTTTCATAATTAATACATACATATACAGTCATTTGATAATCTATGCAAAAATAACATTCTTTTGAAAAATAACTGTTAAAAATATATGAGCCTGTTTACAAATTATTTATAAATCTAAAAAAATGACTTCATTAAACTTGAAACTCTCTGCTAAGTTTTTAAGTGCAATACAACCTTTAATTCTTATGTTTATATATTTAATCTAAAACTTATATGAGAGACAGTATAGTTTTTCAATTTCCTATCATTTTTTGTTAAGTAAATTTGTGTTTAAATTATTATCCTTATATCGTTGCAGAATTTATACATGTGCTTATGCACATGTCAACATATATTTTAGTTTTTAATGTAAACATACTGAAACGATTGGATCCAAACTCGATCCAAGTTTCATGACTTATTTAGCACTAACCTGAGATCAAACCTGATCTCTACCTTTTTAATAGTAAATTTGTTTAACGGATAGTTTTATATTCATACACACACCAAGCCTATTTTTCTTTCTTTAGCCTTGTTATATTCATTTAATAATGAGCGTTTTAATTTTACTTTAATTTCTATAATAAAGTTTAAATGATGTTAATTTTAATAAAATAAGATTTATTTATTACATATTTTTGGGTGTGGATATTATATATATATATGCGTATTTTAAATATTAATAGTAAAGTCTGTTAAATAGATTTGCTTAAAAACTATTTTTATATTTTTCTCTTAAATTTTAGTGATTAAAAGTCACATTCTTTTGGATAAATCTGGAAAGTCACGTAGGCCATTCAACAAAGGGTAATGCATTTACTTTTATTTATGAATGGAAAGGAAGGGACTTATCTTAAATTAATTTTATTTTATTTTAGTAATCCATTTGCGAACTAAAAATGGATTCGTAACAAAAGACTTAAAAGATTTCTCGGAAGAGTGTGTCTTAGAATCACAATAGAGCAAATTATTTGAAATGAATGGACAGAACAGTGCCTGAAGCTACGGAAAGATAGAATATTCTGGAGCAATGGCAAAAATCGTATAAATACCTCCCAAACAGGTAGTGAAGAGGATCAGATTACTATAGTGAAGAGTTGCAGTTCGAATCTATGTCGGTCTATTTTATGATTTAGTACATGCAAAAATGTAGGCTAAGGTTGGGACGCATGGCCTTTGTTCCCGAGCCTTTCCCAGTAACATCAGTATGCTAACGCGAAACCATCTAATGCCTCCTAAAATCATTAGTAGCCGATTTTCATTTTACTTTACATTTAGCTATGTAAGCATAAGTAATCAATGGTCAATTTATAGTAGTGCAAAAGTCAATAGCCAAAAACTAATGTGGTGATCTGTTGACACTATGTTAAGAATCTAATCTCAACATCCTGTTAGCTCTCTAATCTCATCTGTTTACTATATACATGTACGTAGAAGACTCACAAGTAGAGCAATGTAAAATAAATTTGAATTAAAGCAATTTAATTTAGTGCAATCATTACCTTTGATCAGGGATTATGTTTTTGTTATTAAAAAAATATTCAAAGAATTTATTAACTAATATTTCACATTTTATAAACTATTATATGTATGCCACAAACATTTAGCTATTTTTAATTAAAGGTTAAATCAAAAATAAAAGCTGCTCAAACTCTCATCAAAGAGCAATTGCCTTCACCTTTGTTATTTCTTTTGGGAGATTTCTGATAAAGTCTTTGCCTGTAATGCATTATTTATATGTTGCTAACTTACTCTTTGGCCCACATTATGTTTGCTGATTGTAGAAACATAAAGTAACTGAACATTAAAATACAATATTTGTTCATTATCACTAAATACTTTGCCATTTATTTATTATCAATATATTCATACAGTCTTTTGCTTGGGACGGTATTTTTTACATTTATCTGCCACAAATAAATCCAAAAAGCTTTAACTTTTAAAACTTTCATTTTAGTCATCGTGGTACTTAATCCAGTAATAAAATAGTGGACTTAAAAATCAAAGATTTGCTTACTGATTTATACTTCTCAGCTGAGAAAAGTAATATATATGGCATTTCAATACTAAGTTTTTCATAAACTTACATCATTAAGTTGCTTGATATCTAAAGCCCTCTAACGTTTATTGCAATTGAAAGCTAAAACTCTCTGGATTGAAGCTCTGTCTTTTTCAATACTCGAACATCACATGATTTCCTGAGAATAAATTTTTTTATTGCAATAAAATTATTAAAATTTGGCCTTTTTAATTTATATTTAAAAAGTGTTTTATTGCACATGATTTTATTTTTTCCTACTTTTAAGGTATTGACAGTAATATCATAATTGATGAGGATGGATTCCGAACTTGTAATACAACGGTGATGGATTTTAATAGAAATATAAATAGATTTCAGGTAAATTTAACAAAAAATATTTTAATAACAATTTTTATCTTTTTAATTGTTATTGTTTTTATTTTCAAAATAGTATTTTCTCAATAGCTTTTTTTTTTAATTTAAATTTGTATATTCAACGTTTATCGATTGGCACAATTTCCTTAACAAATTCAATTTTAAATGATAAATTTAACTGATAATTTTAATATATATTAAAAACATAAAAATGACTAATCACTTTTACTGAAGTATTAGTTTAAGCTAAAAAAAATTTTTTTTTTTCAGAATGTCTTATTTTATGACGTTTTATCAAATAAGTTCATCATTCTGAACCCAATTCAATGGTTAAATCAAAACTTTGGATTTGATGAAAATTTTTCTTCTAGATCTAAAATAACTTCAGATATTTACCATGGTAATTATAAAAATGTTATATATATATATAATAATTCATAAATTAAATGTTATATTTAAATAAAAGTATATTATTTATACTGAACTTAACGTAATTAGAAGGGATTTGACCTCAAACTTTCAAGCTCCTTATAGCTATGTACTCCATCTTAAACAACTGATACATATGACCACCTACATGTAAGAGAGATAAATGATCTCCAATATACGTATGAACATGAAATATGTTTATTGGAGATCATTTATCTATCGGTTATATAAGATGGAATGGATAGCTGTAGGGAGTTTGAAAGTCTGAAGTCAAATCCCTTCTAATTAAATTAGATATATTTTCAAAATATTACATAATTAAAATATCAGCTATTAAGCTAATGCACATGCGCTTTGAAGATTTAAACTATAAATGAATACTCTCAATTTATAATTTAAATCTTCAAAGCACATGTGCATTCGCTTAATAGCTGATTATTATTCCAAAGACAAAATCGACCCCTCTCAGACCCCCCATATTGTTTATGAGCATATCATGCCCTCAACCCAGATTCCATGTCATTTGTTATGGTGAGACCAAAGCCAGCATAACCAACAGGACCGCTCAGCATAGATACACTTACAATAGAGCACAGAAAAATAATGACAATTCATCAACATTTTTAGAACACTCTAAGAAGCCCAGCCATATATTCGAACCCTCTAACCTCAAAAATGACATCAAATCGAAAATTTGGCATTGTTGCTTAACAATAACTCTATTAACCTTTTAACCGCTAATTATATTATTGGTCGAATGAGGTAAAAATCAAAACTTTTAATTGGCCAATTCACAAACTTAACAAAGTCAATTGTCAAAATATATTCATCTTTTACTATTATATTCACTTTAGTTTCGTTTGTAAAAACTATATATATAATTATTCAGGTTATGAAAATGAATGAAAGTTTTTTCAAAAATAAATTGTTATTATTTAAATATATAAATTTTCATGAGCAGAAAATGTAAAACAAAATCTTACTTACCAATCAAAACATTTTGCTAACGACGTGATTTTCTTTGCCAAATTTAGTTGTAGAAAAAAGCAAATAATTGTTAAAAATCTTAACTATTTTATTTTAGCATATTTTATCAAAATAATTTATAATTTGTCAAAAAATATTGTTAAAATGGTCTAAAACATTCGTTTATCATTTTTGAAATAAAATAAAAACAGATCGTAACTCTTTACTTTTTGGCAGCCATTTTCTTTGTTGTCAAAATTTATTAGCCAATGAGATTTAAGAGGTGGGTTATTTTTTCTTTGTTGACATATAAGGTCATTTTTATTGATTTTTTACTTGTAAAATAATTCAAGAGAGGGAAGCATCTTACAGAACTTTTTTTAATCTTTACAATAAGTCCAAAATCGTAATCGTAGTACGAAAAGTGACCGATTTAGAGTGACGTCAAGCCACTTCACTTTTAAACGAATCGATCAGTTAAAAGTTTAATAGATGAGATGCCTGTTTCAACATCTCCAAATGCTGGACTATCTAAATAATTTGCATATTTTGCATATTACCATTATCTCTCTTTTTTGCACTGCTCAGTATTGCTATGAATATGAGGCAACCTGCCTCAAAAGTGCTCAGCTTTTAATTGTTTTTGCACTTTTTATAGCTTCTCTTTCAAGTGCTTAACATGCTTTTAATTTTATTTATTACTGTTTATAAAACATAGCGCTATATAAAATATATATTTCATTATAATTAAAATATATATAATAGATTGTGTGAGCATCTTGTTGGTTTTAGAACAATTGATGTATATGTGAGCTATTTAATATATGTCTAATTATCATTTTTCAGTTTAGAGAGAGAGAGAGAGAGAGAGGATGATATAATAATTAGCAGCATACATCAGTCATACTTACAAACTGGTGTTTGAAATAAGATAAAGTTTGAAAATGATTTCAGGTACCAGTCAAACCTAGGATTCTATTGAATTTAGAGCTAACCCATATAGCATAAAGTAATAGTCAATCAGTAGATATATGATCGTTTATAGTTAGTATTTGTAGCAATGAGCTATTTAAATATTATTTTATTTTTAATTTGCATAATTAAGTATATAATGATATAAATATGAGCGAATGATTATATTATTATGACAATTTCTCAATGTTTGATTGCAGCAAATTAAAAATTTGATTGAGAAATTAATGTTAAAATTTAGATGTTTTATCAGCCAATAATGGCAAAAAAATAGAAATTTGTTACTTGTATGATTATTCTTTTCAGAATATAAAACTATTTAAATATCCTTATACTTTTTCAATAGAATAAACTAAAGTATATTTCTGATGTACTTACTAAATTAAAAAATATGATATTTCACTATAGTGGTTTAAAGACTTTAGACAAACTAATTGCAAATGGAACTATTAATCTATCAAATTTATCATATGGTAGGTTCCTGAAAAAAAATTATTTAATCTGATTTTTTTAAAATATAATGTCAGTTTGACTAATGGATTGGGCATATAAAGTGAAAAAGAATCATGGCTTTTTCAAATAGTATTTTATGGTAAACTTGAGCTTGGTTTTCTATGGAGAGGTAATTCTCATTACATTATGAAATATTGCTTCAAAGATAATCTAAAAAGATACAATACCGATTACTTTTATTGAATGGAAAAATGGTTGAAGTTAAAATCCAATGGGGAGTTACAATCAGATGAAAACATTTGCTGCTAAAAAAAAATTAAAAAGTAGTATTAAGTGACATTGAATAATCAAACTAAAGAGCCAGTATGTGATAAAATTGTTTCATATAGTCACTATAGAAACTCATTTTTATTTTTAGATTTTTTTTCTATTTTACTTTTTGTTTCATAGATCTGATAGCTACATCCAGATACTAATAATAAAATAACAACTAAGGACTCATGAACAGTTTTTCAGATGTCTTCTTAATATGACTAAAATATATGTTAGTGAAATGAAAAGTTGTAAATATAATTAATATAATTATTTTATGTGGTTTTGTCTAAAATAATAAATATATTAATTTTAAATTAAATTTCAAAAAATATACTTGGGTAATTTCTATTATAATAAATGATTAGTAATAATCATTAAGAAATTTATTTGTGGGATGCAAAAGTTTTGGCAGTGAAGAAACATTATTGTGGGAACAAGTGTAGTAGCTAGTAAATGCTTAGTTGTGATTTTATGGCAATACACTCAATAATGAATTAAAATTTGATTTGGGGAACAGTGTTATTTGGCAAATAATTGTTTACTTGGGCCACTTTATTTAGCTAGATTTTTAACTAATAAAACTGTATAATATTTAAAGAAAATATAAATTTTATACTGTGGTGTTTGATTTTGAATGTGTTTAGAAAAATTTCACTGAATTATAATATATTTAAGCTAAGAATTATATATACTATTGTTATTATCAATACAATTATATAAGTAAATATAATATTCAAATAAAAATTTACATTTTATAATATTAAAAAAAGTCTCTCAATAAAAACATGAAATGTTTTTATAAATTGCATCTGAAACATTTTAAAGTATAAAACAGGCAATAATGATCTCTATCTACTAAAATTATATACACAAATGCATGCATACACACGCATTAGAAAGTAATAAATATATCAAAAACGGAAATTAAAATTATTTTCATAATTACCAAGATAAATATTAAAAAATAATTAATATTGGTTAAACTAGGTTGAAAAATTTTATAGAAAAACAATATTTTTTTATAATAAAACGTATTTTTAAATTCATTTATTTAATAGGTATATAAATTTAGAAATAAATTTATAATTAGATTTTTGCTTAAATTTAAAATATTGAAAAATGTTTGCTTTTTTTTTAGTAAAACTGTAATTAGTATAGTTAAACCACCAAACATCACGTGATCACCATTTCTTACCCTAGCACATATCTGTTATTAAAACAGGCAAAACTCTCCATACAATAGTGTCACTCATTGCCAACCAGAGTAATCAATGGATGCCAGAAGGCTTGTGCATAAAATCCCCATCTAGTGCCTACTCTTCCAATATCCCCAGACTAGGTTCTGGCTTGTGGCCTAGGTGCAGTGCTCTCAGATCCAAAGCTCCTCAGTGACGAAGGCCACAAGCCAGAAACTAGTCTGGGGATATTGGATGAGTAGGCACTAGATGGATATTTTATGCACAAGCCTTCTGGCATCAATTGATTACTCTGGTTGGCATTGAGTGGCACTACTGTATGTAGAGTTTTGCCTGTTTTAATTAGTATAGTTAGAGTTAGAGTGTGCTTTTGAAATGTCATTTTAAAGTGCATTGATGGAATTCACTCTTAATATATATTATTTTATAATATATAGTACACAAATTTATACGTTCATATATAAATAAAAAAATAAGAAAATAGTTTTAATACTTACTAGTATAAATACTTTTGATAGCTTGTGTTTAACATTAAATGGGCTAACTGTAGATTACTTATCCAATTAAATAATCATTATATAATACAGTACTCATTACAAATATGTTATATCACTTTAATTTTTAATTGGTTTGCTTTAACGTTTCGAACGCTGGCTAAGTATTAGCTGAGCATGCTTTAGGTTGGTGAAGGCAGACTCATTTTTAAAATAAATAATGTATTGAAATAGAATTGTTAGTTTTATATATACATTATTATGCAATATTTTTCAAATATTATTTTATCTTTCTAATATTTGGAATTTTAACTAAATGTATTTCTGCTGTGAAAAATACAGCAACTGGATAGTTAAAACAAGTATATTATTAGTATAAATTCTATTAAACTTTTCCTAATTTTTTATTCCTTTCATAATTTTTTTTTCTTTCTATTATCTTTCTCACTTTTTCCCCAAATAAACTAGTATAAGTCATCATAATATAAAAGTCTTATTTTATTAGTACTGTATATCTCTACTAAATTTTAAGTTTATTGCTATAAATTGTTTTGTTTAATAAATATACTGAATACTAATGTTATATTTCATTTTATTAATTCACTTAAATCAACATAATATCCCCATATACCTACCTAAAGTTACTACAAAACAAATTTTAAAAAGTTAAAATTAAGAGAAAATTGTATTTTTATTTACATACGATTTTATAACTATAAAAAATTGTAGGAGTAAAATTAATTGCTCAAATCAAGAATATTTAAACTTTGAAGAGAGTTTTACTGTATTTTTTCTATTTATTTATTTTTTTGGAAAGAGCAGAGACATTCTTAAAATAAAATAGCAATGTGTCTATTAAAATATGTTTTTCAGTCTGGATTAAAATATATCTAGTTATCCCAACTTTAAATAGGCCCATGGCCATTTGTAGCAAAATAATAAAGTAACTGATAATATATTTTTGTCTAAAATTGTAAAATGATAACAAAACAAATAGTAACAAAATTAATTATTTTTAATGCTGTATTGTCTTATCTTTAACTATATCAGTTTCAATATCTTTCTTGTTGGATGCAGGCTTGTATCTTTAGCATTGGACTGCCTTTTAATATCTTTATATTTAAGATATTCATGTCATCAACTCTAATTATATCATATAATTCAAATTAAGATATTCAAGAGAAGTTTTTATTTAGCTTGGATAATGTTGAAACAACATCTTAAGCAAAGATTAATGACTTCTGAGTGTTGTACTCTGGAAGATTTAAGCTGGCATCAAATTAGTTATTTATGGGTGACTGCAATTTTATGTGGCATTCTTCAGGAAATATAGCAACTGCATATTAATGATAATTATAATTTTCAAAAGTTAGTAATTGTAATTCAAAAAAATAATATTTTATGGCTAACTAATCTGACAAAATACAGAACCTTACCACTTATGATTTCTATTTTATAATACAAGGTATTCATTGAACTTAAAACTAAAATTTAGGGAACTCATAATATTATTGATCATCTATATATTCATACACACACAAATATATAGTTTTTATTGATTTTAAACTGCATAATAATTATTTAAAAGTAATAGAATAGTTTCATACTTTAGAATCTTAGAATGATTTTGAAATTTTAGTAGAGTATGAATAAGTTAAAGGTGGTTGCTGAAAGTGCAAGTAATCTAAATGTTCTCCCTGACAAAAGTCATTATTCTGAAAACAATCTGAAGACATGTACTATAGTAATTATTGATTATTTCAGTTTACAATAGAGGACTCTGTCATAGATAAAGTAAATATCTACTCCTAAAAGTATATATTACATATAGGCAGAAATGCTTGTGATATTTTGATATAAGTTTAATTATCTCGATTATTGTGAGGTAGTTTATAGTAAAAAATATATATTCACAAGTATTAAACTTATTGTTCTAATTGCTTTTAAAATTTTTCTATTATTGAAGGCAAAAAGTTAAAAAGTTTGCTTGATATTGTTTTTTAGAAATGTTAATGGCACAACTAATAAAAAGCAGATAGGATTCCCAAAATAATTTGTCAATGCTTTTAAATTTAACTACAGCTTATTTATCTCTTTATATCTTAGAAGCATTGCTAAAATTATGTTATTTTTAAAATTATAAGTATTGATTTTTAAAAAGTTATAATTGTCAATAATGTGGATATTTGTAAATTTTTATGAATTTTAAATATGTTTACTAAGCAATTTTAAATAGAAGTGCTTCTTCAAATAACTGTTATAAAACATAAGTACATTTAAAATGCATATCTAAAACACGAATAGTAAAGATTTTATATGATCATTGAAGACTAAATTAAATTAAAGTATTTTAAAATTGAATTAGTAATTTATTTGGTACACACTTAGAATATGCTCTCTGTCATTTTGGTTTCTAAGGGGAGCTCTAATATTACTGCTAACACAATCAACCACTAAATAAAGTTAGATTATACAAGCCACAATTATGATAAAGTGTTTCAAATATTTTGATCATTAGCAAAAATTGCATTTTCTATCAAAAAAACATGTAAATTTTGTGGGAGAATGTTCAATAAAAAATCAAATATCTCTAGAAATCAAAATATCAAACATATTAATAATTACAAAATGACTGGGATGAGGAAAAATAGATAAAATCACATGATCAAAAGATTAAATTACTGTCACAATCATATACAAGGAAAATTAAAATTTTGCAACTCTTAGCAAATGGTCACAAAAATGTTAGCATATCATGTGATCAAAATTTAAAAAATCATTTTAATAATTAGAAAATGACACTGGGGTGATGAAAAAAAGCAAAAATCATGCATCCAAAAGATCACATTAGTGCCACAATCAAATAAATATGCAAATTTTGTAAAACTATACTCAATCAAAAAAAAAAACTCTAGAAATCAAAACATCAAACATTTTAATAATTAGAAAATGATTGGAGGAAATATGTTCATTGCAGGACCACAACTATCCCTCCTAAAAGCAAATAACAATAGCAAGATATTTTATTTTTAGAATATGCTTGAATTAATATCATAAAGATAGCAGTTGAAATAAAAACTGTGATTTTTTTGAATAATGATCAAAATTATTGGAATACTTTGTAACAATTGCAGCTGGTATTATCTGACTTTATTCAGCACTTTGTTGTGACAATGGTGGTTTTGAGGCTTTCCTTGGAAACCAAAATTGTGGAAAACACATTCTAAAATAGTACAAATTATTTTATTTATGTATAAATTAATCCAGGGCTAATATGGGGGGGGGTGCTAAGGGCCATTTGAATATTTATAACTTCATTTATGGGCACACAAAATTATTGACTTAAAAATTAGCCTTCTGTAATTGGTCAAATTTGCGAATTAAAAATAAAATAACATTATTATTATTAATGACTGTTTTACATTTAATGACAATTTTCTGATTCATCTTGAACCTACTTTGTGACATATATTCTCAAATTTCTTTTTATTCTCTGGATAGATTAATTTTACAGCAGCTAAGCTGCAGTTTTTCATCAACTCTCCTTCAGAAAATTGTTATAATTTTCTGCTTCTTTTTTTAACTAACTTGTTCTCACAGAATTTTGTGAGTTGTTTATATTTTTTATAAAACATATCAGTTACTTGATGAAGCTTCATTTCAAGTTTTCTATTTTAATATTTCTTTCTTCCCCTATAATTTTATTGTTATATTCAGAATGTTTTGTTAAATAATGCCTCTTAATAATGTGTTCATCATTAACTGAAATACTTTTCAGACATATTAGGCACATCGATTTATTGCTTCTTTTCATTAAAAAAAATGCATTGGTCCATATCTTTTCAAATATGTAATTTTTTGGGCCAATTTTTATCTTACTCTATGTAACCATCCTAATAAAAAAAAATTAAATGCAAAGTAATAATAAAATGAAGTAAAATTCGAGTTTTATTTTTGCAAGTTATATGTTCTGATAGCAAAATACCCTATAAAAACAAGCAAAATACTCTCAGCATTTTAGATTAAATAAAATCTGTAGTCAGATAGACAACACAATATAGATAATATGTTGGAATATTGCATCTCTAATAGAATGAAATAGAATTATTATAAAGATTGGAGAGAGAAAAGGATGCAGTTGAGAAAATAAAATTTTCCTAACCAAGTCTTAATTCAATGTTTGCACATACATTTGCACTGCACTATATGCTTGTTTAAATAGAAGTTTTATACAGTTCCATTTTATATACATTTGTGAAAATGTCTGGAGGATAGATTGAGAGCATTTGGAAAATGAAGTTGGCCTATAGGATGCTATGATCAAGAGAATAAGTCAAAACTTTTATATTTCTGTGCCAGTACTTCAGATTTGCTCATATATAAATATTTGAGTCGTAGTAATAAGAGTATTCCTTTTATTGCTGCATAAATTCTATATCTTGTATGGATCAGAGGTTATTCATTTATTATTTAACACTCGCAAAAAGCGTTTGCACAATTTGGTTTGAAAAAAGCCGATATGAATGTGATTGATACCTTGTATGTTTATATATATATGTGTATTATTAATTATAATTGATTATTAACCAGGTTGTTATGCAAATTAGTGGGGGGGGTGAGTATTTTAATTTTATTTTGTTTTAATAACAATTTAAATAAATTAATTTTTAGTAATATCAAATTTTTTAATTTGTTATAAAATTAATCGTCAATTGCTTCAAAAACATTTTTTGATGGTTTTTTTGTAATAAAATCTATTTAAAGAATAATTTTATTTTTTTATATATAGAATAATTTTAGTTTTGTAATGATATGCTGTTTATGATCTCATATATAACTAAAAATTATTGTATGCGAGTGTGTGTTTAATGCGTGCGTGTTTGCATTTTATTTCTCTAGGAACTACTATTATTTTTCCCCAAAAATAAGATTGTTTTTTGACGAAGATCTAAGGGCTTAAAGTTGGAAATTTAAATTTTTATATTGCTAAATTGTGCACTGTTTTGGGGGTTACTAATTTACTTTTGCACTCAGATAAAATACATATATATATATATACACACACACGTTATATATAGAGCTCACAAATAGGCTCTTAATAAGTTTTGCAAGTCATGTGACATATGACTTTATTTCTTTGCAATATATATGCACACATACATTTGTCCTGCTCTTCTTAATACTTAAAGTTTTTATTTGAGCTTTAAAGCTTTTTTGGAAACTGAAGTCTTCACAGAAGCTTGTATAATTATAATGAAAGTTACAATATCTGCTAAAACAGAAGCTTCTGCAGAAACTCAAATATACATCTGCAAGGGATAAACACTTTTTGCTGGCAATAAAATTTAATATGGAATCTTTATTGAAGAATTATAATATTTTTCACTGAACAATGATAGTTTGTTTAGTGAGTTTGTTGTGCGTCTACTAAAATTAATACATATGAATATAGAAATTTTTATTCTTATCATTTAGGGAGGATTGATTGTTTTACATCATAGAGCTAGATTGTCAATAAAAAATTGTAAACTGTGAAAGACAACTGATCAATTAGAGGAACAATCTGTCACTAACGTGGAAAAACATTTGTTTTATTGTTTAAAACTTTTGGATTATATTTATTTCAACAGAACGTACTCAGGGGATTTTAATAATTTAAATAATTTTAAAGAATTAATAATTTTCAATGGTTGGGAAATATTTTTAAAAAGTGGAATCCTTTTTTTTTATTTTTTCAAGTAATTTTTTTTAATATGTTAAATTTAGCAATCTTAATATTTATAAATTATATATATAAATATAATATTTATAAGTATTTTTTTTTTGTTCTTCATTTGTAGATATGCTATCATTGGATGAAGCAGTGAACATGCATAAAAATTACTCATTACAGACTGCGGGAGTTGGTAAGATTCGGATTTTAAAAAGTTGATTTAAAGAATATAAGAGTAAATATTAAGTTAATTTATTTAGCTTTTAAAATTAATTTATTTAGTTGTAATTATTTAAAATATACCATTTGCAAGCTTTCAGTATGAAGAATTAAGTAACATTTTTAATGCAAAAGAATATCATTATAAATAAACTTAGATTTTTTTATGAATTATATTTAAATGAATAAATTATAAAATCCAAAATAATATTGTAAAAAAATAACTGAAAAATTCAAAAAATAAAGAATGAAAAAAAAACTAATATTTTAGTTAGTAAGTTTGTTTCTTGATAAATGGGTTAGGTTTTTATCAAAAAAAAAAATCTCTTATTAAATTATTATTTATATTAGAGTTAATATCCAATCATCCTGGATATTCACAACTTCTACCTGTTAAAATGTTCCTGTTATATAACTTTGATTGTGGGACATTCTGAATACAAATAAATATAATGAAATATTCGAATTTATCGCTTAATAATAGAGTACAACGATTTTTATATAGCCTTGATAAGGACTCAAACGAGTTGAAAGTGCTTGGAAATAGCATTCTTTATTATTTTAATGTTTCTGTTTTATACACTAGTCCTATTGTTAGATTGTGAAATGATAATTGATTAAGTAAAGTGAAATAAAAAAGTCATACTAAAAATATTTCTTGATGTGAAATCAAAATTAGAGTTATTTTTTATAATTAAATCTTTTTCTTTTATCATTAAAACAAATCTTCTTCTTTATTAAATGTAATATTTGAATACAAGTATGATTTATATATTTGGAGTTTAGATGTAATTATGGGGAATTTGAACACAGACTTTCAAGCTCCCTTCAGCAATATATATATATTGTACCAATCGGAATGAAAGTGAAGATCGAATCTAACCGCAAACACAATATCTGCTCTACAAGGGCGCCATCTAGGCATTTGAGCCTAGAAAAATTTATAGAGTAGGCAGATACGCGCTGTTAAGATTCCACTTTATTTAAATATTCCGATCGTTAGCCCAAGTCACTAGCTCAGCGGAAACGCATAGATAAAAATCTATAAACTTTATATCTTAAATATCAAAGAGTAAAAGCCACTGCCAGAAATTAACACATAAAATATTTATTTACGCACATATAAAATCATTCTAAACTCGAGGAATAGGTTTAACATTTGTAGATTTTTATATTCTTATTACTCTTTAATTTTACATTTATATAAATTTCAATGATTTTAATTTTTTTTTATTTAGATTGTCAAGTATGAATAGACTACATAGATCTGCATTTGAAAATAAAACATTCTATCCCTATTTAACCCTAGGCTAAAATTCGCAGTCAAACTGGCATCAATCCATCCGATACATTTATGTATTCAATGTAGCATGAAAATACAACAGCACAAAGATACTATACTGTCAGGAATGGACATCTGAACAATATATTTTAAGAAAACATTGACTCTTGTCTAATACAGGAATATGACGTCTGTATAGCAAGAAGAACAATAAAATAAAAACTCCATAGGAAGGGACCGCGATCCTTTTTGCCGACTTACAATCCCATCCATAGGCAAAGGGTTGGTGCGGTGTATACAGCGATTCTGCACGTAGCGAAACTCATACTACATCTACTAATTACACAAATATATCCAATCCATTGACCCAATTCAACAACGACACAAATAACCTAAGATTTCCCTCCCCTAATATAACTTTACAAATCTATATAGCCATTCACGCCCGACTTAATTTTAACATTTAAATACGTTCGCACAGATTGTTTAAAAATGTTGGGTATAGATCGATTACATAGATTCCACGGTCAAAAACATTTCAAAATAAACATAAACGATCAAAATACAAAATTATTGATACCGACAATCGCAGAGGGAAACTTATAAGTAACCCAATAGTATTCACCATAAGATACTTGCGTTGTCACCAATAACTTAAAAGACATCCGAATAAATACATTTTAGATACTCACCGTAAGGTATCATTATTTATCGAATGTCTATATATTTTGATCAAATATGAAAACCAAAATATAATTAACCGCAAACGAATCCATGCAAGCGTCTATAAACAACTTAAAATTTACTCATTTAAAATTTAACAATAAATATCAATACAATAAATAATAAATGGAAATGATTTTTTTTTTATCAAACGCATACATATATATAAAATTTCACATTATCAATTTAGTTGACACATAGGTCAGAGAAAAGTTCCTTTTTATAAAAATAAATTTACTTATCAATCTTTAAAGTTCTTAATTAATGTTATGATTTTTAACAATTGTTCAGTTCTATTGCTTACGGTAGAGAAGTCCCTGTTCCCGTTGGCAATTCCCATGCAGACTTTCCTGGAAGACCGGTCTGATGTTTTGGAGGTGGCAGTTGCTGGTTCTGTCCTGGTATCACAGTCTTTGCATTTTTAAATAAGTGAGTGAGGACGACAAGTGCGTCTTGTCGCCAGACTCACCAAAATCAAGTTGGAAAAAGCTCTCTCTGACTGGAACTCAATATTTTTTTCTTTTTATAGTCCTCCTATGGATTCCATGAACAAAAACGTCACTGTTCTGTTTTTTCGTTATGGTCCGGGCCTTTATTTGGCTTCCATTGGTCAAGCTAAAATCCCTTTCTTCTCTTATCTAACTTTCCATCTGACTTTTTAATTAAACAGCTTTTAGATAATTAATAAACAATCATTTCCATTTATAGATTACAGGAATTAATTAATACCTGTTTTTATTTTAACTTACGTTATTTTTTTATTAAAATACTTTTATAAATCTTTTTTTTTATAAAAAATACATTCAAATACCTTTTTTTTATTTATTAAAAAAAATATTTTTAAAGTTTAGCATCTGTGCGAATGTATATACGTATAACAAACATTTTTAATTTTAGCGTTTAGTTTTTTTTACTTTTATTTGCGAACTTTTAAGTTTTTCTTTTAAATTAATGTAACGACATATTTATATATCGTTACAATATATATATATCACTCTGTATGTAAGTATGGCAGTAAATAGCATGCTTATATATGATCAAATCTAAAGTGTAGGTGGGCTCTGTCTATATTTTACATTTACTGATGGTTAGTTTACAAATAGTTTATTAAGGATTTTCCATATTTCCACATTATTTCATTAATATAACAAATAACTATAATCAAGTAAGAGTTGAAGTTTTTCAAAAAGTAGATTTCATTATAGAAATAGTTAAAAGCCAGCATTATAAAACTCAAATAAACAGAGCAAAAGATTTAAATATGATATACATGTAAATGTGTTTATATTTTACAAATTGTTTTTTATAATCACACTCATCTTTAATTTTTTACTTTTTATCTTTTAACATTATTTTTTTTCTTCTGGAATTGTAATAATCCTACTTAAAAGCTGTTAATGATACATAGTATAATAGTCTCATATTTTTTAAAATGTGACTCCCCAAGAGTGTCCTCCATCTAAAAGAAAGACAAATAATAGCCCTATAAATGTAATAGTTGTGGTTAAATAGGACACAGATTTTGAACATTCTAACAAACTCATCATAAAAAGTTTTAGAAAAACTTGATATAAAACTTAATTGTGCCAACTTCTCTAGGGTATGTTTGCTATACAAATATAAGTCTTTGTAGCATAATTAATGGGTTTAAAAAAGCCAAATCTATGGTAATACTAATTAATTAATCCATTGTTATAATAGATTATATTATATTGCAACATCATAATCAATTAAGCCTCAAAAATAGCAAGAAATACAAAATATCATTTGCATTTAAAAATATTTATTGCTAAAAAGTGAAACGAAATTTTAATTAAAAAATAGTCATATATCACATGACTCCACTTCTTTTTTAACCTTGCAGGATATAAACAAAGAGATTTGCTAATTGCTCAACAAGCTTTGAGATAAATGCTTAGCAAGAGAAAGCATTTAAAATATTTCTATCTGAAAACTACCCCTCATTCCCGACCACTTGCTTTTACTTTTTTATTTATTTATAGAAATAAATAACATTTTGTATCTAAGTCAGTAAATAAACATTTTTTACAGTAGATCAAATTTTAGAATTTTGCTTAATGTTGAGATCAGTGAATATAAGAAACTAAATACATTTTCAGCCTTGCTGAGCAACAAGTAGAAATTATTTAATAAAATGTTTTGTAGATTCTTTGACATCTTATTTATTTTCTTCATATTTTCACTAGTCCTCAGTTTGTAGAGAAGCTTCATCATTTATTTTTTTTGAATGAGATTCATTGTATCTATACAAATCCATAGCATCGAATTCTTAAATCCAAAATCTTTTCTAAACTAACTGTACTTTTCTTAAATGTTTTTAATTTGCATTTCAAATCCTGTAAAATCATTTCAAGACGTGGTGAATTACACTGCCACACAATGTATTATTTTTGTATTTTTTTTCCATGTGTCAAAGCATCGACCAGGAAGTGAACCTGAGACAACTGCTTGTAAGGCAGCTGTGCTGACCACTTGACCACCAATGCTTGACAAATATTTATTTTCAATCAGGAATCTTTGTTGTTGTTGGTAGTATTTTTGATACTGCAATTCCTCTACACTTACATCAACAGTATTACATTATTTAGAGTTGTTTAAATTATAAACTGGTGTGATGACTACATTACAAAATATTACTATACATTGCAATCACATTGTGGAAAAAATGAGTAATTATAAGAAAAAACCATAAACTGTTCATAAAATCTGTTTGTACTATCATTTAATGGTTTATTCCTTAGAAATTACATTATTTGCTTCTATCATAAAAAAAGATGTTATTTTGATTTCGAAAACGTTTATGTTCATGTATATGTTTTAGTCTTCATCAGATAATTAGATTTTTTTTTACAAAATAGCTTTCTGACAAAATAATTATAATATAAATATTTTTAAAAAAATTATTTGCTTTTATTTTTAAATTTTGATAACTTTATTAACATAAACTTTAATATAAACTTGCATTTTTATGATTACTGTTGGTATAATTAAATAAGATCTAAGCTTTAATATTGTAATAATTAAATACAATTATAGCATTGGCAACAAAAATTGCATCAAAAACAAAAAAAAATTAATAAAAAAATATTAAATAAAACCACGAAATTACATGCTAATGTTAATATATTCTTCTTTTTTATTTTAGGTATTTCAGGTTTAGTTTTAATGTTAATTGTTTTTACCATTATAATTTTACTTGTGATTCTTCTAAGTCTAGCCTGTTATATTTATAAGTAAGTATATATTTTACTGTAAATTTGTATATGTGTACATGTAAATTTAATATTAGTCAAATAGTGCATGCATGAAGAGTAATTTCCACAAGATTACATATATATATAAATAATGAGTTTTAACCAAGCTTTATCGATAAATGCCGCAGGAGAAAATATTTATCTAGAAATATTCCCAAACCGGTTTCAAGCTATTTGCTATCCTCAGTGAGGCACTATGATATTTCAGACACTATATCTAAAATACCAATTCAAAGTCAGAACTTATCGGATACTTAACTATTAAGTAGAAAATCTGAAATTTTCAGACACCTATGTGTCTTCAAATCTAGTTATCAAACTTAAATAGCTTTATGGGTCTAAAAACTCTTCAGCCACACCATATATCAATAACCTTAGCAATATAACATCACTTAAGACTTAAAAGAAAAACTATAATAGTAAATGAAATCAAGTCATACATCACGTGATTAAGTCACATGATGTATGAATTGATTTTATTTATTAATATATATATATAACCAATCAAATTTATGTAATTACATTATACTTTTTATTAAATCTAAACATATAATATTAAAAACCTTCATTTAATATGAAAATTCATATTACTCTTTTTTAATATTCACTTTTACCCAGAGTATGATAAATCTTTATGTGATGATTCATCATAAGATCCATTATCAATATGTATCCACTATTTTTATTTTACCATCAACTATTTGCTACAACAATCTTTTTTAAAAAATTGAAACTTTTTTAAAAATATCTGCCATTTTGTAAAATTAATGATGGCATTGGCTAGTGTTTTTATTCAAATTACATCATCCAGTGATCATGTGATCACATTCATGCTAAAAATATACAGTACAAAATTTATTCATTAAACAGTATGCAATAATATGTTTTGATTACAAAATTAAAATACAATTAATGTATTTATCCAATTTTTATCCAGTATCCTTGTAAAATAATCAGTGCTTTTATTTATGACATATGATTTTTATTATTAACATTTACAAAAGCAAAGAAATGCCAGTTTTATTCAAAAACATGTTTTAATCATATGCATTAATAATAAATTTTAAAAAATAAATTAATTAAAATATATTAGCTCAATCAAATTTGGATTAAAATTCTTACAGATGTTATTTTGCTGCAGTTAAAAATAGTTTTATCAAAATTGTAAAATATGGTCATTGTAATTATAAATTATTTTGAGGAAAACAGAAAAATAATTTTCTGCATTTTACATTAATAATCATCTTTATATGAGCAAATATTACTAAACCTAAGTTTAAAATATCATATATTTGTTTGAATTTAAATCAATAATCTTGTAATTTGTCTCTGACATATTCAAGATAATAGCTATTGGCAAAAAAAAAAGTTTTTATTTACATTATTAAAACTATAGCAATTAATGGTTCATTACATTTCCATATCTAAATTTTATTTGATTTTGACTGCATTTATGTAAAATAAATAAATTTATGAACTGCTGCTTTTAAAAAAAACACTGTTACAAAAAAAATCAAAGTTTTATTGGTCAGATATTACAAAAATAAAAAACTTTGATAATAGAATTTAAAATGCACCAAAAACAAATTTTAAAATGTACATTGTGTTAAGGTGAATTTTAAAATATTCATTGTGGTTAGTTGATTTTTTTCTACTTGCTTTATTTTAATTTAACAAATTATGATTCAGGAAATATCACTCTCTGGTTATGTAAGAAAGAAAATAGCAGACTGTCAAATGAAGGAATTATACAGTTTTAAAAAAAGTTACTAAAATGTTTTAAACACTATTTAGTACTTTTTTATTAATAATACATTTAGTAAAATGTTGATTCATTAATTAGGCACTTTTTTCAATTTCAAGTTTTAACTTTTTTAATTTGGTTTTTATATATTTTGAAATTAAAGGTATGGATTAATTTTTGCTCATAAGAACTTATAATTGTTTACTTTTATGGAGATTTTTGATTTGAGCTCATTGTTCAGTGTAAAGGTGTATTTGTATTTTAGATTTAGACATCCTTATCTTGTGAATTAAAAATGTGAACTCTTTATTTTTATATCGGAATGATAGATGAATTCTTATATTTATGTATTATAAATGAAACTTGTTTATGTTTTTAACACACATTGTTTAGAGTAAGGATTGATTTAGATCTCATGTACAATTCCACATATTGCTGCTATCTATAATTACTGCCACAAATATGTGTACATGTGTATACATGTACATAAATGTGTGTAATAATTATAGACATGCTACCAAAAATATTTACAAAATTATAGCAGTTTTTATCATAAACTATGATTTAATATAAAAATTCGGGTGACTTCTATTTTACTACATATGCAATTCAGATATGCTTATCTTCATCAAGTATGCTAGAGATTTGAACACTAATGATGTAAATCATAAATCTGATCTTACATATGTCTTAATACAGTATGTAATTATTTCATATATAATTTTTCAATGTGTTGTGTACCAATTCTATATTAATTTTCACAGATGATCTAAATAGTCTCCACTCTATAAAATATGTGGTTAATATTACATTAAGATTTTAAACACCAAATATATTTGCACATTTAGTAGGCAATTTTTTTAACTTTGAGAACAAATAAGTTGCATTTGTAATACATAAATATAATGATTGGATTATCATGCTCCATGTAAAAATCAAATGTTCAAATCTGTATTTTCACCTGATAAGTTTTGTTGTACCTAAAACATTTATAACAAGAGAAAAATGGTCTAAATTTTTATGTCAAATGATGGTTCATAATCTTAAAAGTTAAAATATAATGGAAAGTGTACTACAAATCTATAAATCTATTACATATATTTGGTATAGTATCTAATTACATTTTATGTGTGTGCATGTGATTGTGTAAATATTAAATATGTAGATATTATTTTTATTGGAAATAGTAGAAATATTGATCAGGTTTTTAATGAATTGAATAATAACAAATATAAAATTAGATTTACATTGGAGAAAAAAATAAATGGATTAAAATATTTAGATATTTTTGTGAAAAGAGGAATGATGAATGAAATAGTGATAAAGCATTATATTAAAGATAGGAAAATTAGAGGTTTAATTGAACCAAAGTCATATCAGCCATAATGTCAAAAAGTAAGGGTTTTAAAGGAATTTAAGTTAAAAAATTATAAACTTATATTAAATAAGAAAGAGGTGTATGAGCAAAAATTAGAAGTAGAGAATGATTGTGTTAAAATATGATATAAAAAAAATTTAATTAAAAATAATGTTAATAATTAAAATATAAATAATAGAAGTAAGTATGATAAGTATAAATATAAAGATTGTAAGTGTGTGTCTATTCTATATTCAAGGGAATTATATAAATAGTTAGTAAGAGAGAAATTATCAAATAATGTAAGAATAGCTTGGGAAAATAGTAAGTCTTTGGATAGATGGTTATGTAATACAAATAGAATAAATGGTATTAATAATAGGTGAGGAATGGTTTATAAGATTGAATGTGGAAATTATAATAAGGTATATATAGGACAGACAGGATGATAGAAGGAAGGAACATGATAGAGAAATTAATAGGAGAGATATTAGATCAGAACTATATATACATTATTTAGATACTGGTTATAAAATGGAGTGTGAGAAGAATATTATAATTATATAACATATTAAAGATTATTGAAATGATATGAAACTTTATACATTCAGAAAAATTTGGATAGATGTGTAAATATAGTTAAAGGTCCAGAAAAATTAAGTGGAAAATGGGCATTATTAGATAATTGAAAGATTTAAAAATTATAATAGAATTGTGAATGAGAGTTTATAAAAGGGAGAGGGAGAATAGAATATTTATTTATATAGATATATAAAAATATATGTGTAGGTATTTTATGTATTTTTATTTTATGTCATTTATTTATATGTTTATATGTATAATGTTAATTATATTGTTTGGGTGGAGTAAATGTAATTAATAGGTCATGTGATGTATAAAACTTTATACCTTGAAAAGATATCAATAAAAAATGAAAGCTGGATTGATAATGAAATAATTGAAAATATAATTAGTAGTTTGTTTCAATTTTATTTAGATTGATTCTTATAATAAAATAATATTTTATATAGCGCTATGTACATTCGCTTAATAGATGATTATTATTATTGATTATTATATTAAATATATATTTATGACAACAATGTGGACAAGTAATTTTTATATTGGCTATTTGACCATTGTATATATTGAATCGAATACTCTATCTGCTTCAAAAGTTCTATAGCAAAATTTAAAATGGCTTTTATATTTTTTTTAAAAAAAAGAGTAATATCAAAGTTTTATATTTTATTATTTGATGTAGTAAAGTATGTGATATAACACACATACTCGTTTATTTTAATAATAATAAAAAGTTGGTGATTTTTTTATTTGCAACAGATTTTAGTTTTCAAATCTATTTTCTTTTTGACATTTTTTTTTTATCTTTTGTAAAATTTTCTAATTAAAAGTTTTAATTCTTTTTTGAGAAACTTTTTAATTTTGGAAACTTTTAATGCATTCCTGTTTCTTTTATTTTAATTGTAATCCATTTTAATTTAATTTTAAAAGTGGAGATTTAATTTTGTATTAATTAATTTTTAAATAAGATCACCTTGGTCAGAATTTTTAATTAAGATTAAGCATGAGATAGAGATTTGCCCTGGGCTAAAACTTTTAATTAAAAACAAGAAAGATTACACAGGAGATAAGAGAGCATATAAATGGTCCCAAAATTTCAGACTGTTTATTATTGGCTTGACCTAGATTATTCTGCTTAAACAGAGTATTGATACAGCTTCTTGTTATTCTGTTGTTCATTATTATTATGCATTTATATTAATCTGCAGAGATTCTTTGCTCAATTGCAGTCCTGCCAGATATTTTAAAAAGATTGCTGTTCTCATCCTCAGACTGCCATGGATATTATGTTCTGCTGCCTGTCATTAAGACATTAAATTTCTTATTATTGTCTATAGTTGCTTAATAGCCTTCATTTTAACAAATGAGAAAATTCACCAACCATGAGTGTTCAAATCTACAACATGCTCTGCTAAACCTATCTAAAGGCAGCTCCTGATCCCAAACTGTTCTTTCCAGTCATGCCATAAAAACCTAAATTAAAATGGATCCCAAAGATGTCTTTACACTTGCGACCATGAATAGATAAAACCTTGAACTCAGAAATGACTGTGCAAACACTTCTTGAAGGATTCATTGGACTCTGCTTTACCATAAGGTAAAATATTTCTTATTCTTTCCAGGGTATAAATCTCTAATTAAATTCTCCATTTAATCTAAAAGTAAATCTGTTGTATAAAGTTTTCATATTTATTTAATATCGTAATTATTATATGTATTCTCTTATCATTATATTTATAATGTGTCTTGTAATCTTAGTTTTAAGATTCCATGTTTGTTTTAAATTTATTTATCTGGGAGTGTAAAGTAAGTTTATATTTGATATGCATTGTATTCTTTTTTCCTTTTTTATTACTTTCCTTTGATAAATGCTTGGGCTCACCTGTCCCACTTTTATTGCCCTGTAATTAATTTTTAAATAAGTTTAGTTTGCAACTGCAAATCTTTTGGCTGGTGATTTATCATGTATAGTGTTCTAGTTTTCTGAAGTTGGTGATTTTGTTTCTTTTTTCTAAGATTGCATAAGATCGTAATCATTTCTCAAGTGTTCTGGTCTTCTATTTGAAATCAATGATGAATTACCTTTAAAATGGTATATCATGAGATGTCCTGCAGGCATATGACATTAATGGTCTCGATGCATTATTCTGAGCCAAGGAATGCTCACTCATGCTGTTTTGTTGATTTCCTATGAGACCCTATTGCTTTACTATCTCTGAATTAGGAAGCTAGAATTGGTTTTTATAAATTGCCAGCAGGAAGTTATTAGGAATTTCTTTTAAATTCATAAATGAAAATGAACTTCTCTGCCAGGGTACGCTGTGAAACTAGGTCAAACTTTCTTATTGTGTTTGACAATCATTTATTTAAATATTTTGTTGAATTTAATAAATCTTAAAATTTCTTTTATAAATACTTTGACTGATGTTTGTCTCTGTCTTCTTTCTTGATTGTCTGAACAATCTTAAAGATCTCTCTTTTCCTGGATTTAGCCAGTGTCAATCATCATCATCATTAACTTTTGGTCACAGTAAATTACATTTTCCCGGTACACAGTGATCTGATGGCGCCCTCTATGATCAAAAGAAGATAGAGTGACTGAGACAATATATTAAAAGTTGTAACAGCCTTTTTTATGTTTTATTTTAGTTTTCAGTTGTGATAGAACAGGGCAAATAATCAATTAAAAAGTGGTCTGTAAATAGAAGTCACATCATTTACCTGACCCAATCAATCAAAAATGGAACAAATTTTAGCTTATGACCTTGTTTTAACTAAAAAAATCTAACAGACATTAGTATTTTATATTTGTGAATCTAGAAATATCATAGTTTTTCAAATAGTTTTATAAGTCAATTATCTTCCTTATTTAAAATTATAGCATAAATTAATAGCAGTAACACTTTTTGTTTATATGTGAGTCAATCAATAAATACTATCATCATATGATGTGATTTCAATTTGCAGTTCAATTTTTAAATGATTGGTTGTCTAAGTACTTTATTGCTGAAAGTTAATTAAAATAGGGCATTGGCAATTCTGCTAAAACTGTTAATTATTTACAATTAATAAGTCTATGAAAATCTAATTATCATATACAACTTTTTATGAAAGATCTTTATTTTCTTATAAAAATTGTGATATTTTTAGTTTCACATATATAAAAATATTCATGTATGATCTATTTTCTTTATTTAAAACTGGAGATCAACATAAATCAATTCCTCCTTGGTTTATAAGTAAGTTAGATGAATAATTATTATTCTTAGATAACATGAATTTAGTTTGCAGTTATAGTTTTTAAATGGATTTTTTTTTCCTAGTTATATCACAGCTATAAATTAGCTAAAATAATAACAAAACAAAATCCTCCCCAAAACATTTAATGTTTACATCTATAAATTCATGAAAATGTTTAAATTAATATATATAATAAATTAGTGAAATGTTTTTAATGTCTGACAACAAAATTGAAAAGGTTTTATTATTTACTTTTTAGATATAGATTTATGTGCTTTCATTGTAGTCCATCAGAATCATAGCTCTCATATATATATATATATTAATGATTGTGTGAAATGTAGTAATATTTAATCTAATAAAAATTATCAATAACCATTTAACATTTACAGAACAAATATAATTGTGAATGTATTAATACAATAAAATATGCAAACATAAACTAAATTTATGGCAATGCAATATATATATATATGTGTGTGTGTTTCTTAATTAGATTTTCTGCAGAATAAATATTTTCCATCAAGAGTGTAGCTTAATATTTTCCACTTTTATACTATATAAGTTGGAAAATAGTTTTTTGAAACAACATACAATTTTATATTTTGTCACTTTAATTTACATAGAGTGGATAAAATTTATATCTATTATTTGCTAGCCAAAATTATATGAGCTTAAAAATATATACAAATCATTGAAATATATGTGTATATATACTTATAATTTATTTTCAACTCTAGGACAAACAACAAAAATATTTTTAAACAAGTTTATAATTTTATTTGCTGTCACATAGGAAATCTAGATAATTATCTAATATGGTAGCATGAAATTGATAATGCTATAGAGAGATAAATATTCGATAATTATTAATATTTTAATTCATCCTATATGTTCATTTTTTTATTTTATTTCTACAAAAGACTTAATGAAGAACCAATAATTATAGAAAACATCTGTTTCAATCTCAAATAAGAATATATATGAAAACATTTGATGTGGTCACTTTTAAATAAAAAATTTCCCTCAGTTAAATAAAGACCAAATAACTAAAATGCTGATATGAAAATCAACAAACATTATTATCATTAACTAGTATCCATTGATTTAATTATTACTTTATATATTATATTCATCATCATTTCTAATTATTTTTAATCTATCTAAAATGAAGATCTCTATAAATGTATTGCATCACTTTTGATCCCTTGATTCTTTTCTCTACATTATGACAAATTTTATCTCATTCATCCATCTCACATACAATTTCTTTTTAGTTATCTTAAAAATATTTAAGAGCCAATTTAGAATTTCAGAAGTCCACATGTTATCATATCTTATAAGAAATCTAATTCATTAAACTCTATTTTATATATTTTTTTCAATGATGTCAGTAATATATGTTTGTTCTGTCATCCACATATTTTGCTATGCTAATCTTAACATACGTTCTTTCTATTCCTCACTATTTGATATACAGTTTTTGACTGCTCTTCTATTAAGTGATTTAAATCTCATATATATATATATATATATATATATATATATATATATAGCCATGTAATTATAATTTATTTTAGTATTTGCTAATTTTTATTGAAAGCACTCAAACTTCATTAAACGTAATTCTATGTGCAATTTTATCCATTATGTCATCAATTAATATTTCATTCATTGCACAAAAATAATAAAAATTTCATGTAATGACAAAATTCTATTCATATCATCATCAACAAAAATATTCATAGAATCTTCAATGTAAATGTTCCTATTTTTTATTTAAAACTTTATTTATTCTTGGTGTATTAAAATAATAGAATGTAGCCATTAAATACTGCTAGTAATATATCTCTTTTTTTTTAGGAAACAAAAAAACTGTTGGAAAGAATTTGTATCAACCTTTACTGATCTTGACTCTGTTTATATATTAGATCAAAGAAATGAAAATAGTTTAATAACTCTGGTTTGTATCATTGTGTGTGTATGTTTGTCAGAGAGCGAATGTGTTTTGTGTGCATTATGATATATGCATTATGCTACATATAATATATATGTGTAATTGTCATTAGTTTTTAATGTGCTATATATAAATATATCTTGATATACTGCCATATTAATTCTAATACAAAAAGAAATACTAAGTCAGGGGTTAAATATGTTTATTAAACTTTTAGTACCAAGTATACTTTCGATGCTTTTTTTACACACAAGCATTGAAAGTATACTTGGAGCTAATAATTTAAGAAACATATTTAATTGTATATATATATATATATATATATATATATATATATATATATATATATATATATATATATATATATATATAGTGTCTTTCTATAGGTCAGTAATAGTTTATAACAGTAATTACTAAAAATTTTAAATTTTAGAATATGTTCTTTTTATACATTAATTATATTAAGTCAATTATATCTTTAAAGTACAATTTGAAGCTAAAGAGAATACGTAGTATATAAATCATTTAAAAATAGTTATATAAAGCTTTAAATATTGTTGCATATGGTTGTAAAAGCTGGCCATATTAAATAACACAGCTATAAATAATTAAAAGTATATTTAATAAGCTCAATTTTAATAGTCTTAAACGTATAGATAAATAAATGTTATACAGTATTTAAATTTATAAACTATGTTTAATAATCAAAATTAATATAGTATATTTTAAAATAAACTTTGTGATGGTGAAAATTATATCTAGTTCTATATTTTCTAAATTGTTCTTCCAAATTTTTTATAATTATTTTATATAATATAATAAGTGTATCAATTTTGTAAATCTGGGCAGAGAAATAGATTAAAAATCGTCTGTCAAAGTTATTAATCATGTGACTTTTAATGTATACTTTCACACACACGCTTGTTAGAATTTAATAACAAAGTTTGTGTATTATAGAGTTGGATATAATGATTATTTATCATAGAAGTGAATATTAAAATATTACGTAGTTATTTCCAAATGCTTAAATGATGTAATAAAGACGAATACATTCATAATATAAAAATTAAATATTTTATTTAAATAAAAATAGATAAATTGAATATTAAGAAATGGAATAAGTTATTAAAATTGTTTTAAAAGTTATTTTAAATGTTTAAATGGTTTTAATAAAATAATAATTTATTTAAAAGTAATATTTTAAATAATATTTTAAGTTCATTACGTCACGATTTCTAATTTTGAAATTTAATTCTACTATAAACTAAAAATATGTAAATTTGTTCTCAAGCTAAAGTAAGAATTAACCAATAGGAATAGGTATTCTTACAGACTATAAATATCATCGTAACTAAGTTATCGGGGGAGATTAATAATGTATTGAAACTGGAGAAAGGTAAATTATAACTATCAAAAAGATAGTATATTTTTTAAAATTTTTATTTTAGTCAATCTTTTTTAGTACTTTCTTATCGTTTATTTTGCAAAAACTAATTGATAATTTTAAAGAAGTATTTTTTGCAAAAGAGAGTTTTAAAAATTATATATTTAGAAACTTCATGGAGATGATTTTCTAATTTTTTAAAAGTTACTTGCCAGGCATATTTTATCTAAAAATTTAACCTAAGCTTCGCAATAGAGATGGATATACTACGAAATAAAATGGATATAAATTGTAATACTGTAAAAAATATTTTAAATATTTATTAATACAGCTTTATTAATACTTCACCGAAGAACTGTTTTGGTACATAAAAAAACCACAGCTCGGACATTATACGGAGTCTAAAAAAAAAAAAAAAATGTATTGAAATGTATTATTTATATGTTTATCCAAGATTTGTTTTTTAATAGTAATAAGACAATTATATTTCATGAATTATTTTATATAATATGATATTCAAAGGAGTAAAATGTTATATCCTTTCTGAAGGTAACATTTTTTTTTATTTTTAAAAGAGATTTATAAAAATACCAAACGAAAGTTTAAATGTATCAAGAAGGAAACATATATAAAAAAGTGAACACATAGTTGAATAAAAGATGGATCCATGGAAATACAAATAGTACTTAAAAGTTTATCGAATATTTTTTCAAAGTTAAATTAGATGGATTGATGCATCGGATATGCAGAGAATATTGGTAGAGAAGATTAAGAAGCTTCATGGGAATAATTCTTTAATATTATGATTTAATAATTATCGTCCTAAATACTAAAACCAAGGATTATTTTTATAAATTTTACTAAATGGATTAATAATTATTTTTATTTTAAACTTTAACGTGCTTGGAGGAGAACATTTTTAAAACTCTAGAGAGAATAATAAACATTTTCGACTTATCAGGAACTATCGTCAAGAAAATATGTAATTATAGTTTTGATTTTTTTGATTTTGTTAACCTAGTTTAAATCTAAATTTTTATATAAGATTAGGAAAAACATAAAAACATTAATTTATTAATATTAAAATTTTATAATATAACAATCTAATAATTTAGCTAAAAATATTTTAATATAAAGTGTATGGGTGTGAATTCTTTTTATATCTGCAATGCTCAAGTGGATAAAGGAAGCCTACTGAACACGATGACTAGATAAAGGTTATTGGTAATAATAATAACTATTGATAATTTATAATGTATATTTTTTTTGTTTTCTTTAGATCATCCATAAATTGGAAGAATGAAGTGTAAAAGTTTTTATTATAAATGTAAACGCATTTTCATACAACATTTTAAAAAACATTATGAGATAGGATTGATTTGAAAATATGCATACGACGATTTTTTTTTTATTAGTGATATAATCCAACATAACAAATAATTATGTGATTCTTTTAAAATTTTCATGTTATGGGATATTCAAATATTGTCTAAGTAGATTGTATATGATTAGACATATAGAATAATGAAGTAAGCAGACTTTTCTTGTGGAACAGCTAGATTGTTTAACTATTAATGAATTTTATTTATTGTTTTGTAAATGCAGATAGTTATTTATCGATGTAAGATGTGGAAAATCTTGAGAAATAATGGTGAGATAGTGGCTTGGAAGTACTTAGTGAACAGGAAACCAAGATGATGTCTTAAGAAATAGGATGTTATAAGGAATGGAAATAATATTTAGTCTTTATGTGAATATCAGCATGGTTAACAAAGCCCTATGACTGATACACATTTTATTTGGACAGTGTTTATATTTCTTTAAATATTTGATGTTCTAATAAAGCTGAAGAAATAGCTTTAACATCGTCCCTGTACTAGAGGATATTAGGCAGGTAAATGTCATACCTCTTCACACTGTACCATGATTTTGAGATATGTTAAGAGTAATACTCTAGCTTTCTTCCTTAATCCTATGCATCTGTTTTCGCTATCTTTATTTCATGTAACTGCATCATTTAGTAAGATATGTTTAAGAGAAATGATGAATAATTTAGAACTTAGGTTATGCTATCGTTTTGTATAAGATTGGTTTATTTGCTTAGAAGGAATAGGACGTTATAACTTAAAATTGAAGATCCAAAGTATCCTAAGGAAAGAAAAGAATCATAGAATATATTTTGAATTTTATTTCAGAAATGAAATATAAATTTTTTTAAAATAAAGTATCTAAACAAAGATATTTTCTTTAAAGTGATAATAATTTTAAATGCTTTAGTATTATTTTTTTTTAAGAGAAAATAAGTATTGCATATTTTTAAAATACAATAGTACAAAGTAAATTATGTAAACAATATGCATAGTATATTTTTTGTTTATTGATTAACAGAAATATATTGATGATTACACTTATATCATACTAAAGTAAGGCTTAAAGAAGAATATATTATGATTAGTAAACATTGTGTGATAAATACTAAAATCTAGAACTGAATTTTGGATAATATCTTGTGTAACATCTTTGACTTTGCAAGATGAATTTTTTTTTAATATTTTGAGAAATCCATACTCATTATAAAATTTTGTTTTCTATAGAATGTTTTCTAAGTATGAATTTTTAAAATAAGATAGTTTAATAATATTAAGGATAAAATGCTGTTGCTAATAAAGTAGATAAAGATATTTGTAATAAGTTAACCATAATGAGAAACCAAATAGTAACATTTTTTTTTAATTTTGTTCTAAATCTAAATAAAGATATAATTGAAATATAAATTATTTTTTTTATAACCTGGTAGATCAAACTGTAAAGTAAAAAGGTTAAGGATATCCACTGTAAATATTGTAAATAAATTGTTTATTTATTTGTTGTTAGTAATAAACTTTGTTAAATTTTGTTATTTCAAAAATTTTGTGTCCGAGTTATTTATTTCTCCACATCGCTGCATGAAAACACGATATATGCATAATAATTGAAACAAATATATAATTTTGCACAAAAGATAAATAGAGAAATATTTTAAAAATTTTTAATATTTTATTGGTATTCATTATAATTAAATAATCATAATCTTACATTATTTTATTAGTCATAAATCAGTTATCACAATATTATATTAAATTATATGCTATCAGTTGCCACACATATTTTGTTTATCAGATTATCAAATGCTACCACGTATTTATTTATTATATTCATGAAGATAAAAGATTATATAAAATTATTTCATTATTTTATTATGGTAATAAAATTATAGTAAAAAGAAAAGATATCCAGTAGTAATTAAACAATGAAGAATATTATTATTAGTTTAAGTGTAGTAGATTATGACATAAAATCCCTTCTCATATTTTACTACCGTATTTTAAATTAACTTAGAATAAACTTTATGAACCTGAGATTGTTTTATTGAGCTAGATTATTATTAAGTAGAAGATTAAGATTTAATTATTAGTTTAATCTTAGTGAGTAGAAGTTATTAAAGTCATAAGAATACTATGAGTTTGTTATTTGAAATAGTAATAAAGGGGGGATAGTGTTCTTATGCCATTGAGGTAGTATCCTGTGGGATATTGGCTCAATGGTAATCTATCTTGTCACCTGGATTTTCACTTCAAGTCTCATGAAAATATTAAATATTTATTTAATTTATTTTTATAAACTGAACCTTATTCATATTTTAAATTTGAGCTAGTGAAATATTTTAATTTTAGTGCTGAATATTTTAGTTATTAATTATTAACTGAGATAGAACCCATTTTATTTCATATCTTATTTTATCTGGAAGTGAGGATGCACGAGATACAGGTTAGAATATATATATATATATATATATATATATATTATAAAATGTACTGCATGAGATATATATATATATATATATATATATATCAATGCAGTACATTTTATTTAATATTTGAGTCACAATTACAATCTGTACTTGTTTAATCTCATTATCAAACACACTTTTTTTTATTATTATTCACCTGTTGGAAAAGCAAATTGTTAATTGGAAAATCACTATCTTTGTTTATCTTCCACAAATCATTGGACAAGAGGTAGAAGACTTTGTCCAGATGATGGCTAGTATTAGGTTAGGTTGTATAGGTGCATGTTTTTTTTTTTCGAAGACCTTGTCACTAATGAATCTCAATTAACATAGATTAAGTGCATTAGCATACTCTATTTAGGACAAGTAGAGTCTTTGGTAGAAGCCATCAGTGATTCCAAAGGCTGGAAAATAAACATTTTCATTGATTTTTTTTCTTTATTCAGTGTGATCCCATTACAAGCTATATTTTTGGTTTCAATTGGCCTCATTTCACATCTGATGTATGTTGTAATTGCAGCTTTTTATTTTTCAGTAGAATGTGGATTATCTTCATATACCTTGACTTTCTCGAATTTCCAAAGATAGTAATATGTCAGACTCAGATCAAATGATCTGCGAGGCCACAATTCCTTAGAAATTATATGTTCTCAATCATCAATTCTCCTGCAGTACAAGCTTTGGCACTATTTTGTTGGAAATTTGCCTTATTTATTTTATTCTCATTAAGTTTACTGCTAAATGGGATAGTAGAATATTATTACAATAATGATCACTGGCATAAAAGAATATGGTTCCAATTATTTTCTTTCATTGATATTGCCATTTGTGAATCAAACTTTTGTCTATAGGAGGAGTTTGTTGTAAATAATGTGGTTTGTGTGCTAATCATATCCTATTAGTCTGAAAGTTAATGTTGGTATACCAGTGGAACTATGCCTCCAGAAACATCAAAAATATATTCACTGATATATGTAATGAACTGTTGAAACCAATGACAGTAATGTATGTGTTTCTTGTTATCTGTTTGTTTCAGTTCTCATACTGCAATAACTTTGTAAGGAAAAGATTAATTTTTCTTACTGCTAGAATTTTACTATTCCAACAGAAATATTCAAACTGATTTTAAAGTCTTTGCATCATTAAATCAGTAATATTTAAATATTTACCTTCAATTATGATTGTTGATCATTTATTATGCTTAATATTAAAAACCAAGCCTGTTTAAAGAAATTTCACTATTAATGTCTGCATTATATATTCATTTGATTTCAGGAAATTTGAGAGGAAAACTTCTCTAATATCAGCTCTATATTGTCTCTATCTAAAATAATATGACACAAAAAATGCATTTTTTTTTCTAAAATCAAATTCATTTTAGAGGCAATGCATAATACAATTGAACAATTCATGCTACTGCAGATTTATGATCTTCATTACTTCCAATTGATTAATTTAAAAGTTCCAATATTATTTATTTATAGAGGGAGTATAGTTACATTTTGAACAGTACATGTTAAATTAATATTTTAAAAGATGTATAGATGATGAAAACATTTTTAATAAATAGGAATTCTATTTTAAAAAATAATTAATATTTTCAGCCACAGATGTTTTCAAATCAACATCTAATAAACCACTTGTGCAAGGCTGAGCAGTAACTGTATAAATTTGACAATTTGAAATACTGTATATCATATTTCTTTCAACTGCTATCTGAAATAGACTCTTTCATTATATGTATATATTTTCATTAATTATAGTTATTTTATATGTTAAAATTGTTATTTAAAACATTGCATATTTTTAAAGACATTTATGGATGTGTATGTATGCATCTATGCACTTGTGTGGATGGATGAATAGATAGATAGATGGATAGATAGATAGATAGATAGATAGATAGATAGATAGATAGATAGATAGATAGATAGATAGATAGATAGATAGATAGATAGATAGATAGATAGATAGATAGATAGATAGATAGATAGATAGATAGATGGGTGGGTGGGGGGGGGGGGGGGGGGGGGGGGGGGGGGGGGGGGGGGGGGGGGGGGGGGGGGGGGGGGGGGGGGGGGGGTAGATAGATAGATAGATAGATAGATAGATAGATAGATAGATAGATAGATAGATAGATAGATAGATAGATAGATAGATAGATAGATAGATAGATAGATAGATAGATAGATAGATAGATAGATAGATAGATAGATAGATAGATAGATAGATAGATAGATAGATAGATAGATAGATAGATAGATAGATAGATAGATAGATAGATAGATAGATAGATAGATAGATAGATGGGTGGGTGGGTAGGTAGGCAGGCAGGTAGACAGGTAGATAGACAGGCAGGCAGGCAGGCAGGTAGATAGATAGATAGATAGATAGATAGATAGATAGATAGATAGATAGATAGATAGATAGATAGATAGATAGATAGATAGATAGATAGATAGATAGATAGATAGATAGATAGATAGATAGATAGATAGATAGATAGATAGATAGATAGATAGATAGATAGATAGATAGATAGATAGATAGATAGATAGATAGATAGATAGATAGATAGATAGATAGATAGATAGGCAGGCGGGCAGACAGACAGGCAGGCGAGCAGACAGATAGACAGGCAGGCGAGCAGGCAGGCAGGTAGGTAAGTAGACAGACAGATAAACAGGCATTTGTATATTTATAATAGTTAATAAATTGATTTATATATGTTAACATGTAAATACGTTTAGTGGCCAATGTTTTTAAATTTATACAATTATTATTTATCACTTTTGCTTTCAATTTTTAAGTTTTCTTTATAATTTCTTTATGTAATTAATTCAGAGGATGGTTAATAGGCTTTGATTAAAACATTTAACCACTGTATTGATTACATTTTTTTTTTTTTTACAAAGAAAAAAAAGTCTGTTATTATAATTACAACTTATGATTATTTGTAAATGGAAAAATAAAAGAAAGTTTATGATCATTTATATGTGTGTGTTATAAGCATCAATGGGTCAGTAAAATGGGGGGGGGGTCGCATAATGTTTAAAGTTTTTAAATTGTACTGCATTCATCAAATGTCAAAGTGTTTTGAAATTAAAATCAAAACTTTTGCAATCATGAAAATAAATTTACCTAAATACATTATATTTATACATGCACATATTAGCATATATGCATATAAATACAAGAACGCAAATATATGCACTTAGACACATTTATGTGAATCACATGCAAATGAAAGTACAAACAATAGATAGGAATTGCGGTTTTTTTTTGACTTCAAATTGTTTCAAGAGATAGGGTCAAAAGTATGTGTAGATGAAGTGTGCAGAGGAGTTTTGATTAAAATTGTATATATAAAACAAATGTGCTTATTTCAAAAAGGACATCTTCAAGGCTTATTTATTAATGCACATGAGTTATTTAAAAAAATATATATTGTATTCATCTTTGAAAGATAAAAATTATTAAAAGTAAAATTATTAAAAAATGAAATCAATATATAAATTTTTATAGATGTTTTTTTAAATTTAATTTCTAAACAAATACTGCAAAACTAGAATAGAATTTCCCATCTTATTATGTGTTTTCTTGAAAGACTATATAATTTCAAATAGGTTACATACGCAAACTATCTATTTATCTGTTAGTTACAAAGAGGAAAAACTCTTCATATAGTAGCACCACTTAGTGCAGGCCAGAGTAATCAATGGATGCAGGAAGGTTTGTGCAAAAAATTTATATGTAGTACTTACTCATCCAATATTCCCAGACTAGTTTCTAACTTGTGGCTTTTATCAGTGAGGACCCTTAGATCTAAGATCACTGCACCTAGATCTTAGGATCCAATGCAATTTTCCAAAGCTCACTATATATATATATATATTAGACATTTTAGAAAAGACATGCAATTTTCCAAAGCTCACTATATATATATATATATTAGACATTTTAGAAAAGACATGCCCTGGTATTTACCTTCCAGGAAAAGCTAAAGCTCACAATATGTATATAAACATTACAGTTTTACAGTAGAATTTATATTTCACAGCCTAAAAATTTCAAAAAACACAGTCATGACTTAATACACTTAGAAGTTGAACTCGCACCTTTAGATTCTTGAATAATGAATTTAATTAAGGCAAACACTCTACCAACTGAGCTATTCTGTCAAAGGCCTTTGACAGAATAGCTCAGTCGGTAGAGCATTTGCCTTAAATTCATTATTCATGAATCTAAAGGTGCAAGTTTAACTTCTAAGTGAATATTGTCACTGTGCATATAGCAGCATGACTTAATACAAACTCAATTTTAAAATTCAAATAAAATTATAAAGTTGGTACTAAGTTTAACAGTTGTATGCTAAGCTACTACAAATAAAATAAATTTTACTACTAAAATATTCCATCTTTAAAGTTTATTTTTTTACCTTTGTGCTGCCATGACTAATATTATCTATAGATGTCAAATTACTCTTACAAACTTCTATTTTAATTAACTATTGAAAGTGATTATATGACCCTATACAAAATAATGTTTTAGGGAAAATAAATTTCATCTCTTATTTAATAATTCAATAAATATATAAAAATTTCATCTTAATTTCAAACAATTTTAATTACAGATATAGATTTAAAGCTCAATTTTATTGAAACAATTATTTTAGATAACAAATTTATTTATACTTTCATATATATATATATATTTTAGATAACAAATTTATTTATACTTTCATATATATATATATATATAGAATTACTACCTTCAACATCAAAATCCTATAAACTCAAAAAGAAGTTCCTCTGAATTAAAAGGTCTTTATTTGGTAAGTTATGAATGTCTTTATTTGAGGATAAATTTATTAAAAATTTTAACTTAATTATTAATTTTGTTAATTTGTCAATGAAATTCTCTATAGAATGTTATAAAAACAAACAATAAAAATTGTTGTTCATCAAATATTTTTATTATAATTTTTAGTATAAAAGATTTTTAGGTTAACTTAAAACATGTATATTAAACATAGTTATATATATATAGTTTTTAATTTGGATACTTTATAGCATAATTATATTATTTTCTATGATAATTAATATTTAAAATGTTTTATAAGTAATAAAAAAATGAAATTTTAAAAGTGATAAGAATATTTAAAATATATTGAGAAATAAACTTATGTCTATATAGAAACTTTTCTAAACAAAATTCTAAAAAAATCTAGTACTTATAAAACAAAATATATTTTATATTTGTTAATTAAAAAATAGCATTGAAATAAGTTAATCAAAATGTGAAAATACATTTTCAATATAAATAAAAATTTATTTTTCATCTTGATAAATATTAAAAAAATTTCACCACATTGTGTAAAGAAATAAATTAAGAGCTGTTCCTAACTCCCTGATTATACCTTCCATCTAGTAACAAAAATGTAAAGCATATATTCATTATCATAAAAAAAAACTATTAAATGGTATAAAATTGTATCAAAACTAATACATAGTAATATTAATTCAGGAGAGAACCAGTGTTAACTAAATGGAAATGTAATGCCTCTCCATTTTACATGTAAAATTGAATATTAAAGAGAATCTAGTTTTAAAATCAAGAAGCTGATGCTCTATATCAAACATGGGTTTTAAACAGGTTTTTCTAATTGACATGTACTGTACCATAATGACTTTCTTTCTATAAGCCTTATATGTATTGAGAAGTTCAATAAAACATGAAAACTTTATCTTATTAGTAAATATTACAATCAATTGGAAGTAATGCGAAAGTAAACAACTTTCTTTTTTTCAAAAGTCAATGATAACTGCATTTATTTTATAACTAAACCTCATAAAATCTATAGTTTTTGAACTAGTTTCAAACATACACTGTGTATATATCTATACTATTTTTAAAGGTTTGATTTCAAGATCTTAAGGTGTTAAAATGTTCAGAGATCGTAATATCTTGAATAATATAAAATAAGTAAGGTATCGTTGAATGATTTTAATATAGTACATAGCTTCTTTCTAAAAGAAAATCGATTTCTTAAAAACAAGTTGTAGGAGATTAATTACACATTCACCTAATGTCTATATTTTTTACTTAGATTGTTTATGACTTCTCAATGACCTAATACTTATTTAACAAATGCATGCTAAAATAAATATAAACTGTTTTGTTTTATAGTATTTATGAAAAAAGAAAATAGTATTTTAGATGATGAAATATAATTGAGAAAAAGAACCATCATATTTAGTTTTAAAAAAAACTTTTTGTTCATTGTCTAGAAATCTTATCATTTTTAAATAATTTATTATTTGTGAATGCGTGTAGATTACTATTATTTTTTATTGTTTGGTGATTTAATAAAAATAATTTTGTTTTCTTTTTATATATTAAATATATAGGATAAGATAGTTTTTATAAAGTTGTGTTGTTTAGAAGATGAAAAAGAGCATAATAAAGAAATAGTAACTAAGGTAAATTTTATGTATATACTGTATTTTATATTTGTTTTAATATATTTTTTAAAAAAAAATTGTGTCAAATATCTGCTATAGTTTTGATTTGTTTTTATCATTTCTAAATATATTAATTTTTAGGCTTGAATCAAGGCTGTTTTTTTTCTTATGTCATAGCATCGGCCGGGACGCGAACCCACAACCGTCTGCAACCAACTACTTGCTTGCATGGCGGCTGCGATACCTCTCGGCTAACAACGCAAGGCTGTTTTATTCTAATTTCTATTTCAAATTACAAGTGCACTATTTTGAAAAATTTGTAGACAATTTTAATCTGATTACCTGATCTTAGGAAAAATTATATATATATAATTCTGGATGTGAGCGATTATTTAAAAAGATGTATAATCTCTGTTTCTCCAGAAGATCTGATTACCGATATAAATATTACTAGCAAATATTATAAGTCCAAATAAACTTATAATAGTGGATTTATATTTTCAATAAATTCAAGTCGAAATAATCTCACAATTTATAAGAAAATCAATAATGATAGTGGTAATAGAGAATGGAAAAAATTTCTGTTTTCCTAGACGTTCTGCACTTTAAATTCAATGGCTGCAATAAAAGATTTTGTTTAATATTTTTTACTTGATCTTCAGAATTATAGTTTTTTATTTAAAAAATAATTCTATTTTTGATTAAATGTTTTTATTAAACTTCTTTATTTACAGCAATAATAATAATAACAATAATATTAATATGTAATATATAAACATTAAAATTATAATGAGAATTTAATTAGATAAAACTTTCAGCTATAATATAACTAGCAACCATGAATTAAAATCAAGCTGAATCACATGATGCTACTGTTAATTTCCAGATCATATGATTCAGCTTAAAGTATCCATTTTAATTAATGCTTGCCTAGGTATATTGTAATAGAATGATTTCAATGTTTACATCTTAAATTTGTAAATAAGTCAATTATTTTATATAGCATGATGCTTTTTACAAACTGTAATATTTTAAACAGCATTAAACTGTTGCACATGCGCTTTGGATTTTAACTATAAAATGAATGAATACAAACACTTCAAACACATAATAAAGTCTTTGGAAAAGATAGAATAACCATTCTATCTTTTCCAAAGACTGTGCTTTGGATTTTAACTATAAAATGAATGAATACAAACACTTCAAACACATAATAAAGTCTTTGGAAAAGATAGAATAACCATTCTATCTTTTCCAAAGACTGTGCTTTGGATTTTAACTATAAAATGAATGAATACAAACACTTCAAACACATGATAAAGTCTTTGGAAAAGATAGATATTTTAACTATAAAATGAATGAATACAAACACTTCAAACACATGATAAAGTCTTTGGAAAAGATAGAATGACCATTCTATCTTTTCCAAAGACTTTATCATGTGTTTGAAATGTTTGTATTCATTCATTTTATAGTTAAAATCCAAAGCGCATGTGCAACAGTTTAATGTTATTTAAAACATTACATCTTAAATTTGTGAAAATCTTTAATTTTTGATTTGTGGTGTACATAAAGGGTAAAAATTGCTGATTGCCAAAAAAATTACATTCCCCAATAAAAACTTAAACTTGCACATCTTTATTATAAATATAATTTATTTTTAAGGTTTGGACTTGGGAATTTTGTTACAAAATTTTTGAAATGATAAAAATCATGTTACAAATAAAATGTCATTAATCTGAATACTTGTACAAAAACTTCTATTATCCAAACAAAATTTTGAAGATGATGTTGTCCTAAAAAACTTTATATTTGGTGATGCAAATATAAATATAAACTGTGAAAGTCATGTGATACTTTGTTATAATTTTATATTATCATTGTGATTAATAGTTCAAGTTAAAATTGAAATAAATTGTAAGTTTGAAATAAATTAAACAAGATTTAAGTAAAATTCATACTTGTTTATATAGATTAACAAACATGAATATGTGATCTTCTTTTTCCAATACAATGCTGCTATTTATATAATTTTCCATTTTAGTTCTCCTCAAATAGTATCTATCTAATGCTAATTTAAAATTATTTCCAAATTCCAAAATATTTAGAAATTGTAAATATGAAACATTAGTTTTAATTACAAATGTTTTAATAATAAATGTGAAACATCATTAAATGCAGAATACCAGTAATTATTTATAAGAAATCATTGTTTGACACTTTTATCTTTGGTTAAATACTATATTATGTTCTTATTATGCTGAATCTATATTAAATGATGAGTACTCATATAACCTATTCATTCAGTATACTGAATGATCACTATAGTAAGTAGGGGAATTTGAGATGGAATGGAGAATGAATATAGATTGAAAATCCTAAGTTCAAATTCCTCTATTTAATGAAAAACAAAAAATAATGCTTGTATTTATGATCAATAGATGGCGTTTTACCAAAAACACCGTCAAAGCCATCTATTGATCCTCTATTTAATATATATATATAATCACAATAACCATGCATTTTAGTGTGGTGTTAACTGAGAGAAATTGAAGTTCAAAGCTCATGGATTGTGGCCATTTTTGTCATTTCTAGTATTTATTCTTGCTATTTAATTACAAATGATAAAACTTTTGGTTGATTATTATATAATGGTAATGACCAGAGTTTAATTAAATATATTTACCTCCTATTTTTTTTATTTTTCAAATTGACCATGATTTCTTAACATTTCTAATAACTGATGTAAACATCATAAACACTCAGTCAGTTCTCTGTTTTAAAAAATGATTATGGTACATACAAAACTTCAGAAAGGTCACTTTAATGATATGAAAACATTGTATAACACCTAAATGCTCAAGAGACAGGTTGAGTACCACAGAAAGTAGTATTTCTCCTTTACTTTATTTTATTCTGATTAATACTCCTTTATGAATTGTTAGACTCTGAATCTGTCATTATGCATGGAACTTTTTCCCCTGTGTTTTTGGATTAGTTTCCATCCTAAAAATGTAAAACAAAATTTAAGTTTGATCAACTGAATATAACTATTGTGTTTTGCAATCATTGTTGTGTTTGAATGTCACATGATCTCCTAAGTAACGAATCATATACATAGCAACAGAAATAGCAGACTCAAGTTAAAAAATAATTCAATTTTTAACTGATTAAAATAAAATAAAAACTTTGCATAGTCATCTGAATAAAACTGTTGCATTCCATATGTCATTTGATTGTTTTATATAATCTAAACAATTACTCGTACAAAAATGCTTTGGGAAAATCAAGTGATAAAACTCCCTCTAAAATTATATATATATAATTTTTAATACTAATATAACTTTTTTGTTATATGATTAACATTGACTAAAAATATATACTATATACCATACTATAATATAGTATGGAAGTAAATTTTAAGTACAAAATAATATCAAAGTAATCTTGGTCATATAAAATAACTTCACAGAAATTGTTACAACCTATATACAAAATCTTATGGTATTTTAAAAACAATCCTGAAGTTTTTAGAAAGAAAAATATTAAATGCTGCTGTATAATCATGAATAATTAGCTTTTTTAAGAGGATCTGTAAGTGATATAAATTTGGCAATCTCAATCTTGAATCCTTTAAACAATTGCTTCTTTGCTATCAGCATAAAGATACCTATATATTAATGAAGCAAATTAAAATGAACATTTAAACTTCACTCTTTTCAGTAATAAAACTACATATTAAAATTAAAATTGCTAACATTAGGGATAGTTTTAATACAATTTGAAATTAGTAATATAATGCTTTACTAAATCAATTGTATTAAAATATGTATCTTTTTAGCTTAACTGTGTTATACTATATTATAAGTTGTTGTTTTTTTTTGCATATTATAAAAGAGTTATGTTGATTTTGTAATAATAAACTAGATATTTACATACTCCTTTACATAAATAATTATATATATATATTAAGGCTATCACCTTAAGAATATGCGCCTGAAATTCGATAGTAGGGAATCTTTAACATAAGATTAACGACTTTAAAAGACAAGTGTAAAGGTCCCTACTATCGCATTTCAGGCGCATAGTCTTAAGGTGATAACCTTAATATATATATATATATATATATATATATTTCAGGCGCATTACTTGTGCAATAAGTATGGCTTAACAAATTAATAATAATTATAAATAATTATAATATTTTTGTATTCAAGATTAAATACAAACATTTTTATCCAATTAAATGTAGTCAGCAATATATAATAAGACATTTAAAGTTAGAAAAAATGATAATTCAGAACAGGTCTTTGATTTAGAGTGTAATTTTTGTTTTAGATGCTGTCATTTACTCATAATAATATTGTACAATATCTGGCCATTACAAGTTCAATGAATTATTTTATATGCTTAATCGAATATTGTTCTAAAAGGAGTTTACAAGTAAGAAATCAATAATACATTTTTTAAAAATAGTTTTTAATTTAAAAAAATTTTATATTTTATGAGTTTGTTTTAAAATAATGTCTGTAATAGTATTATTTTCATAGTTATTTTTTACTTTCACTTATACATGATATAATAATAGCATGCCTAATCACCATACTTATAACTAGGTTCAAATCCAGGCTAAATAAAAAATTTCAGATTTATGTCAAACTTAGATTTTTTTCAGATATCTTGGCTATCATCTACATAAATAACTATATTCTATGAATTTGAAAAGGGTTAAATGAGTATAGTGAATTATATAAATACCATATATCAATGATTTTCATTCTCTTTTACTGTTTGGCAAAATAGAGTATTAAAAAATGGAAAGAAAAATAATTTTGTCAAGACTATATTATATTTACTTTTCTTTATTGAATGAATTTTTCATGGAAATATTTTTTAACTTTATACTGTCAATTTTCCAATTTTAATTTTGTACATATACTCAAAACAACAATATTAACTATTACATTCAAAGATCAGCCTTTCAAGCTAATTGCACATGCGTTTTAATATTAACTATTGTATATGTGTGTGTGTGTGTAATATACAAATCAATATATATATATATCAAAATACAGTATAATTTACATAAATTATATTATTTTTAGAAGTACTTTCGACTATACATTTTGTAGTCTTTATCAACTATATAACATTGAGTAATCAAAACGAGACAACCCTTAACAATACCCATAGTTCATTTCAGATTTCCCATAATTCTGTTATTTTAACATTTGATGACTGGGAAATCTGAATTGAACTATGGGTATTGTTAAGGGTTGTCTCGTTTTGCTTATTCAATGTTATATAGTTGATAAAGACTACAAAATGTATAGTCGAAAGTACTTCTAAAAATAATATAATTTATGCAAATTGTACTGTATTTTGATATATATATATATTGATTTGTATATTACATATATTGTGAAACAAATGCAGGTATCAAACATTATTATATATATTGTAACAGTCAAAACACGTGTATCTCGTTAACATATTGCAGAATTCGACCACCACACAGAACAGCAGCACCATCGAGTAGCGAAGCCACCGGTAATACTGAGTTCGAACATAGTTTATCGGTTCCACAATACAATCTACGGAATAACGCCTCTGATGCGACATAAGTAAACACTTCTTTAGGCACGGTGGTCAGGGAGATGCACGAGATTCATGGGTTTTGTTTCCGAGTTGGCCAACAATCAAACGAATATTAACTAACACATATAATCGAGGAAATATATATAATGGGCATCGAATAAATGAAAACTTAACTACAGACGTATAGTTAAAATTATTTATTTACATTTTTAATAAAAGACAACATTAGTAAGGTTATTGATCATATTTTTAAATTAAGAGTTTCAATATCTAATTGGCAATATTATATATAGAAAATACATTTCTTTATTAGGAGCATTTATTTATAGGAAGGCGTAATCCAGCTACCCAGGGTTCTCGAGTGAGTATTTCTAATGCGTGCTGTAAGGAATTTATACTTTGCACTGCCAGAGTCATCAGTAACGGCGGACATACATTTATTTAATAAAAATCTTTATTTTACGACTAAGGGCAAACATTTATTTGAGAGTATATGACGAAGATAATGCCGAGGCGGAGTGATGGAGAGAATAATAAACTAATATAAAAGAACACGTGGTACGCTTTAGAAGGGCGATGTAAAATGGCAGCGCTAAAACTGCAAGACCGTGAATAAGTTATAAGGGTTTCGGGTTGGTCTCTGCCTCGACCCGAAGAGGTAAGGTGTCACATGAGCATAACCAGGGACAAGCGGTCCGTGTCGCAATTTGCCAGCTGGCTGCGTGACGGTCGTCAAGCCCTACGGGAACATTGATCATGTCCGCTTGCGTAGGACGACTGGGGTTAATTCAACCATGGAGAATCCGGAGTATTCACGGCGTGGAATGAGCCATCGGGGCTTCAAAACGTAACACATGTATAATATCTAAAAGATTGCGGTAATATTTAACTAGATTTCAAACTCGGCCCAACATTATCAACTTTGACTGAAAGAAAATTGGTGACTCTCAAAGAAATGAAATTTACATAATTATTCATTAACATTTAATAATAATAAAAATATCTAAAAAGGGAATTATTATAGCTAGTATGCCAGCTATTACGGAGTAGTCGACCCTGCATTACAATAACTGATTCTTTGAATGCGTGTCGATTTATATGAAATTTAAGTTATCTATAAAAGCAATATTAATGACAATTCGACACGCATTCACTGTTCGAGCGATTATGGATTTAGCTTTAAAACTAAGACAATTATGAGAAGGTAATATTTCAATGATAATTATAAATAAAATGTAGATTTAAGAAATACACACCTAAGAAGTGATAGAGGGAGGGTAAGCTAGATTATGCGAGAAGTTTACAGATTACATGAATTCTTAAATTTTAGTTTCACAAATTTACAATTTTTTACATTTAGAAGTTATACAAATAATAGGAGATGAGCTATAGCTTATTATTACTAGAGTACTCTATAATTTGGAATACACAAACACAGGTACCTGTTTTATAAGTTGTTTTCGTCCATTGGTTTAATAGCAGATTGTTCGTAATTAGAAATTTTCTTTCTTGTCCTGGGCATGTTGTTTTATTGATTTTTAACAGCAGCGGCTTTCTTGTTTATTTCAGGCAGCAGATCATTTTGGTGTTTTTACGATGGGCAAGGTGAAGCTCAGCATATGGTGGGCCATCTTCCGATGGAGAATAATTTCGGTGCTTACTCGGTCATACCTTGCAGTATTAATTTATTTAAGATATTTTAGACGCTCCACTCGAGAGCAAAGCTAAAATTCAAGTCCAAATCTTTAGCAAGTCTAAGATGGCCTCCTTTTCTTATCTTAATCTTTTAATTTTTCTGTTGAGATATTTTTAGGTTTTATTTATCTTGCCCTCAGGATAATCAATGCTCTGCTGGTTTTAATTAGAAAGAAATTTGCTGTCTATTGTTTGTTTTTCTTTACATTCGTTAATTACATTTTTCTAGGAATTTTGCTATAATTAATTTATTATCTATCACTGACCGATGATTTTACATTTTCAAAGACAAAAGGGAATAAAATTATTTTAACTTTAATTAATTAATGCATCAGATTTTGTTAGACTTATTATTTAACGAAATTTAAACTAAACAACAAATACGAACTTTATAAGATTCAAAATAAATGATTAATATTACACAAAAGTTTATTTAACTAGAAGGAATCTAAATTACATTATTTTATCCGTATTTATTGCCTTTAATTTGAGATCGAAATGTGTGCGTGTTTATGTTGAATTCTACATATATTTATACATTTTGAATATTGTTACACACACAATTCGATACCAAAAAGTTTAAATTTGGGTGGGATCGACCGGTCAGTGAGAGACGACAGAAAAAGGTGAAACTTGAGATTCGAATACGAATCTCACTGTTTCAATATAATATTATGATTCGATGTCTGTATTTTTAAAGCAATATACGTAATTATATAACTGAATATTTGTAAATACAGTAACTAAATAATTATATATATATATTAAATTGCATAAAATAACATTTGTGTAATGTTAAGTATTCATACTATATATAAAAAATACTATGTTAATAATTATCTATGGTGGTAAAAAAAGATGAAATATTATTTGATACCATTAAAAAACATGGTATTTTATCTTAATTATTTAATAATATATATTTGATTTTATGTCATTATTTATGGGTACTCATTTTGTTGAGAGAAATATGAAAAATTTCATTCCATCAATAATAATAATATCTACAACTAAATAAATGACAGTCTCTGTTGAAAAAGAAAGTGAATATTGTTTTAACTATATAATAATAGGAAGATGAGAATAAAAGAAGTGTTTTTCTAAGCACATTCCGGAACAGATAAATAAAACATATATATATATGGACTCTTTAAATAAAATGTAAATAATAAAGACAAGTACATTGATGTATTAAACAAAGTAATACAACTTAAATATTAAAAACCAAATACACTTTTGGTGGAGTATATCGCATATAGTTAATTGCTATAAATCTTGTATTCTGCATCTCAAATATGCACTGCTCTGTTTACACATTGACATTCTCGTTTTTTGTTTTTTACATATATAAAATGAGATACTTTGTTATGTATGTGTGCATATATACTTTAAAAAATAATAGTTAAAAAAAATTTATATGACAAAATTTAAAAGTTTATAAAAATAAATTTATAGATTTTATATTTTTTAATCATTTTAATTTTTTTTTTAAAAATGTAAATTGTTGTTTAGCAACTATTTGAAATATATTTTCTGGTAAACCCTTTTAGTTTAATTAATTAAAAAGGGAAAAATATATGAACAATTTGGTAGATAATAGATAAATCAACTAATTAAATAATTTGGATAATGTAAGAACAACTACAAAAAAAGTATTTATAAATAAACACGTATTTCCAAAACACAATTTTTTTAAAACAACAAAATAAATTAAATAAAATCAGTACACTTGAGAATTCAGAGGGATATAGTAGTAATTAAAATTCATAATTACAAAATTGTAAATATGTCCTTCAAATGTCTTATAGGACATTCAAGCTGTTCTACGTGTTGAATGGGTCATTCTGTAAATAACATGGTCAGTTAATAAACTGTTAAAGACTTTGTACCAGCTTATGAATACATTTATGTAAGGAAAGCTATTCCTCATTATTATATTTTGCCAAAAATTAACTGACCTACTATGAATTTTCATTAAAACCCTCATTTTCTTGGAAAAGTATCAAAGTCATGCAGAATCTAGCTATGAAAAATAAAAATTAAGAGCTAAAGAAATATTACAGTGTAGAATAAAGTTTGTTAAGAGGACATTTAATTGATACAGGCAATTTTCCTTTAAAGACATTTATAATTTTAATTTCACTTCAATCTGTCATTTCAAACATCGAAACAAATATTTAACTTCTCTTAACTATTTAATTTTTTTTCCCCATATGTCATACCATCGGCCGGGAGACGAATCCACAACAACCATCTGCAACAAACTGCTTGCTTGCAAGGCAGCTGCGCTGACCTCTCGGCCAACAACACAATTTTAATATTTTTCTTATTGCAAATCTTTATATAACAAATACATTTATAAAAGTGATATATATATATATATGTGTGTATATATACAGACTAATAAAATAATTCATTTTAAAAGAAAGTTATTTTAAAAAATTTTTTTTTCTTCTGTATATATAAAGATAAAGTATTTCATTAATATAATTTTCCAAAGAATCATTTTAAACTAATTTTTAAAACAATTTTGCTTCTCATTCTTAAAAAAAAATTTAAAGAGAAATATTTTAAATCCCATAACAATTAATTTATTATTCAATATAATGATTGTTAGTATTATCATTTAAATGAAGTAGCGATATTTTGTGAAGTATTTTAATTATAATTTCTAGTAAGTATATGTGGGCTATTAATTAATTTTATACTATTAGGATCTCTCTATTTTATTGTTAATTTATTAAAATGTATAATCTATTTTAGTATCTGCATTTTTATGTTTTACCAAAGCGAATTCTTCTCAGATGCAGAAGAGAATAAAACATACAAAAAGACATCTGGCATGTTAGTGTCCTTAGATTAATCAAAAAACAACATATATCTTCAAATGAAATTATGATGTTTTATAATATTATATGACTAAAAATATAGCAATAGCAAAATAAAAAATACCATAGAAATAAAACTGTCATTTAATTATGATAATCTAGTTCAATAACTAATAATTCTCCTCTATGATTTTATTTAAACTACTGAAATCGATATTCTTCTTGATACTTTGAATGGTTGCTCATTATCATGGCAATTGATAATATCACTAACTTAATTATATCTTTATTATTTCCTTATTCACAAATATATTTAGATACATAAAAAGAGTACAATAAATTATGGATATTGAGTGATATAATTATTTGGTCTGTATATTCTGATCATCATCAGCCATGATCTGGATGTTTTGTCTCTTATTCCAATGCTTTCTGCTAGATTTGGCACATCAATGTGGTTTTGATCCATATGTATTTTTGCTACAATTGGTACTCAACATGTGGCTAGATATAAAGATGATTTTATACTCTTTTTCATGCCATTTTATTTTATAACCAAAAATAAACAGAATAGTTCTCTGTTCTGATGTGCATGCCTGTTGTAGTATATGCTTCTGTTGCTACATCCCACTTGTGGTGTCCTTATACTTTAATCTTGCAAGTGGCATCACCATGTGAAATCATAGTGCCACATAGCACATTTTTGGTAAAGTGTTTTTTGTGCATTTATTAATTTTTGTAATGGTTGAAAAGTTGGAACAATGTGAAATTCCATTTTGTTTTAGGGAAAACAGTAGTAATTCTTGAAATAGATTACAGGCAAGATAATCTTGGAAAAATACAAGTTTATGAGTGGTTTAATGAAAGTGTCAAATTTATCATGTCCTTAAAAAGCATAGTGAGTTAAGTCCAATATCAAAAAAATGGTAATTTTTTAATGCAAATGGCATTTTTGTCTCAGAATTAATTTGTAATGGTTAGGTGTTTTATCTGCATGTTTTGAAACATTTATGTGATGTGGTAAAATGTAAATGTTCTATTTTATGGCAAAGTGAGGAGTGCAATCTTCACCATAATAAAGTGTCAGTGCACAAAGAATTGAGTGTGAAACAATTTTTAATTAAATTCAGCATAACCAGCTTATCTATATACCATATTCATTTGATCTCATTACATGTGACTTTTTTATTATTGTGAATGAAAAAATGCCTCAAAAAATAATGCAGGCATCAGGTGTTTCTGGACTACTTTGAAAAATGAAAGACATATATTTAAATCAGTGTATTGCATCAAATGGAAAGAGATTAAATTTATAACACTTAAAAATAAATAAACAATTTTTTACTATAAAATTCTGGGAACTTTTGTGTACCTCCTAATATATGATAAATTTCTTGATAATAATAAATATATTAACATTTTATAGTTGTCATGTTCTGTACCAAAAATGCTTAAGCTTTTTATTTAAAAATTAAAAACAACATAAAAACTTTGTCAAATATTGTAAATTATTCTTCACATATTAACTGTGATAAACAGAGTAGAAAGAATTCAAAAAAACCTTAATCACTAACACTATTTTACCAAGTGCTTTCAGTACCATGTACCAGAATCATGATGAGATATTGGAACTGAGTGGTTAATATTCCAGTGCATCAGTGGAACACTAGTGTTATGCTGACTGATAACATTATTAGACTTAACAATAAACCAAGCATCTTTCTGTCGTTCGATTCATTGCACACCAGTAGTGATATTTTGAGGATAAAACTCATGCCCACAACTACTTTCATGATTTGAAAAACAGAGTTAACTGAGCATGCACTGAAATATTAACTGTTCAGCTGTCACCATGTTTCTGACACATGGTACTGAAAGCGCTAGGCAAAATACTTTTAGTAGTTAATGTTTTTTAAATTTTTACTACTCTGTTTATCACAGTTAATATGTGAAGAGTAATTTAAAAATTGAAAATTTATTCTACTTCATATTAGAAATGTAAACATTAACATGATAATTGATATTATATAAACATATAAAGGTATTTATTATATACAATGATCAGTATGTAAATTCATTATTCTTTTTATCAATGTATGTGATAATGTGATACTATCATATGGAATTTAATAGTATAAGACTGTATAGTTATATAATTGGAATTGGTCACATATATCAAGAATGGTGTATAATATTATGTATAAAATAAAATTGATAAATAAATAGGCAATATTAATTATAAAATTGGTATAAAAATAATGAGTGGATGTTTATTTATTATTAAATATAATATGGATACAAAAAAATCTGTGAATGGATACCCATTATTAAATATTAAATCATTATGAAAAGAAATGAGAGAAGTAATACTTAATACTGAAAATTTGTATAGAATGAAAAAAAGAGATTTAATTTGGTTACTCTTGATTCTATATTTAAAGCAAAACTGATTAACATTTGTTATTTAGTTTTTACCATGAATGTTTTCTGTGATATTCAATTCTCTGAATGTCATTAATCTAGATTAAAATAATATTGTTGTCATCATCATCATTATCAACATTATTGTTACTACTGTTACTACTACTACTACTACTACTACTACTACTACTACTGCTGCTGCTGCTGCTACTACTGCTGCTACTGCTACTGCTGCTACTACTACTACTACTGTTGCTGCTGCTGCTGCTACTACTGCTGCTACTACTACTACTACCACCACCACTATTATTAATAATATTATTATTTAATGACAATATATGAAAGGTATCACATATTTAACTGATTCTCCAGCTCTTATTACTATTGAATAATAAATAATTTCTGATATTTTAATAAATTTATCAACTTTCATATATAATAAATAAAAATCACTTCTAAAATATATTAAATTCAATTGAATATTAGAAATGTGTGTAATCAATGAAGATTTATCAAGTGTTAATTGTTGATAATAAACAATTTATCAAAAACAAAGTTTTTAATTAGTGTGTTTTATTGATTTTAAACAATTTAAGTCTTATTGCTTTCTAATATGCAAATGTAATATAAATTAATGAATTTCATTAGCATATGTAATTTAAAGGACAAAAACTGATCCTTTTTTTTTCCAGACTTTCTCGATATCTTTAAGCAATCTCAACTATTCACTCAATAATTGGTGAAATCCAGTTAAACATTGGTGTAGTCCTAATATTTACAACGGGCAAAGGAATACGTTGATAAATCTGAAATATAATATTCACTTTCTTTATTTATGAAAATCTTTGCTTTTGTAGATATTTATATAATATCTTGTTTCAGTGCAATAAAGCTTAAAAAATAATGGATGTTAATAATTTTATTTTAACGTCAAATGCAAAGTAATGACACTAAAATTAAAAGTGGAGAATCAGTATTACTGAGTATGAGTGAAGGGATTTATGGTGTATCTTATTGGGATACACAAATTTGGGGAGTTAGATCTTTTATTATAGATTTTAAAAAATGAATGAATAGAAATATATTTATTAGATAGATAAATAAATTTATTTTAATTCTGTTTAGCCAGAGAAATAGGTATTGTTTATCTATAAACAGCTGTATGAATATCTGTATGGTTAATTGGATGGATATATTATTAGATATAAATAATTATGCATATAACCAGGCATTTAAATAAATTCCATAAGTAAATATGCAGATAAGTAAATCAATGTACAGACAAGTGGCAAAAAATAGGTGAGCAGATAAATAGACAACTTAATTGATAAAAAAGTAGATGGATGAATAGACAGATGTAGATAATCTCACTATGTTCATATATACTGATTTATCTACCTGATTCTCCATTCATGGGTGAATGAAAAATTAAGCAGATGCATAGATATCATCATAGGAAGATAAATGAGTACATAAATAAATAGATAGACTGCTAGGTAATTAAGTAGATGAATTGATAGGCAGATGGAACAATATGAGTAAGATGAGAATAAGGAGAAAATACTAATGGAGAAAGATGTGTTAGTAGATAACTATGAGAAAATAAATGTTTTATCAGACTGAAAAACTGACAGATAGAAATAAAAAAAATAAAGAAAAGGTATTTGAGCTGCAGTTGAAACTGTTAATATAGTTTCTAATATAAGATTGCAAGCAATGTCACACTACCATTGAGGACAATCAAAAGCTATAAATTATATAAATCTCTTACCTTGGCATTAAACCTGACTTTAGAGAAAAAAAGATAAGATTAATGTTTCTCTTTTTTTTTAGTTTTTCTTTTAATGTTTATTGATATTGATTATTATGCTTATATTTAGGATGTTTTACTGAATACAGAAATTTACTTGGATTGGATTATAAAAATTTCCTTTATTAGAGAAATTGTTGAAGTAAGTTTTGGTATTAAATATAATAAAATTTTCAATTTATTTTAGTAACAAATACATATATTACAGGAATTAATTCTATTCTTTAGGTAACGATGAATTTAAAATAATATACAACATTCTTTTTTTACAATTACATGTATTGCACATATTTTATTTATAAATTTTGTAGTATCCATAATTATTTTTACAAATCCCCATTCTTTGTTTTCTTTGTGTTTGTTTTTATTTAGCAAATCATATGACTTCCATAGATAATAAGAAAAAAGGTAAACAGTCTCTAAATAGCCCATTGCAGTACAAGGCTACTTCCATCAGCTACTCATACTAAAACCATGAACAAAAATAGCATATTCACTAAACTTATTAATTATTTGTGGTGAGAGCTTAAGAGTTTTCTATCCTACCCATTGACAACCTATAAGGGCAGATTAGCTGGATCTGCTATTTAACTGTCTACCATAAATAAAAATCCTAAGCCTGCTTAGAAGTTTATATAGCTAGAATTAAAATCTAAAATTGTAATACATAGCTGAGAGATGCACCAAGTGCAACACAAGGTTTTTTATATGACTTCTGTAAATCTTTATATTTTGAAAATTAGTCCAAAGTCATCAAATGATATTGAATAGCTTTAATAAAACAAATAAGTATCAAACAAATCATAATCACGTGGTTAATTGTTCAGAAGGTCTAACGTTTGAGTACTTGAATAACATATTGAATTACTACTTTATTCAATTACTAAAGTGAGATTTATCTGATAACTGAACCAGGAATCTTTAGCATTTCAGTTCATTACTTTGCAACTGTACTAAATTACACTGAGCAAATGGTGTGTAGTTGCTTTTTCATATTCGATATAATTGTATTAGAAATTCTCTAGGAATTTTTAGCCTACTAATCTTTTATGTGCATTGCTAAATTGGACCTAAGAAATAAAACTTTAATTAAAACAATCTATAATAATTATCATGGATACAGTTATTATTGAATAAAATATAATATGAATCTTTATTATATTATAATAACAACTTATAAATACATTAACATAATAATTATATATATATATGTCTTTTTCAGTAATTCTAAATTTTTTACCCTTTTCAATATAATACTAACACGTATATTATGTACATAGCGACATCTGCCGACATTATTTCTATCAATTTATTTATATATTTCCTTTTACATTACTTTCCATTCTTTATCCATTACCCAATCATTCGTTTAATCAATTGACTTTTTGTAAATGTTCATACATGTATTTATATTATATTTTATATAATTTGTTTGGTATATTTTTCTTCTATTTAATTCCTTTATATAAATTAATGGTCTTATGTTTTTAATACAATCTATTTTATGTCCAAATTTTAAATAATAAACATATAATGCAGATCTATCATCCCTCCTTTTATATATATAATTATTATGTTAATGTATTTATAAGTTGTTATTATAATATAATAAAGATTTATATTATATTTTATTGATTATAAGATAAACAACATAAAGTAGTAGTATTCCTTAGAATTAAGTTATTATTGAGTAAAAATGCTTCCATATTGAATTTTGCTGTTTATTGACTTATAAAGGTAATATAATTTTATCACTTGTACATTAAAAAATTTGCAGTGCGAATTCGGTATTGAGTGAAATTAATGAAATAATAATACTAACTATCAGATAGAAGTATCCGTAGAATTAATTTTCTAATCATTGTATAAATCAATTATCAGTATATAACAACACAAACAATTTTAAGTTTTTAGTTAATTGACTTCAATTCTTGAAGCCATGAGAAAAACTAATTGACTACAAAACAGTCAATGAAGTTTATTTACAAAATTGATTGATTCATTGCAGCAGTTCTAGAATGAAATCAGAAGTTAGCTTTATTTAATGGCAATAAATTATAATAGACTTTTTATTTACAAAAGTTTAATTTAATCATTCTAAATATAAGGTTGCATAATTTGTGTGTGAATCACTGCTCTTGTCCAAACAATCTGAGTGTTTAATGTTTCTCTAAAAATATCACAATATTATTTTACAGAAGTACTCATCGTATGTACATTTAGGTAAAGCATAAATTATGTGCCTGAAGAAATATGATCTGTTTTTTATTAAAAATAGCATCATATAAAAATTAATTTTGTTTTTAAGTCGGTACATTGTTACTGACCTAAGTAATCCAGGTTAGCTTATGATCTTTATTTTCAGCCTTAAATACATAGATGCTCATTTGCTGTTAAATAACTGATTATAATTTTTTGTACACTATGCAATATCAAAATAAATTATCAAAAATAAGAACTACAACAATTGTAATATTGCCTGCATTTTTGTAACATTATTTAATGTGTTGCCATAATTAAGTTACTAAAATAAATCCTATCAAAAAAATAGCAATGATGACCAAAGTTAACAATCATAGTATTCTGTTGCCTAGGGTATCTTTGGGAAGAAAACTTAATATGCTGCACATATTTAAATTAGTATAAACTTACCAAGTGAAATGACATGTGTATGTTGGCTAACAGCTGATTGTGACAACAACTATAACATGTAACAACATGAAAAAAATATTTAAAAAAGAATTCCTCAAAAATCTTTTCTAAAATCAACATCTACCTGCAAGAGGCATTTAATCATTTTAATTATCCACACTATAGAAAGAACTATGAGTTATTTTTTGAAAATCTTATATGCCTACTAGATGGAGATAATAGGGATATTAATCTTAAAAAATTGAATTTGTATTTACAATTGACAGAACAAAGGTAGATATAATTTTAATAATTACCCTTAAAAGCAAGAAATTGCATTATATTTTCACAGATCTCCAACTTAATTGAGTATAGATATACAATATACTTCCCAATAAAACTTTAATGAGCAGATAATATCAAGTGTTTTTAAAATGTGGTAGTCAGGAATTAGAAATTTTAAAAAAATCTAGTACTACTCACAAACTAAAATTTATTTAAGCAACAGCTTGGACTTAAACTAAAACTCCATCAAAAACTAACTACAAATGATTTACATTTTCCACAATATTAGGCCAATTACTTTGCACCTCTATATGAGAAAACATTGACCATAATGTTTTTTATTGCTGTAGATCTGTTGTGGTACTATAAAGCAAAACTTAAATTTATAAAAATATATGTTCTCATATAGATTCTACCAGACTTGTTATACATATGCAATTTTAAAAAAATATTACATACCAAAGTGGTATCAGAAAACATTTTGTTATAAAAAAGAATTTACCTAAAGTTAATATTAGTGAAAAAAATTAACAAGATGAGTTCAAGGTTCTAATTAATGTAGATAAATAAAAATCAGTCACATATTATGCAAATATATTCACTAAGAGAAAAAATATTTGTATCATTCAGTATGAATTTAAAGCACTGAATATTTTTTTATCCAATAAAGTAAAACCTTATTGTTACTGATTAGCTCTGGCTTTTCCAAAACTGTCATCCATCTTAGAGGAAATATATTACATTCACTATCTATTACAATAGGGTGTGATAGAAAGTACTCTCTGAAAATTATTATGATAAATGTGAATATAAATAAGACAACAGAAAAAGCTCTACAATAAAATGACTATAATAATAATAGATCCAAAGCATCATAACAAATTTAAGACAGTCCTAACTGTCCATATTCATTAATGCAAAAGCTGAACTGATGAATTGAAATCCATAATTATATAAACTTATGAAGAAAATACAATTAGTTGTATTGATGATTACAAAAATAAAATTAAACCAACATAAATAAAACTTCACAATCACTCTAGCCTTTCATTCCACTTGTGGCTGTAAGCCAATTTCCTGAGAAATGTTATAGAAAATGAGGGGACAAACCCCTTTCTCTTCTATTTAAAAGAGGAAATCTTACTAGGCCAATAACAATGTTATCTTCTTCAGTAGCATTCACACTGTCATATGATATATTACATACTAAAAAAGTTATGATATTTTTTATCTTTTCAAGACAAAAAATAAGTTTCAGCCAGATTTAACTGCTATTAAGAGAGATTTTCATTATAAATTCAAGATGTTTTAATTTTGTTTCATTCCCAATACAGTAACATTGAAATTTTTACATTATAATTCAAATTTATCTTAAATGATTGATTTTTTTCCCCCTAGATGTCATCTCTTCAGGTGATTCTTTTTTCTAAAATCTTTATAACATATTGGGATGGGGATATATTTCTAGATAATGATTTTAAATGTTTTCTCTCATGGCATTTGTCAGTGAAGCTTGTTAGAGCTATTAGGATGCTCATTATTTTATTTATAATGACAAGTTTATCAAGTTAAGTCACCTGATATATGTCTTGATTTTATTTACTATTATAGTTTTGCTTTTAAGTCTTAAGTGATGTTATATTGCTAAGGCTATTAATATATGATGTGGCTGAAGAATTTTCAGTGGTGAGCTATTTGAGTTAGCTAGATGGATTTGAAGACATATGGATGTCTGAAAATTTCAGATTTTCTACTTAATAGTTAAGTATCAGATAAGTGCTGGTCTTAAGTTGGTATTTTAGATCTAATATTTGAAATATCCTAGTGCCTCACTGAGAATAGCCAATAGCTTGAAACCAGTTTGGGGGTGGGAATATATTTTTAGATAAAGATTTTAAATGCTTTCTCTCATGGCATTTATCAATAAAACTTGTTAGGGCTATTAGCATGTTCATTATTTTATTTATAATTACAAGCTTATCAAGTTAAGTCATGTGATGTATGACTTGATTTGATTTACTATTATGTTTATTTATATGTTATAGTTAAAAAAGCAGATAATATTTTTAATTTTTTTTCACAATATCTAATTTTACTAAACTGATAATTTTATTAAATAATATATCGTCTATTTTAATATTATTCAGTGCCATAATATGTTTCTTTCCTTAATTTAATTCAAAAATATTTGACGATATTAATCCTCACAAATAAGATTTTTTGCAACACATCTGAAGGTATTGTCTACTTGTAATGCCATGTTACTTAGAAGTAAAACAATTAACAGTTACAAAAACGCATGTGTTATCTAGTAAAAGTGCCATGATTCTTACCATGAATTAATAATTCAACTATCTCATTTATTTGCAGCAAGAAAATGAATTCATAATTCCCATTTAAAAAATAATTAAATCAGCTGAATAAGTGTGCAGGTTAATTTTTCCTCTCAATCACTGACAAAGTATTTATAGAAAAGCAGAGACTGAGAGAGGCAGTACAATTTCAAAAATACATTTAAATACCATCAGAATTTATATTAGTAGTAACTCCATAAGTCATCTAAGAATCAAATATAATTTTATATCAAATAGAAATGAAGATATGCATCAACATTATCTTTCACTTGTATAAAACAATACTAAAATTAACAAGCAAATATTTATAATTTTTAAGAGTTCAAATTTGTTAATTCCAACCATCTATTTTGGAAAACCTTTTCCTAATATTATAATTACTATCAGTACATTTCAATCAATATATTTAAATTTATTTTAGTTTTTTGAAATGAAATGTAAAAACTAAAAAGTGCAATGGATTATGTTGCCTAAAAATCCTGACTATCCTATTTGATCACTCAATTCTAAAACACAATCAATTATATAAAAACAGGGCAGTGATCACAAAATATTTTATTTGTTTATCACAATACTCATTTAGTTCAAATCTCCTCGCTAATTTCAGGTCACATTTCAAGGTTTACGTTTACAAATTCAAGTCTTACATGAAAGATATTAAGAATTCATCTAATAAAGTCCTGCTTAAAAAAATCTTGCCGTTATAATGGAATATCGTGGCTCCTAGGAAATGTCAGCAATATGTAACTTATAAAAACCATCCATACCATTTATTTTATCCAGCACATTCTTGAAATTTCAATATGTATTTTTATATCTAAAATCATAACACTATTAAGGAGAAAAATGTCATAAGTTGTTTCACATCATTAGCAATTTAAAGTCTTGAAGGGGCAGAGACTTAATCAACATTATAATAATCAATGTCGTTCCCAAAAGATCTTCTAGCTTTTTACAAACAATTGTGTTTTTAATGTTAGTATAAAATTATTAATATATGCTATTATATTTATTATTTTTATTTCTCACATTTCACACGTATAAATAAAAACATTGGAGAAAAAGAAAATTATATCTAATATATATTTTTAACTAACTAGCACTTTTCAGTTGGCCCAAATAGAATTCTTTTGCAAACATATTTATCATTGTGAAAAATAAAATAATAGATTTTAACTATGTTTTTATATAAGTATAAGCAAAAGTTGTAATAATATAATAATTTCTAGATTAACAAATAATTGTTAATATATATATATAAATTGTTATATAAAAGAGTATCGAAGATAATTCAAAGCGATAAAAAAAATAAAGGAGATTCATTACATAATCAGTGTTTTATGTTCATGATAGAAATTGTAAATGTAAATTTAATTTCGATATGAAAAGAATTAAAATTTTAAATCAAAAAAGACAAATTAAAAAGGCAATTTTTATTAATAGTTATAAAAGTACAATGATAAACAGAGATTAGTGAATTATGGGATATGTAAATTGACATGTGTTTTTCGATTAATGTTATTTTACCCCATTTTAAATTAAGTCACTTTAGTTGAAAATGATTAGAAATATAACTGAAAGTACTATTAGTGTATGGACAGTTGAAGAGTTGGAGTGTGAAGTGAATTGAAGCCTGTCCATTAATGTATGAAGATTGCTATCTTAATATATATCTGAGCACTTATTGCATATATGTGTAGAGATGATAATCTGGACCAACTGATGATGTTGGTTTAGCATGAAATATGTATATTGGTGATTATTTATCTTTTTGACATATAAGTGTTCAATTGTATCAGTGATATGAGATAGAGTGGTGTGAAAGTCTGTGCTCATATACCCTATATATTACATATATTGATACAGGTATATAATAAGCCTATATTTCAGTTATTACTAGTGATTAAAGTTTATATTGGAATTTATTTTATTTACCATTATTTGGAATATAATTACAGTTTATTATAATATTTTTATTAGCAGACATTTATTGTATTATTGTGATACACACACACATTTATATATATATATATATATGTGTGTGTGTGTGTGTGTACACTTATATCTAGTATCCATTATTGAATGTGTTGAAGAATTGTAGTACTTTTTGTAAATCACATATAAGTTATATGAAACTGTATAGTTTTTAAATACCAGATCTTTATTCAAGACTATACATTTTTCCCATAGACTAGGCTTAGTAATTCAAAATGACTATGAGGGAACCTTTTTAAAATGTTATTCTTCTCTTTCTAAAAGGTGTTGATTATATATATGTTTAGGGACAAGTTGACTACAAAGAGTAGATATACAATAATATGTAGGGACATAAGAATTTACAGCAGTGAAGTTTTTTATATCATGACTAAAGCAGAATAAACTCTGACCTGTTTTTTTTAAATTTCTTGAAAAAAATGTGTAATGTGAGAACAGATTGCTTTCCACTGGAAACGATTTTCTTTAAGAAGCTTTCTGAAAATTAGATACAAATAGTATTCAGTTACAATTTTCAGTATATATAATGCAAATAGTGAATATTTGTACACACAATAAAGCAGAGTAACATTCTTTCTATTTTTTTCTTCACTTATGACATCTAATGTTTAACTTATTAGTTTCATTAAATCTAGATTCCACTTGGATGGCAAAAGAGGAATCCATACTAAAATTTTCAAAGATTGATACACTCATTTTCCAGTTTAATGACATAACTAAGATATTGAAACCCTGAGAATTCTGATAATAAGGATACCAAAAGAGATCCCTTAGACAAAAATGTAAATTATGATCCTATAGTTAATTTTATCTGTAAAAACTGCAGAAATGAATAATTGTCAAAAAAGATGAATATTCCCTAATATATTAGTATAAATTTTATCTTGTATAGTTTTTAGAAGATAAATAGTTGGAAATATTCAAAGAAAAACATCTTAACCAGTCCTACTACTTCACTCTGTGTAATTATTATATATAAAATAAAAAAGTAATGTAAGAGAAAAAAATGTGTTTAATTCTCTACAATATATTATGTGTGCCCTTTTCAGTCCTCCAATACTAATTACATACCTTGTGGCTAATCCAAATTCATGACCCATGATATTAACATTATTTATTAATCACTAGATTAATAAAAATTAAAGCATTATAGATAACAAACCATTAATTGCAATACACATTTAAACCCTAACTTAATTATACTATAAATACATATCCCAATTAAAGTATAAGACACATACACAGCAACTAATTTTTGGTAATTATTGTCTTGTTAAGTGTGGTATAACTCCAACACACTACAACAATTTTCTGGTAAATATGATCAGATAAAATGAATACAATCAAGAAATGAAAAATTAATTATATTAATGTAAAGAAATATCAAATAATTTTTTTTTGTTATTAATACATTACATATAATAATATTCATTAATAATGATGTCAATAATGGACTTAAATGATAATCACAAATTTGCTTTTTTTCTCAACCATGAGCTTCTTTTCCAAAGAAAGATAAAATTTCTCATTTGCTCAATAACCTACTAAAAATTTAAGTAGAGAATTCCAATTTTTTGAGTTGAAATAATATTAAAAATCAATATCTGAGAAAGCAAGAACAAATATATAGAATTAAAGTTAGCCAATTGAGGAATTCGAAATTGAAATCTTCGAAAGTAAAATTCAGATCATTTCAATTTTCAAAGTATCTGTAATTCTAAGTTATAAATTGAAGCATCTAGATTCGAGGATATTTAATAATACAAAAAATATTGCTATTAATTCACTCAAAATAATTCGTTAAAGAAATATATAAATAATGATATAGACAAATACGAATTGCTAAGTGCAAAAGCAACATTGGGGAAAGAAAATCATTACTCATGGAGGTATAATTGTCAGAACTGGAATGGAATTGACCTAACACTTTACATCTGCCCTATGAAACATCAAGTCAATTCTTAATAAATGGATTCAATAACTCTCCACTTCAAAGCAGAAATTCCAGGGATACAAATAACAAGTGACTTAATGGATGTTCTAGAACACTCACAATTTACCATCTATACTTGAAATGGATTAATAAGGATTATCAGAATAATGCACTAACACATTTTCCTTATGAATTTCAAAACTAAAATTAGGTTGACATTAGTTTTATTTAATTGTATATTTAATATAAATGTTTTTTTTTATTTTTACTTTAATATGGCTACAAAACAAAGAATATAACATGTTAGTACATAACATAATGGAGACATATTGTTGCCTTTAATATAAGTAAAATAAAATATAGTTTACAACGTACAAATCCAATCATCATCAAAAGGGAATGGTAAGATTTTACCTAATATGTATTTAGACCAAACATTTATACAATTGTACCACATATATTTTTTTTGTTTGTTTATACTAATAATTGTGTTAAATGTTTTTGGTATACTTCACTAACTATTTCTGTCATAAATTGTCTTCCTTGTCTGTAAAATAACTACAGCATATAACAGGAGGATCCCATATCATTACTATGACAGATAGAAATCTATCAAATTAATTAAAATAAAATGAATTATAAGTTCCAAATAAAATATAGTAAGCAAAGATGATTGAGATAATCATATACATAATATAAATTTTATTTATGTTAATATGAACATCAAATGGCTATTTTTTGTGGGAAATAAAGGTTTGGAATAATACTTAGAATCAATTATAAACAAAAAGTAACCATAAATGTCGAATTAAAAGTTTGATAATTTGTTATAAATTTTCTTTGTTAAAAATATTGGTCACTATAAATATAGTTCTTAAATATATTCAAATATTAAATTAAAAATTTGTGGCTTAATTTTCTTAATTCACTTTTCAATTGGTCACATCTTCCAATACATTATAATTACTTTTGCCTATTTATATATAACTTCATATATTCAAACCTATCATTAAACACCTACACATATTTATAGCTGCCTATATTTCAAGTGATATTAATATGCCTTGAACTAGACAATTATGCAGATTTTCCATGAATTTGAAACTTGGTAATATAGAAATGAAAGTTGGCATGAACGAGATGAGTTTAGATATATATTTATATTTATTTGTTTCTTAACCTCTCCTCTCCTAGAAATGAAATTAAAGTGTATATGGAGATGAGTTTAGATATATATTTAATATTTATTTGCTTCTTAACCTCTCCTCTCATAGAAATGAAATTAAAGTGTATATGGTATATATAGGTACAAGGATCAAAAATAGACTCTTTCACTCATTCTGGTAACCTAGCTAACCTAATTTCATATCACGTAAAAGCCTGTTCCGTTACAATATATGTAAAACAAAGTACACAGAGTACACAATTTTCTAGAAACTATTTTTTTAATTTTGCAAGCATTGACCAAGAACATCAACATATACTGATGCACATATACATCTAAATAAAGTTTTTTTTTAACATGTCAAAGCCTTGACCGGGAAATGAACCCGGGCCGACTGCTTGGAAGACAGCTACGCTAACCACTAGGCCACCAACGCTAGACTAAATAAAGTCTTTGAAGTAGTAAACACTGACAAAAGTGTCTCACTGTTTTTTAAACTATATTCAGTGTGTTGTAATTTGTATTACATACCGTTGTTCATCAAGATAAAATTAAATCTTGTAAATATTTGTGTATTTTGTGAATAGTTGAATAATTAAATTTATTTAACACAAAAAGTTCGTTTTAAGAAATAAAATAAAAAAACATTTGTTTTAGGGAATGTTATTTCTTCATTCAAGTCCTATTAAATATCACGGTCATCTCAACTCAAACAACTGTCTAATAGACAATAAATTTGTACTAAAAATTTCAGATTTTCAACTTAAGCATTTGAGAACAAAATCAACTGCAATTATCTCTAGAGGTAAGAAAAAATAGATATATTTTTTAAATATTTTACTAAGTTTTAAATATAATGTTTTACCAACCCGAAATAGACGAAATAATATGGAAGTACAGTACTGTAAACTCCCAGTGAGCTATATGTAAATTGTCAGTAGTCAAAGTTTTATTGTAATTATAAAATCTTCAAGAAAATGAAATTGAAAGATTAATAAAGATATTCCAACAATAAGCCACTTCATAATTAATTATAGTTTCATTAAAATTCTGGAAATAAAAAAATTATATATGAAAAACAAACTTTGGTAAACATGTGTTATCTTAGATAGAGAAAAAAAATGTAATCTGTACAAAAAAGTTCAAAAGTTGAAGATTCCACTTATGTATAAAAATTCTCTACAGATATCATCAGCCAACATTTTAATAAGACTTCATTGATCTTTTTAAGGCTCGTGCATCATTGAGAGATGTGCTATCTTATTCTTAAAATAATAATGTATATAACATCATTTTTTCATTTATTATTAAAAATCATAAATTAAATATATATAAGTGTTAAAGTATATAATTTCTGTTTCTTGAGTAATTAACTGATTGCTATTAATACTATTTTAACACCTCTACTTACAAGATTATTATGTCAATGAAAAATGACATTTGCATTAGCAGTCTTAGATTTATGTAGGATTAGCAAATATTGCAACTATTTAAATAACGATGAAATGTAATATATTCAAGATAATTGGAATTAAGCTATATATAAAATTGATGGTGTTTAGATCTAGAATGTATTATATTTTACCCTTATTTAAAAACTTGCTTGATATATTACCCTTATATACATCTGGGTTTGCTAATGCAAACACCATTTTGCATTGATATATTAATCTGATAAATACAGATATGCTAAAAACATAGTAACAGCATTTGGTTAGTTAATCAGTAACTCAGAAGTTATAAATATTTTAGCCTGAGAAAAATGAGTGATACCTAATTGAAGTGTCAGCTGACCGCATATGAGAATTTTTTTTTTGTTAGAATAATCTTTTTAAAAAATTACAATAAACTGGCTTCTGTTATAAGCATTATGAAAAGTTCTAACCATTTAACACTGTCTACAGTAGGAAGTTTATTTCAGAATAATCACTTTGGAAGTCAAAAAATAAACACTTAAACTGGAATATTTATAAGCTTAGTATAATATTCTGAGCATGTTTTTGATATCTCTAAAATAATATCATAATCAAATCAATACAACCTAAAAAAAATTTGTACATTAACATTTAACAAATAAAAAAAAAATATTTTTCGATACTATTAAACTTAAGAATGAAAATACTATAAGTCTTACTTTTCACATTATTAATAGCTATGATGTTTTCTCATTATTGTAGGATTGATAAAATGATTACCAGAAGTTTTTTAAAAAATAAAATGATTTTAATATTCTTTATAATATTAGTAATAATTATGTTTTTTTTTTCTAAAATATGTATTAAAAAAAAACTAAATTTGTCTTTAAAACCATCATGCTTCAAGTCTGAAACACACATTAGTTAAATAAATTATTATGGCATCTTTACCTGCATATATTGACTAAAGACATGAAAGATAGTGAAAAAAGCTGCAATAGGACAGTGGTAGTTTTCTCAAAAGCCACAAGTAAAAAGAATGATTAAAAATAAATAACTAGTGGCAAGCCTATAACTTATTAAATTATTCATTAATTGATTTCCCACTCCATTCCTCTGTACAGTTTATTATGATGGCAAAGTGATTAATTTAAGAGTTAAAAGATAATGAAATAAAAGTAATAAAAAGAAAATTTTTACTATTCCAAACATTCTCAGGCAAAGAGAATGACCAAAATGAAACATCAGTGGCAAGCTACAACTAACAAGATATCCATCAATGAACATATGAATTCAAGAGACAAAGATCCCTGAATCTAAGCTCTATCTGTCCCTTCTGTAGATTGAATTATGTGTCTTTCTAAGCCAAAATATTTGCCTATAAATTTTTATTACATTTCAATGATAACAATGAAACAATCTATAATCCAAGTTACATGTAGTAACACCAAATATGTATATTAAATTACAATATCACTAACAATTTTAAAAAAAAGTTTTTATTTAAAGTATATCATTTTTTACTAGCTGCAGTATAAGAATTAGTTAAACTCAAAAATCAATTGTTCCTATCTTTGATAATAAGTTCAATTCCTTAAATCTTGTTTGCATATGAAACTTTACTACTTTTAGTTTATGATTACAAAAAAATATATATATATTTAAGCATAATGTTTAAAATATTTAAAAAAAAGAGTTCATTGTGCAACCAAATGTTGAAACTTATAGAAAAGACTCAATCAACTTCAATATATTTTTTACAACCAAAAATAGCTAATATATGCAGCATTTTCCATCAGATGAGTCAGAAGTAAATGGCCAATATTGTTTTTGTGGAAGAAATCCTAAATATTTTAGATGTTTGCACTTAGGGTACTAAAAAACTGTCATGTAATTCCTCTGATGTGTTCAAGACTATGAGTGGCATCATTTCAATTTAAATCACCTTCAGTAAATGAGAGAACCTTTTTAATACTTCTATTGATATGTCAAGATTACCATTTAATGAAAAGAAATAATCATTTAATTCTACTTTTTTTTTAAATCTTAGTAAAAAAAATAATAGGTTGTTGCTTAGGGGTTCCTAAAAAGTTTTGAGTAGTGGAAATGACAAAATTGGAGTTGTGCTCCATGAGTGTTACATTCCAGAATCATGCTTGAATAAAAAATGAAATCTAAATTCTGGAAGCAGCAAAATTGAGCTATGGTCTACAGATCTTAAGCTTTAAAGTTCACTAATCTATCATTTCTCTAAACTACACAGGACAATATATAATAACTCTTTTGCCAGATTTCATTTCTCGCCTCCAGTCTGATAAATTCCTCATTCATAAAATCTTAGTTACCACTAGATATTATCTATAACAGTAGGACTTTGTATTGTTCTGTCACAGATTGCCCCAAAAAAATTAAAATCATTTTCTTGAATATTATAAGTAACTTTATTATATTATAATAAAAATATAAAAGTCATAATAAATAAGGGATGATGTAAGCCTTATATAAACAGTGCAAAACAGTTTCCTGCCATAAGTAATGTAGCTCAGTAGCAAAAATAATAAAGATTGTAGGACTTTGTATTGTTCTGTCACAGATTGCCCCCAAAAAATTAAAATCATTTTCTTGAATATTATAATATTTACTGAGGCTATAACCTCGATAATATGCATGTAAAAATGCAATAGTAGGGACCTCTACAGGTGTTTTAACCACAATCTTATGCTATGGAAGAAAAGGGTTTCCCTCTTTTCTTCCATAGTGTAAGCTTGTGGTTAAAACAGCTGTAAAGGTCCCTATTATTGCATTTTTACATGCATATTATCGAAGTTATAACCTCAATAAATATTACTTACGTAATCAATGTGCATTTAATAAATTTATAAATACAACTTTAAATTACTTTAATAGATTTCTAACTATAAAATCTTTCCATTGACTCATTGTAAATCGAAAGATTTCACGAGTATTAATGTGTAATAAGAAATGTGAGCTTAATCAGTGAAGTATCGAATAGCTTCACGCTCGCAGATCTAACCGCTTCAGCTTCACCTATTTAAATAGAAAGTAGGTTGAAGTAAAGAAGGGTTCCCCTCTTTTCTTCCATAGCATAAGCTTGTGATTAAAACACCTGTAGAGGTCCCTACTATCGCATTGAATATTATAAGTAACTTTATTATATTATAATAAAAATATAAAAGTCATAATAAATAAGGGAAGATGTACGCCTTATATAAACAGTGCAAAACAGTTTCCTGCCATAAGTAATGTATCTCAGTAGCAAAAATAATGAAGATTCTATAGTCTATTCTCAGATGAGCACAATAAATAAATAGTTGAATGAACTAAATGGAAGTGTTGTTTACAGTCTATTATCTAGTTGCTTAAACATCATAATTATAGTGAGTAATTAATTTTATAATTATTTTTAATAGATAGCTAGCAAATCACACAGAATTTTCTTTACACCCATGTACTTGAGATAAGATGAATCACATCTAAAACATGCTGTGATGGGATGAGCCAAAGAAAACCTCCCCATCCCAAGTTTTTCCCCTATTTTTCTCTATTCTGCTCCCTCCTATTTCCACAATATCATCTTTGTCCACTCCATGGCCTTTGTATCTATATCCTCCTTATATTTTTCCAATCCCAGCATGAAAACCAAGAATGCCCCCTCTTTGTATGATCACTTAGTCTATATTTATTCTGTCTCAATAATGTGATGTGCTGTGGCTTTTTTTTCAGAGTCAGGAATCTCTCAGCCACTATGCCTACAAAAACTTGTTAGCCACCTTCCCTTTCCATCCCTCATCCTAAGTTTTTCCCATATTTTTCTTTATCCTGCTCCATCCCATTTCCACAACATAATCTTTTTCAACTCCATGGCCTTTATATCTAAATCTCCCATATCTTTTCTTAAACCCAGTATAAAAATCAGGAACCCATTTTTTGTATAATCACTTTGTTTATATTTATTCTTCCACAACTTCATTGTTTGTACCCTTTTTGTTTACTTGCAAATATTTACATCCAATTAACAGATGTGATGTGATGCATTGTGACTTCTTAAATGAAGCAGGAATCTCTCAGCAGCTATGCTCAGAGAAACCTGTTAGCCACTTTACCTTCCTTTTCCATTGTCCACCCTAAGCTTTCCCATAATCTGCTCCATCCCATTTCCACAACATAATCTTTGTCAACTCCATGACCTTCATATCTAAATCCCCCTTATCTTTTCCCAAACCTAGCATAAAAACCAATAACTCACTTTCTGTATAATCACTTTGTTCATATTTAATCTTCAATAACTTCATTATTTGTACTCTTTCTGCTTCCAAGCATTTACATTGAAGTCACAGATGCCTAATATTTTCTATGCCTTCCTTACACAACTTGCAGACTAAATCACCCATATATTTCCATTTACATGTATATTTCCTTGTTGCTAAAGATCCCATTTGAGCCTTAAACAATAAACTACTTTCCTTACTATTATCATAAATTAACTCACACCCAATGTTCTGTTTACTTTTATATATATTTAAACTCATTTTACTCTCCATACTAGTTCTCCATCTCTCCAACTCCCTATTCTTTATTAATGCATCTATTCTTCTATCCCACTTCTTACCACTATAGCACTCAACAATCCTCCTAACACAATCATCCCACCTTTTGTACAAGTATAGTGGCATAACTTCTTTATCCAAATCTTCTGCATAACGCATTGCCTTTCTCACCCATCTTGTTGCCTGCCCTTTACTTGTAACCCAATTAAATACTATTTTGGCTATTCTTTTATTATCCATAAACTGCAATCTACTGAACATTTTCAATTTGCTTTTTGCATCCCTCATATAAAAACTTGACCATCCCATTTCTTTTTGAATTGCCTCCTTTGCTGTCCACACCTCAGCATCTAATGCATGTCTTCCTACTTTTCTTTGTACTTTTTCTAAGCAATCTAATACTCCTTTACTAACACATAATGCATCATTGCCATATGTTAACCCTGCTACTGCCACAGATGTGGTCAGGTGAGATGTAGCACCCTCTAAAGCTTTTAAGAATTTCTTTTATCAGCTATAAAAACTTTGTAAACTAAGCAGAATTTTTTCATTTCAACAATATTTAGTAAAGAACAAAGTTATAATAAAGTGAGGAAAAGGAGGGATTTTCCCAGAATATAATCAGTCATATAAATATCCATAATGTTACCTGTTTTATTTTAAACAAAATTAATTAAACCTCAACATGAGTTGTTAATATTGCCCATATTGGGCATAAAATTAAAGTGACTATTATTAATCTTAGAAAACAATTTTATCAAAACAGGAATTTTGAGATCAATGTATAATGACTAATATTAAAATAAATACATTTGCGCATACAAATAATGTATATATTCTGTAATCAAAATATTTATTTAGCTCTTCTATGGTACGCTCCAGAGCATTTGAGAGAATATGAAGAAAAGTCTGTCAATACAGTTGGTAGTCAGATTGGAGATGTTTACTCATTTGCAATAATTATTCAAGAAATAACAACCAGGAGTGGTCCTTTTCATCTGGATACAGAAGATATAATTACTGGTAAAGCTTAGAAAGTATTTTATCTTAGTAAAATTTAAAGTATTTTTAATTATTCTGTTTAAACGATATAAGTAAATATAGCATCTATAAATTCTTTTTTTGCAACCCAAACATTTTTTAGGACCTCCTCCCAAAGGATGAGGAATCCTGAAAGAATAGTCAATATTAATTACTGTCAATTAAAGATGTTTTGGTTTTTGTGATTTTTTCTTATCAGATAAAAATAGTTAACTTTATTCAGCTACCTAAATCAACTACCTGAAAAAATTCTAATTTTTTTTTTTTTTAATCAGCCTAAAAATTTTCGCCCATAAGTTAAAATGTTCTGAACCAAAATCAAATGTTAAAATGATTTGAACCCAGATCAAAACCATTGCATAAGAATGTACTAATCAGTGTAGTGTGAGCTCATGAATATGTATAATAGATTTCATATATTGCATGATAAGAGCTGAAATTTAAAAAAACGACCTCGTCAGTTAGGTTACATTTTTTTCAATGTCGGTAGCTGTATATTTCAAGTATAAGGGTGATCATTAATTTTAAATAATATTATAAACAAGACAAGAAAGAAGTAAACATTTAAAAAACATGAAGATTATTATGTAACTATATAAATTAATATTATAGATATATTTAGACTTTAATATATTTAAGTTTATGCTTAAAGTTAGAAACTCGTAATTTTTTATGTATTTATTGAAAAGGATTTAATTTATAATAAATGCTTGTTAAAAAATGCATTTTTTCACGTAAATGTATGTATTGTGTAATGAATCATATAATATAAAGACAGCACAGTTCATTTCATGTTCTATGTTTGAATCTGGGCTAGATCAGAGTTTAAACATTGTCAGATTCCATGAAACTTTTTTCCCCCAAATACTTACATCCAACTCAGATATCTATCTGATATTGGACAGTAAATTAGTATATGTTTTTAACTAAAAATAAGCTAAGTTGAAAAAACATTCAAACTGTTACTATCCAGAAAATGATAAGTTAGATAAATGATGCTTTTTACTTCATTGTTTTTATAAAATCTATTGGAAAGGTTTTTCCTCTGCAGTGTGCTTTTTAATGACAGCTTTATCTTATTTATATATATAATTAAAAGAGACTTGAACTCAGACTTTCAAGATCCCTACAGTTATGCACTCCATCTTATATAATATACACAAGACCACATACAAAAATGATATCAGTTGTATGTATTTCATGCTGAAGCAGCACTCGTTAGTTGGTCCAGATCACCATCTCCCACACATTATATTTGAATATTATATATATACAATAGTAAAGGTGATGAATCTTAAGCACTGCGGAAGTAAATAATTGAATTGTTCTATAATTGCTATGCTTGATAAATTTTGCTATAAGAAAATTCCACTATTTTTATAAGAAGAATTATCTTAAACAGCTACAGGAGGAAGTATTAAGAAAGCTGAGTTATTTAAGACAAATTGATTTAAATTTACTAACAATTGGATTTATAGAACAACTCTATTTTTATTTACTTTAAAACTTTGCAAACAAACATCAAATATGTAATATAGATAATTACAGTGCTTAATATACATAAAAGTCTAAATGACAAATTTTAATCACCATTAACATAAATTAGCAATTCTGAACCTATGGTAATATGTACCACAGGTGTTATGTGATGGAATTACAGATAATATATTCAAATAATGTAAAATTGGTATAAAAGAGAAATTAAAACTATATTGCCATTATATTAATTATTGCCTTCATCAGTTCTTTGTCATAGACAAAAATATCCAAGCTTATTGCACTCTAGGTCGTATTATTTTGGCACCATTTGTACAATTGTCTACACAACGTTTTTTTTTTTTTTTTTTTTTTTGGAATTCAGAGAAAAAATGATTTTAAAAAAATTGCAGATAAAACTAGTAATTTTTTACTATCATTTCACACCAACTATTTATGCAGAAAGTGATTTTTAATATTATATTTAAAAAACAATATTAATACTTGAGTCTAATTTACACCTAAACTAAGCAACATAGAGCCTGTTATTAAAAAATTGCATTTTGCAAAAAGCTCAAGATTCTCATTAATTTTTTATTCTATAATTTTTATATAATAATTTTGGAAATGCTATTTAATAATAATATATATTTAATTCCTAAATAAATTAAATATTTAACAATTATTATATCAATTATGTTTTGTTTACCAACAACTAAAATAAATATTTTTATCTATTTTTTTATTTTGATGCTGAAATTTTGGTTGTTTTCTCATCCTTGGTGTTCACCTCAAGATGTCGCTATTTCTAGGTAAATTCGTAGAAATATACCATTTCACCGGCCTCCACCCAACAAAAGAGGAAATTTTCTACATTATAAATGCAGAAAAGTCCTCACATTATGTTGGACGGAGGTAGCAACAGAAGCCAACACAAATGAGACTTCTTTCTATGATAAAACACAGAAAGAGTTCCCGATGGCTGCCGGTTATGGCTTTTTTTTCTATGCTAAAAGCAAAGAAAAAGAAATAAGAAATGCCTTGATCAGCTGCGATAGTAGTCAATTTTGTTCATCATTTTCTCGTAATAGTAGAATATCTATTTTCTCTATAGTTTCGTGTGAGAATGTGTGTATTTGAAGCAGTCGTAGTTTTTTAAAATTTGATAAGACAATCTATTTTTTTAATGTGTTGTAACTTACTTTACTGTTGTAAGTTTAGTAATAATGTCCTGAAGATTCCATTACGAATGGGTAACCCTCAAAAATTGCTTTTAAGGGTGCAAAATGGAAAAAAAATTAAGGATCACATGAAAAGTACCATTTTCACGAGAATTTGTCCGTGACCAGTTACTTTTGCTATACTGTATATATATACACACAAACAAAAACAATCCAGTGTCTAATTATTAGGAATTACTTGTCCAAAAAAGAAAATTAGTAGGGTATTATTATTATTATTTTTTTGTTACATTTATTATTTCAAAATAAGATTAGTTTTTATATCTACACACTAATAAAAACAACCCAATTCCTGCTTAATTACTGTCTTAAAAAAAAAAAAAGAAAACAAATTCAATGGGGTTTGGTTTTTATCAATGAAGTATTTGAATTACGGTATTTTTTATATATACATAAGATTTACCCAAAAAAAAAAAAAAGAAACCCACTTTCTGATTAATTACTGTCAAAAGAAACGTAAATTAGTCAGCTATCATTTTTAAATTTAGTATTTCAATAATGGTACGCTTTTTATATAGACAGAGTTAACAAAAACAACCCACTTTCTGATTCATTACTGTCCCCCCCCCCCCAAAAAAAAGAAAACGGAAATTAGTCGGGTATCATTTTTCAATTGAATCTTTCAATCATGGTCCTTACTAATAGTAGTTGGGTATCAATTCTAAATTGTAGTATATAAATGACGTTACTTTTGGTCGATTTAGAATTATGTCTTGCTTTTTTAATAAAAATAATTGATTTTTACTTTTGACCAAAAATACCATAACTTTAAAAAAAGACACACATAAAGTCCAACCAAAAAAATAAGAAAAAGCCCTGTAACTTTAAAGACACATGCACAAACTCAAAAACAATCTAAGATTAATAAACATTGACTTATTACATCTTGCTTTTGAATCAAATGATTGATTTACTCTTGCAAAAAAAAAAGTACCATAACTTTAAAAAGACACCCATAAAGTCCCCAAAAAAATATTAGAAAAAGCCCCATAACTTTAAAGACACACATGCAAAGTCAAAAACAAGATAAGGTTAATAAACATTTACTTATTACGTCTTGCTTTTGAATAAAAGTATTGATTTACTCTTGCAATGCAAAAAAAAAACCGTAACTTTAAAAAGACACACATAAAGTCCAAAAAAAAAAAAGTTAGAAAAACACCGTAACTTTAAAAAGACACACACAAACTCAAAAAACATGATAAGATTAATAAACATTTACAAAAATGAAAAAAACTAACATCATATAATAGTATTAGTTAGTAGAATATTTTATTATAAATCTAAGAAATCAGATCTTTTTAGATCAAATCGATCATTTAGGTCGGGCCCTGGAATTGTTATATGTATATGTTTTCGATTAGCATCAACACCATCTCTAGGTAAACACCAAGGATGAGAATACAACCAAAATTTTTTATAAATGATAGTGATATAAAGAAATTTTGATATAATATTGTAGAACACAGAACCCAAAGTTTAGTGCTGCTAATTAAATAATTGATCTGCCATCTAGTTATTGTGCTTGCTAACTTTTTGCAATAAGAAAGTGACCTTTTTACAGCATTTCATGATTATAAGTGGAGAATTATCTTGAATATCTATAGCCAGAAAAGTGAGTATTAAATCAACTAAGATTTTTAAGGCAAATTGTTTACAGACTTTTTTAAAATGAGTAGAAATAGCTCTGCTCTATAAATTAAAATATCAGTTGATTAAAATCAATTTGATTTAAATGTGCCAGCTGTTTTAATTCTTGCTCTTTGACTCTGGTTGTTCAAGATAATTATTCATGTAAAAATCTGGGAGCACAATAAGAAATGCAATTTATAAAATATAACAGATAGAGAGTAGCTCAATTATGTATATTAATAATGCTTGAATTTTGGCACTTCTTATATATATATATATATATATATATATATATATATATATATATATATATTGTACCAGATCAAAACTTTTTTCATCTATTATTTTTTTATATTTATGTTTATATAGGTCTTGGTTACTAAAGGGTTTTTGAATCATTTATACTATACATACAAATATAACAGATTAACATTTGTGATATGACCAAATCACTCTCTCCTTTTTAATTTAATAAATAAATACTAGAAAAAATGTGATTATATTTCCTGATCAATCTAATCCTGAGTACTATTATATATGATATAAAAGAGAACTATAACTTAGTAAAAGCTTTAATTTATTTGTTTCAGGCATTAGTGTTCAGTGGACTGTATTAACTGAACACACCATCACAAGGTTAATAAATAAAAAATTGAATTTATCTCTCTTCTTTCTAATTACAGTATTTTTTTTGTTATCGGATTTCTATTTATAAAGATTTAATGTATTAGCATTCATACATGGAGGAATCTAAATAATAAAGATTGCTGAATTTATATTACCACATACATTTAATAAACAAGTAAGTACATACTATAAATACAAAATTATTTATTAATACTACTCTATTGAATATTATTAAATGTTAACATGTAGATACATTACATAGAATAGATATATATAACACAATCTTAATTACAAATTTAATTAGGTATTCTGTTGACAATAATAGTTTAGTTCATTAAAAGTTTACATTAGTAGTTCAGAGAAACATTAAAGTTAGGTATATGACTCTCATTAATCTTAGCTATTATTTCTTTGATTGGATTTCATGATTGGTATAATAGGTGCTTACCATGGCCATGGGATTCTTATTTCTACTAACTATGGAATCCATTAGGTCTGTTTGAATGGGTTTTTTTTCATATTAGCTTGCTAGGATCTTGGTATGTAGGCATGGTGTTTTAAATCAAGGTATGCTCTCAACTTTAGGCTAGTAAAAAGGCATCAGCAACCATATATGTTTAGCAGTGCATTTGGTTTGAATTATACCCACAGGTAAAAGTAAACACAACAAAACATTCTTATATAGCTTTATGAATCTTTCACTATTTTCCACCACTCACTGAAGATTACAGGATTCCAATTTTCTGAATTCATGAACAATATTAATAAAGCAAAGTGCCTTTTTATACCACTGGTTTGATTCCATCATACAAGTACCTATTCACACTTTTCTTTATCTCTTCAGGAATTTAATTTCTCTGCAAAGCTTATTTTAATTAATTTACAATATTAATAATAACTTACATACAATACATGGTTTTATATTATCTTTAATATAGCATTCATTTTTAGTTTGTGAACTAATATCCTTTCATCAACCAAAATAAATGAATATTTTACAAAATTTAAATAAGGTTTGATTTTATACAATCTAACTTTTTTTTCTTGTTTCATTTATTTTCATATTGGCAAGTGACATTCAGGTCAGCCATATTTAATTAAGGAGAAGATATATGCCTATTTTCCCCTCTAATTTCAGTTAATTGCATTTTTTCTTATCCTAAAAGAAATCTTCATGTACATTTTCTTTGATTATCAGGGTAGTTATACTAGAAATAATAAATCTTATTTATTAAATAAAAATCTACATTTTTTATATATTATTATTATATTTTATAAAATATGCTTTTCTCTCAGTAATCTTCTTTCATGGTAGAATGCCAACATACATTAGACCAAAAATAATGGCAGGTATTGGTTTTATATATATATATATATATATATAAAACCAAACCTGCCTAACACTATACTAGCAAAAATAAAAATGCAAAACCATAAAACAATACAATACTACATTAAATTCAAAAATTTTACCAAAATCCTTTCACAACCATGGTTTCATCTACTACAAATAGACCTTCTCAAGTGAAAATCAAACTATAAGAAATAACAAATATATACACACAATCAAACCTTCCCATAATTTATTTCAAACTCCACCTTCCCTTAATATCAAAAGAAGTCTTCATAAGATTGATAGCCTCAGAATCAAGAAGATTTATCATCAAAGTCTCCTTTATTCTTCTTTTTAACTCATTCTTTTCATAAAAATTAACCGAAGCATTGTCAAATAATATTGTATGACCTGTATTCAATTCATGAATATATAAAGCTGAGTTATGATACTTATTTTTTATGAAAAGAATGAGTTAAAAAGAAGAATAAAGGAGACTTTGATGATAAATCTTCTTGATTCTGAGGCTATCAATCTTATGAAGACTTCTTTTGATAGTAAGGGAAGGTGGAGTTTGAAATAAATTATGGGAAGGTTTGATTGTGTGTATATATTTGTTATTTCTTATAGTTTGATTTTCACTTGAGAAGGTCTATTTGTAGTAGATGAAACCATGGTTGTGAAAGGATTTTGGTAAAATTTTTGAATTTAATCTAGTATTGTATTGTTTTATGGTTTTGCATATATATATAGTAGGCACTCTATACTTTATATTTGATCATTTGTTCGCAAAGTTTTAAAATGAGTAAAAGTAGCTCTCCTTTATAAATTAAAATATTAGTCAATTCAAATCAATTTGCCTTAACTTTCTCAGCATCATTTAATTTTAAGAATCTCTACAGGAAAATTGAATTAAACTTTCAATTTTGATTGGTCAATTATAAAATCAGTAGAAAAAATATATTTATTTATCTTTTAAAATTATATTTGTTTTAGTTTATTTTTTAAAACTCAAATAAATAATTTGTCAGATTATTAAAGTAAATAAAAAAAATTAAAAATACATTTCTATTTATAATTGATGAAAATAATCTATAGTGGTCAACATAAAATCTATTTTTGTCATCCAATTGTAAGATAGTCATGTGTCACTGATTTCTTTTACAATTTATCTTTTTGTAAGAGTAAATATTTTCTAATAAAATGTGAATTATTATTTTTTAAATAATTAACATTAAATAAATATTTTGTGAAAAAAAAAAGATAAATGTGTAAAAAAAAAAAGTACAGAAAATATATGTTTTCATTTTCAAAATCAAAATGAAGGAATAGAACTGTCAAAATTGATAAAAGGCTCTTTCCTGCAGAAAGAATAAGGAACAACCAATCAGCATCTTCCAAAAGCAGGTATATGAACTTTGTAATAGCATTAAATTTAAATATTATTGATTTATTAGTTTTAAAAAGTCTAAAGATGGCAGCCTTAGTCGGTACAATTTTGTCTATAAAAAAATCAGCAAAACAATGCTAAAAATAGCTATTAGAGAATGAATTAAAGTCCATGCTGTTATACCATTAAATACTTTAGTTTATTTAGCATTACTCCTTCAGCTGTTATTATTCAAGATTATTATTCATGTAAAAATCTTAAAACAAGTGTTAAAAATTTCCATATTTTTATGCAAAACGTCGTGAATGCAACAGATAGAGGGCATCTCAATTATTTATATTAATAGTGCTTGAAATTTATCACTTCAATTGTTACATATATGTGTGTGTAAAAATTACAGGATAATTTTCAAATACTATAAATAAAAAATTGAAATGCCTTGTAGCTGCTGCATTTATTAACTTTTTTTATAATAAGAAAAAGACCACTTCTTGCAGAATAGGGCAATTTCTATTCATTTTAGATTATAAATTAATGTCTTAATTTTAAATTAGTACATGATAAATTACAATTCTAAATATATGTAAAAAGGATTTTAAAATACTATTAATAAATATTTGGAATACCAACTAGATACTGTGTTTAATAACTTTTTACAGTAAGAAAGTGGCCTTAAATATATTGGTTGGTTTAATATCTGCTTCTCTGGCTGCTGAAGTTCAAATTTTTCATATATAAAATATTGGAGTATAGTAAGAGTTTTCTTACTATAAAAAATTATTGAACATGGCAATAGAAAACATTTCTATTATTTATTATAAATTTTATATACATTCAACATTTAATAGAGAAATAAGTAATAAGTATGGCTAAAGCAAGATTAAAATAAATTTGTTTACTAATCTGCTGAGAAAACTTTTGACACAGAGTGTTTGTTTCAAAGAATAAGTGGTAGATAATTAGCAGAGTGTAATAGTAATTCCAATTATAAAAGATTAAACTTGGCAGTGTTCAAGAGATTTTTATAATAACCACTTACATTGTCAGATTAAATTACCAATGTCTATTGAGGGGAATACTATTGTCTCATATATTTATTGCATGTGTGGAGTTAATTATGTGCCAAGTCTTTTTTATTTTGCATTTTTTATAGTTACTCTCAGGGCAAATAATCCTGGTAAATGCAGGTTTAAAAGAATGACCCGCAACTCTCTTGTGCTCCAAAAACACTGAGCAGTATGGTGAATTCATTTTTGCTCTATTAAACAAATAAACATACTAGGGAACTTTTGATTTCAAGTTGGCATTGGTTATTTAATCTGACAATATAGGTGGCGCTTCACAGTTATCTATTATGCATGCAATTATGCAAATCTCTTGAACACTGCAAGTTTAATCTTTTATAATCGGAATTATTATCACACTCTGCTAATTATCTACAGTTGTGCTTTGAAATAGACACTTTGCGTTGAAAGTTAACTCAGCAAATTAATAAACAAGTTATTTTAATCTTACTTTGGCCATACTTATTACTTATCTCTCTATTACATATTTTCTATGGCTTTAAACTTCTGCTATACATTCAATATTGTAATTATTAATCATTTATATATGTGTATGATTTGATATAAAATCACTAAATATGTATGTGACATGGTGACAAATAATCTTAATACTTATAAATAAATATTTGTTTTGCTTGAAGGAATAAAATCCCATCACCTAAGACTAACTTAAAGCATTAATAGATTGTTTTCAAATTAAATGTTTGTTGTTGCTGCTGTTGTTGTTGTTTTTTTAAATAAATTATGGTAAGTATAAAAAGATAAAATATTTTACAGTCTTCTAAAGACTCAGCGACTCTTAGGGTGATTAACTGACTTGGAATATTTATCTCTGTCTTCTATTAGATTACAGCTTATTTACAAAAAGTAATGCTGATGACGCGAGTGTAGTCATATAAAATTATTCATTTGTATAGAAAAAGCATTTCTTGTTTATTATATTTTGTAAGCAAATCTAGAATGCAATTTAACTTTAAAGAAAACTTTGCTGTTTATATTTAAAAAAAATTCACAATTCATAATTGATAGTACATTTATTTATTTGATATAAATTATATAAACTGGAAAATATATATATATAATTTGATATTAGCAATAATTTCATATTCTGAAAATTATATCGCAAGTTATATAATATACAACATATATATTTATATATTCTGCATAAATTTTAAAAAATAATTATAATAATACTAAAAAAAAAAAAAATTATAATCACTTTTTTTTTTCATGTGTCAAATGCGTTGACCGGAAAGCGAACCCGGTCCAGTTGCTTGGAAGGCAGCTACGCTAACCACTAGGCCACCAACGCTTGATAGTTATAATCATATTTAACAAAAAAAAAAAAATCCCAATCAACTTGTGCGTTTTTACGTACTTTTTTATCACTTAGATCAGGGGTGGACAATTTTTTTGGCTCAGGGGCTGCAGAGGTTGTTGGAGGGCCGCATCAGGGGCCACTTTGTGGAAGCGAAGGTTAGTGGAGGGTCATACATTTTTTTCATGACACAATAAACACACTGCTTTATTCCTTGTATTACCAAAGAAATATTTGTTTGTCCATTCTTTATTAAACACACAACATTCATCGCCGATTTTACATTTTTTCAGAGGATTCATGGTTTCACTAAAGTTGGAAATGTATATATTTGCTAATCAAAGACAAAATTGAAAGTAACCATATCAACTGGAAAAGCACTGAACATCATATCTACACTGTGCATGTGTATTGATGTGGCCATCATAGTGTAAAATACGAGATGAATCTTCAGTCACGCAAGGAAAGGAAATTTCAGTTCAAGGCATATTTTTCTGATTGTCTTGGAGGGTCGCATAAAAACTCTTAGCGGGCCACATGTGGCCCTCAGGCCACTATTTGCCCACCCCTGACTTAGATGTGTCAGATGACGTTTTTGGTCGTTTTTGAAATTCAAAATGGCAGAGGTCACATATTAAAAGAGCACCTAATATTCAATATTGCTATTGTTAATATAATGAGACTATTATTGAATGAATTGTTAAAGGTTTATAATATGAACAGTGAACATGGCCAGAATAATTGTATTATGTCTGTTTGAAGTTAAAAGATAACTTATATCACATCCTAATTATTTACTAAATTAACATAGTGATCATTGATTATATATATATACTTTATTTTATATATGACGGCCAACGATATTGTCTGGAATTTAAATTTGTATAAAAATTGAAACTTTTTTTCAAAAAGCCAAACATTTTAAAACAATTTAAAAAAAAAAAAAAAATAGTTATTCTATAGCCAACTCAGTAAAAAATATAATAATTGGTTACTAATAAATAGATATCTAGCTATTATATTTAAAAATAAAACAAATAAAATTCATAATGACAATGGCATTTCAAAGATAACCAATCTGGTATGTATTATCTTCTTCATAATTTTTTGAGGATGAAATGTGATGGGTCTTTTGTCCTATTGTGAAGTACTTAAAACCATTTTATTTTTTAATTTTATATATATATTGTAATGAAATGAGTCCTGGCCTTACATGATAGTAGACTTGATAGGTTGTCTGAGTGGGTGAGAAAACTTATCTAGGATTTCCAAATATATAGACTCATGTCCATTCCAATTTCATTCCTGGAAGATGATATATTAACACACAAACATGTCAAAAAATCTACCTATATACTCATCTCCTTTATCCATTTTGAGCTTCCATTAATCCCAGAGTTTGAACTCAGGGAAAATCCGTATAATATTCTACTTCAGAATTATCAATATCAATATTTGTAATGTTCAAGATTGTGACAAATTGAGAACCGAATTTAGAAAAAATTCAAACGACAGTCTTTAGTTTAAAATCATATATTTAACAAATTTATTTACAATTAACATAGTTTAGGCAATGAGATTATAACAAAAGTAAATAATTTATTTGGATATCGATAAACATTCTTTGATTATTATGGTTAATATCATTGATCCACCCCGTTTTCCTTCAAAGAATAATTATCCAATATTAATATTAACACAAAAAATTAAATTATAACTTGTTGATATTTAAATTTACATTTGCTTGCTAATTTGAACTTGATCAAAATCTTGATTCATTATTTCCAATAAGTTTATTGATGCGTTCATATCAATAATATGGTGGCAATATGAAATCACCCATTTTATTATGATTGGTTACTACAAAGACCATTCACACTAAAGATAATTAATCATATATATCAAAAACAAATAAATAAATGATGAAATGATTAGTAATAACAAAGAACAGTGTCATTGTATAAGTGTTAGCATATAATTAATAATAGGATAAAATCTTACCTCTCCCCTGGTGATGATTAAATTTATCCACAAGCAAGTTCACAGCAGGACCTATATTTTATTTCAATTTAATATAAAACTAATAGTGCTTTTCCTTTTCTAATCTATTTACAGTTTACTCCCCACCCTTTCGATCTATGATAAAAGAAAGGAATAAACGAAAAATTATATATGAAAAAAATAAAAAATATAATGTTAACTTAAAGATCAATTAAATTTAATTTTTCCAAACTTCAAAACTTTTTTAAATTTTTTTCTTCTCCTTTTTTTTTTTGTTTGAAAAAAAAATAAAGGGGGGAAAGAAAAAAAAAATTAAAAAATTTTTATTAAAGATCAATTAAAATTCCATAAGGAAAATGTCCTCTGACCAGTTCATATTTCAATTGGTGGGGTTCAAATATTCTAGAACACATCTAATGGTGATCAGCATTTCTCTGTTTGTATGGCCTGCTTTGAGGTGTTGAGTTGCAGTTTCACATCTAAATAGGAAAGTTGATGGTGTTTGCAGCATAGATGAATGATTGGATTAAATTTGGTTTTGGCAGATACAGCTTCATGGGTGATGACTTTTCTTCTCCCAATGTAACTTCACACTTAGCAACACATGGTTGTATGTATTTCTATAAATGTAGTTAATAAAAGTTCTTGAGTGAATTTAAAAGCAAGATATTTACTGTTTGTAATCTCAAATTAGAATTGATCTACTCTCCAGAATAGTTTAAAGTTGTTTTTGAGATTTTTAAAATCCCTTAGTTGTCTGGGTTTAAATCCATATGTTTTTAATTTAACTTTACTCCATATTCTGTGAGCTATTTTTGTTTAATGCTTTTACTTTGATGACAGTAGACTTTTCTGTTCAAATGCAAATTTGATTTTTCTGCTCAAAAAAAAGTAGATCTTGGTTAGCCGATGAGAGTTTTTGATCTGATTTTTGAGAAGAAGGTCGTTTGTTTATATCTTTTGCTAATCACCAAAATGAGGTTGTTCAATTTGGACATGAATTTGATTAGTTATTTATATCATTTATTATAGATCATATATATGTGATAGATTAATAATAAAAAATTTGTTATTTCTTTTCTTTAAGTATTTTTTATTTTCTTGCTTGTGTTTAAACTTGATCATCCTTTACTTGTATTGTTGTAATGTGTGTGAATTAAGCAACAATTGATAAGCGGTTTTTAACAAAGGTATGTATTAGTGTCTACATTTTATGGTTTAGTTTAGAAAGCATATTTATCATATGTTTAATTATAAAAATAAATTAAACATTTAACTGTAAAAACAATTGTTTCTCTGCTACAGTGCTTGTGACTACTTTCATCTTTTGAATAATAAGTTTTATTTAATTTGTATTCTCATTATACATATAGTTTGCTTGGTAAGGTTGCTTTTAATGGTTTTGGAGGAGTATAAGACCACATCTTACAATATGTTATAATAAGATCAACAATGTTAAATCAATATGTAATATTTTTTGAACAATAAACTCTCCTGGCATTATTTATATTAAATTTTTTAATTAAATATCTCTAATATCAGAACTAATATGTATAAGAAAATAAATTCACTTTTAATTGTAGTCTAAACTATATATAAGATAAGCAAATTTAAACACTATAAATTACAAAATTGAACATTTAGCTCAATGTAGTTTTTTTTATAGCTTTATTTAAATTATCTTTAACTCATATCCATAAAGTAAAATCCCTAAGTATTCAATTTAATAACCCTTCTAAAAGACTTACATCATAAATATATAATAATTTTTTGTAACAATGAATTGGAAATTTTTCCTTGTGGATAGAGTTAAAACTGATTTCAATAAATTTATATAAACATTTATTTTTATTATCTAAATTTATATTCCTTACATGCATATAACTGTGGTTAAAAATCAATTTATTTTCTTCTTTATAGTAGATATGTTATGTTATTATGAGATGATTAAGTGAATTTAAAATATAGCTAATGCGTGGAGAGTTCATCATTGCAAAAATATTATATATTTAGCACCGTTTAACTTTATTATTATATAGTATGAATTAAATTATTTACAAGATTGCTAAACTGAATGCTTAGGCATTCTGCTCTGTGATAATGAGTTAAGTCTGATTTAAATAAAGCTATACTTAAGGTCTATATCAATTATAGATTTCATCTCATAATTTTCAATATTTAAATCTGCTTTCCTTATTACAGGTATATATTTTGGGCTGCAATTCAAAATGAATTTATTTTATTCTGTATAAAGATTAGGTGATATATTACATGGTCTTTAATTAAATTTAATACAATCAGTACTTACTAAGTTCATATTTTTAAAAACATTATATATGTAAATACATAGTCACAAGTTTCAAAACATAGGCTATATTCCTTCCAGAGATCCTCTTAACCAAGTAAAGATCTGCTCTTTTCTGAAATTACTTTATAATCTTCTTTCATACTGTTTTCTGATTTACAATCATCTAATAACTTTCATCACTAACTTTTTTTTTTATCTCACGTTAGTAAAAGCTGTTTCATTAATTCCAATTTTCTGTTCTCTTATTCTCCCATTTTGTTAAAAAGGTCTAAACAAAAAACTTTAACTTTTTCAATATCTTCTTTAATTTGTTTTTCTTATTTATCATAAAATTTGTCATGATTCTTTTTGACATTTTATAATCACAAGTATTCTGTCATTTGCTTTTTGGTATTTTTGCTCTTACCCTTAGTATTCAAAACTCCTATTATTTCACTAAATAATAATCAACTCCCTTATAGTTTTATCATCCATCTTTTGTAATATACTTCTATTTTTGTTCTTATAAAACTCTAAAGTTTTTATTCATTTTCAGAACTCTTTTACCCTAATCAACTTATTTATCCCCTTTTCCCCACTGCTTGTGATTATAAACCTATAATATATTATCCTGTACATTTATTCCATATAAATACATAGAAATAAATTTTCTATCTATTAATTTTGCATATCGTAAGATCTTTCTAGCCTATCACATTTGCTGATCTTTTTACACAATCCAATTAAACACTCATTTTACTAATCTACCTTTATTATATATTGTAGTCTTCCAAACATTTTTAATTTGCTTTTAATTTCCTCATTTAAAAAAAAAACCCACCCCAATTCACTTAGATAATCTTATTTGGTGTCCATAGTTTCCTGCTCACTGACTAACAATTTACTTCTTTGAGAATTCTATCAAAAAAATTCAGTCTTCTGCAAACACAAATCAGAGCTCTCAAGTGTCCTCTATTGAGTTTTTTGAGAAATAAAATCTATCTATTTCATCTAATATTTGATATTATAATGATCTCGGTCGAGATATTTCAATTTTGCAATTATAATGTTTATATTTTAAGGAAAAGAAAAATTATAGAGGCATATGTGATAATATGTTGGACTATTTCCATCATCTATAAATAAATGTTTAATGTATAGAAAATTTTAAACTTTATTTAAACTTTTCAAAAACAAACAACTTGTTAATAATAATACAAATAGACAACACAGGTCTATTTGTGTGTTATTACTAACAGGTTGTTTGTAGTTGAAAAGTTTAAATAAAGTTCAAAATTTTCTATACGTTCAACATTTAATGATAGATGACGGAAATAGTCTATATTATTATGCTTAATATACCATCATCACAAACCTTCAGGTAAATAAAGAGGCACATTTTTAAATATGATAAATTAAATTCTGCTTTATACAGTGAGAAAATATTGAAAATATTAAATATAACTTTTCATGCATTTTGATGCTGAATGTTTTTGTCAGAAGACACTCATTATTTTCAAAATAAAACTGAGAATACAAAATTGAATATTTCAAAATGCACTCAATTAAATTCTACTATATTTTTTTGTTCATTATTGAGTCTACATTATTATGAATTATGTCTCTTTAATTTTGTTTTCTCTTATTATGTTCAGTGCAAACCACTATATGTCTTTCGATTTGAAAACATGATCAAATATTCTTTTATGTTCTTATTAAATAAGCAACATATTTGAGTAAATATATATAAATTAAGGGAAATTTGTAATTTATAATGTGTGACTTTAATGAAATTTTGATTTTTAGATTTTAGCTGTAAATGCTATTGGAAAAGTCAGTTATACCATAAACTGGATGTAGCTGATATTTATAAGTCCTTATATTGGGAATTGTAGAGTTAATTTTCATTGTTTTATTAGATACACATATAAAAATATTATAAATATAAATAAGGTCAATTGATATTTACCACTTCTGTTTTAATATTTGAACTGCCCCCTAGTTGACATTTTCAATCTTTTTTTTTTTCCATATGTCAAATACGTTGACCGGAAAGCGAACCCGGGCCAGCTGCTTAGAAGGCAGCTATGCTAACCACTACACCACCAATGCTTGATAATCATTTCATTTTTCTAGTGTATTTTACATCTTTTTATACAGAGTTATCTGAATCAATAACATCCAGAGAGTAATCTTAAATCAGCCTATATATTTTAATGTAAATTGATTTTGAAAATACTGATATTAATTAATTTTATAAAGATGTTTCATTTATTTTTAAAACTTCATAATCAAAAATCACATATCATATATTTAATGATAAATAATATTTATATATTGAATAATTATCACATGATATTATATTTATTTAATGTAAAAATATTATTTATTATAATGTATATATATATTTACTGTGTATTTTTTTTTCTTTCTGATGAAAACCAGTCCTCTGGTTGAAATATAATATTATTTCTTGGATTTATAAGTCTTTTTTTGTTTATATATATATATATCACAGCTGCAATGTCCACTACATTTTGTTCCAAGCTCCCTTCACATACATTCTATATCATAGATAATAACTCTTATTTTGTTAATAAACTTTTTATTAGAATAGAAGACATATTGTTTATTCAAAAGTGTACAATACTTTTTAATATGCACATATATTATAACATAGATTGATTTTATAGATACAGTGTGTATGCATAACATTTTTTTTTAAAATAATATAGTTACTAATATATCACCCTTTAAATGCTTTATCTCCAAAATTGTATTATAAGTAAAAGATATAAACAATTCAAAATAAAGCATAAACAGTGTATTGAGAGCAAAGATTTATTAGTGCAGATAATTATGAAAGGTTGATCATTCTTTTACCTAGATTTCATCATAGACATAGCAAGGAATAAAAACAAAAGTGGGAAGATATTTTAAGTAGTCTGAAAATAAGTGAAATAATTTGTATATTGTTAGCATCACAAATTAAATGGTTAGAGTGGGCTATTTCTTGGAGAGGGAAATGCAGGATTCTGTTCGTTTGATGGCATGTTTGCTTGTCACATGTCTGGAGATAAACACACTATCAATCAAAAAGAATCCTGCATTTTCTTCGCTAAAAAATGGCTCACTCTAACTATTTAATCTACAATGCAAACAATATGCAAATTATTTCACTTATTATTCAGATTATTTAATATACCCTTCCACTTTCAATGCTACATCTATGACTGAATTCAGCTGAAAGAATACTCTGTACTTCATAATTGTCTTCACTAATAAAGCTTTGCTTTCAATACATTATTTATATCTTTTATTTATATATAATTACTAATAATAAAATGAGAGAACTCATTTGCATATATTTTACTGAGTATGATATACTCATTCAATCACTGAAAAAATCAAACTTATTGTAATATATTTTTTTATTTTTTAAATAAATTAAAAAGCAAAATGTCTAACTTACATCACAATTAAAATAAAGTCTGAGTGAAAAATTTTTTAATAACTTTTTTTCTTAAAGAATGTACTAGTAGTTTCATTAGTAATAAACTATAATCTCCTAATTGTTTTGATGTTTTTAAGTCAATATCAATTATAAGTACACCTGGGTCTCGTTTTACGCGATAGATAGGTTCCTCAGAAAACACGTGCAAACAAAATCGCGCAAAAATAGACGTAACTTACCTTGATAAAGAGGGGAAACAGACTGTGATTTTTCAAAAATCGTGTAAAAGCAAAGCACCAACGTAAAATTACTTTAAAATTCGCGCAAAAAAAAAAAATAAGAAAATAAAATATGACTAATAAAAAATTTCAAATTTGAAAAAAATTGATACAAGACAAACTTTTTTTAACTATAATATTTAATTTTATTCAAAACAATATATTTTTATGCAAAATTTACAGTAATTTACATTTTTTATACATGTTTTAATTATTATCACTATTTGCCGATAAACAGGTTCGTTTGCAAACTGGTAAAAAATCAGATTCTTCCCAAAAGGAAATACAACTAGCACCAATGTCACTCTCATGTTGTGTTAATGGTTTTCTGGTGACAACGTAATTAGTAATTAATCTAACAACTAAAAATTAAATTCTTATTTTTGTCTTTAATTTTTTAATTTTCAATTTTAATTGTGCCCACTGCTATTACACACCTTTTAAAAATAAACTTGCAGACACTAAATGATTAATAATTGATTACATTCTTTTTTAAAAAGCAAAAACAGAATGTGATTTAAAATGCAAAATTAACTTGCACAATGTTTGAACAAATTTACATTATAATCTTGTAAAATTTAATGTGTGTATACATAAAATGTGGAAATCATGATTTTAATTTCCTTATTGCATAAAATCTTACTATTATAAAGCATTGAAAATATTGAAATTACTAAGATGAAAGTTGAATTCCAATAATGTGCTATTACTTTCAATATATGTGAAATTTATTATTTAAAGTAATAGCGCATTATCGGAGTTCGACTTCCGGAGAAATGTGAATCGTGTAACTTCAAAATCGCGTTAAATAAATCCGTGTAAAAAGAGACCCAGGTGGATATTCAAAATTTTATATGACTTTTATATTACATTTAGAAAACATTTTATTATGCCAAATAATGTATGTCATATTTGAAAATGATAGTAAAGAAAGAATAAAATGTATATGCTTTCAACATAAAACAAAGAAATTTTATCAATAAACATGATAGTATATAGCACTCCAAAATAATAAAAAAAATGACTACTGGTATATTGTAAAATTTATTTACAATTTTTTTAAACATGATTGCCTATATTTCTCACAGATAATAAAATGGCTGCTTGAATATCATAAAAATATATTAAGTTTATGATTTTTAGTGTGTTTATTTAGAGTTTTGTTGTTTCCTTTATTATTATTATTTTTTTTTTTTTGGATAATATATAATTGAAGTCATGTATATTGATTTAGCACAATTCACAGCTTGACTATATATTTAAAGCTGTAGTGAAATGTAAAATTTATATCCCATTAGATTGTATGGTCAATAAATAATTGATGTCAAAGTTCAAAATTGCTAAATAATTACAACAAACACAGGTAAATTACAAATAATACCATTAAAATAACTTCATAAATCACTTATGGTTATTTCAAAATATCTCTATGAAATATAGCACATAAATAATTAATTTATCCAACAATAACTTAAACTCTTTCAATATGCATGAGACTATGTTTCAAAAAGTCCAGAATGGTCTTTAATGACTGGGCTATAGAGGTCAATGACATTGAAAAAATATATTCTGAATTTATCAAAATGAGTTTATTGTCAAGCTTCACAACCAAATTCATTTTGAATACATTCTGCAACAATTTTTTATTATGATAGTATTAGGTTTCTCCAAAATTGGTCATAAACATCAATAATGGATTTTTTTTATGAAGTCTTGTATTTGCAAATATTCATCAAGATGACAGCTTCAGAAGATGTACATCTTAAAATAATTTTAAATATTATCACCATAATATCTTTTAATTACTCACATATTCTTGTGTAACATATATATATATGTGTGTGTGTACGTGTACTAAGAACAACTACTCTAATAAGAAACGTATTTTTTCTTGAAATAGGTAATTTATGTGTCTACTTATAGCTAGCTTAGACCTAAATTATAAATAAATTAACATTTGAGTAATAATGAAAACCATATTCTAATGCAATTCAAATAATAACTTATTTTATTATTTAATATTTGTGCAATGAAGCAGGTGGAATTTTTGGATCCCAGAACAATTTTTCAAGGAGGCCTTTTTTAATATTTATAATATATACTTTAGTATTTTTTTGAATATGCATATATAACAAAAGGACCTTTAAAATTCAAGATATTCATCACTTTGATTTTCTTCTCAGTAACTACATTTCTGTCCTTGTATCAATTATGGTAGACGCTGCAGCACGAAATAAGATCAGATTTGGAATATCACAGATATATAATATAATGCAATCGAACAAACTAAAGTTAAGCAGCTTTATTTTCAATATCAACAAATTAGGTATAAAATGTAAATGGGAATTGCACAAAGAGAAAAAAGATTCATGAATTATACATATCAAATATAAGAATCTATATAGCACATACTTAATAGTCTATGTTTTTATTTGATGTAATCCTACGGAATATTCTTTTTCTTTTCCATTTTTTTTTTAAACTAAACATGATAGTTGGGGAGCTAATAGGATAATTTTACCTTTTTTTTTTCAAGTAAAAGAAATCAAAGATAAAGTAAAACAAAGTTTAAAGCCTCCATTCCGCCCACAAGTTCTAAAATCTCATTGTTCTGAGGATCTATTTCAACTTATGACTGTTTGCTGGAAAGAGGAACCGAATCTGCGACCTACATTCTGTACCATTAAAGCACTTTTAACAAATATAAACAGGTAGGTGTAATAATTTTATTTTTATTAAAATAGATTATTGTCTGGATGTGATAAAACTTTCATTTCATTATAGTACTTTATTTTGATTTTAGAAATAAACTTAAAGTATCGATCATATAAATTTAAACGTGCTTTAATGAATTTCACACTTTATTAAGTCGATCTGTATTAGAACTCATTAAAGTTAATCTGTATCTTTAAATGCCCAAACTGTGTTTAATAAGCGACAATATATATTATTATCTATAATGAAATCTTATCACTTCATTATTATTAGTTATCTATCTGTCAAAAAAACCGTGGCTCATAGATCTTCTTTATACCTTTTTAACTCTTGATTCCTTATTTCTAAATATTTCAATAACTCTTCAAATAATTACTTTTTTCTTTCTGTCAATTTTCTTCTGCAATTACTTTAAAATTTATTTCCCTCAAAATACATGTCTAATACAATTTCTTTTCTCATAAATTGTCTTATTAAATAATCTCTCAATTTATTAATATTTCTACATTGCTAATCTTATTATTCTAATATCTTTTTTATTTTTTTCCAAATCCACAAATATAAAAGCTTTTAGTCCTTTTTTTTAAAAAAAATAGTCTCTTTTTTTTATATTCATTATCTAATAATTCCACGCTAACTTTAAAAGAGACAAAAAAAACGTATTCTATATATGTATATATAATAATTTATTTGTCAGATTTCTGCCTTTTTTACTTGCTGCAAGCATGGATTTATATGTTTATGGTATTATTTTTATAAATGCACTTTTTCAGATTTTATTATTAAAATACGTACTGAAATTTACTCGTTTGTTTATAGATTGAAAATGATATGTGCACAAAGAGATTAAAATGTATGAAATGAATAAAATATACATTTTAGGATATATTTAAGTAATAGAAGCAGAAAAAATGCATATATAATATATGCATATGATGTTAAATTAAGCAATACTGAATAAGATATAATATTAGTTTCTAACTCGTATGTGATGGATACTTTAATGTAATCCCTTCCGGTATCAAATATGACAATGTAATGAACAAAAATGTTACAAGATCTATGAACCAAACAATATCAACAAGTATGAATTTCAATTCAACTAAGGTGGTCTCTTTGAAATAAGTGTATAATCTAATTTACAGAGGCAGAGTTAGTTGCTACTCATTTTAATAATCTTAGAAACAAACTATCAAATATATAAGGTTAAATTTTAATGATTACTGATGTTATTATCTGTTTTAAATATACATATAAGATTTTGGAAAATGAATAAAAATGACCAATTTTTGTTCATTATATTGGCAGCATTGACAGTCAAGGGATATTAAATTAATGTATTAAGTTTTTAGAAATCTGATGTTTATAATACTATTTAATACTATTCATTCTTTAGCATTGTTCAATTTAATCTTGAATATGTCTTGATTTATTATTTGCTTACACAGTTATTACAATGAATAATAATGCTATATGGACATCTCAGTTGACTTAAATTGCATGTTGCAGCTATTATTGCCTGGTTTAAACATTCATATAAGATCTTAGAAAATGAGTGAAAATAATTCAATTTCCATTCATTATATTGATAGCTTGAATACTGGATGACACTTATTAGAGCTTTATTTTTTAAATTTATATGTATATGCGAATGAGTGTGCATGTAAAAAAAATTTGAGATTGATTTAATTATATTAACTGTACTTTGGCTTTGCTCATGTTAGTAGAATTAAAAAAATGTAATGTAGTTGGTAATTAAAATATATTTAAATAATGTTTACATAACAATTGTAATGCATTTTTATAAACAATATTTCAGGTCATTTTTAATAGCTGTTGATAACTCATGGATTATTTTATATAAATATTCTTTAAATGTATTTTAATTTATCAATTACAATGTATTATTTTATTTTATTAATGTCAGCAAAGCTTCCAGTACAGCTAGTAAAATAATAATATATAGGTTATTAACAGTAGTTAAAAAATAATCTACAACATTGTTTATATAAATGCATTACAATAGGCATTTTTACCTGCTGTTAATAACATATGTATTATTATTTCCTGTAAATATTATTTAAATATATTTTAATTATCAATTACATTACATATAGTATATAAAGATGGGCTGATCACCATAATGCATTAGACAGTATGGTAAGTTAATTGGCTTTTTACCTCTGAGTTTAAGACCAATAAATACCATGATCTTTCTTCTCAGTGGCCTAATAGCTCTTAACTGAAATATCAGTTGAGTTTTCTTGAAAGCAGAATACATGTGTATGTAAATAATTTTTTTAAAATAAATATTTATAATCATGACAGACAAAAATAAATCACAGTCCTTATTTTCAGAAGGCTGTTTAGAGCTTCCAGCCATTAATAGTCAAAGACAGAGGCTGCTAAGAATCTCCTGATTGTGGACCTAGACTGCCATTGGATGATGGCTTTTTATTTAGGTACTTAAAACTTCAGATCTTTTTCAAATGAAGGAATATTGTAAGAATTGGAAGAAAAACTAAATGTTACATTATTAGATGTTTTGAAGTTAGAAGAAAAGATGAAAAGATAATTGATTTAAAAAGTGGACATGTTTTGCATTACAAAGTCACAAATATTGAAAATACAAATGGAGTAGGATTTATTATAAATAAAAAATGAAAGAACAACATTATGGAGATTGATGGTGTATCAGACAGAGTGGCAAAATTAGTTATACAACTTAATAACAGATACCAAATGCAGATAATTCAGATTTATACCCCAACACAATCTCATTGTGATGAAGAAGTAGAGGATTTGTATATGGATATAAAAAGAGCTTTTGATCAGACCAAACAATATTTTAAAAGTGTCATGTGAGACTTTAATGCTAGAATTGGTAAACAATTGAAAGATGAAACTGCTGTAGATAAATTTGGTTATAGTAATAGAAATGGAAGAGGACATAGACTTGTGGCTTTTACAGAAAAAGAAAAACTTTGTATTATGAATTCTTTTTTTGAGAAAAATGTTATACAGAATGTATCTATATGAAGATACATAAAAATTAGATGATATTTTGACTAACAGAAAATATGTATTTCAAGATTGTACTCTTCTTAATAAATTCAACAAAGAAAGTGATCATCAATTAGTGAGATGTAAGATACATGTTAATGTAAAATTATAGAGAGAAAAATTACTAAGAAAAACAATATTCACAGTTGATATTCCTAATCTTCAGAAATATTTCAATGAATTTAAATTAAAACTTGCAAATCATTTTCAATTATTAACAAATTTTGAAGATGGTTCAGATTTGAATGAAATCAATAGGAAGATAACTAATACACTTTTAAAAATTTCAACAAAGATAGCATGTACAAAAAGCAGCAATTGACCAATAAAATTTCTATTGAGACAGTACAATTTATGAATAAAGAAACAATATGAAAATATATAAAAATAATGCATCAAGAAGGACTGAATATCTTGAATTTGGTAAAATGGTGTAAAAAATATTGATAATGATATAAAAAGGCATAATTGTGAAACTAGCAAGAAAAGCTATACAAGAGAATAAAGTCTCAAGAGTGTAAAACATCATCTTGGTATTGGCAAAAAAATTATTTTTGCAATGAGAAAAAATGATGGAATTATTTCAAAAAGAAAAATGAAATCGTGAAATTATATGGAAGAGTTCTATCAAAAATTATATGGCAATAAAGAACAAGAAAAAGTATCTCCTACAACTATTATACCTTCTGAATTGCCCAGAATTTTAAATAAAGAAGGGAAAAGCTCCAGATAATGATAGAATTATAATTAATATCTTGAAAAAAGCAGATGAAGAAATTGAAAATTTTTTGGCAAAGTTATAAATGTCTAAATGATAACGATATGCCAAATGATTAGAAAAATGCAGTATTAATTTTAATATTTAAAAAAATGATAAAGAAGTTATTAGAAATTATAGATCTATCAGTCCTTAATAATTTTTGTCAAAATAATTACAACTTTTCTACAGTGAACTTTGGTTTTTAACCAACCAAAAGAACAAGCTAGATTTAAAAGTCATTTTAGTACAGTGGATTATATTCAAGTATTGAGAGAAGTTATAGAAAGAACAATGTATATGAGTCCCATTTATGCTTTGGATTTGTAGATTATGAAAAGATATTTGATTCTATATGCATTTCTTTAGTGATTAAACCATTGGATTATCAAGGTAGAGACCCAAGATATTGTCATATTCAAAGAATATTTTTAAAAATGCAACAGCAACAATTAGATTACATAATGATACTAAAAAGATTAATATTGAGATGGGTATGTGACAGGGTGACTTCATATCTCCAAAACTTTTTACAGTAGTTTTACAAGATATATTTTGTGGATTAAAATGAGAAACTAAGGGAGTAAAAGTAAATGTAGATTATTTAAATCATCTAGATTTTGCAGATGATGTAATTGTTTTTGCAAATAATGCTTTAGAGCTTCAGAAAATGTTGCAAGAGTTATTAGATGAAAGTAAAAAAAAAAATAAGATTAAAGGAAAATGTTAAAAGGACTAAAGTAATGTTCATTTAATTTTCTCAGAAGAAGAAAGTAGATATTAATAATAATGAGTTAGAAGAAAGTAATAACTATAAATATCTTGGTCAGATAATTACTATAAATGGAAACATAATAGATGAAATTAATCATAAAATTAAACTTGTTTGGAGTGATTTTGGTAGAAACAATTTAACATTAAAAGAAAATGTGACTATGTGTTTGAAAATGAAACTTTTTAATAAATTTGTGTTACCAGTTTTTACTTATGAATCTGAGAATTGGATACTTAACAGAAGGATCAATACAAAGACTTCAGACCACTTAACAAAGTATGGAAATATGCATATTGGAAGTATCAAGAAGAGATCAAAAATAAAATACATAGATGAGTAAACAAACAGGTGTCACTGATATTGAAAAAATTAAAATATTGAAGTGAAGTTGGGCTGGACTGCTAGAAGAAATGATAACAGATGGACAATAAATATTAAACTGAATTTTATAAAATTGTAAAAGGCCTAGAAGAAATCACATGTGAGATAGATGGATGAAATAAGATAGGGTACTGGGGTGATGTGGAGAAGAGAGGCTAAATATTGGAAAAGATGGATTGAACTTGGAAAGACCTTCATCCTGCAGTAGATTGATAATGATTGGAAATGATGATGATGAATTGTTGTCATAACTTGAGTTGTACCTTATCTCTTTATCTTTTGTAGAGATAAATAGCTCTTTATATAGCAATATATATGATCTATAAGAAAAGTACTTTTTAAGATCCTCATCAACATAGATTTATTTAAGCTAATTGTTCCAAAATCTTTATTTCATTGAATTAGATATTTTTCTAAGAGAAATGCTTACTGTTGAAAGGAAATTTACTTGCCATTCCCTCAAGTTATAAATTGCAATACATTCCAATATAAATCAATTCTCTCAAACAACTGCAATTTACCAGTATTTATTTCAGCTATAGTTTCTGAAACTCCTTTTATGACTACTGCATAATCTATTTTAATCTTATCTACAAATGTTCTTTTTTCAAAGTTTATTATTTTTGTCTTATGTATTACTTACAGTCTTTCTATCTTTCCAACAAGTGTATTTTTTTACTAATAACTTTTCTATCTTTAATCATTTTTTAATTCCTTAAACTCAACTTTTTTATATAAAATTGGTTTATTTCTCTATAAATTAAATTTCACCAATTTCATCACTCATGCCCTGGATGAATAATTTAAAATATTGGACCTCTTTGTGCCATTTTTGATACTCTATAAATAAAACAATGTCAATTAAATTATATATTCATGTAGTATTCAATTCACATTTATTTGAAGGCAAGATTATTTTAAAATATACCTTAAATAAAGGTTTTGTGTATTTTATTGATGAATGTTATAAATAAAGTGATTTTAATTTTTTTAAAAACAATGATTATTTGAATAGTTTGAATTTTAGCATTCTTTATTAAATGTGCCATTTATCATTTGTAAGTGAAAACATCAATAAAAATTTCAAGTCATTTTAAAATTTAGTTTATCATGTGATAATATACTTAAAGTGAAATCATAAATGACAATTTTTATTATTTAGATTATTTGAAGGCAAAGTTGTTTTAAAATATTAATTAAATAAATGTTTTGTATATTCTATTTAATAATAAAATTATTTTAATTTTTTAAAGACAATAGTTATTATAATAATTTAAATTTTAACCTTTATGAAATAAATAAAATAATTAAGTTTCATTTACTTACTTTTTTAATGTAGTTTATCATGTGAGAAATATATTTACACTGAAATCTTAAAAGTTGAACAATTTCAGTAGTATAACAAAATGTAATTAATTTAAAATATATTAATAAAATAAATTAATTCTCTCCATATATATTTCTATATGAATACTACAATACCATTTGCATTTAAAAACTTTTCCAGTGATAAATTTTATAATTAGTGCTGCCTTCTTGCCTTTTGATGTCTTTGTTATATAATGCTTATAATTCTGGTGTATTTTTTATTACAAATTACCAAAGTTTTCAAAATAATTACATACCATAAAGCAAAAATTCATAGCCTATAAAATTCTCTACAAAAAAATAAAAAAAATCATGCAAGATTCATTGCATTTGGTGAAATATTTGTTGAGTTAGAACATAACAAACTTTCATATTTATATAGTAATATAGATATAGATTGGCTATAAAAAAATTAAATTCTATTTTTTCTAGATCTTCAGTGTTATCTGATAAATGGAGATCTAACTATTATTAGATAATATATAATCCTAAATTAATATGGATTCATAAAATGGATATGTATATCTTTAGCATAAAATCAAAACTATGATTATAATATGGTATGTCCTCACTACTTATAATGAGATATCTACTCCTTGAGCACTGAATTCATGGGTTCTCTTTATTTCTTACAGTTTATTATGAAGCTGTAATTAAAGATGCTAAAATAAATAGTATTAAGAAAAGATAAATAATTGGAAAATTATAATAAATGATAATTAGTACATCATATTATTTTATATTTTGGTTCTTAAACTTGCCTTCAGCAGAGATTTGATATTTAGAAAAATTTGAAAATTAGGTTAATTCCAAAGTTTTATAAAAATAAAGTTAAAAGTTGTTAATTAAAAAATTTAGCAATTGTGTAAAAATTGCCAAAACTTTAGTCTACAGTATTTCAAAAGTCCATTATCATAGATAAGAAAGTTTTAAATAATTGCCAAAGAAAAGCATTTTCACAAAAAAAAAATGGTTCAGTAAAATTCTATAATGCTGGAGCTCTGGTATAATCTAAATGCATGCATAAAAATTAAAGTTTATCCTACTTTTCCCCTTAAAACAGGCAAAACTCACTATACGTATAAGAGGTGGTGGTCATGTGATGTTTATTGGCTTAAAACCCTTCCCCTTACTTTTTCTTTTTAATAATCAGCTTTTTTACTGAAAACGTTTTTCTATTCACAAATTTAGATTGCTAAATATGCAATTACTCTTTATAGATTTTTTTTTAATTTTTTCATAAATATGCTTCTTAAATCTTGTAATATATATACATAAATCTTATTTTGTTTTTGTATGAGGAAAATTATTAGAATTTGTTCTTTCTTTACTCAAATACATTATGACATGGCCTATAAAATATGAAAATACAATTGATTTACTCTGAATCCATATATAGAAATTGGCCTGGTGAAAACCCTTCCATATGATGTTATGCCTCATTAATTTATGAAGTAGTTCTCATTCTAAAATTCTAATATTTTTTAAAGAGTATCAAATAATATTTATTAGTATGTCTTTTTAAAAGACCATAATAGAGAGAGGTTGTTATTATTTCTTCACTTATTAGTAAATGTAATTTTTTTATAAAAAATAAAAAGTAAATCAGAAAACAAATTTGACAATTCAGTAAACTTTATTCATGATTAATATGCTTTTAAATATTGTAGTGAATAAAAATAAAATTAAGGAAGTATTTGTGAAAATAGTGTTAAAAACTTTAAAATAAATCGAAATCTATTATATAGTAATATTGTATTTGTGGATTCACTATCCATAGTTTCAGTAAGTCACGGTTTAAAAAAGCATTTAATGATAAAACATTTGAATTCATAAACTTTGCATGAATCCATATTATCATGATCATCTTTTGGATAACCTTTTTCGTTGTTTTGTGCATTCAGTCAAATGGTTATTTTTTTTCTTCTAAATTTATTAATATACTTTTTATTAATTATTGTTGTTAATGTTTTAATATATATATATATATGATGTAAATTAAATTATATCATACGTGTATATATATATATTAAATGTGTATTAGTGTAAACTAACAGAGATAGTTTGCTCATTAACTTGTATTATTTAATTCAATGGATGCAGTCGCTTATCTTTTTGAGTTTAAGATTTAAAAAAATTGTCACTGTTTACTTTCTCCGATGTCTTATTGTTTTTAACAAAGATATTATATGGGTAATTTGAAGGCAAGATAATTGACTACTTGTATATGATATTTGATATTTTTGTTCTATATTTATAATAATTACAGACAAAAATTCAGTTACCAGGCTAGCAATCTTCCTCTCTTTTACACTCTGGTTATCCAGGTGTAAGCAGGTACTCACCAACTCCGCAGCCAGTATCTGGGAAACATTTAAATCAATAATAAAGAAAATAAGTATCAGAGACAAAATGCTGGCACCTGACTGGGTATACAGAGAAACTTGGAGCAGAGTTAAACTAACACAAAATAGAAATCAACAGGATACTCCTGATGCTCCAGATATGTAAGATTGCTTCAAGTATATCCCACTGTAGTATTTCTTTCATGATATGTGACTCAATAAATGTTGTAACTATTGTTAATAAGTAAATTATATTTTAAAAAAAAAATCCTTGTTTTGTTTGTAAAGATATAAAGTTATCAGGCATGGCAGTAGTTAGCAACTGAAAACAGATAGTATTAAAAATTCTGAATTACACATCTAAGCTATATTTGATGTGTCCTTTTATTTATCTCTATATGATTATAGCTTAACTTCATGCGGATGTAAAGTGCATGAATTGGCATAAAAACAGACTAATGTTAAGTAAAGCATTGTTTGGATTTTGAAAAAAAAATGGAGAACCAAATGATTTGAGAAGTGGCATACTTTATTATAAATGTACAACATTGGAAGCACAAGTGGGATTCGTTATAAATAAAAGATGGGAAAGAAATAATGTAAAAATCAGTGATATACCAAACAAATTGAGATTAGTTATTCAGTTTAATAGAAGATAACAAATGCAGATAATTTTAGGCTTATGGTTCAACAAATTCTTATTCTAATAATATAAATGAAAACAATTATTTTGATGAGACTAAATAATATTCATGTAAATTATCATGAACGATTTTAATGCTAAAAGTGAAACATAATTAAAAGATGCCCATATGTAGACAAATTTGACTATGATGGCAGAAAAAGATGAGGATGTAAATTTATGGGAAAAAATTGATTATTACGAATTTTCTATTTGATAAAAGTTCAAAGCAAAATGGACATAGAAACCCAAATACAGGCACAATATTGTTGGATTATATCTTGACTAGTATATGATATACATTTCAAGATTGCAATGTACTTAATAATTAAGAAATGATCAGAAAACATTAAAAAATAAAATAGATTTTAATGCAAAGTCAGATAGTTTAGACGTGAATTATATGCAAATCATTGTTCTAAATAAAATACTGCTACACAGATAAAAATTATTTTTTTAAAAAGCAACGAATAATCGATAATTTTTTTTAATGAGACAACCAATGAATGAAGAAAAAGAATATGAAATCATTTTAAAATGATACATTTTTTAAAAAAAATATCTGTAATTCTATAAAATCAGTAAGAAAAAAGTCAATGTTGGTATAATATATATATCACGTTGAAATAGTAGAAAAACTATGGGGAAAAACAAAACTCTTATAAAATTTTATTGGAAGGAAAGTTGTTTGGCAGTAAGTAGAATGAATGCCCTATTATTAAATATAGATTCAATATTGATTGTATTGTGCTAACTTTTAAGTTATACCATTATACTGATTTCTAATTTCCAAACTAATAAATTTAAATGCGTTTATGAATATTTTACAGGTCCAAAGGCAATCTCAGTCTTGGAGAAGCAGCTGTCTACCGCCTGGAAAGCTATATGAACAATTTAGAAAAAGCTCTAACAGAAAGAACAAAATCATTTAAATTAGAAAAAGAGCGTTATGAACAAATTTTAAAACAAACACTTCCCAGGTATTAATACATATACGTGTGTGTATGTGGGAAGGCCAGCGTATATATGTTTGAATGTACATATATGTAATCAGTCATTATTAGATCTTATCAGATCTCTTCTTTAAAACAAATATATCTCAACACACACTCTTCCCCTCTCTCTTCCCTCTTTCCTCTCCATATCTCCTCCCTCCCTTCACTCTCCCCCTCCTACTCTCTCTCTCTCTCTCTCTCTCTCTCTCTTTCCCTCCTCTTCTATATCCCTATCTCTTTCTTTCTCTCTCTTTCACTATATATATATTTTTTTTAAATATATATATTCTTTTTGCCAGGTAAATTAGAGGGTTAAGTATCTGAATATTCATATTAGAAATAATAAATATAATATTGGTTTCATTTCTAATGTAAAAATGCAATGGTTTCAAGACTATAACTCATATAATGAAATGATTTTTTTTTTTAATTCATGTGTAGTGAAAAGGTGTGCTTTGTTCATTTTTACCCTGGGATATCCATTGATAACGTAATAATTTTCAAAAAAAATGATGGGTATGCTGATAAAGATCTGAGATCTGAAATATATATATAATATCAAATGCCAAAAATTAAACTGGTCAATATAATAAAGTAAATGCTCCAATTTTATATTTAAATCATTAGCCATAATTAAATTATAAATGCACTGATATTTGTTTCCCAGCTAAGGCATAATTGCATAAGAAGTCTGCTTTGGCAGGGAAACCATTTATAGTAAATTTGATTTAAATTATAAATTAATGCATATAGTTTAATATATTATATATATGTAGTCATAAAATTAGAGCCATGTAAGAGTAGGACAAAATAAAAAATAACGTTACGTGTTTTTCACCTAATTACTGAAAGGCAAACCAAATAATACAATGCTCATAGAACGAATGATTCCAAATAATATCTTTTGTCATTTTTTAACAAACAAAAACGTCATTTAACATTATCACTTATAACTGAATAAAATCAGAATTTAGATATATATGAATATAGTTTATTCTTTGTTTTCAAGATATAAAAAACGTTATTAATTACAATTTTTAGAGATTATGTTAGGCAGAATACACCAACATACTTACTTATTTTGGTCAAACAGGAATTATAATCTCATTTCAATAATTATCGACCATTAATCACGATTAATATCTGTAGGTATGTTGAAATTTTATAAAATTGTTTCAAACTCGAAAAAAATGTTACGCTTTAGTCAGTTCAGGTTTAAATCCCTAAGTATATATATATATGTAAAAATTAAACAGCAACATAATGCTACTCTGAAATTAAATATAAAGAAACGTGAAATTACCTAAGATTAAATCTTTTAGCAGTGCTATCTTAATTTGCAGCTTAATTTAAACATTGTATACAGGCAGGGCTATTGGAAAATTTAACATTAGGTGAATTTATGCATATATATCTAAATAGCTGAGTTTCAGTACAATAACAAGTATTTTTCTCAGAACTTTATGTGGTGGGATTTTAAATCGTTATTTTTTCCCTTTGTTATTTTTTGCTCATTATCACATTCTATTAATTGAGAAGTTTTAAAAACTATTTTATTCTTCAATAGCTTTTTCCAAATATTGCTAATTTTCTTTAATTCACACTAAATGCAAAAGTGTGAATTAAAGAAAATTAGCAATATTTGGAAAAAGCTATTGAAGAATAAAATATTTTTTAAAACTTCTCAACTAATAGAATGTGAGAATGAGGAGAAAATAACAAAAGAAAAAAATAACGATTTTAAATCTTACTGTACACGTTCTTATGATCTGAGAAAGAAGAAGCTCTGAGGAAAGTACTTGTTTTTGTACTAAAATGTCAGCCATTTAACTATTATATTTATATTGCATGGAAACTCCTGGAAATAATACTATGAATTCATCATTTATCCATGAGAATATTAAAATTTATCTCTATATTAACTCTGAATAATATGAACATACAAATGTTTAGAATCTAGTTAAAATCTTGAATTTATTAAAGAAAGAATCAAGCTAAATTATCATATATCATTAAAAGGTCTAAAATGTCATTGACTTAAAATAGATCATTGATTAGAATAAAGATATAAACTAAATACTGTTTAAGTAAAAGAAATAACATATCTAGAAACAGATTTTATCTAATATTCTAATTTAACTATTTAGATTTCTGCAGATATAATTGCAAAAATATTTTTAATAGAAGGATAGCATCTATATAAATTTTGGAAAGCAAATGTAAGGAATATCTTTTATATCAGCTGTTTTGTTGATTTCTAATAAGTTTCAATTTCTATAAAATAATCTATTTTGGAAAGCAGGAAAGTCTTATCTAAAGCTTACATTCGTAATAAACTTTTTTTTCCATCATAAATTTTTAAATTAAAAAAAATGCCTGAAAAATATTTAATATTTTTTCTAATCATATATCTTATAATTTTATATATTTTGAATATTTTTTAGAAAAATTATAATAACGATCCACATTACAAACTTTTGATATAAGAAATGCCTGGAAATCTGTTTTGTTTTTGTTTTTTTTTTTGTAAAAAAAAAAAAAAAAAAAAAACCTACATATTTATCAATATTTACAATTTATGGAAGATAAATGATCATAATGTTTAAAACAAAGAGAAAAAAGATCCACATGAGAATGAGATATTCTTATTAGAACTATTGTGTTGCAATATCATACAGTCAGAGACTTGAATAAATCTTTATAAGCTTAAATATATCTGATAATATTTTCTACTTTAGTTTATTGCTTTTTATGGCACCAATCTCATGTTTGTTAACTAAAATTGAATTAAAATTATTTGTGTACACCTGGGTCTCATTTTATGCGGATTATTTTAATACAATTTTGAAGTTATGCGATTCATATTTCTTCTTAATATTTTTCATATTTCACTATATTTATTACATATCAAAAAATTTAAATTATTAATAACCTATTTTGACTTGAAATACTTTTTTTTTTTTCAAAAATATAATGTTATATTAGTAGCTAATGCCCTGAAACTGTATTTAGAATCTTAGCTTCTATATAAATAACCTACTTATGCTAATGAATAAATAATAATAATAATAATAATAATAATAATAATAATAATAATAATAATAATAATAATAATAATAATAATAATAATAATAATAATAATAATAATAATAATAATAATAATAATAATAATAATAATAATAATAATAATAATAATAATAATAATAATAATAATAATAATAATAATAATAATAATAATAATAATAATAATAATAATAATAATAATAATAATAATAATAATAATAATAATAATAATAATAATAATAATAGGTTATACTTACATATAAAAATATTGCAATAAATATTCAAAAATTTTCAACTTTTAAAATGTATTTTGTTAGATATAACAGAAATAATATTTAGATTGTTAAAATAAATAACAAAGATTTTATTGATTTTTTAAACTGAAAATAATCTTTCTAATGATAATGTATAATTTTTTTGTTTTGATTGCAAGCTCATGTTTTTAATATAGAAACAGAAAACCATTAACACAGCACAAGACTGAAAGTGGAACTAGTTGTACATCACATCACGAATCTGATTTTTTTCTCAGTTCACAAATGAACGCATATTGTCAAACAGCAGTAATGATTAAAATATATATGAAAAAATGTAAAATTAAACTGTAGTTAATAAAAAAAGTTTGTCTTATATTAATTTTTTTCAAATATTTGAAATTTTTTAATAGTCATATTTTATTTCTTTATTTTTTTAATGTGAATTTTAAAGTAATTTTTCCTTGTTGCTTTGGTTTTATATGATTTCTGAAAATTACTGGAACATATCCCCATTTTTCAAAGTAAGTTAAGTGTATTTTTGTGCAATTTCTTTTGTGCACATTTTTTGAGGAACCTATCTACCGCATAAAACGAGACCCAGGTGTATTTAGTATTAAAATGAGTTTAAGTTTATAAATGCAAAATAGCATAATGTTATCTAACATATAAATACTTTCTTCATTTAAAACAAATATAATAATTCAATGGTCAAAATATATTTATCAACAATTTTATGTAATAAAAAAAACATACTGTTAAATAACAGTATAATTCTTTTATTTATCAAGTAGTATTTTTTATAGAAAGCAATCTTCTAGATTTAAATTTTTTTTAATAATTTAACAGATTAAGAATTTGATAATCAGTTTTACATGTTTACATAACTTACTTGGAATGACACATTACTTTGTTTAAATACATGCTATCTTCTAATGTTTAGGAGATTGAACTGTGAAAAAAATGTATTGTAACCAAATTAATTTTAATTATTTAATTCCATCATTGACAGATAGAGATGTTTCAGTACAGGTAAAAATTAAAATTATCCATGGACTATTCTTCCTAATATTAATACATAATTATAAAAATTGAACTCTTACTGCATAAAAAAATAGATATCTATGAATCAGAAAAAGATTGTTTAGAATTTCCAAATAATAAAAACAATTAATGAATCATCTATTATCAAAGAAATTCAGTTTCAGAGCAAAAGTGGATACTAAAATCCTAATATAATAAGATTTTAAAAAAACTATTTTTAAATAATAATTTTATATAAATAGGGCATTAAAAAGAAGAAAAAGTAATAATCTGTATCATAAAAGCATTTGAAGCTCAAATAAATCATAAAAATCAAAAAGGTATCTCAAATGCTTAAAAAAGTGTTATTTAAAAAAATCTTATATATATATATATATATATATTAGTTTGTACTTATAAATAAAACATATAATTTCAGCTTAAATAAAATAATTTTCTTCATGAGTCATTTGTTTATTATGTTTCTTGTTCTTTCCACAAAAGAGCATCTGCTGTCAATGATTTTGATAATTGTATTCCTTTTGATTTTGGAAATGAAAAAATATATATAATTCTCTAACCTTTTTTTACACATTTATTATTTTCATGAAATATTTATGAAATATTAATTATTTCAGAAGAATAAATTCATACTTTAATAGGAAATATTTACTTTTAATTAATTCCATATTAACAAAATTTTACTTTATAAATGTAATATTTTTGTTGGCTCAATTGTTCAGGAGTTTTTTTTTTGGGGGGGGTGGAGGGGCAGTATAAAGTTGTGAGTTTGATTCTAAATGAGACCTGATTTTTTTTTCATTTTTAAAAATTTGGACATCCTGACAGAAACACAAGCAAATTAATATAAAAGCATTTAATAGTTGACACAACAAATTTTTAATGTTGATTTTTAATAAAATTCAAAAAAAATTATCTCATTATGTTTATTTGGGCCATGATTGTTAATAATAATAATTTTCAATGCAGCTATTAGTATTTAGCTTTTAAAATAGTTTTATCATTTCAATATGTGTGATAAAAGAAGAAACAAATATAGAATATCACAATCAGAAGGGGAAAAATGTGATATTCAAAAACAAAGCAGGGTTGCATAAATATCTAAAAACAGATTGCTTACATTTAAGTTAAAAGTAATATATTGTTTTTTAATGTCTCTTTCTTTTTGTAAAAAAAAAAAAAAAACATATATATAATTTATGATCATTTTTAAATTAATTTACAAATTTTTATTAGCTAATATTATAATTTAGAATTTAATAACAGATATATTGAAGCCCAGATTAACATTATGACTTTTAAAACATCAGTAAAAGAATATTTTAAGGGGAAGGAGCAGAAAAATATGCTCTTATACAGAATAATAAAATTTCTTGGTATAAACTTGATAACAGAATCAACTATTTGTGCAACAGAATTGTAATAAAAACAAAAATATTAAAAAAAAAATAAAGTTTGTTAATGCCATATATGGGTAAATAGTTAACGACAATTTTTTTTTTTTAAAAAAGTGGTCTCTGTTGAGATGTTAGCAGATAATTAAAGGTAAGCCATACTATTATTTTATATGCATACATTTACAAAATTACTATTGAAATAAATATACCAATATATATAGTAAGCACCATTAAGAAAATTATCAGCATTAGCTAACTTGAGATAAGTTAAAAAAATACAGATAGAAATAAAACAATATATTACATTAAATTATTTCTAATAAGTAAACTAAATAAATAAATATTCTTCATGGTTTATCCCCAATAGCAGACTCTGGAGTTAAGGGTTCATGCATAACAGCTCCAAGTCTGTCATTGTTGATGCTCAAACTTTTTATGGGTAATAATGCACTTGATTGTTTATAAATAAATTTTCTTTGTGTGGTAGAATACATATTGTCATTAATATTTCTTTAAAAAATTGTAATTATAGATATAGAGATAAAAAAAAGGATAGGGAAATTAAATAAAGTAAGTAGAAATATAGGTAGCTAGTAGATAGCTTGGCAGGTAGGAAAAGGGGAATCCAGACAGATAGATATGTAGATGAGTAAATATTGTGTATTTTAAAATGTTCATATTTGTTTTAGAATAATTGCTCAAAAAATAATTAGTGAAGGAAGAGTTCCACCCCTGGATTATGACAATATAACTGTATGCTTTACAGGCATTGAGCATTTTACATCTTTTTGTAAGCGCAGTACTGTTGAACAGGTAATGCATCTAAAACAGTAATGCTAAAATAAGTATATATTTAATAATTATATATGTATGTGTGTATAATAATAATGTTATGGGTGATTAAGAATGCTGCTAATAAGAAATGAAGTTAAAGATATCACAGAAAATCACTTTCATTAAATGCAGTGTTTTGCATTCGAACTAACGAAGTATGTTTCCAATGACCAATTTCCATTATAATCAGATTAAATTATTAGCGATAATGTTCATATTTATAATAGTTTCTTTATATAATTGATCTAGATTAGAATATACAATGATTAGTAACTTTTGTAACTAATGTTAGTAAAATGATTTTTTTTTTAAATTTGGTTTTGATTTATAGGAATATTGGTACCACTTTTTAGATTAATACTTGATTTGTGCATAGCATTGCAAAAAATGTTTGCATTTATCATCTGTTGTGAGCATATAGTTTGTGTAAATAGCTTGGTTTTTATTATTATATAGCCCAATATTTGTGATTAAGCTTAGCCGTTGCTTAATTATGAGTTGATATTTAAGTAGTATTAATAATATTCATGTTAAAGATATTTATCCGTTTTATTTTATTTAGTATTTTTAGTTTACCCTCCTTCCCTTTTTAATCTTAGTTAGGAAATCTGAATATGTAACTAATATTATTGTTGACCCATTGATTAACAATTTGGAAACAGTCTTGCTATGTTTTATAGCTTTATTATTAAATAATATAGTCTGAGGTTTACAAAGTCTTTACTATTGTAAATTTGCAAATCGTATGAATGTTGTTGAAAGACTTATTATTTCATATTTGATATTCTGTGCAATTATTAAATATATTATAATGGTCTGGGTGTGGGTGATCAAAGAGTCTTACCATATCTGCACTATAGTGTGCCACTAGGTTTCTCAAACCTAGAAAATTTATAGAGTAGGCAGATACGTGCTGTTAAAAATCCAACTTTTATTTTATTGACCATTTGCCCTTGCCACTAGCTCATGGAGTAGCAGAGGTTTTAAACTATATTTATTAAAAAAATAAACTAGATCACTGCCAGTACTAATAACACAACAGATTTTATTAACGCACATTTAAAATTGAGGAATAAAATTTATATTTAGATTTTAACATTAATTTTTAAATTTAAATTACTATTTTAAATAGACTGCACAGATGGACATTTTAATAATATTTTACTTGAGCATGTTGAGTATAGATAGGCTACATAGATTTCTCACTTAAAAAAAACTTATCAAGACACTCATTCAATCTCAGACTAAAAGTTTGTAGCCAAACCAACACCTGCTTCCAGATATATAGTCACAACCAATGCAATATGAAGATGCTAGCATAAAATCATGCTGACAGGAATGTGCATCTGACAGCATGATATTATTTGAAGGACATTATCCTCATCCAGTACAGGAATGGACATCTGTCTGGCAAAGGAATCATGTATATAAATTAATTAAAGAGTGCTATGTATGGGGGAGAGTGGTCTTTTCTGCCAACTCATAAATCCCTATCCATAGAGCTAGAAGGGGTCAATGGTGCAGGAAATATGTCTGTGACCATTGCAACGATATGACTGCCTCTTTGGGGTCATGCATTCAGTTGAGCACGTTGCCCTGTATGCTAAACATGCTTCACATTACCATTGATATAAACACCCATATATCCCTCCACAAGCATCATCCTAACTACAAAACAAATAGCCTGAAATTAACCCTTTAAAATAAACATAAACAAATTTAAATATAGTTATTAATTTTTATCCATGCAGCTATCTACACCCAACTTTAATTTGATACATTTTAATTAACACTTAACACAAAAAAAAAAAAAAAGAAATGGAAATGATTGCTTAAACAGATGCATAAAAAAAATTACTAATAATTGATTGTGAGTTCTTTAGGCCAGATAATAGTTCTTATTTTCAGCTATTAATTGCAAATTTAGGAAGATTGTTTGTCCTTCTTTGAAACAAAACCACTACTTGCCATGCATTTGGTCAGTAACTGTCATCCAGAGATCTCAGCTGGTTGTCCGGAAAATTACATTTATTGCAGACTTCTACATCGTGAAAATCTGCAATATAGCTAGTTATAACGGTATATTCATAGTCAGCTCTAAGATCCCAATTATAATAATCATTTGGCTTTTATATTTTTATTAGCCTCTTATCATCAAATCTTTGGATTCAATGAGCAAGATGTCACTAAACCTCTTGTGTTTCATTTACAGTCCGTGCTGTCATTTCGTGCTTGCATTGGTCATTTAATTTCTTTTTATTCTCTTATCTGACCATTAATTATTTGAGTGCCCCAAGGGCTAATGTGCTTTAGAACAATCATTTCATTAATAAAACAATCATTTCCATTTTCTAAGATTATAGAAATCAACACTATTTCTATTTTCAAAAATATCAAATCTTTACATCTTTACTTTTTTACAAAAAAAAAAAAAAATACTTTTATTTTTAATATAGTTTTTAAAGTTTCCCGTTTATGTGATATATATATATACTTTAAACAACTTTTAATTTTCAGTTTTTAAGTTTTTTATTTTTTAATAAATCAATTTTTATTTATGATCTTTTTATTTTAATTTTAAAATAATGTAACGGCATATTATATACCGTTACAATATATTTATATTAATGTTTGTTGCTGCTATCACAATATTTTGTTAATTGTTTGTTAATAATTGTTAATTAATTTATAAAAAGTAATGAAATATAGTGGTAATCATGTTATTTATTGTGGTAACATATTTTTATAATTTCAGATTGTTGTTTTACTGAATGATTTAAATGCCATGTTTGATCATATAATATCACTTTTTAATGTTTATGTCGTAAGTATAATTATATATATATATATATATATATATATATAACATGCGAATTCTAAATATTTATTTGTTACATGTGCAATCATATATAAATATAAAATGTTACTGCAACATCTCAAGGCAATTTCTTATTTACATACATGAATATAATTTAAAGTGTTAATTATCATTTTCATAATTCAAATAAATAAAAACATTGGAAACAAGCAAGTTATTACCAAAATACTTCTCTGTTTAAGCCATTATTTTTCAATTAGACTAAGTCGTAAACTCTTCTTACATTACTTTGTATTCGTTTATTATATACCTGTCTATATTACCAATATTCAATTTATCAGTCTACATTTTTTATATGGAGTAGCACTTGTAAATTGAATTTTGTCAGAAAATTTCATGAATAAATGCTGTCAACAAATTGGTGGCTCATTACCAGAAGTTATATTATTAATATCTTTGGTAAGCTGTTTTTACAATGGATAGATTATATTGGAAAATACTAATCAGTCTTCTTCTAACGGTCTATGTATGATATTTAATAACTTTGAAAAAGAATGTTTTGTTCCACTTTTTCTATGCATTAAAATGTATGTTTGTAAGTGCTTTGAAAATAATGTAAATACCTACTAAAGCAGAAATGAGGTATTGTCATAAAAATGATCATATTTTTGTACTTGTTGCTCAACTAATTGATAATATAAGTATTCAAATGCTGTATTAAATTTGAATTATAAATTTTAATATATTATCATCTATCAGACTATAAAAGATAAGTCATGTAAAGATAAAGCATTTCTACATTAACAGCAGCAAATGATTATTAGTGTATGAAAATTGAAAGAAATATCTATTGTTTAATGTGGATAATATTTAAAAAATGGCTTGAAGAGTCATGTGATTACTGCAGTAATTTTTTTTCCTGCAAAGTATTCAATTAAAATCAATTGAATGAAAAAATTTGTATTGCAATTATTCATCCATTTAAACATCCATCCATCTATTCTTTCATCTAATTTTATACTTTTTTTATATTTATGATTAAGTCCATATTAAAAACATAGGGTACGTCTTATGGCAAACTTAGATGAAAGAAAAATTATACTAAGATTAGCATTTATGTTTCTCAACACCTGAAATTAGTTCATCTTTTAATCATGAAAACTATTGTTACAACCATGTACCTTTACATACAATACATACACATACATCATGTATAATAATTCTTATGATGTAATAAATTTTAATTGCATATATTATAAAAACAATTTACAATTAATTCTTTCTAGACTCATTTTAATAAATTTTCAGATAATGTCTTTTCTTATATGTTAATTCATTAATCTCATAAAAATGGACCACTTGAATCTAACTTCCACTTTGTTAAATAGACAGAAAATCAATTATTGGTACTATACCAGTGGTTATATTTATAAAGTATTGAAGAGATTACCACTAATATAATGATACAATTCCTTGTCTATCAATTATCAATTTTTTACCAGATAGAAATGAATTATTTTTGCCTAACTGGTAAGTTAGCATTGCTATGAGAGACAGTATTATCTGTAAGTTTATTAAAATGATTCTACAATCAGAGTTTATTACTTAATACATATTGTTATATATTTTTAATACTACATATTTAATAGCCTTTGTTTATTTATGGGATTATTAAAATTGTTAAAACATATTATATATATATTTTCATAAGTGCATAACCAATCGTAAACGCATTCATTTCAACCGATCGTCTTTTGCTTCTATCTGATTGCGACTTGAACTGTAGGTTATAATATATGTTAAAGGAACGATTTTTACAAATAAAAAATATAAACAAATATTTCAGATTTGTATATACATTTGCCTGATTAGCATTAGACATTTCCAAACGATTACCTTAGCTATAATGTTAGCAACAATCAAATGTATGCATGCATAAATCAAAAATGTATGTTGATATGAATATATAATAAATGTTAAACACTGAATTATGTATTGTATTCTCAGAATGATTTGTATAGTCATTGAAAAACTCATCTCTAGTGTAGTATTATTAATTTTTGTTCTGTCTTTTTAACTTTTTGTCTTATAATTTAAAATGGCCCTATTCATTAGTGATTGACTGCTAATAATGATGATATCAGATGATTTAGCATCTATTACTAGAAAGATAGATATTTAAGATTGAACAATCACTTCCTGTTTAGAAATTCTACTTGCAATGTTTTAAATAGTTTTTGTTTTTACTATTGAATGTTTTAGAACAGGCAATTGTTTTAGCAGATATAATCTTTTCTTGAATGACAATATTCGTTTATGAATAACTCTTTTTAAAAAAGAACTATAACTAGAAGCCATTCTGTTGTTATTTTTTATTTTATCGAATTTTTCTATAAAGATCTCCTCTCTTTTGCTGAAAATATTACCTTTGGAATACAATTGGCATTGAATTTTGCTAAATTTTGAATTTCAGATTTTTTAAAAAATAACTTTTAGTTTTATTAATCATAATGAAAAATTTATTGAAATAATTGTGGTTTGGTATAAATTAATTAAAAAGTTTCTGAGCACAGGCTCTATTTCCCTAAATCTGTTAACTAAATTAAAAATTACTTCCTTTCAACCTTCTTTTACATCACAATAATCTAATTTATTTTTTTATTTAGTATCATAACCGCATTATTCTTTCTATTTCTTTTTCTTCTCATATTCCATTTTAATAAAAGCTGTTTTGTTAATTCCACTATCTTCATATTCACCATTTTCATTACATAAACAAAAAATTATAAAATTTTGATTTTTATTCTTTTTATTTCATCTGTGTTTTCCAACTCTACTTACCATTTACTCTGTTCTTTTAATATTATACATTCCAAAAATAAATTTTCAATTCTCTCCATTTCATTTCTGCATAAATCATATGTACAGTCCAAATTTTTTATTGCCCTTGATATCTAAAATTTCTGTTCTTGCACCAAGTAACAGTAAGCTCTCCCTAAATGCTATTATATATTTTTTCATAATCTAAATATTTTTTTTGTTTTTTTTTATATATAATTCCAAATTATCTTTTAATTCATAATCATCTTTCATAATTTTTTTTTCCCCTATAATTTACTTTCCAATTTATTTTTTCATTTCTCATAACTACATATCTGTATCATATCTGCACATTAATCTCATTATTTTTATCAATACATAGAATAAATTTTTAATCTATTTTGCATATTGTAAACCTCTTCTCATCTGAAGTATTGGTTGCCCTGGTGAGAGAGCCGTTTTACATAGTTATGAAATTTTTAAATGCACACTCAGATATAATAATCCATTGAGGTAGGTGATAAGCAATTTATTTATTTACCCACTGCATATGGTTTGATAACCAAATTTGTTATATATTGATAAATTATATTAATGAATTGTAAGTCACCCTATAAAACAATAAATATAAGTTGTGTTTCTTTTATGTCAAACATCTTACATATCTTCCATTTACATTAAAAAGTTACAAAAAATTATAATTGTCAGAGTGTATAATTCACAGTTTTTATTCATATTCTATTTAAATTATTTTTACCCATTTATTAATAGCAAACTTTATATTTGAAATGGCATTTTATTTCAAATGTTTTTAATTACTATTATTACATTGTAGATTATTCATTCTGGAAATAATTATATGATTGTATCTGGAATAAGCAAAGATGAAGAACACGTTCATGCAAGAGAAATAGCAAGGATGAGTTTAGCTTTAATAAACTCAGTTCAATTATTTAGAATAAAACATAGGCCGAATGAATTGCTTCCTCTCAGAGTAGGAATACATTCAGGTAAGTGTTGAACACATAAGAAAACATTACAGAGATATATTCAAAACTTTTTATAATTACATGGAATCGTTATTAATTTTTGGCAAGAAAACTTAGAAATACAACACATCTCATCTTATAACATGGATTTCAACAACAATGGCAAAAAAGAGTCACTTAAAATTATTCCATGATTAATTGTTAGTGGATGAATTTGTAGGCTTTTTTATATTAAAGCATATTATTTCTATAGAGCACTATGTATTTATATTGGAGAACCTTCATTGTTTTATGAATTAACTGTAAATTTCAGATTTTATTGTGTATGTTTAAAGTCATAGCAAATAAAGAAATATTATTATTACTAATTAAACATTATGACTTAGTTATAGCCTTTTATTTCTCTGTTACTTTAATCTATCTTCAAGCAGAAAACTTAATATATAAACGTACATATAAATCTAAAGTAATTCATTTTATTTTCTAGTTATTGTTAGCTAATTTTATTTGCTCACATTAATATGGCATTCCTTATAATTTGTCATTTTTTGATTGAGAAATATCAATAAGATATGATTTTTGAGTTAAGATCTCAAATTCTTTATTACAGATAATCCTCTGTGTGTACATTATTTCTTATCAAACAATTTGAAGTTGAGGAGAGGGTTAAATTTTTAGTAAATCTGAAGTTATAGTTGAGAATAATAGATCGTTAATTTAATTTTTAATATAGGTTATAATCCATTTATTTTCCAAGGTCTGCAAAGTAATGTTTTCTTATTTTATAAATAAACAAACATCGGGCAAATCAAATTGTCTTTAAGCTGTTACATAGACTATGTCTTAGATAAATAGAGGGAAAAGTGCTAATTAAAAACAAAAAAATTATATCAATAAAAAAAAAAACTTGACTTCTTAAATAAATTAAGGGCAGAATTTAGCTGTGTTTAATTGTTTTTTCCCCCTCTATGCATATTAGCATAGTGGTCTCAAAGCTAAATGATCCAGGATTGATTCTCATATAAGTAAAGGTAAGCAAATCTCAATTCAGATATTTGAATAGCAATATTGTGCTCAGTTTTCCACTTTGATGGTTGAATATCACATGACCACTCCTTTTTCTCATAAACAATTAACCATGTTAATATTTTTTATTGTTTCTTCATTTGCAATATATTTGGCATATCAAATAAAAATGATTTATTTATATAAATTATTTTTATAGTTGTTGATGGAAGAAAATTTATTTTAGTTAATAGCTAAATTGTACTTTCTTAGTTTTAGAAGACCTGAAATATAAAGGAATTTAAACTAAACAAATGTTAAAATAAAATAGTAGACAAAATAAAATAAAATAAAATAATAATTTTAAAAAAATCAAGATTTTTACGAATCTTAAAAACAATATAATTTAACTGTAGCTCTTTTTTTAAAATGACCCTATTAATAATTCTCAAATGTTAATAGCTTTATCATATATAAATATCCATCATCTTCAAAAACCATCTTTCCTTTCAAAATCATTTTACCTTCTCTTTTGAACCAGTCATATACAAGTATATCCTAAATTATTTTAGTTTCTGTATTTATATTTTTTGTTACAAAATGCACTAACTCATGCCTGAGAATTGGAAAAAAATAAGCATTATATCTCACAAACATATATTGAAAATTAATTTCAAATTGTAATTTAGCTTTAAAACTTTTGATATTATCCAAAATATTATCAATATAAATTTAAATTTGAAAATCAAATATTTACTTATTCTTTTACTATCTTATAATATTACACTCTTTAAACATTAAACAATGTAAACATTATTTCTTTTTTTTAATTAATTATCTACTGTCAATATTTTTAATTATTAGATGAATATTGGTTTTATCTCCTTTTAGATAAATTTTCTATTCTGTTGTTAAAAAAATATACATTTTTTAATTATCATTTCAATGTCACTTAATTATTCTTTTAATCATTTAGTAATCTAAAAGTTTTAGTTAATTTATTATTTAAATTGAAATCTTTTTTTTCTTTTTCTTTTTATTCAATACATATTTACTTCTATAAAAAGAATATCTTAATTTTTATTAAAATATTTTATATTTTCAATCACTTTAATTTTACAAGACTTATGTTTCTTTTTATTATGCATTCATTTTTAGAATTTTTGTTATTAAAATATTTTAATCTCGTTTTTAATTTATTATTAATAATGCCTATATAATTTGTCGTTTTTTATTTACAATCTATATACATAATTTCATAAGTATTACTTAAATTTTCTAAATTATTATTATTATTATTATTATTATTATTATTATTATTATTATTATTATTATTATTATTATTATTATTATTATTATTATTATTATTATTATTATTATTATTATTATTATTATTATTATTATTATTATTATTATTATTATTATTTAGCAAAATAATATTGCCTTTTTTATATAAACATATTTCTATATTTGCTTTAAAGATCTCAACATCTTGGATCTGCCCTATATTAATAACTATTAATAAAATGAGTCATTTGTCTAAAAACCTACTGAAATCAGAACTTTAATATCATTAATACAAAATTCAAAAATGATATGACTTCTAAAAGCAATAATGATTGTAGGTATCCAAAATCTAGATTGTATGTCTCTAATCTTTCAGTGCATGTGCTTTCAATAGCAGTTGAGGTATTTTGGGATTAGTTCTGCCATGATATAATTGTTCAGCCATAATTATTCTAACTTTGCAAATTATTCTAGCAATTTAGGTTTTCATAATAATTTTGCTGCCCATGTTTGTTATGGCAGAATACCTTTCTCTAGTCATGGAGAATGTTTGTGATGACAGATTGCCATAGTTGTGATAACAAACCTAAAGTGCTAGAATAATTTGCAAAGTTCTAATAAATATGGCTGGACAATTACATTATGGCAGCACTAATCCCCAAAGTACTGCAGTTGTATTCAATCATTTCTTAAGCCATCTATTGTAAACTTTAGTAATTAGTGAACTCTAGATAATAGTACTATTATATTTATATCCCAAGATTATTTAATGTCTACTGATTATTCAAGATTACAATAGATGTTTTTTGGAAATGCGCCTGAAAGCATATGTTACAACTAATCTGAGAATGTCATGTAATCTTTTATTTGCTTTTACTACATTTAGTAAACTGATAAATTAATTGAAAATCATTAATTGTACTAATATATAAAGATACCAAAAAAATGAAAAAAAAAAACACAATTTCTTGGTCTATTTTAACTATGACTTTTTTTTAAATGTATTTCTGCCCCTGGCTTTAGCCTTTTTCACTATGGAATTTTAATTAATACAACAATAAATTGCTTATATGAGCTAAAAATGGATATAGTTTATCTATGATTTTTTTACAGAATAGTGCAACCATGAGTCAATCATCTAATACAGTGTTTCCCAACTTTTTTTGGCTCACGTACCACTTGGTAGTACATCATGCTAAATTGTACCACTTTGTAAAAATGATTGTATTTCATGAAATTTGTTATTGCAAGTGTGTTATTTTATTTGCATTATAAATATTATAGGGTGACCATGTATGTATTCACATCTCATAATGAGACAAATTACATTGAAACACGCCTAACGTCATGCCAGATTATAAACTCACTGAAATTAAAAACTCACTGTAACATATTTATATGTATGTGTTTGTTCAAAGTTTCATATTTTTCCAAAATAATTTATTAAAGATTACATTAAAGGTTATTTGGTACATATTTTCTTCAAAGTGTTTTCTCATTTCTTCATTTGGTTTTCCCTAATTTGAGTCTGTTTTCTTTTTTTTTGGGAGCATCTTGCTATTGGTTGGGCCATGGAGAAGATAAATACAGCATGTCCCAAGTCATGGTAAAAATAACCTCAGGGGTTATCAGGCTATCTCTTGTTCTTGTTTTCTTTATATTGTTCAGCATGAAGTTAATAGGATTAAAATTTTGATGATTAAATATTAGCTTACATCTAGTAATCCACAATAGATGTTCAAGAATTAATGAGAGTCTAATTTCTGGGTGTGATCTTTTCTGCTACATTTTTTTAAATTAAATAATTTAGATTGATTTGCCTTGATCCGACTCATTATTTATCTACTATTTTGTCATATTTTGTTTACTAATAAATGATTTTAATAAAAACACAAAATTATAAAAAACCAATTAGTATATTTTCTTATCATAATCAAATATTTTTATAAAATAAATTTAATGAGATCTTTGTGCTTGTTTTGAACAACATACTTTTTTGAAATTTGGTTCAAATGATAGACATATACCCTTAAGTCTACAGCTGCATTCAATCTGTTTCGATACTTATGTTTTAAAAAAATATATAAAGAAAAAGCTCTTCCTACTAATTCCGTACTAGTAAATGGTAATAATAATTTAAGAGCTTTCTCAGAAAGTTGTTCATATTCTCTAATGTTTAACCAAAAATTAATTAGATTGTGCCATTTGAATTCTACTTGTAAAGTTCTGTCACATGATAATTCTATTAAATTTTATTTATCCTTTATTGATAATGATGTAGCTTTTTTTAAATTTTTTTCATAGTTAGGGTTTGAAATTCAATTATCATTTGGGTTTTCAGGTTTTGGAAAATATTCCATGAAAGACAATTTTAATCCTGTTAAATGTGCTATTATATTTTCTCGTATATCTTGAGACAGACTAACCTTATTTTCAAACAAAAAATATGTAGTTTCGAATACTTCCAGTTGATTGTTTTCGATACTTATATATATTACTGTTTCCAAAAATCTAATTTCTTAATCATACTTTCAATTTTATCATTACATTAAAGATCGTTATCGACTGTACATATTAACAACTTTAATGTATAATATTATTAATTAAAATAATTTTTACAAATTATAGGAAAAAACGTTTCTATATTTTTATGATTTAATTTTTTTTTATGTCCGCCATTATTGATTATTTTTCATGTACCACCAACCAGCAACTCGCGTACCACCAGTGGTACGCATACCACAGGTTGGGAAACATTCTAATATAAAGACACTATATTAAATTAAAAGCATTGAGGCATGAAAGATTATAATAAGTCTTTAATAAATGTAAAAACATTGCCTAAAAAAGAATTCTCTCAGAATAAAATTGATCAATTTATTTTCTTTATACAATCTATTTTTGGTGTGCAAATTTGCTTTTGGTAATAAATAATATAATGCTTCCATCCAAAGGTTTATGAACTAAAAATCATTGATATTCAAATGCATATCACTTCCCAAACGACAAATCATTTGATCACTTTCTTTTTTATAGATTAAAATATTTACTTTACTCTATCTTGTAAAAATTGATAGTATATAGTTCTACGTGCTGTACTAACATTAAAATAACTATCAATATCAGTCAAAATAAATGGGATAGAAGTTAAAATTTTTAAACATAGAATATTCATCTCCATGAAAAGTTACTGAAATGTTTTGTATTATTATAAATAATGAGAGTAAATCTTAATAATAATTTTAAAAAAGATAAACACCCCATATCATTTCAGAATATTATTTGATTTTAAATTGATTGATAATTTTATAGTAATTTGATGATCTAATTTACATCATTAACATATGTGTGTCTATTATAATAATGAGGGCATGAGAAAATAAATTTATATAAAGAGAATATTATAAGTATGTGTTTGTTTGTATGAAGTATTTATAACTTTTATATATATATATATATATGAAGTATTTATAACTTTTATATATATATATATATATTCGCACATTATTATTTTAGGTCCATGTGTTGGGATAGTATTAAGAGATCACCTTCCAAAATACTGTATTTTTGGTCGTACTGTCAGCTTAGCATCTGCTATGAAATCGTCTGGAGAAAGTAAGGACTTCAAAAGTTATATTTTAGCTACACTGTTGTTATTAATTTTTACCGCTTCTATATCTGTGGTTTGCATCTCTTATTTTGTAATTCTTTTCTGCAATTTAAAATTCATTGCTAGAAAATTGAGGCGAGTTTTGTGTATGTGTGTATGTCTAATACAAATAATTGTTTGTTTTTAATTACATAATAATATGAATAATTGTTGTTCAAAACTATTAACAAATTCACAAACAATGATTCCTAAACCGAATGATTGTCATATAATATCTGATTAAAACCTCATTTGCATTTTTACTAATATGATTACTAGATGTTAATTGTCTTATCATTTCTTTTAGGTTTAAAAATTCAAATTACAGAAAAAACAAAATATCAGTTGGATAGATCGGGTTGCTTTGTTGCTAAGGATAGAGGCCGATTTGAAATTAAGGTTTGTATAAATAGCTATTTTGTCTATTGTATATTGATTTTTAGTTTTTAATTTAATATTTTTATTACAATAAGGTTATTAATATAAAATTATATTCTGTAATATATTTCACCAACTGATTCTGTTTTTAAAAAAATTATATTTTTCTAAGATAATCACTGCTAAATGTACAGTTTGTATAAACCTAAGAAAATATTACCTGACTCTTAACTTATTCCTATGCATATTAGATGTTGACTAAATTAATTTTGGGGTTAATAATATGAGCAGGTGTCCAAGGTATAAATTTCTAAAGAACACCAGTTGTATGTTTATGATATGGACACTTTCTGAATATAAATAGAAAATGAAAATAAAGTCAAAAAATCCAAGTAAAAAATTTTCTATTGTCAAATCAAAATTATAGCAATAGAACCTTATATGTTCTAGTGAAAAATAAATGATACCTATAGAAAATGTAAAACTGGGATTACTAAAATGTATATTTACCCACATAATGTTAAATTTATTTAATTTTACGAAACCTGCTGTGTTTTTGAGAATTTCAAAATATTAGCTTGATAGTATAAAAAAGATAAAGATGTGTACTTACTGTATAGAACAAGATGTACAATGTTCTTCAATGATCATTATCAAGGTGCTACTCTGAAAATGTTGTTTACAGTACTAACATATCATGTCCATTAATTGTTTAAGTTTACAATAGATGATCTTCGAGTAAACAGAATAAAAACTTTCTAGAAGCATTAAGTTAAATTTTTAGATAAGCTTAAAATGTGATCATCAATTTGGTAGATGCCTTTGGAAAATTATTAAGACAAGATGCAATAAGAGGAAACATGATTAATGTAATTTAAAAAGGTTTTTTTTTTAATTAAACAGTCAAAATTTAAACTCTAAACTTGTTGCTTTAATATAACTAATTATAATGATTTTAAAAAAATCAATAGAAATCATGGCCATTATAATGATTTTATATAACACCACTTTAAATACCATTTTATATAATACAACATATGCTAGTATTATTGTTGATATTCTTAAAATATACTGCTTTTCAATTAATATTACATATGTTAATAAATTTATATTGCTAATATAAAATTGACAAAGAGACTACAAAAGAAGAATATCCAGATAACTTGGCAATAAATATTGTATATGTTTCTCTAAAAATAAACACAAACATTAATATAGTTAGAAAGTATTTTAATTTAAAATATCAGTTAGGCTTATGCTGTAAATCTTGCCTAAAAAATGCAAAGATAAACCATAAGCATTTATTTTATATAGCGCATGTTTATAAATTGTAATACATTAAGGACTTCCAGTACTTAAGATTTGCCCATATATAAGCATTTAGGTTAAATAGAATAAGTGAATTCATTTTATTCTTTCCTAAATACTATATCTTGTGTTGGGAGTCAAAGTATTCATTTATTATTAACACTTGTAAAGAGCGCATGCACAATAGCTTGACAGGCTGATCTTTAATAGATAAACCATGAGTTCAGTACTCTTAAGAATGTAATATCTCCTCTTTTTTATCAAAAGTAACATTCTTACATTAAAATATTTTTTTGGTTTTACATAGTAGCACATCAATATTTTATTTGACTAGTACAACTTAACCTGGACCTTTATTCTCTAAATAATATCTAAATACCCATTTACCAACTAACAACTTAGCATGCTATTTTTTGGGAACATAAAAAAATTACTATGCCTGCTAGTGACATAAAAACAATTTTTAAGATTTATTCAGATTAGTTTTAATTCTGGGTGAGGGTCATGCAGGAAAATGTGTTAGCCACTATGTCATGAGGCCCTTTTAAATCCTGGATATTTATAAATATTGTTATACATATTTTAAGATTACAAAATGACTTCAGTTCTTATGTATACCAATACTATATAGTGAAATCATGATATATATTGTATTAATATACATTGTATTAAGTAGACCCACTTTATATCTCTAGCTGAAACTTCAAATATAAAATGTCAATCTCTCTGTCCTAACACTATTTTTTTTTAAATGCCATTAAATTCAGTTATCTTTTTTATTCACAAGATACGTGTTGTTGAAAAAGATATAGCATTAGGGAGGGGGTGAGTGACATTTTATATTTGAATTTTCAGCTTGCAGTATACACTGGACCTATCTCCTATATATTTATGCTTAGGATATTGCAAACTTTAAAATGACTAAAGTATTAATCTTTCTTTGTATATACATATTAAACATGTTTATTTATGATCATTGCTAATTTAATTTCACCTCCTTGTTTGAATAAGTCTGGATTCAATTTATATAACAACTTTGCAACATATAGACATGAAGTTACCTCATGACCATACTGTTAAATTCAAACTTTATCTTTATTCACAAAGTAGCATTGCTACAAAAGATACCACTAGGGGGAATGATTGACATTCAAAAAAATTGTGAATAAACAAAAAAATGTAAATAAACAAAAACTAAAAACATTAAAATTTATAAATTTACTTTTACAATATGGTAACAGCCATTTTTCTATTTTGAGCACTAGACATGATCACATTTATGAATAACATTTCTTTAGGTAAAGTTGAAATCACATTTATTCATAGATAGGTTGTAATACAGTATTTATTTAATTGAATGTTTTTTTCTAAACATAAAGCCAGAAGTTTTATGAAATTTAGTAAAATTTGTAAATTACCTTTCTTAAGTGATAATGAGCATTACTGATTGGGTAATGACAAAAAAATAAAATTGCAAAACTTACTTACTATTGAACAAAAAGTTTAAACTTTGAAGAGTTTTACCAGTATCTATAATGAGTAATAGTGAATAGATTTTCAATGATAAGGATAGCTGGAGAATTGGAGGGTGGAGAAGATTGAAGCCTGTCCATTAAAATTTGAAGATTTGCTATCTTAATATAAACTGAGCTCTGATTATATACATGTGTGGGAGATTATCCGGATCAACTGATGAGTGCGGGTTCAGCACAAAATACAAATATTGGAGATTGTTTATCTTTTTCACATTATGTGATGTGTGTATTGGTTGTAAAAGATTGAGTGGATAGCTGTAGGAAGCTTGAAAGTCAAAGTTCAAATCCCTTATAATTACATTAAGTTCAGTATAGACAATATATTTGTATTTAAATATTATATAAAAGATGAGTAAATACTAATAAATACAGCTGAAATAATTTTTATGATCTGCTAAGTCAAATTTGAAACGGAATGTCTGTATCAAAGCATAACTGAGAGTTAATTGGTAGAGAGTGACAGTGTTTCCGATTATAAAAGATTAAGCTAGGGGGTGTTAGGAATTTTGCTTAATTGCATGTAATAGGTGGATTATTAAGTGCCGCCTGTGTTCCAAATTTGAATACTCCATGTTTGTTGAGGCAAACTCTATTGGCTCATATATTTATTGTATATGTGGAATTAATTATATGGAAAGCTTCTTTGATTTTACATTTTCTATGATTATTTTTGAAACAAACAGTCTTGGCAGAAGCATGCTTAAAAGTGTGACCTGCGATTTTTTCATGTTCTACAAACACTAAGCTATATGATGGATTTGTTTTAACTCTACTATATAAATAAATGTCTTGGGATATTCTGGATTTTAAGTTAGCATGAATCTTCCTGAAGTATTTGCAAATCTCTTAACTCCCCCTAGTTCATTCTTTTATAATCGGAAACACTGTCACTCTCTGCAGATCATTAAACATATTATTTCAGCCGTATTTATTATTATTTATTCATCTTTTACATATTTTCTCTGCCTTGAAACGTTATTTTAAATATTATATATATTGTTTTGTTCGTTGATGCTTACAATCATTTTAACCATATTTTGTTATTTTTCAGGGTTATGGAGTTATCAAAACTTACTGGTTAACTGAAGAAAAATTTTGTATGCATTGTAAATCACGTGAGGCACCTCAAAGTCAAGGACTTGTTAGAACAAATTTTCGACTGTTAGATACGTTATAACAATTAAATAAATAAAAATATTTTAGTTTTTGATTTCAGTTTTATTTTATTATATAAATTAAGCAGCCAAAATACTGCTAACTTTTATTTAAATCAAACTAAATTAAAAAATAAAGTAGTATAAAAATTTATTAGAAAGATCAGAGCTTTTTATTTCTTGGAAATCAAATGCAAATATGAACATAAAAAGTATTAGTCACTATAATTCCAAAATAATATATATATATTGTAACGATCCAAACGAAGTGGGAGATCGCATCGCACCGCACCTCACTACCAAAGGGCGCCATCTAGGCATTTGAGCCTAGAAAAATTTATAAAGTAGGCAGATACGCGCTGTTAGGATTCCACTTTATTTACATATTTAGATCGTTAGCCCATTGTCACTAGCTCAGCGGAGACGCCGAGATAAAAATCTATAAATTTTATATCTTAAATATAAAAGAATAAAATAATAAAAGCCACTGCCAGAAATTAACACAGAAAAATATTTATTTACGCACATATAAAATAATATTTAAATTTTGAGGAATAAGTTTAACATTTATAATTTTATATTAATTTTTAATTTTACATTTAAAATAGCTTGCTATAATGTTTAATATTTTATTTAGAGGGTCGAGTATGAATGGACTACATAGGTCTGCATTTGAAAGGAAAATATTCTTCCCTGATTTAACCTTAGGCAACAAATTTCGCAATCAACTGGCGCCAATCCATCTGATACATTCATGTATTCAATGTAGCATGATACGACAACACAAAATACTATATTGTCAGGAATGTACATCTGAACAATAAGTAGAAATAGAGAAGACATTGACTCTCCACCAACAGGAATGTGACATCTGTGGGCAAGTAGATCAATAAACTAAAAACTCCATAGGAATGGACTGCGGTCTTCTGCCAACTTACAAACCCATCCATAGGCAAACAGAGGGTGTGTGGCGTATATCTATAATCCTGCCCGTAGCGGATCTCATACTACATTTACTAATTACACAAATATATCCAATCCATTGAACCAATTCAACTACGAAATGAATAACCTAAGATTACCCTCCCTTAATACAACTTTACAAAACTATATAGCCATTCGCGCCCGACTTAATTTTAACATTTATATACGTTCGCACAGATTTATTTAAAAATGTTGGGTATAGATCGATTACACAGATTCCACGGTCAAAAACATTTCAAAATAAACATAAACGATCAAAATACAAAATTATTGATACCGACAATCGCAGAGGGAAACTTATAAGTAACCCAATAGTATTCACCATAAGATACTTGCGTTGTCACCAATAACTTAAAAGACATCCGAATAAATACATTTTAGATACTCACCGTAAGGTATCATTGTTTATCGAATGTCTATATATTTTGATCAAATATGAAAACCAAAATATAATTAACCGCAAACGAATCCATGCAAGCGTCTATAAACAACTTTAAATTTAATACATTTTAGTTAAAATATAATACACACACAAAAAAAAAAATGAACTGGAAATGATTGCTTAAACATCTACATAAAAAAAAATATCAATAATTGAATTTGCATTCTTTAAGTCAGATAAGAGTTCTTATTTTCAGTTATTAATTACTTGCAATTTTAGGAAAGTTATTAGATAGATACAATAGTTCATACTTTACGGATTTAATAGATTGAGAAGTCCATCTTCGTGATCACTTTAGTAGATTTTGTCCTTCTTTGAAATGAAACTGCGACTTGCCATGCATTTGGTCAGGAACTGTCATCCAGAGGCCTCAGCTGGTTGTCCGGAAAATTAAATTTATTGCAGACTTCCACATCGTGAAAATCTGCAATATAGCTAGTTATAACGATCTATTCATAGTCAACTCTAAGATAACAATTTTAATAATCATTTGGCTTTTATATTTTTCTTAGCCTCTTATCATTTGATCATAGGATTCAATCGGCAATACGTCACTAATCCTCTGGTGTTTCAGTTACGGTCCGTGCAGAATTTCTGGTGTTCGCATTGGTCATTTAATTTCTTTGTACTCTCTTATCTAACGTTTCATCTGACTTTTTAATTAAACAGCTTTTAGATAATTAATAAACAATCATTTCCATTTATAGATTACAGGAATTAATTAATACCTGTTTTTATTTTAACTTACGTTATTTTTTTTTTTATTAAAATATTTTTATATTTCAATCTTGTATTTTTTTATTTAAAAAAATACGTTCAAATACTTTTTTTTTTTTTTTATGAAAAAAAATATTTTTAAAGTTTAGCATCTGTGCGAATGTATACACGTTTAACAATGTTTTAATTTTAGCGTTTAGTTTTTTCCTTTTATTTGCGAACTTTTAAGTTTTTATTTTAACTTAATGTAACGACATATTTATATATCGTTACAATATATATATTATGAAGCATGTTTTCAGGAGTAACCATATTTAAGAGAATAAAATAAATTTATTACCAACATTTCAGTAAAATAACTCTTATCCTCAACTGAGTAATATATATATATATATAGTAATAATTACATGGATATAGTTTATAGAATTGTTTCCCATGGTTGTTGAATAGTTTGATTTACATTTAGCAATATTTTTATATTTATTTACTCCCAAAAACATACTTCATAAAACATCATTCATCCATGAAAACATTCATTACAACACATAAATATATAAACAATTTAAAGATATATTTTTATTTATATAATTGCTATGAAATGTGAAAAATACATTTTCTTTAGCTTTTACAAATAAAAACAATGAGAAATAGATGTTGATGTGCATTTATGCGTATAAAAGCATTTTTTTAATTTGATCATTTTTTATATGCAATTAACAAAAAGATTCCTGCATCCCTCTTTCAAAAAAATGGCCAATATAAGTAACTTATTTGCCATTCAAATATGCAAATTCTCTATTAGATTTCATCTTTAATAAATGCCACAATTTTCTTTTCATCATCAATGTCATGATTATGATTAAGTATTCGAAAGTGCACTAGATGTATTTTTTGCTAATTTTATATAAGATATAGCTCACTAAATTCTCAAAGTTACATTTTTATTTTTATATATGCAACACTTTTTTATTAAAATAAGGTAAATTTATCTGAATTATATTTTGAAAATGTTGAATGGAATTGTAGACATTTAAAATGAATCTCATATATAATTAAAAATTTAATTTTTCACTAATTTTTTACTAAAATTATTTGCAAACTGTAATGTATAAAAACAGAGTTAATTAAATAAAAGTTTATAAAATATCAACAAATCATTCAATTTTGAATTATAGGGTGCTGCTAGACATTGCTATCATTAGTATTACATATAACACTAAAAAATTTAACTTTCCATTAATTTTTTGCTAATATTATTTGCAAACACTAAAAAATATATCATGATCAGTAATTCATATGTATGCAAAGATTCAACTAGATCAGAAATTGGAAATGAGTAAAAATTGATTACAAGATTTCATCTAGACAAAACTTCATATTGTTTTTAAAAATGCATCCAAAAATTAATAATTCCATACGATAACATATTCCTAAATAAATTATTTTATTGTTGCTTGGAAATAATAAATAATCAAATAATTAATCATTCAGGAGATCATGTGACATTTGGAAATTAGAAGTTACAGACTGATCTTCAATTTAGGTTCCTTATACCATCATATTAAAATTCACAAGACAAAGATTTTATAAATCTAGCATTCTAAACAACAATAATCTTTAATCACCATTTAAAAATTATTTTAAATATAGTACTTAGATATATTTTTGTAATGATTGTATGGTTAATTGCTTTGGATAAAAGATATATGGTGGTCTCCTACTTTAGGGATAAATATAGCATTCACCAATTTCAAATTTTTGGGAGGACCTTTAAATCTAAATCTACCACTTATGACTACATTAAATCATGCAGGGCATTGTTTTGAAATCAAAACCATTGGTAAAATTTAAACTAATCTGTTTTAATATATATATATATTATTGTAAATGTTCATTTTATATAGTCATCCCATAGTCATTATATTTGTTCCATCTTTTCTTTAATTTTTTATTAGTATGGTTTAGGCTGATATATATTTTTAAATGTGTATGTAGATTTAATTATGACATTTATAGTTAATGAGTATGCCTATCCATTATATCAAAAAGTGGTATATTTGTGATCGTTAGTGCAGCTAGATTTTCCAGTAACTAGCGGTCAAATCAAACATTGAAAATATATTTTTATTTATATTTCCTACAATTTGTCTGCTTCGGTCATTCTCTTTTCCACCATGCCACTTTTGTATTTATAATAATTTGTATAAATCATGTGTTGTTATTAAATGAGTAATAAATTGAAAGTTGCCAGTCTTTCACGTGCACTTAATGTTGTTTCTCTGACAGCCAATCATGTGTTAAACAGCGGTCTTGAAGAGCAATCAGGCCTAGACACATGATAGAGATTTTGACAAGAAAAGGATGATACCACCCTTCTCTTAACTTAACTTTTTATTCATGCTTTCAAGCCAAGATGCTTAAGAGTGGCTTATATATATAAGAAGTTAAGTTAAGATAAGGGTGGTATTATCCGTTTCTTGTCAAAATCTCTGTCATGTGTCTAGGCCTCATCGCTCTTCAAGACAGCTGTTTAACACCTGATTGGCTGTCTGAGAAACAACATTACGTGCAAGTGAAAGACTGGCAACTTTCAATTTATTATTTATAATAATGCAACTTATTGTTTCTTCTAAAGTTTTATTTTCAACTTTTAATTCTGCATTAATTGCTTATCACTTATGAAGGTTTGAAACCCATGTTGGAAAATCCTTTTGAATTGGGTGGGATAGGATTGCAATGATTATATTAAATCTCAATCCACTCGAGCTGCACTCTTTCAATGCAAAACACTGGCCCCTCAGGCAGAGCAGTATAATACTCATAGATATCTATAGACATACTGATGTCATACAAGGTATAACCTGTGGCCACATTTCCAGGCTACAGAACTTTTGACTGCTAAATTCAAATCCCTGCCTCCCAAAGTTTTGTTTTGAGGAAAAAACCTCAGGCACCAGTTAATCGCAAGATATAATTAGCATGCTTGGCCATTAGGTAAACAAATTACTGCCTGATTCATCCTGCTAGAACTTTATTTAATTATAAGAAAGGAAGTATAATAGACCACTTAATGTCTACACTTAACTAAAGACTGACTATTAGTAGTATCATTATTAAAAAAAGAAACTGATCAAAAGTAATTAGCAGACATATAATTTATTTTAAGATATTTTTAAAAATTAATCTAAGATATTATAACAAAAACGGTAATAGTGTATGTACTGAACCCGACTGCTTGATGGTGTTTTTCACACAATGCACATCAATATACTATTTTAGTGGCCTAACTTATGGCTAACACTATAACAGTGTTGTTTGAGCCATAACAGGTTGCCTAGAAGGCAATGTATCCTATGACTATGTAGTGAAATATTATGCCCATTGACTTGCGACAGTATTCCTCAAGTGAGCACAATTCAACTCTTACTATGGTCTGATTTGATGGTGGCCATATTTGAAGGATGCAAAACTATCAAAAAATTCATTGTGGAAAAATTTTGAGAAAGCATAATGGATTTAGTATTACATATTAAGAATTGTCAGGCCATCGTGCATGCTTCCCTATGATTTTGAACTGCACACAGCCTGAAAACATTAGGGTTTTCAGCAGGGTTTTGCTGAGTTCACATGCAAATGCACATTTATGCATGAATCCATGTGAGAACAATAAAATGTCAGTGGCAAATGTTCAAAATTGGTTGAAGGGGAGTGAATTACTGACCACAGAAGTTGATGCTGTTGGGTTTTTTCAGAAAGAGAACATTCTGCCAGATGGGAAGCTATGTGATTGTGGGAGGAGCATGGTTTTAGTCAACTGCAGGATCTGCGGAATTCTGTTGCCACTTCTGCAAGCATATCTGGAGTCTGTATAAGGGATGTTGGTTGGATGGCTCCAAAATCCCACTACTTACAGCTTTGGGGCTCATCTATTGAAGTCAAACAAACCATAACTCCCCACCCTCATAAAATAAAAAAATGTTTTTTAAAAATTAACTGTTTAAGGCTTTTTGAAAAAGGCAAAAAATAAAGGAAGAACTTTTTGCTATCATATAAAGGTTTTGGTAGCGTAAATATTTTTTTAAAAAAAACTCATAATAAGTAAATAAAAGACAATAATTAAAAATCAAACCAACTACCCTCTAAAAACCAACTGTTGGTTTATTGAAAATGAATTGATTAATAAGGCTTTTTTAAAAAAAAAACTCAAAATCAATAAAAAGTCAATAATTTAAAAGCAAACCAACCCCCTTCCAATAATTCATATATTTTGTTAATCTATCTCTTTAAAATTAATATGTGAAGTTTCCAGTACATCGGCAAAAGGTACTAAAAGACGTGAATTAAAATTCAAACCAACCCCCTCCACCCATTGAAAACCAATTGTTGGTTTATTAAAATTGAATTGCTTAAGGCTTTAAAAAATAAGCTCAAAATCCAAAAAAGTCGATAATTTAAAAGCAAACAAATCCCTCTCTACCATCTAAAAGCAAAGTGTTTGTTTATTAAAAAGAAAAAAACTGTATGAGTTTTTATGTATAGAAAGGGGTAAAAAAAAAATTTTTTACCGTAGTATTGTGTAAAAAAAAAATGATAATTCAAAATCAAAAAAAAAGTCGATAATTTAAAAGCAAACCACCATTCGCCTACACCATATAAAAACAAAGTGTTTGTTTATTAAAAATTAAAAAAACAATATGAGTTTCATGTATAGAAAGTGAAAAAAAAATTTTTTTTACTGTAGTATTCTGTAAAGAAACTGACAGCCCATGAATCAGTATATTGATGTGCATTGGGCGAAAAGCAGCACCATCAATTGGTGGGGTTCAGTATATATACTATTACCACAAAAACATTATACATTTGTTTTAATCACTCTCTTAATAAAATACATAATAATAAAGATTGATTCACTTGAAACATAATTTTTTACCTACAGGAAAGCTTTGCACATATCAATTAAATATTTTCTGAAACATTAAATATACATGCACATACTAGAGTTTATAATACTTATAGGGAACACTTATTTATAGAAGACACTTAAAGCTAATTATAGGAATACTCAAAGATTGCAATTGTTTTCAAAGTTTAACACAGTTTTCTATACAAATATTATCAGTTTATGAATGCAATATGAAATTGATAATTATCTAGGATTTGGTTTACCAACTAGTTGGATTTTGGATTTATTTCATGGTTGTAGCTCCTGGCTGATTCCTACATTTATGAACATAGACATTTCCTACTGCTCAGATCATTATATGAGCATGGCATGTTTTTGGTATTCTGGAGAATGAAACTGGAGGCTAACCACATACTCTAGTAACTGCTTGGCACTGCATGTTAATAATATGATCACAATTTTAATCTCATGATTGATATCAATTAAGAATCATGAGAGGCAGAATGCTAGAATAATAGACTTTTGGTCCTTTTATGTGAGTCCTTATTGTTCCTCCAATTATCGCTTCCATCTAGTTTAATTAATTTTATTAATTATATCCCTATTGTATTTTGATCTTCATATTTGTGTAGATTAATCTAGCTTTGGATAAGCTATTGTTTTAATTATTTCCCATTGTTTTTATTTACTGCATTTTATAGTTATTGTTCCCATTCTTTTATTTATCAATTGAGAAATCTTTGAAAAAATTTAAGTTTACATTATATGCTTTCCTTTTACATATTTTAACTCAACTCTCATTTTCTTACATACACACATTTTTATTTTTAAGTTTATAAAAAGAGAGCATTCTAGGTTTTTTTTTATTTAGCTGAATTTCTCTCCCCTCTTTGATTGCTTTTTCTTAAACTAGTAAGACTTTATAATAATAAATGATGTGGTGTTTTGCCTTTTGGCAATCTGCGATTTTATAAAAAAAAACTCTTTAAATTATATTTTTGTTAATTAAACCTTTAATAATTTCTTTTTAATGAAATCTGCTTTAATTAACCTTGACAAATAATTCCATAGCACTTTTATTTCTCTAAGTTTTTGTTTTAGACCTCTTTGAGCTAATTTTTTTTTTAACTAAATAAAAATTACGAATATGTAATGCTGTTCAATGGTGGTACAATATATATATATAATTATTAAGGACATTTATGCTGTTCAATTTTGGTACAATATATATATATATTGTAAATGTCCTTAATAATTTTTTTTTTAAAAAGTTAAAATCTATCCCAAAAAAACTAATTAAAGATAATCATCCAATTTGATTAAACCTAAATTTAATTGAACAATATATAATTAAGAATAATTAAAGGATTAAGATAGAAATTATAAAAAAAATAAAAAAACAGCAAATTATTGGCAAATCACTCCAGAAAGTAAAAAAACAATAAAGAAAATATGTGAAGGCTTTTGGGGAAGAAATATCATTATGGTGGAGGGAAGAATTATAAGAAGAAAAGAGGAAACACCTGTGCAGACTCAGTAGCATATCACAGCATCTGAAGCATAACACATTAAGATTACTGCTATAATGTTTTTCAGTACTGACACAAAACAGAATGTTGAAATGCTATGAAGTAAAGTGAAGATACCTGATTTGCTAAGCACTGATGTGTGCCAGTCAGAACCTTTAATGGTACAGCATTGCATCCTCAGAAATGTCAAGGAAATCTGAAATATAGTTTTCTGTTCATGGAGGAACTGTTTATCATTGCCTGCACTTACATAGCTTACATACTTAAGCAGCAGATTACCTAGAATCAAGAAATGTTTAATCAGAATCAATCAACTGAGACTTCAATAGCACCCATAAAAAAATTGAATTTATCCATCAGTGACAAGAATACTGTAAGAATTTAAAATTACAATCAAATAGACAAAGGGCCTCATTAAAATTTACATTTCATATAGATATTTTAATACCTGTATGTAGATATTTCTTAAATTTTCTTTTTTATTGACTAATTTTTATTAGTGTAACTTAAGATACCATATATATTTTTTAAATGTGTATGCAGATTTAATTATAACATTTATAATTAATCTTCAACATTAATTCTTTATAATGTTTAATGATTTATTATTTTAGTTATCAAATAATAATGTCTAAAAATAATTCCGATATAAACGAAGATGATCTAAAAAAATTTTTTTTAATTTAAATTATGTAATTGCGGATTCTTTTTTCCAATAATCTCATCTTCAATGCATACACAACAATCCTCCACTGATCCTGAGAATTTGTCCTCCAAGCAAAGAAAAGTGAAATTGTTGCAGTGAGAACTGTGATGATAAATGACTGAGGGTAATATATTTATATATGTATTCCTTAGAAGAAAGTGACCTCCTGAATTATGATTAATGAAGTTCATTCCCTGCACATATGAATAAACATTTATGAATGAATGCTGAGATCCTCTCAGATAGGATTTAATATATGATGACCAGGAAATATAACATGGGTACCATATATATAAGCACTTTTAGATTTGATTATAATTAATATCCATTTTTTATTAAATTGAATTAATGAAATTAAAATGCCAACTTAAACTAATAAAATTTTTACTGTTTTAAAATATCAGTTATATGTCAGAAATGTTATCTGTCCATTGATGAATATATGTGTATTAAAATATTAATTTTTATGCCTGTATTCCTTCAAAATATATGTAAAATTTAAATTTGATATATATTAAATACAGTAATATTAATATAATTTAACTTATTATGTTAGAAGTACTTTCAACTATATTCCTTTTAGTCTTTGTCAGTTATATAACAATATAATATTGAATAATCAAATACGAGACATTATTTTATAACTCCCATAATTCCATTCAGTTCTTCCACAATTCTGTTATGATTGATGATTCATTAATACTTGATGATTTCTCAAAATTAATATATTTTATTTTTCATTTATTGTGGCATATATATATGTGAGTGTGTATGAATCATCAATGTAAACACCATTATCATCAGGAATAGCCTTTTTTTTACAAACTAATTTTTAAAATGTAATTAATATCATAAAATATATTTATTTTTTTCATAATTAAAAGTAATTTTACATGAAAATAAGTCATTTTTGTGCAAAATAATCTATCAATTTATATTTAAAATGTCAAATATTAATTCTCTGTATTTTTTTTTCAATTAAATTTTTTTTAAAATATATATATAACTTTTATGAAATTTTTATAATAATAACAAAAAACTATATATCATATCACCATTATGAAAAATCCTATGAAAAAAATATATTATCTAGAACAAAATTGATATATCATAAACATATATAGTATATGCTGATTTTTTTTCTATGCTTTCTCAAAGAGAACTTCACTAACTTTTGATTTTCAAATGTCATGAATCATGGCAGGCAAAGGAAAGGAATTTTTTTCCTTGGATATTACCAATAGCAATTTAGGTCAAAGAGTGCAAGAAAGCAATTTTGTGTGTTTGGCAAGATCTATAAATATTTCAATATCTTTAAGAAAATATCTAGAAATAAATGAAATAATAAAAAACTTTAAAATGTCAAAAAGTTTTTTTTTTTATTCTATAACTTAGAAAAATACTGCATTTAAGCAATTTAGTTATATAATTATTATGCCATTAAAATTAAATAAATACACTTACCTTTTGCAAATAATAGATTGATTTAAAAAATGATGATAAATTCAAAGATAAAAAAAATTAAATGATATATTTATTTTCATTTTGGAAACAAACAATTGTAATGAGAACTAGAAAATTGAAGTTTGTTTACATTTTTTTTTCAATTAGTAAATAAGTAATAGATAATAAAGTAGCAAATGCTGTCACTTAATAGTATATTATGAATGATACTAACTACTACATAAAATAAATGAATTAAACTTTCATAATATATATGTTTATTTACAATCTATATTATCAGAGATACTATAATTTTAAATATCTGTTAACTATACCAACATAGCTACAAAATTATAACTTTTTCTGTCTTATTTTTATGTTTACAATATTTCATATAATTACAACCTATTATTAACAGTTTCGATTTCCCAACAATCTTCTTCAGAACTTCTACTTATATTTTCAAATCTTAACTTTTAACTAATTTGAACGGTTAGTAGTTAAGATTTGAAAATATAAGTAGAAGTTCTGAAGAAGATTACAGGGGCAATAGAAACCATCAATAGTGGATTGTAATTATATGAAGCATTGTAACAGTAATAAAGAATGTAAATGATATTAATATTATATAGCTACAAATTAATATATAACTAGCTTCTTGCAATATGTTTTATGTTTAAAATGTGAAGATATTAACCTATCAATAACAATTTTAAATCATGTTTTACACATTCATATAATACTAACATGATTACAAAATAAAAAATATTACCACCCAAGATAGAACAATTATTTAAATTGGCAATAATTATAAACATTTAAATATGCAATATTAATAAATGTATTATTCATAATTATTTTAAATGTGAAAGCTATTCAGTGCTACATAATAAAATTAAAATTTTTAATATATTTTGAATAATACTAATCACAATATTAAATAAATAAAGAGATTAAATTCTCATACAATGTATGTTTTATCTATAAACTACATTTATCAAAATGTGCTAGTTTTAATACTATCTATGCCAGAAAAATAATCAATTAATATAAACCCATTTCGGGGTGGTGTATTTTATTTTTAAAATGTAAAATGTTAAAACATTAATCACAAATTTTAAATTTTGTTTAAATTAATTATGTAATACTAAACACTATATACACTGTTTTTTATGTTAAGGTGTAGTTAATAAATATATAGAACTCTAATATATCTGGTAAGTGTAGATTGTAGATTAAGGATATAAGTAATAAGATAGTTTAATGCTTATTTTATGTTGCAGACTTGAGTATTATTCAAGATACAGAAAAATTTTAATTTCAACAAAAAGCACTGGATCTTATTTTTACTTATTGCAATTATTCTCAGTATATTTCTTAAAATTTAATTCGTATATAAAATTTAAACTGAGTCTATAATTATTTCTATTATGTATAGTAAATTTTTAATATAATGCTGATTTAAACGCAAATTAAAATCATGATAAATACGTTAACTTCTTCATACTTTAAACATAAAATATATTTCACAAACTTAATTATATGAAATGACAGACGTATTACTATAATTAATGGTTGTTTAAAATTTAGATTGTAGATGTAACATATACGTTATATGAAAATTCAATTACTTTTTTTGTTGTGGTGGTTAATAGTATTCAAAACATATTTAGGTTTTTATATTACATGGATATTAATATCAATCAACATATACTAAAATTTTAAATTTCATTAGGAACATTGAATATCTTTCTATTTTCTATAATTATATTCAGTGCTTTTAATAATACTACATATATATGTATGAATGTGCGTGTATGTATGTATAAAACAACATTTTTCTTATCGTTAAATTTTCTAGCCAACTATTTGGTAAAAACATTTAATGATTAATGAGATGTTTAATTTATTATAATCTCTCATTTAGCTTTATGCATTTAATTTATTTATATAAAGCATATATATGTTAATAGTTTTTTATTTAACTAACGTAAATACATGGCATTAATTATTATAGCTTTTTATTATAATTAATAACAAAAAAAATAGCATATACAAAACTAAAGACTTTAATCCTGTATTCTTGTGTTTCATTGGTTATTTTTGAAAGATTATTAATAAACATAATACTTAAGAAATTTTAAGTTTTTATATTTGACTAAAGAACATTTATAGTGATTTATATTGTATATTTATAAAAATATTTATCATATTAATTACAATTTTTTACATAGTGAAAATTACTTTAAGTTATGCCTTAAAGGTTCAATAAAAAAAATATGTATTCAAACTTTGACAAATTATTAAAATTTTAACTATAACTAATTTTATTTTTTAATTAATTAATTGTAAGTTTAACCAGAAAAGAATGCAAAGCAAAAAAGGTGAATAAGTTATAAAAGTAGGATTTTTGAGGGCATAATGCATATTTATATAACTTTGCTATATATTTCATTTTTGTAGTAAATGTTTTAATAAATATTATAAGTATGCTTATAAAAAGTGTAAAAAGTTATCTTAAATGATATCAGTAATTTTGATACAAACGATATGTGAGAGACATAATCTTTAATATATTTGTAAATTCATCACAACACTGTTTTTGGTGCTCCAAGTGATTACCACTGTTATTACTTGCAATTATACTCACTGAAAACTAAAATATAATATCTATGCAATGCTTATGGAAAATAAGCCAATAATTTCTAATAAATGAAGATGAAAGTATTCAATATATTCTCTAATTATATACTACAGTTTTATAAATCCTCCCTCCCATTTCAGGGCCATAATTATTCATTTATATTGACTAAATGTATTTTTATTTTGATGTTACAAAATGAAGATTCTGTTTTCACTTTTATATATTAAAAAATCATATTATATATATATAATTCTATTTAAATAATAAGTATAATAATGCTCAAGGCTAAATGGGTTTACAAGTAATGATTAAAAACCAGGCAACACAAACAATCCCAATATCATAACAATCAACAAATTTAAACTGTTATCAAGGCAACCTTCTTTTAGACAATCCCAATATCCATAACAATCAACAAATTCAAACTGTTGGCAAGGCAACCTTCTTTTCACCTATATTATTAAAAGAAGGTTGCCTTGGTAACAGATTAAATTTCTTGATTGTTATGAATATTAGAATTGTCTGAGTGTTGACTGTTTTTTAATGATGGACAATGAATTACTACTTATTAAAGCTTTAATATTGAAAATTGTTTAGCAGGGCTTTCCATGGAAAATATTTGCCAAAACTAGCTTTATATCAAAAGCCTAGCTAAGCTATTTTAAATATTATTACTGCAATAATTATTCTTTGTACACACTTTCATGAAATATAATTTTCATTTCAGTATTAATCTTATTTATATCTGTATATCACATTACCATATCCATCATATTAAATAAATCAATAGAATATTAGAAATATGTTGTTAAGCACGATGTTATGGGGGTGTGACTTAAATTTAATAACCAATTAGCTACATAATTGATTTTCCCTTAGTTTAAAGTTATAATTAAGTTTGCATAGTTTTATTCGTATATACAATGAAATGATTTTTTTTTTGTTCTTTATAACCTAAAGCTAAGTTCATTTTCCATGAAGCTCATCATAATCATAGCTCTCTTTTCAACTATTGTTGATTACTCTAGCTTGCTGTGTGTGGCAAAATATATATAGTGAGTTTTGCCTGTTTTAACAACAGCTATACACAAGCATAAGATGAGGTGTTCATGTGCTGTTTATTTGCTTTAGTTATACTATAATGTAACTATGTATGTATTTTTATTTAAATATTCCATTTGTTGATAATTGGATTAGTGCAGCAAAATACTTATATAGGCATGCTACAAACAAAACAGAATATAATCTTCTTTTGGGATCATAAAAACTGTGTTGGGCATAGCTTTGACCTACAGTCCATCAAGCTAGTTTGTATGGAGTGTGTGACAGAAAAAGAAAGGTCAAGGAGGTATGGTTTATCAACAATGTTTTGAAATGTAATAAACAAAAGAGAAAACAGCATTCAGTTATCAAACAAATGGACTATTTAAATGTACTATTTTAAATAAAAATACATGCATAATTACATTACACTATAAATAAAGCAGCAACAATAATTAACAATAGAGCTAGGATTATGGTGGACTTCACTGAAAGTGCCCTCATCTTTAGGTTATAAAGAAGAAAGAAACAATTTTGTTACACTTACAAACAAATATACACAAATTTGAATATATATACATACCCATACACAATCAATTATACATGCTTATTAATTATAGTAAATATAAATTCTAACAATCCTTAATAGATGAATTATATTTATATTCAATAAATATATTTATAAAAGAATTCCACTATTATAATTTCCATGCACAATCACTTCTATATTATTAAATAAGCATAAAAAAGATTTATTTTGAGTGATTAACAACTTTAATTTTTTTAATTTGTTTATTGAAATAGAAATAGTCAGATGAGGGATATTTTTTGAGAAAAAGTAAAAATGTTATTCTCATAAAAAATAATATCATTTAATGGAGAGCTTTAGCAGATTGACAACTGAAGAGTTAATTTTTTCTAAATCAATGTCTCTGCTGAAAAAAGTAAAGATAATGTTAGTTTGATCATTAATTGGAACTGCTGCAATCAACCAGATACTGTACTTGAATGCTTAAACAGCCATTTTTGATTGATCGCTTGTTTTATCTATTTGTCCCTCACACCTATATCTGTGTCAGATTTAAACTCCTCTAGAGTATCTAAATAAACAACTTCAGTTATATATGTATGACCACACATATATATGCGAATGCTAGATCTGTAATAGAATTGATATATATAGAAAACGGTTTGCGGGAAATTAAAATTTTTTTTTTTTTGTCTAATTTTTTTTTTTTTTTTGTTTTTTGTTTGGTTATGGAGGAGGAGGGGGGTGGGGGGGGGGGTTAATAAATAAATAAAAAATAGGGGGGGGGGGGGGTAAATTTTTAATGAGATTTGATAGACACATGAGATCAAGAGGATTGAATCTTAGGTTGGTTATATATTGTGTCTTTTGATGAGAGAAAATGTGATCTAATATAGTTTTAATATACGTCCGATCTTCTGTGTTCCTTTTAATATGGAACACAATCCTAATAGCTGCTTATCATCTTTTGTTTCCTATTTTGTCTATTTTGGGCTTGAAATAGGTTTTTTATAAATTTGTAATTATAACTATTTGCTAATAAAACACTATTAATATGATTTATTTCTCTTTCAGAGTGTGTCATCTGAAAGGTTAATTGTCTATTTAAAAGAGTTTTGGCACAGAAACTATCTGAGTTGGGTGATGATGAGAATGGAAATGTAAATATCTGTCTGTGTGTGTATCCTTCTGTAAATAGAAAAAGATAAACTATTTAGTGTTCTGGTGACTAGAACATCAAGAAAAGGGAGTTTCATCAGATCGTCTCCATTGTAAATTTAATATGAGGATGCATATTATTTAAATGTAAGAAAAAATCATCTAATGTATTTTTTCCATGTTGTATGACAAAAGTGCATCTATGTATCTGACCAAATGAGAGGTTTTAAAGATGATGATTCTAAAGCACGAGTTTCTATATATTCCATGAATAAATCAACTATTATCCTGAGATAGGTGAGCCCATAGGAGTACCAAAAACTTGGTAATGCTGTCCATTGTATATACAATGGACAGCATTACAGACAAGTTTTTGGTACATACAATGGACAGCATTACAGACAAGTTTTTGGTATTCCTATGGGCTCACCTATCTCAGGAGTAATAGTTGATTTATTCATGGAATATATAGAAACTCGTGCTTTAGAATCATCATCTTTAAAATCTCTCATTTGGCTCAGATACATAGATGACACTTTTGTCATATGGCAACATGGAAAAAATACATTAGATGATTTTTTCTTACATTTAAATAATATGCATCCTCATATTAAATTTACAATGGAGACAAGTCTGATGGAAAACTCCCTTTCTTGATGTTCTAGTCACCAGAACACCAAATAGTTTATCTTTTTCTATTTACAGAAAGGATACAAACAGACAGATATTTACATTTCATTCTCATCATCACCCAACTCAGATAGTTTCGTAGCAAAACTCTTTAAATAGAGAATTAACCTTTCAGATGACACAATCTGAAAGAAGAAATAAATATATTAATAGTGTTTTATTAGAAAATAGTTATAATTACAAATTTATAAAAAAAGTATTTAAGCCCAAAATAGACAAAATAGAAACAAAAAGATATAAGTCACTATTAGGATTTGTGTTCCATATGTAAAAGGAACTACAGACAGTATCGACGATATTAAAACTATAATATAGATACAGCATTTTTGCTCATCAAAAGATCAGCAATATAATAACCAAGCCTAAGGATTCAATCCCTCTTGAATTCATGGTGTCTATCAAATCTCATAAAAATTGTAAAGCTTCTTAATAGGTATGAGTAATCGTGCATCAGTGTTAGGAGAGATGAGCATGCTAATGCATTAAACAACACTATATCATCAGCACTCTCACTCCATACTATAGATTCAGGTCATAAAATAGATTTTTCTAGTACCAGGATCATATCCAGATGTGATAATCTCTACCAATGCAAAATCAGAGAAGCCATTGAGACACTTAAAAGGCCAGATTGTATCAATAAGCAGATGATACGTGAAACTTCCTCCTATTTGGAAAGATTTCTTTAAAAAACATTCTTAAATTTAAATTTTTGTATTGGTGGGATTTTAATGTTTTATTAAAAGTGATTTTAAATTTATTTTATAATGTGTTTTTGTGAAAGTGAAAGTCAGTATATTGATATTAAAAGTTTTTAACACGGATGAACCCGCAAAATATGTATTTTATATATATATATTATAGGTATTTCTGGTTATTTGAAGGCCACTTAGTTTAAAAATATGGCTTAATAACAAATTAGCAGTCAATTTCGTAGTTATTTTACTTAGGTCACATATATATATTAGGTATATCCTAGATATCACCATCATACATATATAGTAGAAGATTGATTTATGCTGATTATTATTCTTGGATTGATTTGAATTTATTTGTAAACAACTTTAATTACACCATCGCACCTGCACTTGTATAGCATAAAATCTAGATTTGAAATCTTAGTTTAACAATATTTTTTGCTAAAATGATTAAGTTATAAACAATGTTTATTCAACTGGCACTATTGGCTAATCCTGTGGAACATTAGATTAGATGGCCAAAATAAACTAAAAGTATGATATTTAAAATTGGAACAAAATCTAGGTTAAACTTAATAAATTAAATAGACTAAATGTTGTAGACGTGCTAATGAATTTACCATCAGCACCATGATAGGGAGCATTTCAGCCAACAGCCTGCTGTAAGATCACAATGGTGACCAAGCCATCTAGCCAGGGAATATTTGTGCCTACACCGATGCCCAGTGTGCCTAAAGCTGCAATCAAGAAAATGGGTAATCTCTATCTAGAAACTTTCAATCTTTTTAACTTCTGTCTATTAAATCTAGCTATCATTAAAAATGAATGTTCAAAGTCTGATTTCTAAATTCTCAACTTAAAGTAAAAACTAAATTATGTTACAAATCTAGCCTGACACTCTACTTGTATTTTAAGTTAATCTGTCTAAAATGTAACACCACTGTAACAATTTGATTTAACCTTTAAATTACATCTGTTTTATTTCACTCAACCTCAAATTTTACATATATGACAAATACCTCAAAATTATGAGTGCATATAATTTTAGTCAATTCTTTGTGATGATATAATCCATATCTTTACTTTAATAAATATTAGTAAAGCTAATTTGTTCTTCAACTTGCTGTTTCAAGACCCTATTTTTTGTCATCATAACAGACTGCCTGATATCTGTTATTATAGTTATATTTAGTTAACTCTAATATAATATTGTGGTTTGTTCAACTAGAGTTATGAATTCTAACTTTATATGTTTATTATGCTAACATTAGGGACTAGCCATAAAGATAAGATTAAAGTATATTTATAATATATTATGGTTAATTGTCCACTAATTATAGTCCCTCCCCCCTATATTATTAATTAGATATACAGGTCAGGTATCTTAAACTAAATTACTAATTTATATTGTTCCTTAATGTAGCATGATTCATGTGCTAGTTTCAAGAACTCAGTTCTGTAGCTGTGCAGATAGAAACTATCTGTTTTAAAGCACCATAAATTAATTATACACATTTGTATTTATTATATACATTGTGTGTGTGTTCTTATGAAGTATGCGCTGTACATTAACTACTTGCCATATTTTTTTTTAGTTACTGGAGGAGGTCATGCTCATAAACTTTAATTCAGGTAAGGTTACATTTTAAAACTGGAACATGAGAGTTCAGACTGTTTATCAAAGATCTGCCTGACTCTCTCAACTACTAATGTTCATATTCATGGCAAGTCATTCGGTACAAGGCCGCTGAGCATTCGATGCTGAAGTCCATGAATAAGTATCTACTCACACCATAGTCATGTTTACTAGTATTTTCATAAGTACCATAGCATATGTACATAGATCTAAAGTGAACCAGTTCTTTTCCTCATGTTAGATGAAGATTCAGCAATAGGACAAACCCTAATCTTAGTTTTTTTATTAAACCTGCATGATCTTTGAGCTTAATTATATGCTCCTCTTCTAAATCTGTAAGTAGGCAGATGCCATAGTAGCACTGATATGTTTCATTATATCTTTGGCTGGGATATTCCTGTGGTTTAGCCAGCCAATAGAATTTGGCATATTAAACTTAGGCATAAATCAATCACTGCACACAACCTCATTAACTATATAAAGATGAGACAATCTCATTTACTATGTAACACCTCTGTGTATGAAATTCCATGTACTATAAATTATGTATTTGCTTTTTCTTTTATCTGCTACTTATTTTATTTTATTGATTAAATTATTTCTTGAAATATAAACTCATTTCCTTTCTTTCTTGTCATAGTCTAGTTCAGATCCAATTCCATGTTGATATATGTACCACCTGTTTATATGTATTGTTGGACTTAATTATTGATTTAAGCATATTACTTATTCATTTAACCCTTTGGTCAAGCTTATTCCAGTCTGTGGGGAGGGTCTCTTTTTCCTCTTTCTGCTATGCTGGTTCATAGAAGAGATTGGAACTTGTGTGTAACCTAAGAAATGTCTTTTATAAGGTGTTTAATCATGGAGTATAGATGGAAGGATTGAATGTTGGTCAAACTGTGAATCTCACCATCTCAGCTTGGTCAACTTTGGTGTATTCTACCCAAACTCTGTATTTTGTTACATGAATGTACAAATATGAACCATTATAATAGATATTTATCTTGTAAAATGTGTTTGGTGCAGTTGGTAGAGGGGCCAACTTGGGATCAGGAAGTTTCAAATTCAATTTTGGTGTTTGCAAGTTTAGCACTCGAACTTCTTAAGAATTCCTAAACAATAAAGCTATATGTCTTTTTTTAATCTCTTAAAAAATAAATATCATAATAAAGTAAATGTAATTGAATTGAATTGTATTTTTAGAGTCTAACACTGACTTATTCGATTTTTAAATTAGAAGTTGAAACTCTATGAGCTGTAAAATATAGCATAATCTATAATTACAATATTAAATAAAATGAAAAACTTTTTCATATTAAACAATTTATTATACAGTAAATTATATATTACATATAATACATAAACATTGTGTCTCAAAATAGTGTAAACATTGTTTTATAAGGAAAACTGAACACAAAATGTAAAATATTTTTTTGTTAAGAGATGATGGAAAGCTATGGCAAAATGCCAGATGGTCAAAGATCTTTTAATATTTAACCACAATGTTCTTTGCCAAGAGACTCTTTAGAGCCATAAAATCTTCCTTGCATCAAATTATTTAACATACATGAATCAAAAGTGAATTTTTAAAAAAAATTTAATTCTTTGGAGGCTTTTTTAAAAACACTCTTATAACCATAAGATCTTCTGCAGCTATGACGTTTCCACTTTTAAAACTTGCTTTGGCTTCTCTGACTAATTTGTTAACAGCATCTGTACAATCCTATAAAACAATGGTTTTGAAAATTAAGTTTTATATATAAAGAAAATTAGAGATAGAGAAAACAAAAATGTTATTTGCAAATAAAATATTTAAAAGAGGTAAAACTCACTATATATATTGCCACACACAGCAAGCTCACTGATGAAGGCCATAAGCCAGAAACTAGTCTGGGGATATTGGATGAGTAGGCACTAGATGGGGATTCTATGCACAAGCCTTCTGGCATCCATTGATTATTCTAGCTTGCTGTGTGTGTTAATATATATATATATAGTGAGTTTTGCCTGTTTTACTATATATATATATATATATATATATATAGTGAGTTTTGCCTGCTTTAACAACAGTTATACACAAGCATAAGAAGTGGTGATCATGTGATGTTTATTGGCTTAAAATAAAATATTTATCAAGATAAAAAAAAAAGTTAATAGGAATAGTATAGAACACACAAGTGATTTAGACTTAATAGTTCAATATAGTTAAACTAAATATGAAGTGAATGAAAATTTGAATAATAGATCTGTTATATTGTATATACACAAATATGGGGCAGGATTATCTCATATTGATTCACAAGTTATCGCCTGGTAATAGCATCAAATCACACAAAAATATTTTCAGTGGAAATAAATTTGATAAAAATAAACTATTTTTGTATTGGTATTAACAGAATTATCATTGTACCTCTCAAACATCATGGTACATACAGTCATTTATTATTAATTTGTTAGCACTTTATTGGAGCTGTAATAATAATTTGATATTGTTCTTTTTTCAATAACTAGATAAAAAAAGTTTGGACCTACTTTTCATAATCGGCTAAAAATAAGTCTAATATAGAGATTATAAAAAGTCTTTTTAGTAATCAAATTCTTAAAAGTTTTTGAATGAAGTTTCCCATAATTTTATTTCAACCCGTGGTATAAATGAAGAAGGTGATTCTTAATTTCAGTCTATATTCACCCTCCACTCATCTCAAATGACAGACACATATGACCATACACATGAAAAAGATAAATAATCCCCAATATATATATATTCCATGCAGAATCAATGAAAAATGAATGAAAGCAATCAATTTTTGACTTAACCCAGTAATATTTACTATATATTACAATTTGATTCCTAAACATCAATATCATGTACTTCCATATTTGATATTATTTACTTAAGATAATATACAAAATTAACAAAGCGTATACCACACTTGAATGAGAAGTTATAAAAATAAAAAAAATTTCTACAGTGTTGCGGTTTTTTCCCTCATTTTCTTAGGGTATTGTGGGGGTGAAAAAAAAAAAAAAAAGGGAAAAAAAAAAAAAAAAATGAGAAAAGAAAGAAAGGAGATAATTTTTTTTTTTTTTATTTTTTTCTTCTTTTTTGTTTTTTTTTATTTTTACTTAAGATAACTATATTAATAATTGTTACAAACATTTTTGTTAAATATCAGAGATCTTTATATTAAATTGCTATAATATAATATTGATTAATAATGAAAAAAAGTACTGAAGATATGGAAGAGATTATAAGGTGGAGCAATTGAAAAGTGGAAGCTCAGACAGAAATAAATAGTGGATTCATTTATTATTTTCATATGTTTTTATTTATAAGTTTCAAGTAGGTGTGATGGAATAAAAGTTTATAGCTTAACATAAGTCAATTATTCAATATTTCAATTAACTTCTTTTTTAATCTTACTTTCTTTAGTCATTGTCTGTCATGACCATTGGTCATCTCTCTGTATATGTGTTTATGCAATTATATTTCTTTGCAAGCATAGCAAATCTAATTTTTCTCTTTGTATTTTTGTTTTTCTCTCTATTTTTTTTTACTTATTGAGTTAGAATTGTGAAAGGTTTCTAATTATAATAATAATTGTATAATCAACAATCTCTTTTACTTCAAATCCAAATTCTTATATGGATTTAAACCCATAAAGCTATTTATTATGGGTGTGAGAATGTGAAAGAATAGCACATTTTTGACATTCTGCAAATAAATTTTCCAAAGAGTTGTATATATTGAATTAAATATTTTCATGGATTGTAATTATAATATTAAAAAACTCAAACAAAAGAGCTATTATAGATTTAAAGAAAAAACGGGTTTGGTCTCAGAAATTCTCAATTAGTAATTAATAATTTCTTGATAACATCAAAGATTAAAGATTTTTATTTATATGGATATTATCATTTCTATTCTTTATTATAATAACAATCCATGGAAATATTTAATTTAAAATATACAATTTTCTGAAGTTATTTACAGAATATCAAGAAATATGCTATTCTTTTACATTCTCACATGTATAAAAATAGCTTTCTGGATTTAAATCCATATAAAAACTTGGGCTTGAAGTAAAAGATGACTCCTTTTATTTCAAAGACCCCCAACAAAAGAACTATTATAGGTTTATGAAAAAAAACTTGCTTAGCCTCAGGAATTGTTAATTAGTAGTAATTGTTAATTTCTTGTTAATATCAAAGCTTAAAGGTCATTTCTATTTACATTGATATTATCTCGTTTCTATTTTTTATTATACATATTGAGGTGTTTATGTATCTCATGGCATACAACCACATAATAGTGTGTGTGCATATATATAAAGTTGAAAGAAATATAGAAATAAACAGACAAAAAAATTTTGTATATATTTTTCATATTACACTGGAATAACAGTTAAGGATTAAATAATTTTGAATTTTAAAAAAATATTATTATAAATTACACATTTAAAAAGGTCTAATTAATATTTTATTAATTCTGATTTTGAAATTAAAACAAGCATGTTTATGTTCCAATAGATATACTGGTAATTATAAAATTCTACTATCTATTTTGATTAGCAATTTTTTTTAACTTAAAGCTTATATAACATATTTTGATGAAAATGCTACAAAGTTGTTTTTCAAAGAATTAAAGTAAATTCAAAAGAGACATTTTGTTTTCAATCAAGATAAAGAAAACTTTTTTTTAATTACTGTATTTTTTCCCACCCTAACTATAAAATGGTTGAAGAAAAAGATTAGGGGGAGTTTTTTGTAGTTTTACAGATTATGACTGCATTACTATTAAGATATAACTGAAGGCAAGACAGTGACAGAGTTTGGATTTACATGGAAATAAGCACAGCTTTTATCATTAGCTTGTATATATTGTGTACTAATCAGTATGCCTAAAGTCTATCAAATTTTAGACTAAATGGAACTGATTATATGTATGTCAACAGTTATCAGATTATACCCTTCTCAAAGATGACAATAAACTATCTACTGTTGAGAAGGGACAAGTTTACCCACAGGGTCCATCAACTTGCTGAAAAATTAGCTTATACATATACTGCATCAGATATATAAAGTTCAGCTGGTAGATAATATTATGTATAGTGAGAATGATAGTATTCTAAATAATTTTTTGAAAATGTCATTTAAAATTTTTAATTAACAAATTTAAAAATAAATGACTTTAGTCAACTAAAAATAAAAAAAGGAAAAAAAAATCATAAATGATATTTGTGTTTAGAAGATTATTGTTCCCTATATTGTTCATAAAAAAGGAAGAGAGGAAAACTCCAAATATTTTCTTTCTTTTTTTTTTTTAAATATTGAAAATAAGGCCATGAGGACCTTAATTTTAAATGAAATTTTCCAAATGGTTTTTAAAAGAAAAACTTTTACTTACCATAAAAAGAGAGGTTAATTAATAGCTTTAATTCATATCATCTATTTATTTATTTATATATATATATACAGACACATCACACATGTGCATTTATGTATTATTAAAAACAAATTAAATTTTTTTACAAGTCTATAACAATTTGAACATATTAATTTAAATTATTATACAACACATCTGAGTGCTTATATATATATATATATGTGTGTGTGTGTGTGAATTTTATGTATATTTTGACACTGAATTAATTGTGCATTAAGAAAATATAATATGGTTTATTAGGTTTATTCTTTTATAAACACCACTGTGGATACACATTTCCATGTGCACACACATATATATTAAATCAGTCATTAATTATGTATTATTAAAAACAAAGTGAATTTTTTTTGTAAGTCTGACAATTCAAATGTGTTAATTTAAATTATTATACAATATATCTGAGCGTTTATATATGTGTGTGTGAATTTTATGTATATTTTTGACATTGAATTAATTGTGTATTAATAAAATATAATATGATTTATTAGGTTTATTTTTTTATAAATTCCAGTGTGTGCATACATTTTCATATGCACACACATATATGTTAAATCAGTCATTAATTATATATTACAAAAATGAATTTTATTTATAGCTCTATGACAATTCAAATATGTTCATAAATTATTATATTGCATGTCTGTGTGCTGATATATGCATTTTAAATAAATCTGTTATGAGGTACTGAGACAGATATGTCAATTGCAATGTAATAGTGGACTTCTTTTTATATTAATCCAAATTAGAAGACTTAATTTATATGTATAGACATATTCTACCTTTTTAATTTAATTATTATTAATAAATTGATATTTCATTGTTAATGTTAAACCAGTGAATTTACTCAATCATAGAATAGATTTATAAATATTATATGTTTGTATTATATCTCTTATTCACAATAACAGTTATAGAGTTTTTGTTCAATGATCAGGATTTGTGCATAACAGCAATTTTATGAAAAGGGGTTATATTTGGTGTTTATGATTATCCAATTGATAATGATCCTGGCTGGCATAAAGGGGATATCCTTTATGCACTATATTTCATTTTAATTATTTTTTTATAAATTAAGATTATAGTTTGCCAGTACATTAATAGTATTAAGTAGTCAGAGCATTGATGATGATCAGCATGTTTTAGTATCCCAGCATTTTTTTAAAATGTTATATTCTTATGGGTTAGCATTTAAGTTTGTGCATCCAAACTATTGTTTAAATAATCTGCCCTAAGCTGGCAAAGATAAATAATTAGCCTGGTCTAGAGTAGACTCATTTCAAATCCAGTCATAAAATTATCTGTTGATTTATTTTTATTGTTTATCATTCATGATGATAAATTATTATTTTTGTCTATAATGCTGGTTAACTTATAGTTATTTACTTATAACTGGTTAGAGTTTGTGTTGGTCTCTCATGCTCATCCAGTTGTTTTATTTATATTTAAAGTTTATATTTTGACTTGGGGTTGATGTTGATGAGTTCCATCATTACAGATTCACTCCTTAACTCTGTACTATTAAAATATATAAAGGAAATAGCTAATTTTGTCTGATCCTTTTTTTTTTTTACATATGTCATAGCATCGGCCGGGATGCAAACGCACACCCGTTTGCAACCAACTACTTGCTTGCAAGTCAGGTGCGATGACCTCTCGGCTAACAATGCTTGACAATTTTGTCTGTTCCTTTGAGAAGCTTTTGGTCAAACAAGTAAAATTACTATTTAATGTTCTTCTAATATATATATATACACAGAAAGTACTATCTGGGTTCAAATATTTATAAAATGTGAAAATTCTTGTTAGATAGTTGAGAATTTTTAGAAATTCTTTTTGAGCACTAATCTTAGATGATAGGAAGTTTATAAACAACTATAATATATTATTTATTTACTGGTCAGTAAATGGTTATTGATCTAATATTATTAAGGACAATAATATGCAGTTTATACTTGGATTGTTACATCTCGAGTAGCATTGAAAAAATTCTGGGTGTCATGAAATTCTCAAGAATTTTATGCATAACGATGAAAAAAAATTAGTTTTTTTTCCTCTTTTAAAGTAATAATAGAATACATATATAATAATGAATCTTATTTTTACATTAACCCAACAATAGTTACACTTGGTCCACCTTGCTTTATCGCCATTTAACTTCTGCTATTCCATGTTAAATAAGTCCAACTGGACATGATCAAGATATCCAGTGCAATTTGAAACTTGTTGAAAATACATTGTTTTCTTATACTTTTCAATTCTTTATTACATTCATTTACATGCATTTTTTACTATACTGATTATTAATTACATATTTATATTATTACCTCTGCATACTAATAAATGTGCAATTGATATTTTTAATTCTAATATCCTTTTAAATGAAAAATAACAAGTGATTGATCTGTCATGTGACAAAACAGTATGCATTCAATTTAAGTTACTGACTTGTGTGAAACTTTGGCTGTGGATGGAAATGATTATTCTAAACTGAAAAAAAACTCAAATAAATTTTTAATCCAATTTACATCAATATATTTATGTAAACTGACTTTTTCAAATCAGATCATTTAAAATAAAATTACAGTCACAATTAGATTTTTAAAATGATTTACATGTCTCAATCCCCAAACACAGAAACAATTAGGAACACAAACTGTATATTAAATTTGTTTTTTGTTTATAAAATTTATTAAAATCCTTTTTCCATTAATGTTTTTTTTTGTCTCTACAGTATATATAAAATTATATGATTTTATAAAAATGTAAATTATATATGGATGTATAACAAAATTACAAGCATGCTGAGGTGCTGGCAGGAGAAGCTATATTAACTACTGTATAAATCAATAAATAAGTAACAGCTGAGCACTTTTGAGGTGTGTTATCTCATATTCATAGCTACAATAATAAATACTGTGGAGCAGGATGTAGATGGTAATATGCAAATTATATGTAAATTGTTTAATTGGTTCTATGCTTGGAAATATCAAAGCAAGTGTCGCATCTGTTAATGGAATTATTGTTGCTAGTAATAAAATATGCTTCCTTGATTTTTCATTTGCAGTCATTTTTCTCAATGCATACTATATTTCCTAGATTATGTTTTTCAATGCATTTCTTAATTAGACAAAAAGTTTTAGGAATCATGTAAAAATTTTGTTCAAGGAAAAGGCTTAGAAATTATCCAATAAAAATTGGTTTTGAATAGAAATAGTTGTGTGTCACTAATCTAAAGGATGAAATAAAACCATAAAAATTCCAAAACTTGGCATTTGATTAATCTAAAAAGAATTGCCCTCTTCTAGACATTTTTTCTTTACAAAGATTGTTAAATGCCTTTTTGTTGCTTCTTTCCTGTATATATGGTATAAATCAATGAATGAGTGGATTCTTATAATAAATAGAGGAATATGTTAGCAGCCATTTTCCTACATAACTATCAATCACTATTGAAATCCACAAGCTATATACTTACTCTAACAATTAAATATAGCTTTTTTGGCTTGAGTTTACTTAGAAACAAAAGAATGTAAATAGATAGAAATATCTATTTCATATAATTAGCAGAGGAAGAAGCCAGTTTAATATTGAACATCAAATTTTAAAGCTAGAAAATTAGTAAAGACAATAAATGCTACAAAATAAGATTTTATAGAGTCAAATTTTGTGAATACATAGGTATAGACACATGTACAATTTTAAAAAAAGAATTTTACTTTAATTTTAAAATAAAATAGTTTTCTTTAAATAAATAAAAAAGTTTTTTTTTTTTTGTTTTTTTTTGAGAATGTAAGAGTTATTTATATCTTTTGGTAAAAAAAAGATATAGATTTCTTTTTAAGAGTTTTAATTAATGCCTAAATTTGAACTAAAATTGGACAGAATATATTTTATTTAATTAAGGTTTAACATAAAATAATTAAAATTACAAATCAGAAATTGTATATATTATGTTATTAAAAACTAATACAATAACTATAATTTTATTGTGTGTAATCTGTAACTTATTTTGCTGAACATATTGTTTTTGTTGTAGTTGTAAATCTTTCATTAATTTCCAGAATTAGCAATTTCATAAAATAATTTCATATAATAAGTAAGAGATTAATATTTTTTTGAATGAAAATTTAATATAAAGAATCTGCTAAAATAAATCCATCTTATTCCTCTGGTTTATCTTCATCATTTTCATTGTGAGTCAGAAAGTAACTGCAAGATACTATATGACAAGTATAAACCTTCTTAAATAACTAGGAAGCTTTGTTATGCATTTCTAGTTAGCCTAGGCATAGAGACAACTTTAGTAAGAATGGTGTCAAGAGCAGTTAACCAACTAAAAACTAACCATTACTGATATGAACTGACCATAACAAAAAAGCAATCTTTCAAAACTTTGGCAAAGCCTGACTATGATAAAATAATTATATATATAACTTCAGAAAACCATGGATTCTGCATAATAAACTTAAATTATAAACTTTATATGATATAGAGCTTTGAAATAAATGCATGTTAAAACTAATGAACATTTAAAATATAGCTATAAATTATGGTGAAAACCTATTGAATGCAAAAGTAATAAGAAATGCCAGGCTTCACTAGTCCTAAGTAATCATACAAAAATTATTCTGAACTTATAGACTTTTAATCGTCATTTTAATCATCATTTTAATTAAAGCAGAGAAGAAGATAGAGCTCTGATGAAGACTGCTGGACAGTCAAAACTGTAAGGAAAATAAAGAGGTTTTTAAGAAAAATTGTTGCATTAAAGTGTATATGGAAAAAGTGTTATAAGTAATATATATAACTTATAGACTTTATAAACTTTATTTCAATTTCAAAATGAACTTTATATATATAAAATGCCTGCTTTTTTCTCAGTCTTTGATTAATAATCTTTAAATCAATTATTAGTATGTATTGAAGCTATATATTTATATGTGTGTGCGCGCGCTTCATGTTATATATAGGTGCAAGTGCATGTACTGAGAGAGCAGGTAGTTTTCACCATTATCTATTATAGGGAAGTCAAAATTATTTTTATGTTAAAATGATTTAAATGGGATTGAATGTAGCACAAGCATGTGTGTGTATAAATAGTCACAAAATACCAATCCATTAAAATTCCATTACCTTATATATAAGTATTTAATGGATTATAGTTGCAGGTAAGACACTTGTATATATATATAAGTGCTTTAGAGACTGTGAGGCATACATTTAGATTTAATTATTTCAAAATCTATGTTAGTTACTAAAAATATTATTTTTTATTATTTCATTAAAGGTGTTAATGTATCTGGCCATATTCATCCATAAGGTAAAAAGATGTTAAGTAATACTTAATTGCCTTGAAAAATGTGGAATAAACAATAGACGTTCAGATTCAAAAAAATGATTCTGTCAATGAAAAAAAGGAAATTTCATTAAATTTAAGATGGGATGATGAAATGAGTTATAAAAAAAAAATTAAAAACTAAATCTGAATACCTTTTGTTTTATAAATCATATAAAAACCCCAAAAAAAATATATAGCCAAGGTTATCCATCATCCTACTGTGAGAAGTTATGCCTGAGAAAATGGAAACTAATGAGTAGAACAGTTACCGTGGTCTCCTTCTTTACACCATCCCAGTGGAGTGCTAGTTTAAATTTTATAATGTAGTATATTGAATCTGTTGCTATACAGCTGAAATCCATTGTGACTGAGTCTGTATGCCAATGTTATGGGGAAAATCTACATAATAAATCTGCTGATTAGCTATGCACCAAGTCTATTAATTTCTCTAAAAGAATAAGAGATCAATTATTTAAATTATGTGCTCACATCTTTCGTCTATCTTGAATTATCCCATAATTTGAAGCATTATGAATTCAAACAACTAACCTATCTCCAAAGTAATATCTATGTGAAAAGGGGCAAGAAATTATGAGTGACCTACATGAACTACCAAACATAAAATGCTTTGTGTCATTAAATCTACACTCTGCTCCATATATATATGTTCAAATCCTTTGTGAGGGCAACAAATCAACGTACAGACACCAATCATAAACATTCTGTAATTGAGAAATATTGTTAAGTCAATGACTTTAATATTTTTTATATATAATATGCCATTATTAATATAGCTCTATTATGATTTGCATATTTCTGTTAACATATATAAATTTTAAATTCCTTGATCGGGTGTGTATTTTGTAATTTCGGTCAATATATAAAAATGTGTATCCATGATTAGTGAGCAATTGGGTGATATATGAATGAGCAGAGTTATATCTTCCATTTTTAATACATTAAGATTATTGAATGTAGGATAGAAATAAGATAGAGATTTTAAATATATTATACAAGTTTGTCCATAGATAAGGAAAGAAAAGCATTGAAAAGAAAACATGGACTCCATTACTATATATAAATAGTAGAATGTGTAGTGTGATTATATCAGTGGGGGTTTTTTTATATTAATGTTGTGTTTAATTTAGGATTAAATATTGATAGAATAATTATTAATGAAAACACTGCTATTGATAAAATCACCTGATGTAATGTTATACATAAAGTGATGTTTCAGTGTGTGTCAAGTTATACTGGTGAGTAGAGATGTAGATTAAAAAAGACAATTCATAGCCATGAACTACTGAATAAGATATTAAATTATTCTGCTTATAGATTTAAATCTATGTTTGCAGAACATTCAGTTATTTGCTAGGGAAGTTTTCATTTTAGTAATTATTTTATTATGAATGTGGAAAATGATTTGAAAGAAAAAATCAAAGAGACATTTTACAAATTCTATAGATAATTTACTAAATAACCAATATAATCTTTTAAATATACATAAATTATGGAATATTTGTTATTAAAATGAGAATGTTAATATTGTGTAATATCAATAGAACTTCGATTTTTTTTAAATTCTATCTATGACAGTCATATAGTATTCTAAGTATGGATTTTAATTATTTAGCTAGATATAAGTATTTTGAAAATGTTTTATATATACATAAAGAGAAAGATGGATATTCTCTGTTTCTATTTAATTCAGAAAATGTATTCTTTGATGCATTTAATACCTTATTTCAATTAGATAAGTCCACACTTCAGATTATTAATGAGTTATAGTATTAATTTATATAATAAATTATTGTTATTAATATATATTTATCCAATAAAAAATCATATTTATAATAGTTACTTTAAAAAGTAGAAAAATATGTCATACAAAAAAGCACATTTACCTTTTTTTTTTTTAACAAAAAAAAATCCTATTTTCAGAATTTCTTTTAAAGATATTTAAAAAAATTTAAGATACTATTCTAGCATAAATTCTTGCTGAATTATTGGGTGGTGCAACATAAGTAAAAAAAAACTTGAAAACTAATTCAGAATAAATGAAAGGTATACGTTTATTAGTAAATTTATTAAGCAACCTTTTAGCAAGCAAAGCAATACAGAAAACAATCGATAAAAAATTAACAGCAATAAATGATTTGGATGAATATGTCATAAATCTAAATATTCATATTTCTTATTAAATGTAGGTCTAGTTTGATAATAATTTTATATTATAGAAACAAAGCAATACAAAAAATAATCCAAAAGAAAGTGATAAACAACAATAAGTGCATTAAGTGACAGCAACTGGCAAGAAATTAAATATAGATATAAATGCAAATGGAAGATAAATGTATCATGGTTTCACGTTTGCATTCCAAAGAGTAATTCATTTATTTCAAGATTGAATAAAAGCTAAAAAATCATTTACATTTAATTAATAATAATAATAAATATTTATTAATTCTATCTTCAAAACATTAAAAGTAAACAATTCATTGCTACTTTAAAAATATCAAAAAGTCAATTTCTTGGTTTGAAATTAGCAACAATTTTAAATTTTATTATTACAGTACATTCAATTATAGATTTTCCAGACTTACCATTGGTTAAAATTATTGTTTTTATTGTTACTTAAAATGTAACAAACTTTTCTTGCACTGCTGTAATTTATAAATATCTGTGCTTAAGCACTATCCTAAGAAAAGCTACTAATAAATAAGTTTTTATTTAAACTTAGTGCTTTCAAGGGTGGAGTATGTCCTCATATTAATATCATTAAGATATGCATAATTTGGGTTTACACGCATTTATATATAGGTTATAAATTCATTTAAATATATGCAAATCATATTGCCCATTTCTTCAAAAGAGGGAAGCAGGATTCCTTCTTATTTACACCATTAGGGTCATTAGCTATATGCTATGTGTCTTTGATTTTCTGCTTAGATTAATTTTGCTTAATGCATGTGATGTTGATGGCTTTGAGCTCAAATGTATGGCCCATTGCATTTTAGTGATTGAGAAGAATAGACTTATGTTCGGGATTATTTGTGGCTAATTTGTATCGGTAATTGTGTTGATAAATCTTTGTGGATAGGCATGTGCACTTATGGTAAAAAGGGCTGAATTCTTCTGGAGATGTGCAATTTGCATATGGCATGTGGATTTTCATCTTTATGGAATCTGTTCTTACAATTATTTATCATTGTGTTTGTAGTAGGAGAAGTATGATACTTATATAATGTGTTTGTGAGCAAATTTTATATTTTTGGCTATATATGGTATGTACAGGAGCAGTATCCAAAGTTTGTCATCTTTGAATGGGTTTGTTCTTATGATTGTACTTCTAAGATCTGTATATTTAAAGCTAATCCTGCTTAGTTCATTTAGATATTGCTTGAATTGGTTTTTCAGGCAGCTTAATATTTGCATAAGGGGTAATTTCTGTACAGAAATGAAGATAAACCTGCATATTTGTGAGAATTGAGAGAGATGGACTTAAGGTGCATATAACTCTTATTTCTACAGGATTGATATACATTTTATAATTTAAGTGGAGATTATCTTTCTGAACCTGCATATCTACTTCTTTTGCTGGTTTTCCATTCAATGGTACAAACATATATGTACATTTTATTTATTATTTCATGTTTTTACATTTCATATGGATTAGTTTTCTTCATGAATTATCCAATGTGTACTACTGTAACTTGATCATCTAAATTCAGGTAGAGCACATGCTATAACAAGACTGATAGTCACAATACTTTGAATATTTTGTGATTATTATTGTTTCATGTTTAAGATTTTGGATTTAGTTGAGTATAAAGATAAAGATAAACCATAGCTCTTTTTATTGACTTTTACAGAATATCTAGATAAATTAGCTATGCATTGCCTATCGAAAGAGAAAGACATGTCTAAGTCTGCTTGTGATTTTAAAAAATGTCAAGGTTCAACCTTGGGCAAATCAGATAATACTGAAAGACAATGGAGTTATTTCATATAGAATGTAGATATTAAACTGTACTATCAATAATTAGAAAGAATTAAAATACTACCTGAGCTTTGTTTTGCATCTTTGGTAAGGTTCTCTGACTTAAATGTGTCAAAATCAACTGCTGAGCTTTAATTGATTGAGCAAACAATCCTGCCATTTCTTTAAAAAAAAAAAAAGGCAAAATAATATACATTAATTTTCCTATATTATATTTCTATCTATACGTATGTCAATTTTAGTCTAATCGATTTTCAAATTTCAATATTTAATTTAATACTTACTGGGTGTTGAAAAGCCTTCTTCAATAACTTTAGATTCCAGATCATTTTCAAATGAAACTTCATGAATCAAAAGATCTGCATTAGAAGCAACTTTTTCCATGGCTTTTGAATTTGAAGTACTCCCTAATATAACCAATTTTCTTCCAGGTCTAGGAGGACCTAATACTTCAGAAGGAGATATCTTAACACGTCATTTAAAACAATAACTAGATTTTATTTAGTTTTTTTTTTTCAATGCATTCTTTATCCGAAATATATATTTTACGTTAAAAAAAAAGATTATCACATAGAATTCCCATAAAAATGCTGAATGTTTATGAATATATATATATATTTTTAAAAGCTCAAAATCTTTAGGATTAGAAACTTTCCATTTAAGGAGATTGTAAAAATTAAATGTCTAAATTCCATTTTATTTATAATCTTTTTTTAAGATTCAGTGAGATGGATAAACACATAAAGCACAACAGTATAGAAAAACGAAGAGTAAAAAAAGGATATACAATTTCTATATCAAATCATATTAAAATGATATTCTTAAAGCTACTGTAAATTTTAGTACAACACTAATAGAATTTATTTTATAACTTAATCTATTTTTTAAAATCATCTTATTTTCTTTTCATCTGATAGTTTTCTTTTTTTTAATTCTATTACTATTATTAATTTAAAATCACAAATTGCCATGACTTTTTTTTTTAATTATTAAAAAAAATTATAATTTTATAACAATCTAGAGATTGACAAAATTCAATTATGACTGTATCTAGGAGGTGTGCAGTTATTTAAAAATTAAAATTATCCAGAATAATTAATAATAAAATGTCAGTCAAACAATATAAAAATAAATTAAATTATAATAACGATTCTAACTAATTCCAATTCTTTAATTAGTACAGAAAGTTTATGTGTTTTCATATATATGATCAAAATCCTCTAGAATAAACTCTGCAGTATTCAATATACTGTATCAATAAAAAAAAATATCTCATTAAAGTCATACAGCACTAATGTTCCCAAGAAAATGGCCAACTTTCCATAATTTATATATATTGACACAATTGTATTGTTTACTGAATAAGTTGTCTATCATATTTTTAAAATAAGTCTTTCAAATCGTTTTTCGCATGTAAAATAAGTATTACCAAAACAAAAATCTCCATTATAAACAATCGTTTAACAAATACAGTTTTAAATCTATCCACAGACTAATGCAACTTATTATATAAAAATTCACGTTTATGAATTCTCTTTTTCAATGCACATTTTTTCTTACTAATGTAACTCGCTCCACAACAACAACACACCACTTTATTACATTTATTGATTTATTGGTTAAATTTTAACTGTAAAATGTTACTCAAGATGGTGTATACTACTGTACGCTGGCTATAGCTATTATTGATTATATATATATTGGTATATTGAAGACTACGATTTATTCCAGAGTATTTTGATTACTATATTTATTTTATCTGATTTTAAATATATAAGTGTGTGTGCTACTTCTATTTTAATCAAATATACAGTAATGTCAAATTTACATATAATGCAATACCAAATATGCACATATAGATTGAAGGAGCTGAAACCAAAAAGGTCATAATCTAGGAGGATCTCAGTCTTCTACTAAAAAAAAGTTAAATTTATCATTAATTTTATTTGTAATGATAAAAATCAGTAGTAGTTTATGACAAAATAATGTACAAATCCAAATCCAATAGTCAAGAACAAGTTCGTGGAAGTATTAACTCACTCTTAAATCCTTGATTTTATTACTTAATAACATTAAACATATAATCTATGAGTCTTTAGTTGAATAATAGTTACCCAAGAGTAAAATTTGATGATGATGATGATGATGATGATGATGATGATGATAATGATGATGAGGAGGAGAAGGAGGAGGAGAAGAACAACAACAACCCAGACATTTGTAAACAAGTATGCTCATTCCAACTCAAAAAAAAAAAAAAGGAGAGAAAAAAACTATTCTAGAAATGAGTATTTGCAAAAACACTACAAATGTATCCATATATAGAATATTGCAGTCCATTATGTTTAGATGATATTTTATGATGTTGTATTTTAATTTTTTCAAAGGAAACCGTTTCTTTCTAAAATAGTATATCTAATTATAGATTTCCAATATATTCTATTTTCTGATATAATTTCCCAATGGAAGCAATTAAGGATTGTACTTCTTTAGAATGTCTTTGAGATAATTATTATTATATAGGGGTCTACCTCTTCTATAAAAGTTATGCTCAGATTCACTATAGAACATCTTTTTAAAAAGTCTTGCATTGTTCATTCATTTTTAATGTTCAACCAAATGAAGGTTTGATTTTACAAAAATGTACTCTATAATATCACATCCATCAGGTAGAACATATTTATTGGGTTTATGATCTTGCTATTATATTTTTAAAATTTTAGAGACCTTCATTAATAAACTTTTCTAATGTGTTCATATTACACTACTAGAATGTTCAAGTTTCAATTCCATACATTATTTTAGATAAAATTAAGCTCTATATACAACTAACTTAATTGTAGTAATTATCTTCCTGTGATCAAATATTTTATCTTTTAACTGTTAAAATCAGCAAATCTCTATGTTGTATCTCAACATGTAAGTTTACTTTCTATTAATAAAGCTATCAAGATATTTAAACTGGTTCCCATTCTCAAGTTAATAACTATCCAAGCTAAAACTTGCTATGGATTTTTAGGTCATTGGATGACAAAGGATGAGAGATTTTTGAACATTAATTAATAAATCTAAGTCTTTATATGTTGCATTCAAAACTTTAAGAACATTTTGTAAATCGTCTTCTGAACTGGAAAAAATAGCACAATCATCTGCATATTGTAAATCCAAGCAGTTGTTTTCCTTCTTGATTTAAATTAAAAATTCTGCCATATAATTTGCATTATATCTTGATCCCTGTTTGATTAAATTGCTATAAACGATTTCAATGACCACTATTGTAAAATTTGAAAACAATGTTGGAACAAGTACATAGTTATTTAACATCAGTTTTCATTTCAAATACCTGATTTTTTCATTCATAACATTTCAATAAACACTTTGAAGTTAATCATAATCAATTGACAAGGACAGCTATGAAGCAGTGCAAGAGTTCAAATCCCTAACATTAAATCACATGATTTAAAAACTAATGGACGCTTTTTTGTCAATATAAATGGCAATAGCATTTATTCTGTAAAAATAGTAGTAAGAAAGTGTTGCAAAAAGAATGCTAGTAAATGAAAATGACAATAAGAACATAATAAAATATTCAAGCATTTAAAATCAATCATACCATATGGTTTTGTACTGTAGGCAGCAACAACTATAGACAATTCCTCAGATAGAGAACATTTATGCTTGCAAACAGAAAAAAAAACTACAAATGGAAGTTGTCCTCGATTCAGTTGCATTTCTTTTGTTACAATTTAATATAAGCAAGTATTTTATTTATCTGTAAGATATTCAATGTTTATTATTTGTGAAAAAAATGTTTATTAATAAATATTTTACTTTTTTCTAAGTATTAAAAATTTAATGATTTGAAATGGAAAGCATGCAATATATGCCACATTTATTTTAATTCAGTAAAATTTTAAATGCTTTAAAAAATAATTTTCAAGTTGTGTTTCAAAACTATATACAAGGCATGGCCATACTATAGCTTGTGAGCAGCATAGGTGCCTCTAGATAGTTCAATGCAGCTCAGAAAACATTTGAAATAAAATCATGATATAATTTATATTAGCATGATGTATTTACATTTTTGTTGTGGCAATTTTATAATGATTGTTAATGACTTTACATTGTCAACTTCAATTATTTTATCGCTACCGTTTACTGGAAATATAATGCATTGCTCAAACTTATTGGTTCAGTTATTATTTAAATTTGTCAATGATGTTATTATTATTTATGCAATTTTAATTCACACATCACTGAATGTGTTTTTCTACTTTGATTTTCAAATATCAACAGCAATAAAGGTAAACATTTTAATTTATATTCAATTATTGCCATTGAAATGAAGATAGGAGCAGAAAATCCATGTCATAAACTAAGTATCCTCATTTAAAAAAAGCTGCTTGTAAACTTATTTTAATTTTTAGGACAGTGTGTTCTTGTGAATTATTACTTAGTAATGAAGTTTGTAACACCAAAACTTCAAGAACAATTGCTGAATGAACATCTTAAGGAAATATTGCCTGCTTCATTAACAAATTATATGCCAAATTTTAACATTCTTTTTTAATCAAATTCAATCATACATGAATAATAATTTTTATAATTATTTTGTTCCCACTTCTTAATTTTGTTCTCTTGTTTTTTTGTACAATTAATTAATTGTATTAATAAAAAAAAAAGTCAAATATTTGCTTCTGTTGAATACTTCATAAATTTAATTGTGACTCTAGAATAAATCTCAATTTTAACATGCGATTCTTAGAGACGTGAAGCTCAGGAATTCCTCCTATATATAATTTGCTAAAAAAAACTTTTTAAATTAATATATTAATACAACTGAAGAGTCTTATACAAACATATTACAAAAAGGTATGTAGCATGTGAGAAATAATTTTGAAATTAAAATGTAATTTATAATTATGTATTTATAAGCCAACTTTTTATCAATGCTAAAAAAAATTTATTCTACTTTCATTAAGCAGATATAATAAGAGAATAAAATTTTCTTGTTCCTGATTAGAATCTGCTAACATTGTGTCTCTCAAAGTCTTCTAGTACAACATATCTGGTTGTCTGAGTACTAGCCATGAGACAAGCATAGACTAATGTTAATTATAAAGAACAATTTATATAAAAGATATATCATATATGCAGAATTTTACATATACTTTAAATTATGTCCTTACTTTTAATAATGATGTTTTTAATAACATATATTTGAAAACATAGTGTTTTAAACATCTAAATATCAATCTAATGTACTAAAATAATATAAATAACAATTTGTGTCAATTGTTAATACAGAATTTAATGTAAACAAATAAAAACAAATAATATTTCCAAGCGCTTTCAACTCTTACGAGTCCTTATCAAGGCAGTGTAAACAATTCTATTTTCTCCTAGGTGATGAATCTAACATTTCATTGTATTGGCCAGGAACAACTAATCAGAAAGCTGGTTAATTTTGAATTCATAGCACAAGATGAATTTTGTATAATATATGATTCTTTAATCTTGCGTTTTTTATCATGTGTTTCATTCATTAATATTGTAAAATCCTTTGGACTACATATATGGCCTGTATTATTTTGGTGAACATAAAAAGCTGAATAAACTGTATCATCTTCTCTTGCTCTATTATAAGTATATTTATGTTGTTGAAGGTGATATTTAATATTTGTTTTGGTTTCTCCAACATATATTGCACTACAATTTATTTGTGGGCATCTAATAGAGTATACAACACTGCTTTTATCCTCCTTATTTATTATTTCCTTAGAATTATTTATTAACCTATTAAGGTTAGGTGGAGTTCTCCATGCTAATCGAAAATCTTGACTTAAAACTTTTATTATATTTTTATTAATATTGGGAATAAAAGCTAATGACATCCATGGTTTATTATTTATATCTATATGGTCACTATTGTGACGTTGTTTATAATGCTTCAATACAGTAGATGGTAGCATTTGTTTATTATAACCCACTTGTATTAAATCTTGCATATAACATTTTATATTATCTTTCATAAACATTTCATTTGAACACAGTCGTTGATTACATGTTAAAAAAGCTCTAAAACCAGCTAATTTGTGTACTAAAGGAACATTAGATGTTCAAATGAAATGTTTATGAAAGATAATATAAAATGTTATATACAAGACTTAATACAAGTGGGTTATAATAAACAAATGCTACTATCTACTGTATTGAAGCATTATAAACAACGTCATAATAGTGACCATATAGATATGAATAATAAACCATGGATGTCATTAGCTTTTATTCCCAATATTAATAAAAATATAATAAAAGTTTTAAGTCAAGATTTTCGATTGGAATGGAGAACTCCACCTAATCTTAATAGGTTAATAAATAATTCTAAGGAAATAATAAATAAGGAGGATAAAAGCAGTGTTGTATACTCTATTAGATGCCCACAAATAAATTGTAGTGCAATATATGTTGGAGAAACCAAAACAAATATTAAATATCACCTTCAGCAACATAAATATACTTATAATAGAGCAAGAGAAGATGATACAGTTTATTCAGCTTTTTATGTCCACCAAAATAATACAGGTCATATATGTAGTCCAAAGGATTTTATAATATTAATGAATGAAACACATGATAAAAAAACGCAAGATTAAAGAATCATATATTATACAAAATTCATCTTATGCTATGAATTCAAAATTAACCAGCTTTCTGATTAGTTGTTCCTGGCCAATACAATGAAATGTTAGATTCATCACCTAGGAAAAAATAGAATTGTTTACACTGCCTTGATAAGGACTCGTAAGAGTTGAAAGCGCTTGGAAATATTATTTGTTTTTATTTGTTTACATTAAACTCTGTATTAACAATTGACATGAATTGTTATTTATATTATTTTTATATTATATATAGAAGTATTATTTATTTATTTATTTATTTACAACCTAATGTACTCTAAAAATCAATCATCAGAGACTACAAAAAGTCAGCCTGTCAATGACCATACATTTAGATGTAACCAACTCTTGAACCTGATATTAATAAGTGTCTACTTTATATTCACTATAAAAGATATAAAAAGATGACAGAACCAACTCAAAAAGAGAATAAATTATCAAAGAAGATATGGACTTACTCTCAAATAATATCTATTGTCCGTAGATACCAAACTTTAAGACATTCAAAAAGTTAACTGACATTATTTTTTTGTATACTGGAAAGAGTAATATGTTAATAATTAGTGTATCCCTTTATTTGACTTTGTAATGCATAACTTTTAATGGTTATGTATTTGATTAATTTCTACATTAAATACATTATTTAATTAATATGTAAGGGATTCAAACTCAAACTTTCACATGACTCTCAAATCTCCCTGCCATTTAAATAAAATCACATTCTTTTAATTTAATTTCAACATATAAGAATAAATATATATTAAAAATTGTAATAAACGTAATGAATTATATTAGGACGATATATTTTATAAATAATTATAATAAACTAGAAAAGTATTTTTATTTAATTTCTTAACTTTCTTCAAATGAAAAGTAATATCATGTCATATCCTAAGATTCATAAATTTTAGAATTATCAAATTATCTGTTAATTAAAGATATTCTATTTCTATTTATCAAAATTGCCTTTCTTTTACTATAATTTTCAGATCAAAATTGAAAGTAAACTGAAATGTTTTTGCATGATCAAAGAAAACAGCAGCCATTATTAAATCATTACTAGTTGTTCGCTGGAATACAAAATGAAACATATAAATGTCAATATATTTTGTTATAATTTAGTTTGAGGATTTGAAAAAACATAGAATAAATATTTTCTTTATGAAGTATAATAATTTTATCTTTCTTATTGCATTGCCAAATCCATATAATATTGATATTTATGTTCTTTATTACTTTTTACGTTTTTTTAAAAACCATTATTTACAGTTTCTTTATTACTTTTTACGTTTTTTTAAAAACCATTATTTACAGTTTGTATATATATATAAAATATCAAAATTATATGTTCATGTATATTTGTATTCATATATATGTATTGTGTTTGTTATAGTTCTAAAGAAGATTGCTGGGGCAATTAAAACTGTAAATAATGGGTTGTAAAAAAGCTTTGTAAAAAGTAATAAAGAACATAGATGGTATTAATATTACATGGAATAAATATTCATTTTTATTATTAACTTCCTGCTAGTCTAAAGTAATATATTTCTTGTCATTATGAAAGTGATAAATCACTAAATATTGAACCATTTACAAAAACGTTGATTGAAGTTGATTATAATATTAAATAAATGTAATGTACTTTATGCCTATTTAAAAAGAAATAGACTACTTAAAAGGAACAGAAAGTTAATAATAAGAAGTGGATATCTATTCCATATGTTCCAAATGCTGAAGCTAGATTTTTTTTTAAATATATTGTAATGGATGCCTCTAATAAAAGGTACACACCATGAGGCCCAATCCCAAATCAAGCCCCATAATATTAAGTATACTTACTAAATAATAGAATTAGATACTGTTAGGGCATATAAAACAACAAACCAGTTACCACAACCGAAGATTTAAAACCAATTATAAATAAATATTAAAACAAAATTTAAATGTAATTGGTCAAATAAATATCACAATATACAATAAATCAATTGAATGAACTTAATCAAAAAAAAAAATACATAAATATAATATTAAAGTAAAGAAAAACTAAATGTTTATTTTATCTTTTCTTAAGATATTTTTTTTGACAAATTATTTATGTTAATATTTAGCAAAAATTACATCAACAATAAAGTGGCTTAATATATAATAGATATATTCAACAAACTTTTTATTCTATGAGGAAAAAAATATTTCACGGTGAGTAAAAAAAAATTACCATTTTCGGCATAAAGGAGTTAAACAAAAAAATTGAAGATTTGTGTCAACAAAATCAAACTCATAATATTGTTGAAGAAATCTTTTACAAAACGAGTAGAAATGTTTAGTTCTAAAACATCTAAACAAAGAGTTCGTGAATTAATAATTTACAAACAAAATAAAGCATTCGAATCTCTAAAAAAAATCACCATTGATTCCTCACTATAAATTCCTGAAATTTAAATCTAAAATATGCAGTAGCAGAAGGAATATTGATGCTTCTCCAACTAATTTCAACTACAAAAATGTATATAAATATAGACAAAAGTAATCATGCATTGCTGAAAACAAGGGGAATGTCATGGAAAAAAAGTCATCATCTACAGTGCTAGAAATTATCAAGGCCAATATAGGATTGTCCTATCTCTTCATGCTTGGATTGATAAATATCAATACAATCCATCATGAATTCTTTTTTTTACACCCTATTCCAAAACTCCGGTTCAAAGGCTAACAAAGTCAACAAATCTTGTCAGATGTTCAAATTCCTGTCTGTACAGGAACTACCATGGATTATAAAAACAAGCCATCAGAACATTGTTCATATGAACTATAAAACCCATTTATAAAGTTGAAGTTATTGATAATTAATTGTTTGCATGTTATATATAATAATTTATTTATTTTATTTTAATATAGTGCCGTGTAACTTTAATTTAAAATTTATGAAATTAATAATAAAGGTAATTTCCCTCATTACTATGGATAGAGAAAGTTTGATTATGAAATAATCCGATCATTATAAATGGAACAAAGTAAGATGCTACCCAAGATATATATTAATTCTACATTTATATATGTACAACACATATACATTCATTAATTGTTTATTCTGAAGTTAGTGTTAATATATTTTCTATGCATATTTTTTTGTGTGTGTCTTAAACTTATAACACTCTTTCATCATACATGTACATAACAAGGGGATCTACTAAACCATCATGGCATTAACTAAGACATTAAAAAAATAAATAAATATGTTACTATATATATAATAATGTTATATATAATATAAAGATCATTTATGTTAATCAGGACATGTAGTAACTATTCTGGTATAAACCAAACGTAAATGAAGAATAATCATAGATCTCTAAATGAGTTTTCTTAATCTCGTTATAAATGTTCCTCTCCAAATGCTAATCCATGTATATACATTCATAAAATTTATTTAAATGTTAAAACACATTTCTTGGTTTATTTTTCTGTGGTTAAATTCTGCTTAGTTATATCCTTATACATATATCATGATCATTAATTGCATGTATACAATATGCTATACCAGATCCCTTTAATATTTATATACCCATTTTACATATATTGTGAACCTGGTGATACAAATATTATCTAAACCTGAGGATCATACACATTTCCCTGAGTTCAAAATCTGGAATAACAGAAGTATACTACAATACATAGGTGATACATTAAGGGTAGAATCAGTAGTTATTTAAATCTTACTCTCTTAGGTATAAGTTTAATGTAAGAAGGTATGCATAAGAGTAGACAATAAAGATACACCTTTTTTACTCATCAGAAGGAACCCACCCACCTTTATGCATACCATGATTAGATAGTCCCATTACAATATAGAGATTTATGTAATGTTTCATTTTGTATGCCATCTAATATTAATAGAGTGGTAAATAATTCAAAAAATATTACACCTTTTAAACAAAAAAGTAATATTATATACTACATTTTATGTAGATTTGAGAAAAGGTTAAAAATCCTCAACTATTATATAAACATTTAAAAAAATAAATCTAATAATGATTTAATAAAGCATCTGTTGTTGTTTTTTTTTATTATTATGAAAAAAAATATTTTCAATTTCAGTCTGGAAATCATAATAAAAGAAAAATTAAGAAGACAATTTTGTTAAATAGAAAAGGGATAGTTTTAATTAATAGACAATGTGCTAATGTTACAATTCATGAAACTTTGGATATGACATAATAACATTTACTTTCATTAAAATTGAATTTAAATGGTTTTTAATTGAAGAAGGTTAAGAAATTAACTAAAAGGTCTTTTGTGGTTTATTATAATTATTTATAAAATAGTTTAAAATCATTACAATTCATTATTTTTATTACAATTATATATATATGAGCATATTAACAAAAAAAATTAAAATAAGTTGTACTAAGAAAGGAAGATAGTTGTAAATAGTAGCAAACTATCATGCAAAAAATACTCATGCTTAACCATAATAACCTATAATCTAGAACAGGGGTCCCAACCCTATGCCCGCAGGCACCATGGCGCCCGCAGACCATTTTACGTGTGCCCGCTGCTATCCGAACACGATAAAAAATTATTTATCTGATACAAATAAATTTAATTTTTAAAATTTCTTATAAATTATTGTATTATATATTGTAATCAAATTGTAGGGCATATTATACTTTTACAGCGTAAAAATATAGACGTTAATTGTATGTTAAAATTTTATTTTTGAAATAAATATTTTTTTGTACATTACGTTTATTATTAACAATATCCGACTATAAATTTACATTGAAAAAATAAATGGTGCTCGCCATCTGGTTGAAAAAATTAAATGGTGCTCACCACCTGGCCGATATTATAGAATGTGCTCTTAAGTGCAAAAAGGTTGGGGACCCCTGGCCTAGAATCTAAACTCTCTCTTATACAGAAAATTAAATGAACAAATTTACATACATGTATTTCTGATAAAATACATTTATAGTGAGAGAGATTTTTAATAAATGACAATTTAAGATTTGTTTCAAGTTTGAAAGATATGGCACAAGTCTTGAAGGTTTCAGTAGTGATAAATATTTATCAGATGCAATTGTCAATTTATTACATATGAATTCCTTTATAGTGTCATAATTTGGTTTCATTGAATGGTCACAATGTGAATATTAACAAATTAGACTTATTATAAAATATTAATATTGAAAAATTAAGAATTAAATAGTGAATGTATGTACAACCAATTGTTGAAAACATTCCATTTGCAAAATAAAATTGACTACAATTGAAACATATAATAGAAAATCTGTTATTTCTATGTATATGTTTAGTTGTTTTAAGATTTTAGATAAATTGATGAACTGGGGTTTCTGGCGAAGTACATCTAATTAAAAAGATTGGTCTGAAAAATATTATACTAATAGTTGAATTTTTGAGGAAGGTATCACAAACTTAAAAAATTTGATTGGGATATATTTTTTAAAAAAGATAATTATACAGACAGTTATTCGCAAAATCAAAAGATATTAAAGTCTAAAGAGATAAAAACTGCAATTCCAACTAAATTTACTAGACAAATAATATTCTCTGGACTTTTCTTTGAGAATTTTAATCTATCTACATTTAACTAGTGCAATAATTAAAAGATAAGAATTTAATAAGTCAATATTTATTTTATCTACAGCACCATTTATTTTTATTAAAAATTACTCACATCTTATATCGTTTAATTGTGAATGATAATTTTTGATTTTTAATAAATGAAACTTGGTATTTAAGGGATTTATAGTTTGTTTTAAAAAAAAGTATAATATAGCGGTTTAATATGTAATACAGTACCATCTATGAATAAAATTGTGAATTAATGCATCTCTCATTAGATTATTGAAGTTAACTAATAAAAAATTAAAATGAGAATAAGTCTTATAAACCACTTTCCTACGATTCTGATTTTATTTTAACTTTTTAATAGCTATCTGTAATAAATATTTTTCTTAATATACATATTTTTTAAAAAGATTTTTAATATTGATGGTTTATTTTATTAGCAAAAAATATGTTATGTGCTAACTATTTGCGCAGTTATAAACTAAATCTTGTTCAAATTCTCTCACTTCGAATATCATTTATAACTGTATATTATTTTTTTAATTATTTAACTTTATTATTGCAAAGTTTTTATACTTTTGTGTATTGATTAATTAAATAATATGACTTTTAATGCAAATGAAGATTCTTTATTATTTATCTGTTTTAAAATTATAATATTTGTTTATTACTTATCAGTACACACCCTTTAATTTGTAATTATTCAAGCATGTTTGGATTTTACATAAATTAAAGATATATAAAAAATGTATAATTATATTTTAGATAGTTATTTGGTAATTTAATATGACAATTTTTTCAGTTTTAAATTCAGTTCAAATCATATAAATATAACATGTATATAAATAAATAAAAAAATTATTTCCATCACAAAAAAAAATTATTTTACTTTTCATCAATTTTATTATATTAATTGTTTAATGGTTGCTTGTTTTTAATTTCTCTATTCTAGAATTTACAAAAATTTGAAATAAAAAATTTGACTGTTTGTGTGTGCATCATTTTTTAATAAATATTATTGTAATGAATATTTTTCAAGTTGTAATTGCTTAAATAATTGTTTTTTATGAATTTGTTTTTGAGAATAAATAATTTATTTAAAAAATGAATTATCTTTATTTTTTTTGATTTTCCAGTATATATTATAAATATAAAGAGTGAAAACTACTCAAGCTCCTATCATTCAAGGAATGGCAAAACAGCTCATACTTTTTTTTTTACTGATCTCTTCTGAAGGACTGGTGGAGAGACTTTTATTCTAAAATAGGCTATTTAAAACCAGCTTTACAATTTTATCTATATTTTAAATACAAAACAAGGATACTATTCTTCCATATCCATTAGATACACTCTCTCCTCTCTTTAGCAGAGCACAAAGGGGTCCAGGCAAAAGACTAAAGGCTTCCATCTTGGTACAATCCAAACTGCAAATATCAACAAAACACTTATATAGAATTGATTAGCTGTATTGCTATTTTCACATTACATATTAGCATAAACATCTGTAGAAACATTCAGATTTTAGAGAAAAAATAAACTTTATTTTTCTTAATCAGAAGGTAATCAGACTCCGACATGCACAGTTTAATCATATTACTAACACACCAGTGTTATAGTGAGTATGTAGGACACTATCTGGAGTTTGCATATGAGGGTATTCTGAATACTCACTAAAACATCAGTGAGATTAGTAACATTATTAAACAGTGTGTGCCGAAGGCTGATTATCTTCCAATTAAAAATTACCAACAAAAATTGTGCTTGGAAATTATGTTGTTATTAAACTTAATTTTTACAAAAAATAATTACCATACTGCACAACAAACTAACAGTAAATATTATTTATTCCATTATTTTAGAATTAAATTGCAAAAACTTTTCCTCTACATAATTTAGATAAGCATAAAATAAGCCAAAAGGTTATAGCTGCAATACAACCCATTAAATTAATTATTCACATTTTGACATCAAGTAAAATATCCTACATAATTGATTTTTTAATGGTATGTGATGCAGCATATAATTTTATAGGTCATAGCAATCGAGGATTATTAGATTGGTATTTAAAATAAAAGAATGGTAGCAGATCTCACAAAAATTATTTTATAATAAACTGTTATATTCTTTTAAATTCAAAAAATAATCTACAGAATGTTTTTAACATTTTAAATGCAATGTATAGAGGCTGATTTAATAGGTAAAATTTTAAAAAAATTATCAATGGGTGATAAAACAAGTTCAGCAATTTATAATTTGGATAGATACAAATGTAAATTATTTTAAATAATTTGGTAGCTTTTTAGGTAGTAAAGTGAGGTTCCATGTTATGTTGAACCATGGAGTCCAATGTGCTATGGTGCTATATTTAACAAATTAAAAGATATCATAATTGATAATTAAACATATATTCTTATTCTTCTCCTTTACTTTCTTTGCATTTCTTCATATATTTATATATATTGCTTATAATAACTCCTCGTATACATTTTAAAGCAAAAAAAAAAAATTAATAAAACTTCTTTATTTTCTTGTCAGTTTCAACTGTCCAGCAATCTTCATCAGAGCTTTTTCAATAACTCCTCATATACATTTTAATGCAAAAAAAAATTCTATAAAACTTCTTTATTTTTCTGACAGTTTCAACAATCCAGCAGTCTTCATCAGAGCTTTCTCCTCTATTTTTTAAAAGGTAGAGAAAATTGAAAAATCTCTGATGAAGACTGCTGGACAGTCAAAACTGTCATGAAAATAAAGAAGTTTTATTAAAAAAATTTTTTGCATTAAAATGTATGTAAAAAGAGTTATTATAACCAATATATATGATAATTGAACATCATGCTCAAGTTCATTATAAAACACTCTTTTAGGAACTTACATTGTTCATTTGTTTTATATGTTCACTCCAACAAAGGTGTAATTTTACAACAGTGGATCCTACAGTATCACATCCACCCCATTGGAAAATATATTGATTAGGTTTATGATTTTGCTATTGTATTTTTGAAATTTTATAGAGCATTCTTAAATAAAACTCTTATAATACTTTTATATTGCACCAATAGAGTACTCAAACATGGGAAAACAGAAGTATTCTAAAGAGTTATTTCTATATAAAAGTAACTCTATCAATGTGCCTGTTGCTAAATCTGAGAATCCATTTACAGTCATTAATAAGATATAATAACTACTCTTTCCTATTGCATTGCCAAACGTATACCATATAATACTCAATTGTTCAAGCACTTTACTACTTTTACAGTGTTTTATTTTCCACCCTTTTCTACAGTTTACAGTTTTGATTGTCCCAGCACTCTTCTTCAGAACATTATATCTCCTAATCTCAACTGTTACTTCTTGAAGAAGATAAAGGAATACTGGAAATTAAGATTGTAACAGTTGAGATTAGGAGATATAATGTTCTGAAGAAGATTGCTGAGGAAATCAAAACTGTAAACTGTAGAAAATGATAGAAAATAAAGCATTGTAAAACTAGTAAAGTACTTGGACAATTGAATATTATATGATATACATTTGGCAATGCAATAGGAAAGAGTAGTTATTATACTTCTTGAAGAATATAAAGGAATACTGGAATAGATTGTAACAGTTGAGATTAGGAAATATAATGTTCTGAAGAAGATTGCAGGGGTAATCAAAACTGTAAACTGTAGAAAAGAGTGGCAAATAAAACATTGTAAAAGTTGTAAAGTGAATAAATAATTGAGTATTATATGATAATAAAGACATTATATATAACAATGCTTAAACATTAAAATATTCATGATTATGAAACAAAATAGTATAATGTAAAATAAGAATAATATTATATTAGCTAATATTTAGAAATAATCAATTAATTACTTAGAAAAGTATATGGAATTCTGGTTATAAAATTTTAAGCATCATTTATAGAATTATGAGTCACACTTGCAATAAAGAATTATTTATTAATATATAAAATGTTATTAAAAATATGGTAAGCAGTGAGAGATCCTTCTTAACAGATGACAGTTTTAACCATGCTGATTATTGTACCAACAGAGCATCAGATCTCTTGTTAATATCTCATTTAAAAGATTTTAAAAAATCTACCTTCATAAACATGGGACGAGATTAATCCAGATTTCAAAATCTACAATTCTTTAATAATGGTTTTAATTCCTTTTCAACTTATTACATGATACTATACAGACCAAGTTGTTTTGAACCTAAAGTATCTTGAGCAATAAATATCAAAAAGAAAAGCTATACATTTTCAGACATGAACATATTTTATTTCTCTGAGATTGGGTTTCATAAGTACATAATCACCATAAGTAATTGTTTTAAAGATAAGAAAAGCATTACCCTCCCTATAATGCATCTCTAATTATTCACTCACTCATAACTATGTGGATCACATGCTATTCCATCATATTTGATAATAAAAACTACAATTTATTCAAAAGAAACAACAAAAAATCGTTTAACATCTGCTTATATTTACCCTAAAATTCTTATCCATGAATATCATAATAAAAAAATTTGATAGACTTTTCCAGTTGTACTCAGACTTACTTTTTAAAATTATTAGTGTGCCAAGTTTAATACTGAAGTTAGATTTAAAATAAACCTTGCACTTTTTTTATGCAAAAGGTATATAAAACAAGAAGATTTTCAAAGCATGGCAACTTGAAATATTTACAGGCTATGTAATTATATATGCTTTGAAATCTAGTATATTTCTTTTTTAAAGTATGTAGTCCTTGAATTAATAATATATGATTTTGGATATCATAGAGAATGAGACAATATTGTAAATTATAATAGATTCATCAAATATTAATGCATATAATTTAAAGTATTAACCAGAGTAACCTTATGTTAATTGGTACACAATGTATAAATAAAGATTATTCATTAATTAGCAATGATTCATATATAAATCTTTGATATAAGTTATTAACAATATGGTGTCAGTGCTAATATTAGAAGTAAATATCATATCAGTTAATTTCATTAATTAGCTGACTTCTAAAATTCCATCTTTTTAAAAATATAGCAAATATTTATAACAAATTATTTATTTACCAAGCAACTTGCTTATCATAGTTTCTAATCACATTATAAAGCATTTAATGAGAATTATATTAATGTCACTATAAAGAACTAAAGTGTAATGCAGACTGTTTTCACTGAAAAGAAATGTTGAGAATAAAACAACAGAAAGATATTATCAGATAAAATGTCTTCTAAAAAAATAAATATTATTGCAAAAATAAAATTCACTTAATAAAAAAAACAATATTCAGATATACTTAGATGTTATCAACTATAGGCATGTATATACAAGAATTATATGATGTTGATATGCTTAAATCTTCCATTTTGTTAATGAGATATCAATCAGAGAAACTCTTTTCTGTAGTACATGTATCCTGGGTTTAATGATGATAGTTGTGTAATAAATCTATAGAATGGCTAATTGTGATTGAATTTAAATCTCAAAAATAATAAAATATCAAAATCATGTAAATGCACACCCAAAAGTCATCATATAAGTATTTATTGTTGTCTTTATTTGTAAGTATCACTCTATTTTTAATACTATCATTAAACAGTATAAGGTATAAAATTTATTCTAGTCTCATTATAAGTTCACTTACTTTCCAGGTTGAGGTTTTTCATGAATAACATAACCATAACTTGGTGTTATATGTTTAAGCCAATTTGCTTGAACTACCAGGCGTTCATCTTCAAATCTAAAAGATATACATATATTATTAAAAGGAGATTGTATTGACAATAGTTTGAAAATGTTGATTGTTACTGATATTGGGATTGTCTAAGCGTTGACTGGTTTTTCATTATATATATATATATTGTAACAAAACCTCCCTTTCTTACATACCGGTTGACATATATACAAGTATTTATGATCACACGTATACATATGCGTGAACTTATTATTTATGAGTACATGTAAAATATGCATACGTATATATATATATATATTTAACAAGACCTCTCTTTCTTATAGACCGGTTGATATAGACACATGTGCATGAATTTATTATCTGTGAGAACATGTAAAATATGCATACATATTATTTACATTCTAACAAAACCTCCCTTTTGATTCTAATCTATGACAAAACAAAATATAAATAAATTTCCCCGTGTATTTATGGACATCCAGTAGATTCCAAGCGCCAATCTTATATAAAATAAGAATTACATGAAGGGGATACACTAATGATACATAAATTGATATAAATAACTATAGATTAGAGAGGTTCAACCCTCAAATAGCTCAGGCTCAGGTTGGTTAGCATTATTGCCGGGAACATGTGTGAGTTGGGAAATAATCACCCTCGTATTTCAGTACCTCTTGGTAATAGAGGATCAATCTATATCTAAACCTTGTAAATGGCTATGAGTACATATAAAAAAGAAAATAACATAACCACAATCTATAATATATGTGATTTAATGGCTAACAAATCCATCATAAGTTTACTAGCTACCGTTAGTTGATAATTTTATTATACATGAGTAAAGAACAAATTTATTATGTTTACATGAAATTAATACTCTGCTGCTTCCAGAAACACACACACCATCATACATACAATCTACATTTTTTTTCATATGTCATAGCATCGTCCGGGAGGCGAATTCCCAACAACCGTCTGCAACCAACTGCTTGCTTGCAAGGCAGCTGCACTGACTCTCGGCTAACAACACTTGACTACAATCTACATTTAAAATAAGGTTTAACTGTCGAGAAGAGATTGAAAAGGAATTCTCCTCCCCTTCTGTCTTTTTCTTAAAATATATAAAGTTTCTTATTGTTATTTCGTAACTCTTAGTCAAATGAAAGGCATGACATCAGCTATAAATGGCCATACAAGCTTACATAAATTATTATTTCTTTTCTTCTATTTTCTTTATAACATCTAAAGAATCTGTTGAGAAATTTTGATCGAAGTTAATATTACCTGCCTTTCCCCCGGGGAGTTCGTAGAATAAAAACTCATTTCATATTAATTATGAGTATCCTTTGCTGTTAAACTATAGAAAACAAAGCAAAATAAGATTCTCAAATCAATTTTAATTTTGACATTTCCAGAACTCAAACTTCTCATGAACTTCGGACCAGTAAACCATTTGTTTAAGTAAAAATCTTTTTAAAATCTGTTCACATCAGTAAGTTTTAAATTTGTACTAGAAAGAAATATCAAATATGCTTCTCATTTATTATGCTTATTCTCAGATTATTTGCTATTATGTATTATTTATTGCTTAAACATAGATATATTATGGTGGGTTAAGATCAAATATGTTTTAAATAGTCCACTGCAGTATGAAGTCTCTCCAGCAGTTTTCATAAATGAATAATAAAGAAGAAAGCATTACAGAATTGTTATTTTTTGTATGGTAAGAGATTTAAGTAATCCATCTTTATTTTAATCTCTAAGAATAATTAAATTCTAATTTACTGATAAATGTTAATTGGTCATCAGCTAGTTTTTGAAAAAAAACTAAAACTGTTTGAAATTGGAAATACAAGTTTTTCTATCCTGGGTTCAAACCCTATGTCATGGGCATAATAATCACTATATAAAGTTACTGTATCTATTTATGTTCACAATACTAGAGAGCATCATTAATGATGAAAATTTTGACTATTTTTCTAAAATGTTTAATTAAATATTTTATGTCTCTGCAATCATGTCAAAAACACTAAACATTATAGTTAATAATTAACTAGATCACAAGTTAAGAATTCATTTCAAAATATATTTGATATTTCAGTCAAGTGCAAATTTAAAATTTACTGCTGTGATTAGATTGTAGGGGAAATACGTGAAATATGAGCTCAATGACATTAAATTTTAGATTTGCCGTATAAATCGTTAAAAAAATGTATTTTTTATTTATTAGAATCATTTTTAATGCATTTACCGATGTTAAATATTAAATTTTGTATTTATATTAATTGACAATTCATGTGAGACTTGAAATGAGAATATAATTGCTTCTTCCTTGTATTGTATACATTTTAATATTCTATAGTCAAATAAAATACAATATTAAATAGCAATTGATTTTTAACACTTTAAATACAAAATATATCATATGAGATTATTTTATATGCAGTTCTGGCTGCTATTTTGATATAATAAGCAAGCATTTAAATTTCTAACAATCTTAATAAAGATTGTTTTGGCACTGAAATATGCAGTATGAGATCAGTCTATTTATTTTATGTTAAGTAGTGGTTAGTGTTAACAAATTTGAAATTTCCACTAAAAACTGCTAAAAAGCTTACTTCTTGTCTCTGTTTCTCTCTACGTATATATATATATATATTGTTAAAAGAAGGTTGCCTTGACAACAGTTTGAAATTGTCAAATTGATATTGGAATTGTCTAAGTGTTGCTGTTTTTAATGGTATATATATATCCATATTTATTAAAAAAGAAAGTTGCCTTGACATCAGATCGAGATTGTTTGATATTGTTTATATGTTGTTTGATTTCAAGTAAAATTGATGCAATATCAACTCAACAGCCAAATCAACTATGTAAAAAGTGTAGCAAATATTTTTCATTAAATGTTTTTTATCAAATTGCTTTGTTAGTTATGTATCAAATTTCTGATATTATTCTCTTAAGTTATTGATTCATAATCTTTTTTAATAGTATCAAATATATATAAATATTAATTACACTTAAAACTAGATGACACTTTATGATCATACATATCAGAGGTTCTCAATCTAAGTGAAGAGTGAAAAAAGTTGTAGGCCATATATTAATTTTATTAAATATTAAACAATCAAATTTTAATAAATTGTAAAAATTTCTCACAAAAGAAATTATTCTCAAATTTATTTGAAGTTAAAAAAAAAACTAATAAATTTACAAAATTTTTGAAATTAGCGTGATCTTTGGTAGTTGATATCTTTTAATGTTTCTTTTCAAAGCAATCATCAAGGTTAGAATTGATAAATTGAGGTATTCATCATTTAAAACAATGATTCATATAAATAAATAGAAGCAAAACAGAATTCAATTTAATAAGCTTCTTTTTTAAAAAGTGCTTATTTTTTTTTATTAACTAGATTTCAGAAATTTTCATCTAAAAGTCTAAGATTTCAATGTAATATCATTTTGAAGTTCTAAAAGTTTTTTTTCTCAGTGATGAAAATTTATTCATAAAAAAAAAAACAGATACGAACACAGTTTTAAAAAAGGTTTACAAAGAAGTGATTACATGGTAAAATGAAATTCAGGAGCAACATGGTGAAAGAGGAAGGATACATAAAAAAGGGAAAGGGAAGTGGAAATGGTGTGTAGTCCAGGCCAGGGATAGTCTTTGGTTGCAAGTCCAAGTTGCACATTATTGTTGAGCAAGCGACTGCACAGGTCACAAGCATTTATATGGATGAGTCCTCTGTCAGAGGCTGAGTGAGTGGGAGTTAGAGGATCACCCAGGTGTCTGTGAGGAATGAAGGTGGGGCTAGTTTGATATCTCTGGTTTTGAGAGAGTGAGTTAGGTCCAATAGTTTTGATTCGCTACGGGTACATACACTCTGGTCAAAAATAATAGCACATCCGAGCAGCCATAGTGCATAGATGAAGAAAACTGAAAGTCTGATAGTTGCAAAGATCCCTGTTTTGATGGATCCTCAGATTGAAGATGGTGTTCTTGTATGAGGAAAGGCAGGAGTTGATGATATGTCTCATTCCAAGCAAAAAGGAACATTCGAGTAGGAAGTGCTGGAGAGTTTCATTGTCGTTTTTACGGAAATGGAATGGGGGAGGGGGTTTTGGAGAAACCCCTATGGTTAACCAAAAATTTATTGGTGAGAAGAGAATGGAGATTGATTTTGAGGCAGAAATCAAGGAATTTTGCCTCGAGGGACCACCTTTTGAATTTGTGGACTAATTGAGCATTGGTAAGTTTGAGGAATGTAGGGGAGATTTCTTCTGCTTTTGCTTAAACAAGTACCATTACTAGTTCAGCCAGTTTGATCATCTATATTTGTGAAGTAAAAAAATTTACAAAAGAGTAAAGTAAATTGTTGAAATCTATTTTCAAACTGTTATAAACGTTTTTTTAAAAGAGACGATAAACGATACGTAGATTAAAATTATCGTCACCAGCATTTTTTTTTTTTTTTATCTTAAAAGATGCATTAAACAATTTTTCTTCATTTTAGATTTCCAAAAATATTATTTTAACTAATACTTTTACAAATCACATCATTTAAGATAAGTGTTTATTTTTTCTTTGGAGTTTATCATTTCATTTGTTTAACTTGAGAAAAATATCCATCAAAAAAAACCCAAATCCATTATCCAATAAAGATCATTCAACTGTTTAAATGTTTGATTTTTTTAATTAAGAAAAAATTTTAATGTCCAGTAGATTAAAAAATCATTTAACAGCTTTGTCTCTAGTTTATCATCTTATAACTATATGCAGGATGAGTTCAGATTTGATTAATTCACTTTTTTAGTAGAGCTTTAAACACTTGATTTGATAAAGGATTTGCTTTCTTGCTTATTTTAATAAACAAGTTTTATAACATGATCAAATGATAATATTTTAGTGTACAATACTTCTTAGCAGATAAAGCAATAGTAAAATATAAAATTCTTGAAGGATTTAGCTTTCTTACAATGGAAAATAAATCCATTGTTACAATTCTCTGTTGCTGAAAAGCCCATTAGTAACTATTGCCGATATCTTGTGTATAGGCAAATTAATTTCTGATATATAATTTTTAAATGTACTATAAATATCTTCACCCTTTGTCTACTTTTGCATTGGATTTAAAATTATTAATAGCTTTTCTTTTATCATTGAATACCATTACTAACTGGACTAATGATCACCATTTCTTATGCCTACACAATCTGTTGACCCAGTAGTATTTTTTTTCATACAATATTGCCACCTAGTGCAAGCCATAGTATTCAATGGATGCTAGAAACTTAGTGCATCAAAATTCCTATCTGGTGACTAATTATCCAATATCCCTGATCCAAGCCTACAGCCACAAGCAAGAAACTTATCTGGGACACTGGATGAGAAGGCAATAGATAGGGAGTTGGATGCATAAGCCTTTTACATCCATTGATTACTGTGACTTGTACTGGGTGGCACTACTGTATGGAAAGAGATATTTTTTCAACTAATCTAATTGTAATGAGAATCAATCACATATTTCCAGATCTTTTTTGGTTGTCTTTTCAAATTAGATTAAATTATTTAAATCTTTCTCATAGATATGCATTGGACAATTGCAAATTTTGTATGAACAAAATAATTCCTTGTTAGTTTGGAAATCCTTCAAACAGCGAATTATCTGCAGTTAAAGAATGGAAAGTACCCCATGATAAGAATGACAATATTTCTACTATATGCCATGTGGCTAATGAGAAACAGGCTCGTTTTTAGACAGGGTGTATGGAGAAACTATAGACAGACTAAGAAACAGAGATCGCCTACTAGCACCTGAATGTCTCTATGTTGATACTTGGGTGCAAATTTTACCACTAGACAGCCTCTTACTCCGAGGATCTGAGCCAAGCTATAAATGAACAATTAGTAATGATTATAAATTAAATGATTCATACTGTAATTGTATGTATTTTCCTTAATAAAAAAAAAGGCCTCTTTAATTCACTCATTTTCAGTAAAAGACTTTTTTTTTTTGCCAATAAATAAAAAAATTAAAAGGAGCAATTAACATTTTTATTTGTATTTGAATAGCAAACAAAAATAGTTTCTAAATAATAAATCCTAATTTTAATTGACCAATTATGCTTCATCTAATGTAATCTCAAAAGAACTGTGATTATTTTTAAAATTACCTTTGAAGGTATGTTTTTTTGCAACTGATACTGCACTACGGCACAATAAGCAATTACATTTCTTTACATTGAATAGAACAATAATCTTCTCAATCATTGTTGAAATTATAAGTTCATTATTTTTTTATTTGAATAAATCATTATGGAGCAAAACAAAAGACTAAATCCTGCTTGCATATAAAGCTTTCAGGATTGGCTTGGCAATGATGAGCAATCAAAAATCAGTGAGTAATCCATTCTTGTATGAAGTTAAATCATGTTTGAATTTTACAGAAAGCAAGCATTTGCTGCAGGAACAAAATTTGTTCTATTCTTATCCAATAAGAATACACATACTTGATACTTTATACATGTATATTATTGAAATTTATTTATTTTTAATATTTAATATATTGCTGTCGGTGTATGAAAATAATTCTGTGGGCTTAAATGTGCCATGGATAAGAGTTGAGAATTCCTGATATATATATACCCACACATACATGTACTTACATTTTCCATAAATCAGCTTGTGTATCTCTTTTGATTAAATGTCCAACTTCTTCATTAGGATGAGAAATATTACAAGTTTCTGTATACAAATTCCAATCCTGTTAAAAATTGAAATTTATAATAATAATAATAATGAGGAGATGATGATGATGATGATAATGATGATAATAATGATGATGATGATGATGATAATAATGATCATGATGATGATAATAATAATAATGATAATGATGATGATGATGATGATGATGATGATAATGATGATGATGATGATGATAATAATAATAATAATAATAATAATAATAATAATAATAATAATAATAATAATAATAGCAGCAATAGTACTATAAATTAAAACCTTTACTTTTTCTCACATGAATATATTATTACCAAAATTATTTTTGCCAACAAAAGGGTATCCAATGTGATCATTAAATATTGAATGTATAGAAAATTGTAAACTTTATTTAAACTTTTCAAATACAAACAACTTAGTAGTAATAATACACAAATAGCCCACACAGGTTTGTAATGACACTATGTTATGAATTGTATTGTTTTCCACACTTTTTCAGGTGTTACTGGCCTGACCAGTGACAATATTAGCATAGGAGTCAAATTCACAACTTTAGATTCTTGAATATTGAATCTTAAGGCAAACGTTCTAATGAACTCAGCTATTCTATCAAAGGCAAAACATAGTAGAAATTTTATATATTTATATACAAGAATTGATTCAAACTCTCCTAAGCCCTTCCATTTTATTTTTAACACTTTTTTCTAAGAGCAGGATTAATTGAGGCTTCCATATATTGTGTATTGCTACAATTTGTTTACTTATAGGATTGTTTATCATTGGATTTTTTTCATCTTTTCCTCTCTATCCAATATTTTTGTATTTTCCCAATTGAACATATGGTCATTAGTACATACATGGTCTCTACTGCAGACCCACCTGGAGTTTTTTCTTTTTTAAACATTAGGTTGTGTTCATTCAATCGCTGTTCAACAGAATGACAGTTCTCATTAATATATTTCCTTCCACATTCACATGGTATTTCATAGATGCAGTTGTTGTTTTTCAGAAATTCCTGTTTAGGCTTGGTAGAAGTTAGAATTTCTCAAAGTGTGGTATGACTTTGAACAGCTGTTCTAATGTTATATTGATTGCAGATTTTTTAAATTTGTCTACAGATACACTACAGTATTAATAATTGTTTTTTTTTTTTTTTTGGTGTCTCTTTTTGTAGTCTATTAAAAATTTTCTTGATGACAGCTGATGGATATTCAATCATTCTTCATAAGAGTTTGTTCTATGTGAATTTTTTTATTTTCCAAATCACTGGTTTCTTAACAAACTTCCTTTGCTCTGTTCTATAATGATAGGGTAATTTCATGCTTCTAGTATGTTTGAATGTATATTCCAAGTAATTACCAGTGTGTGCTGTTTTCCTATACCATGTTGTTTTTACTTTATCCTGGCAGAGTCTTGTCACAAGAACATCTAAGAATGGCAATTTATGTTCTCATTCTGATTCCATTGTGAATTCAATTGAAGAAGATATGTTGTTAATATGTATCCAGAATGACAGTCATTTTAACTCATTATGCGGCCATACCACAAATGTATCATCAACATAACAATGCCACACTTTATGTGGACATGGGTAGTATTTATGGCTGTGGTTTTAAGTTCTTCCATGTAAATGTTGCTAAGCAAGGGTAACAGTGGTAATTCCATGGCCTTCCACTCTTATTTGCCCTTAATGATGTTATATAAAAATAAATTCAGGCAATAAGAAATTGCAAGAATAAAATTATATTCATTGCAAATCAAGTGAATTTTCTTTTATTCAATTTCATCAAAGCATAGTCATTAAGTATTCACTTTTAATAATTTTACGAAAGATCAAATCAATGTTAATAAGTAAATATTATAAATGTATCACTCACTGTATATAAATAAGTTGAAAATTAATAAAGCAAATTCATTTGAGTACTGTTTACATTTGCTATAAATACTATTTCATTCTCACAGTTTATTAGTGTTTGAGTTTGTTTTTATATAACCCAGATAGATTTTAAGAAAAATAAATTCTATTAGCAAAAAATAATTTAATTATTTTATAGCTTGTGGCAAATATTTCCAAGTGAAAAGATAACTTTAACGATGATTATTATATGTGTATAGATGAAAAGTGAATATTTTAAATTAGAATCGTATGCTTAAGAAAAATTGTAAAGTCTGAATTATATTTGTTAATCATCAAATCAGGAAACAGATCACACAAAAACTTTAAAGCCATTAAGAATATAAACAAAGATGTTTGTAAGTATGTGTGCTTGCATTTATGTATCTTTAAAATTTAAAAGTAAATTTGCTCCTCTCTTACCTTCCAGTTTGCTGCTAATTGCTCTGTACATAAATCCAATTCATGAACCAAATATGAATAATCCAAAATTGTGTGAGATAATAATAAGGTATTCCTAAGATATTGTCTTAATCCTTTTGGTCCAATTATTTCTAAAAGAGATCGAGGACTTTCTTCACAAGTAGTGTTTAGAATACATAAAAGACCAGGAAGTCCAAATAACTGGAAAAAAATCTTAATATATTAATAACTATGTGCCATACATATTTATATAAAAAATAATTATAACATTGTATAATATAATATATTGCTTTAACAAGTTAATCAAACATAGAAATTTTCAGATGAGATTCATCAAGCAATGTAAAGAATTCTGTCACAGACTTATTGACTGGATCTGTTCACATTCTGGTTCCTACTATTAACATTTTCAACATTTGTCTATAAAGTAGTTCTGAAAACTATCCTAAATATGTCTTCTTTTAATTAAACCTTGATGCTAGTGTAACATATTCATGCTAGTTCTTGTAAGATGAGAATCTAATTACTGGCAATTATTTCATGAGGAAGGGGTAGTTATGTATATTGATCAATGTAATCTGTAATTCATCAGAAAAGCATGTGCATTTGATTCCATTCATGGATTTGTATATGAGAACCTAAAATTCACATAAAAATAACCTTATTGCATGTAATCATAGATATACTTAATGTATATCAAATATGTCTCAACATAGGCATGCCTAATCTTATAATGCAATGTATGATCGTTATAATATATATATAACTAAAACATAAATTTCCAATAACTAACTGGTTTTTAAGTGTAATTCACGGGATAACAGCTAAAGTTTGATAAATCAAGAAAATATCCAAAAATAAGAAGGAATTATTTTTTTATCTAAAGAGATCTTGAAAAGATATTGTGGATATTCTATTAGTTTATTAAACTTTTGTTATTGTGAATATATATAGCTGTATATAAATACATTGTTGGATTATCTACCCATTTCCTCATTGAGTTAAACATAACAATATCAGCTATGTTTGTTTGTTGTCGTTTTTTGTAATTTTATCAATAATAAATTAGTTTATATAAGAAAATATTGTTTTAAATTAAGTACTTTTAATCTAATGGATTATCAGCAGTTTTCAATGAATCAGAATTATTTTTTGGAAAAAGGCTGCTTTCAAAATCAAATTTAAAAACAACACCTTTCAAATTTTAATATAACTACTATACACAAAAACAGAAACCGATTATCATCATCATCATTAAGCTTTTGACAAGAAATCGCTCCAACACTGTTTATCTAATGACTATTTCCAAGCCCTCTTACCTGCATTCTACTTTTTAAGAACTCTTATGTATTCTTCTACTTTATTTTCTCAGACTCTCCACAATTATATTCAGATTTAGCTTCTTTTTTTGTAATACCTTTGAATCTCTTATCTTATTTTTTCAACTTATCTGTTCTATTCTCCAAATCTTCCCAATATTTTCTTCTCTTTTTTCATTGCATCATGTCTGTGTACCAACAATTTTAAGGATGTTAAATGTGTGTGTATTACAAATAATAATATAGAAATTAAATGGCTATGTTGTTCATATATATTTGATAATTATAAACTTTTCAACAAAGTCCAAATTCATCCACTCACAGAATCACTTAAACTACTTTTTTGCAGAGTGAATCAAGAAAGAACTCCGAGTCTTTCTTTAGTAATATAATAACATGGACATATTATAACTATTTTAACAACAAAATGTCAAAAAAAATCTTATTTAACTACAGTGCTTTCTTTATTTGTGAAAAGACTATTGAAAGCTATAAAGAATGTCAATTTTTATTTTTATAATTTCCAAGCATTAATACAGAAATAAGTCTACAAAAATATGAAAATATTATAATTTTCTTTGACGGATTCATTAAACTATAGGAAAGTCAGAACCTTTGAAATTGAATCAATTTATTATCTAATGTTTTCTTAAGAATTTCTACATACATAATGGAAAATCTTGCATTTGTGCATATATAATAAAATTGGCATCATTAATAAACAAACTGTCAAAACATCACATAATCACAATTTCAAATGCTTATACATGCTGCTAACAAGAGAACCAAACTCTCCATACAGTAGTACCACTAAGTAGTGTTCTTAGCTTTATAGTTAAGCATTTAGATAAAATATAGCTGCTAGACGGTCGCATTAGATCCTAATATCTAGCTGCAGTGCTCTCAAATCCAAAGCTCCTCATTGATCTGGGAATGTTTGATGTCTAGAAATTTTATGCATAAACCTTCCTGCATCCATTGATTATGAAGGCTTGCACATGGTGGCATTACTGTATGGAAAGTTTGGTATTATTGATAAACAAATTGCCTATTATTAAAAAGCTTTTTAACATTAATAGGTTTTAAAAAATGTATTACTGAAATTTTTAAATAATCTAATGCATAAACCAAACAATAAATTAATAACAATACCCTGCATAAATTTAATGCACTGGTAGAATGAACCAACTCTGGAGCATAAGTTCTTAAAACCAATTCAGTTCTCACACTTCTGATGCTCAAACTCATGAAAAACTCCCAGTCAATAAAACCATTTGATTTTTTTTTATTAACAATAATATTCAACTTTGAAAATAATAATTTTTTATTGAAATATTCAAAAATACTCACATGGTCACCTCTTAGATCTGTAATGAATATTTTACTAATTTTTCCTATTCTGATACAACTTTTTTGTAGCTGAATTTGAGTTCCTTCCCCACAGTTAAACAGCCAGTAACTGCCATCTAAAAACATGAAAACAAAAAATTTGACATGAAAGTAAACTTTTTTTACAAACATATTAATACTTAAAAGTAATAAATGATATTATTATTTGTTGAGAATAATATTATAAGCAAGATGCTTTGTACAAAAGATTAGTGTTTTTCTATTTATTGGAGCACATTCTCTTTATATTACTTGACTACTGCCATCTATCATAAACTTGAGAACTCAATGGATGCTAAATGATAGTTTTTATTAAATCCATATCTATTGTTAACCTATCTATATCTTCAGATTAGTTTTTGAGTTATAACTTTCATCAATGTGAAGATTGGATTTAGATTTGTATATCTGGATCTTTTGGATATTCAGGTGCACTGAACCTTAGTCCAAACTCTTTATTGATGAAAGCTATAGGCCATAAACAAGTCTGAGGATATAGATAGAATAGCACTGAATATGGATTTAATAAACCCTATCATCTACCACCTATTGATTATTCAAGTTTATGATATATGGCAGCAGTAATACAAAATAGAGAATATAAAGGTTTGTGTAAATTTGAGATCATGTAATGTCTCCCTCCCCCCTCTTCCTTAATCAATTCCCTTTTTTAAAACAAAATCAACATTTTTATTTAATAAAACAAAAAATAATAATTTTAATCTTTTGTTGAAATAAGAACATTTCTTCATCATCATTATTTTCAACCATTATTGATTCACTACAGGATAAAGGTCTATCCAAGTTCAATCCATCTTCTCTGATCTCTAGCCTTTCTTTTCCACATCATAACAGCACATTTCCTTGATTCATCCATCCATCTTACATGATTTTTTTTTATGACTTTTACAATTTTTTGGAATCCAGTCTAATACTTCAACTGTCCATCTTCTAGTAATATATCCAACCCAAACTTACTTTAGTATATTAATTATTTCAATGATGTCATTAACACCTGTTTGTTCTCTCACCCATGTATTTTGTTTTTGATCTCATTATTATTTCTAATATGAATCTCTTTATACCTCATTGAGTGGTCAGAAGTTTCTGTATTGCTCTTCTGTTAAGTGCCCAAGTCTCAGATCCGTAAAAACACATTTACTAGCTGCTATTTAAAGAATATTTATAGTATACAATCATATGGCCAGTAAACTGTATGTTGTCAAAAAAAATTTAGTCTAGAAAGGTAAGACTCGATGACAATTGTGACTCTTTTTTTTATCTAAATTTTAGCTACAATAAAGGATTGTGTAATAATAATTAAATATTTTGTATGAGAAAATCTTTTTTTATTTTGCTAAAAGATTGCATCCTAATGTCAAATATATTGCAAAAATTTAATCTAACATTAGTAGTCCATTTTTTTGAAATCAGAAGCAGATAGTGGAAATAATGACAGTGTATGAGTATTAAACTGTTATATTTGTAAACTGATTATTTTTCACATTTCATCAAATTTTTCTCCAATTTTTATGCAGTAATTTTTTTGCTTGGTTAAAACACTTCGCTATTGCAATCATTCACATTGAATTTTTAAAAGTGCTTAATAGTTTTCTGCTAGGATTTTTGTAAAAAAATCAAACAATCTCCTTTTTTATTTTTTTTTTTTAATGCTTATAATAAAAGAGAAAAAAATCAAAGAAGTTATTCTTGTAAATAATATTAAACCTATATTAAATAGAGATTTGGGGGTAAAAACACTTGATTTAATTAAGATTGGAATAATAATGACAAATTATAAATTTAGAAAAGGTAAAAATTAGTTGTATAAAAAGTCAAAGGAAGAAGCTCCAGTATAATCTTAAAAGAATCAAATTTTAATTTAAATTAGTGACAGTTGAAAAAGCTGAATAATAAGAAGAAAGTGGGTACTGGGATTAGTTAAGTAATAATATAATAAAATAAAAATTATTTATAATAATTTATAATGGATAATAGGTTTAAAGATAATAATTTTAAAATTTAAATTTCATATAGTAATATTTAGGTGTATAATATTCTGCAGGTTTTATATGCATAATAATATTAATTAATATAAAATAATTAATAGATATTATGGACTTACTTTTGATTTATGTAATAATAATAATTAATGATATAGTGTATATATATATATATATTTGGTATAGAGATATTGAAGATGTTTTTATTTATGTATTGTATATAATATAGATAATATATGTAAGTTTAGTATAAATGAAGGATATAAATATATATTTGGTATATATACATATTTATGTATATATTGTAACAGTATACAATATGCCATTACATTAATTTAAAATTAAAATAAAAACTTAAGTTCGTAAATAAAAATAAATTTATTAAAAACTAAAAGCTAAAATTAAAAAGAGTTGTTTAACGTATATATATTTGCACAGATGAAAAACTTTAAAAGTATTTTTTTCTTTTTAAAATAAAAATAAAAGTATTTGAACGTACTTTTTTATAAATAAATAAAAAAGTAAAGATAATATATTTTTTTAAAGTAACATAAATCAAAATGGAAACAGGTATTAATTAATTCCTGTAATCTCAAAATGGAAATTATTGTTCTTTTAATTAAACAAAAAGCAAACTAGCCTTGGGGTTCATATATATTTTTTTAAAAAGTCAGATAGGAGATAAATAAAGGACCAATGGAAGCACCAAGCCACAGCATGGACCAAAAAAGAGACACTAGGATTAGTGATGTCTTGCTCGTTAGATCTGAAAATATACTGATAAGAGGCTAATAAAAATATAAAAGGCAAAATAATTGTTGTCTTAGAATGTTGACTATTAATCTACAATCGGACTATTAATATATCTATAAATTGTAGCTGTATTGCAGGCTCGATGATGTAGGAGCCTGCAGTAGATTTAATTTCCGGACAACCAGCGGATGCCTCCAGAAGATGGTTCTTGACCAACTGAAGGGCAAGTAGTGGCTCCATTTCAAAGAACAAGCAGTCTACAAGAGTGATCATGAAAATGGACAAAACAGACTCCAGGCAATCTACCATGGAAAGTATGAACTTTTGTCATTATAGACTGTTTCAATATATCTTCTATAAGCAAAATAAGTTAAGACTTAACTTTAAAGGAACTTATCTGACTTAACAAAAATTTCTAAATTAATTTTATGTGTGTAAACTAGCTAAATTAATAATCATTTTCATTTTTCTTTCTTTAATAATTTCGTATTAAATCTTTTGAATGCATTTAAATTTAGGTTAAGTGTGAACAGCTATATAGAGTCATTAAGTTTATATTAGTTTAAGGGAGGGTTAATCTTGGTTTAGTTGTTTCATGGTTAAATTGGGCTAATGTATTGGATATATTGGTGTAATTAGTAAATGTAGTATGAAGATCTGCTACATGCAGGATCATGTATACACTGCACTTGGGCAAAATAAGTCCCATTTCTTAATGACCATTGGAAGCAGACATATTCCCTGCTCCTTGGATCACCCCTTTAGCCTATGGAATGGGATAGTAAGATAGAAAAAAGAACCGCAATGAAGTTTTCTTTTTTTATTGTTCTTCTTGCCAGACAGATGTAACATTCCTGTACTGGATGAGAGACAATTTCTTTTCTATAACCATCCTGTTCGGATGTGCACGCCTGACAGTATGGTACTGTGCCATCATATTCATGCTGCATTGAATACCTCAATATATCAGATGGATTGGCATTGGTTTGACTGCGAACTTTTGGCCTAGGATTGAATAAGGGTTATATGATATTTTATTTTTCGAATGAATCTGTATAGTGTATCTATACTCAACATCATAAAACAAACTCTTATTAAAATCCATCTGTGTGGATTGTTTAAAATAATAATTTAAATTTAAAAATTAATATTTAAATATAAACAAGATAAATTTTATTCCTCAATTTTTAAATATTTATATATGCATCAATAAATCTTTTTGTGTGTGTTATTTCTGGCAGTAGCTTATTTATTTATTTTATTGAAATCTTTTTCTTTAAAATATATTTTTAGAAGTTATTCTCTGCGTCTCTATGAGCTAGTGGCATGGGCTGACGGTTGGAATAAAATATATATGTAAAAATTAGATCTTAACAGCACGTATCTGCCTACTACATAAATTTTCCAGGTTCAAATAGCCTGGTGGCGCCCTGTATGGCAGAAACCATAAGACCTCTTTCTTCCCCGACTGTTATAATATAGATAATAAGATATATGTAAAAAAATGAGTCATTTACAAGTAGATATAATGTTGTATATTATATGATTTTGTATGTATATTTATGCATTTATATATAGTTTGTAGCTCTGAGGAAGATTGCTGGACAATCAAAACTGTTAGATAGATTAATTTTATTTTAATAAAATGGGCATTAAAAAAGGTAAAAAGAAAAGGGTGATTGTTTGATTTATTTATAATTTTATCAATGTGTAAAGAAAAATAAGTTGATAATATACTTCATAAAAAGGATTTTAGTAATTCAACATTTTCTAATTGGCATATAATTAAACAATACAATCTTAGTATTTGTGACTATTGTTTATCATTTTTTTTGGAACAAAGTATAATTGATTTGATTTTTATAAATATTATTAAATGCTATTCAAGTGAAGAGGCAGCCAGAATGATATCATATTTCTTACTGTGAACTTCATTTCAATAAAAAAAAATTGTATGCATCATTCTCCTAGTCAATTCCATCTTCTCCCAACATACTTTTTAAATGATCATCTGTTCATTTGAATTACTATTTCCTTTGTCTTGAATGTTTTAATTATATCTTCAATTTTTTATTTATTTATTTTTTAATTTAAAATCTTGCATGTTACATATTAGCAAGTTGATCTGGAGTAAGGAAATCAATGTGATAGTCAATATATGATTATTCATTATATATTGTAGACTTTACTAAAATGTTGTTGTTTTTTTCACAATGTACTACGACTAATTTTGTACTGTTGAAAGTCCACCTGAGAAATAGATCATGTGATTAGTTGTCATTCTTTAAGAGTGTGCCTGATAGTCTATAAAAAAAATGCTTTAATTAGTTCTCATTTTAATAATGTAAAATTTTACTGTTTGCAAGTCTTCTTACATTCTTTGTGCTATCATGAAATTGTTTTTTAATTGTAAATGTTTTTTTTTTCTTAATTGATGCTAATATCAAATTTACCACATGGGGCTTGGTCAGCTACTTCTACATGATTTCATGCCAATCATCCTGGATTTTGGAATTATGCCAGTCTCTATATATATTCATTCTGAATGTTCTGGAAAAAATACTCAAATAATCCCTCATAGCTTGCCTGAGTTATATGCCATTCATTGAATTTTGCTAATTATTTTACCTTAAAGGTAGAATGATCATTCTGGTTTGATTTTGGAATTTCCTTTTCCTAAATGGATTACCTTCACTTTAATAGATGAGTCATTTTATTGGTGGTCTGGATTTAAAACTTGCAACTGATAGGAACCCCATTTCCTGAAATGAAATTATCCCAGGGAATTTTCAAAGAGTTTTTCTGTACAATGCAAACAAAAAAGTTTGTTAATTTATAGGCACTGAATTAAGTAAATATTTATTGTTAATGAAATTATATAATATATGCAGGACAATAGAAGTAGATCTGTTGTCTCAATCTTTATCATTTATATATTTGTGTAATCAAAGGTGAACGTTATTTAATACGATAATATCTCCACATAATGCTATTTCCATTTTGAATTTAATAAATATATCTATCATTTTGGTGGCAGTGTACATTATGGTTTGTTTAAAATATTTGGCATAGTTCTACCAGCAGTATTAAAAAAGTGGCAAACAATGGCAAAATGATGATCAAGAAGTATCGGTGGGACGAGAGTATGCTACTCCGATGCTTATCTATCCCAACTATTTTCCCGCAGAGAAATCAACAAGCGCGTTTTTATTCTTCTTGCGAAACTTAACAAAATAACCCAGATTAGCTTTGGAAAATAATTATTTGTATATTAAGATTAAAAACTTTTAAAATTGAATTTTAAAAAAAATCATTAAAGTTTTGGTGCAGGCTGCGTTATTAAACTATAATAGTAATATTTAGAGTCATTGCCTTTAAATAGCCAATCAAATTAATTCAAAAGTATAACAACGAGCATTAAAACCATTCGCCTTTTTTGTCTTGGGTGCAGCTTTCACTCCCTCAAGATGTAAACTAAGTCATTAGTTAATAATATTTCAAGACGTTGATTTTTAAATAAAAAGAATGCAGTATCAGTTGCTTTGGAAAAAAATATTAATTTGTATCAATTTACATATCAAAAAGTGATTAATATTTAAATCACATTTCTCTTCGCATATATTATTTTCCTGTTTTTAAAAATACACTGACTTGTATTACTTTTAATTAAACAAACAACGGGCAACAACTTTCCGTGACCTCACTTTCAACCCATCATTTCCTTATTTACTCTAGTTTTAAAAAAAAGATATATATTATAGATTAAAAGTGTTTATTATATATTCACTCATACTGAATAAACTTGAAAACTTTTCTTATAGGTTCTTGGTAGCTAGATTAAAACAAAAATAATACATCGCCAAGCCTTCATCATACGGTAATTAGTAATCCCAGTGAATACTATTTTCACTTTTACTGTTCCACTATGAGAGATTATCGGAGAGGTTTTTGCTATACCGTAAACTTTTTAAAGGCCCATTCATCTTACTATAATATAAATAACAAATATTTATCAAACTTCGATTTTCACTAAAACAAGAATATGAACTCTATACTTCACATATTCTGTCAATTGCTAGTACCTTTCAGCTGCTATGTACATATCTTGGAATGGTATGGGACTTAAAAATTTGTTTTCAAATAACTAAGAGTTAAAGGAATTGTTTTAGATTTTAAATGAAGTAAGATTGGCAGTTGTAAATAAAGATGTGATAATTCGCCATAGATAAATACTCTTCATGTAATAGAGATATCTATGGGAGATGGTGACCTGGTCCAACTGATAAGTGCTGGTTCAGCAGGAAATGCATCTTGGGGGTCATTTGTCTTTTATTGTATATGAGGAATAAAAAAGAATGAAAAAGTGTGGAGAATTGTTTAATACATCGATAATCCAGCTTATCATTATAATTGTCAATTAGTAAATGATACATAAGTAGAGAATAAAAAAACAAAAAATTCAGATAACATTAATTTAATAAACTAAAGCATTATCTTCTTGCTTCTATATATGTTGGGCTATTGCCATCATCTATCATTAAATGTCGAAGGTATAGAAAAATTTAAATTTTATTTAAACTTCTCAAATACAAACACCTTGTTAGTAATAGCACACAAATAGAAAACACAGATTAATAATTACACAATATTTTGAATAGTATTATTCTCCACGCTTCTTCAAAGATGTTGCTGGCTTGACCAGAGAGTTGTCTTAAAATTCGATATTTCAGAATCCAATACTAGTATTGTGGTCAAGCCAGCAACACCTGAAAAAAAAAAGATGAATAATACTACTCGAAATGTTGTGTAATCACTAACCTGTGTTGTCTTTTGTATATTATTACTAACAAATTGTTTGTATTTGAGAAGTTTAAATAAAGTTTAAAATTTTCTATACATTTAACATTTAATAATAGATTGTGGAAACAGTCTAACACATTATCACATCTAATATACCATCATCACAAACCATCAGGCAAATATTGATGGTTCCATTTTTATAATGCCAATTCAAATGATAATCTACATAATGTTTTTAATGCTTGAATGCATTCTATAAGTTTGCTGTTTAGTAATTAATATTTAAAAAATTGAGAGTTTTTTTTTTATAATCAAATGCTAGAGATAAAAATTTACAACAACTTTGTTACATATTATGATGTTGACATACAATGTGCATTCTAATGTAAGGAAGGATGATTTAATTACTCCAACTAATTTAATTATAACACATGACTATTGTTCTGGCAGATTTATTTTGTAAAAATATAATGTGATCATCTTAATCCACATATTATAAAAGCTCTACATTTAATCATGCATTGTACATATTGATGTGATAAGATTATAAGACCAATTGATATATTTTTAGTTAGATGAATGGATTCATACTGAATCTACAATTGTAAGATAACACCTTCATGATACTGGTTATGAATTGACTTCACAAAAAAATATACTTGTCTATGTCTCATAATTATATATATTTAACTATTCCCATCATCTATAATTAATTGTTAAATATCTTTTAAAAAATTCAACTTCTCAAATTTAACCATCTGTTAGCAATAGCACATAATATACACTACAAGATTCTAAATGATACTATTGTCTTCTCTTTTTCAAGTATTGCAAGCCTGACTAATGACAGTACTGGGATGGAAACAGAACCAGGAATGCAGTCATGATTAATCAGTTAATTAAAATATCATCTTAAATTCAGAAATCATGAATCTAAAGATTCCAAGTTCAATCCCTGTGTTAGTTCTAGTACTGGTCATGTCAGCAAAAATTGAAGAAGAGAGAAGAGGAATACTATTCAAAATGTTATTTTATATACCAAACTGGGTGCTATAATTAATAGTTAAATATATTTGAAATATTTAAATAAAGTTTTAATTTTTCAAAACAATTTAACAATTAATTCTAGATGGTGAAAAAAGTCCAACATATAATTACACATAAAATGCCATCATAATAAAATTTCAAACAAATACATGTATATGTTTTTTATGAGTGTTTACATTATAAATATTGACTCAATTATAATCTAAAGAAATTGCAATGTTGATTTTAGCACTAGAAGGATATGACAGGGAAAAGAATGCAATGGAATCATGCAATATAGAAGAATATTAACTGAATAAAATTAAATGGTAATTTATTCATGAATATTGAAAAGATTACTTTTTTTAAAAAAAAAAAAAAAATTATAGCTTATATTAACTCTGAATACTAAATTTAAAAACGAACGCCTTTTTAAGTTAACTAATTACTTTTGTTTCATTTTCTGCTTGCAAATAGTAATCAATCCCCCCCTCCCTCTCCTCTTATCAAATGCTATATCTTTTTTCTCCAGATTTGAAACCCTATTAAACAATCTTATTGGTAACTATTATTACTTTATTAAAAATAACAAACACTGCCTGGTATTTCGACCTTATCAGCAAATGAAAAATATTTAATTCAAAAATTTTAGCAGAATTTTTTAGTACCTTACTTTAGGAAACTGGTTTCGTCTTTTCAAAAAGATACTATACAAAAGTAATTTATCCAGCAATTTAATTAAAGATCAAATTATAATAATATTTTTAAAAAACTATTACAAAAGGTATTTAGCTATACATCAATATTCTCTTCTTTCAGGAGCTTCGTAAGAGGCGGGAAAAGGGTTAAGGCAGATCTTTATCCATCAGTTAAAAATAGCTAAACGCTGACTTGTCAATCAATATAGAATCATTATAGATCGAGTCGGGATTAATTATCTAAAAATTACTTATCTGGATTTAAACAATTTTAACTATATAAAAAAATTTCCAAGCTTTATCTGAATTTGAATCCAGATCATGAACATGTGCTGTGTACTTCAGAGGTATTTCTTCAATACCTGTTGGGTTGCATCAATAATTTTCAATAAATAAATAAATAATACACAAATTAAAATTTAACAACACAAGTTTATTCACCATCAATAAAGGTATAAACAAATGAGTAGAATTTGTTTGTATTCTTCCAAGTAATTGCATTAAACTTTCATATATGAATTAGTTATTCACATGCTCAGTAAAATATGTATAAATATTGTAATGGATTGTTGTTTAACCTTTTGATCATGAAGACCACCACCAAGTCACTGCATACTTGAAAAATTTATTTACCATGATGAAAAGTTAATGATGATGATGATGATTTGCACCAACCAGACCCAGAGAGAGCAAGAGCTCGTTAATATTGTTCAGACAATTGAAAAAAAAAAACACTAAGACAAACATCAGCGAAACTAATTTTAAATAATTTAAAATTTTATTAAATTCAAGCAAAAACAAAATAAATCTAGCAAACAAAATATGAAAGTTGACCTAGATTTATTAGCATATCATCCAAGAATGTATATGAGTTCTGCAAATATTAAAACATTAAACACTCTGGAAAATAAGTTCATTTGCTCACCTATAAATTTAAAAAGGGAATTGATAATATCTTTCTGCTGGCAATTTAAAAAAGACAATTCTAGTTTCCTAATTCAGAGATAAAAAAACAATAGGGTCTTATAGGAACTAATTGAAATAGTGCCAGTGAGCATTTCTTGATCCGGAATAATGCATCGAGAGCAAGAATGTCATATGCCAATACGACAGCTAATGATATGCCACTTTTAAGGCAATTCATGATTAATTTCACATACAAGATAAGAAAGCAGGAGATAAGAGTATGAACTTGCATAGTCTTAGAATGAAGAAACAAAACCTCTAATTTCTGAAAAACAGAACACTATACACAATAAACTGCCAGACAAAAGATTTCCAGTCTGCAGGAAATGCAAATTAAACTTATTTAAAATTAATTTCAGAGTAATACAAGAGGGGCAGGTAAGTTAAAGAAAATTACAAAGATCTGCCAAAGCATTTAGCAAAGGTTAGTAATATAAAAGGAGACATATTAAACACATAAAGTATAAACTCACAATACATTCTCAGATAAATAAATTTAAAACAAACCTGGAATCTTAAAACTAAGATTCCAGCATGCTATAAATAGAATAATAAGAAAATAGATAATAAATGCTTAAAATATTTAAATTGAATGTTTATAAGATATTACAAGGATAGGTAGATTTAAAAATTAAGTTGAGACTAGACATATTTAAACCCTGATTAGCATATAAAAATGTATTACCTTGGAGTAATGTAAAAGTCCATTGGATTTCTTCTAGTGAGGACAGCAACATTCTTCTTGATTAGAGTCCATCATTGGCTTCCAAGTTATTTTTTTAGTAGGAAGATGGAGGCAAGTACTGGATCAGTTCTTGTATAAGTTTTAAGGCATGATCAACAGAAACAATTTAGCATCTGGGATTCATCTTGAGTTGTTTTAGCATGGCGTGGCATTGATAATATTCTTCATAGCAATTAGTTTTAGCATTCTGAAGAGATGATTCTGTTTATTAAATGGAAGCCCATAATATATTTTAGCAACCAGATAATAAAATATTCTCAATGGTTGATCCAGACATGGAAAGCAACCTTGAGAAGCTATGGCAGCATGGCACTTCAAATGGTTATAATGACTGACATACTAAAAGTTGAATAAAACTAAACTAGCAGAATAAATGTCAATAGCTGAAGAATAATCAGGAGAATAAAATAAAATAATCTTCAGTTCAAAACCCAGGCTATTTATATGATTCTTTCTTATCTCCCATGTCATCTTTAATTATTAATTAGTGGTTGTAGACCAGAGCAAATCTTTATCTCAGTCTAAATCTTAATTAAAATTTTCAACCAGGGTAATCTTATTTAAAATTAATTAAAAACAAATAAATATAAAAACAAGTCTCAGTTTTTGTTATTACAAATAAATTTAAACTAAATTATTTAAAATAAACAGAAATGTCATTACAACTTTCCTAAATTAAAAGCTTTTTCAAAAAAAAATTTGAAACTTTTAATTAAAACATGCTTACAAGTGAATAAAAAAACTGTCAAAAAATAAAATAGAGTTTAAAACTTATTGCAAATAAAAAAATAAAAATCAGAATAGTTTAAAATAAGGAAATATGTGCGTAATTGCACGTCCTCTTAATATATAACTTTTAAATAGTTTTCTTTACTAATTTTTTTTTAAGGACAAAAGTTAGTTTTTTTGTGTGATGAAACTTTTGAATTGGATAAAGCATCCAGTTCAACTGCTCCAGCACGTGATAAAAAATAAAAGGATTCCTGTGCTTTTTTTTAAAAAAAACTTTAAACATTTAAAATCCCCCCTTAGAAACTGAAACACATGTTGAAGGCTTTCAAGATGAGCAATTGGACCTTCTCTACTATCAACTGTAAAAACTTTTTATCTGGATCAATCTTATAACACTAGGTTTAGTTTGCCTATTCTCAACTTCCTTTCTAGGCTTTCCCTGTTCACATTTATCCTTCTCCTTGATGACCAATTTCTTTAGTGTTTGATCTATACTTCTCTTCAAGTAAAGCCTATTTTGTTGACCTACTATCCTCATTTCCTGATGAGTTTTCCATCCCATCTTGGCACTCTTTAATATCTGTCTGCCTTTTTTCTATGACCCTATTTATTTACTTCCCAAGTCTATCTTTCTACCTTAGAAATATGACTACTAATATTTATTTATTTTTTAACTTTTATTTTCAGTCTTACAAAACCACATAAACTCTTACTATTTCTTTATTTAATACTATGTTTGAAAATAACTTCAAAAGAAAAACTCTATCTAGGTTTGTTTGGGGAGAAAAATGCACAAGAAAAATGCTATTTTCTATTTGTCTAATTTTACTTTTAAAAAAAACTTAATATTTAACACTTTACCATTCCAAAATATATTTAAAAGAAAAACATTATTTACTGTTTTATATTATTATCATATTAAAAAGACAAACCCCCTACTCTAAACTGTTTCAATAATCTATACCAATGACTTGCACAAACTGATTTTAATCCTTAAACCTTGCCTTTCTGCTTCAAAATATTCCTCAATTGTCTGAACAAAATCTCCCATGAGTTTTAAATTCAAATCCCTATGTTGGTTGTGCTAAAATTTAAATAACTATGTAATGGTTGGTTATTTCTCCTTTTAATCATGGAGGGCATCACCAGGTCACTGTATACATGGGAAATTTATTTACTGTGATCAAAAGCTAATGATGATGATGATTTACACTGACCAGAACCAGGGAGAGCAAGAGCTTGTTAATATTGTTCAGACAATTGAGAAAATAAAACACTAAGACAAATGTCAGTGAAACTAATTTTAAATAATTAATTCAAGCAAAAACAAAATAAATTTAGCAAACAAAATATGAATGTTAGACTAGATTTATTAGCATGTTCATCTGACAGTGTATATGAGTACTGCAAATATTAAAACATTAAACACTCTGGCAGATAAGTTCATTTTTTCACTTATGAATTTAAAAAGGGAATTGGTAATATTTTCCTACTGGCAATTTATAAAAACCAATTCTAGTTTCCTAATTCAAAGATAGAAAACAAAAGGGTCTTGTAGGAAATCAATGAAACAGTGCCAGCAAGCATTCCTTGGCCTGGAATAATGTATCAAGACCAAGAACATCATATGCCAGTAGGACAGCTCATGATATACCACTTTTAAGGCAATTCATGATTAATTTCACATATAAGATAAAAAAGCAGGAAAAAAGAATATGATCTTACATAGTCTTAGAACAAAGAAACAAAACCTCCAATTTCAGAAAACCAAAACACTTTACATGATAAACTGCCAGCCAAATGATTTCCAGTCTGCAGGAAATGCAAACTAAACTTATTTAAATTAATTTCAGAGTAATACAAGAAGGACAGATGGGTTAAAGAAAATTACAAAGATCTGCCAATGCATTTAGTAAGGGTTAGTAATATAAAAGGATACATTAAGCATGTAAAATATAAAATCACAATACACTCTCAGATAAATTTAAAACAAACCTGGAATCTTAAAACTAAGATTCATGCATGATATAAATAGAATAATAAGAAAATAGATAATAAATGCTTAAAATATTTAAATTGAATGTTTATAAGATATTACAATGATATGTAAATTTAAAGATGAAGCTGAGACTAGACAAACTTAAACCCTGGTTAGCATATGATAATGTATTACCTCAAGGTAATGGTAAAGTCCATCAGATATTTTCTAGTGAGAATGGCAATGTTCTTCTTAATTAGAGTCCATCATTGGCTTCCAAGTTATTTTTTAGTAGGGAGATGGAGGCAAGTACTAAATCAGTTCTTGGGTAAGTTTTAAGGCATGATCAACAGGAACAATTTAGCATCCAGGGTTCATCTTTAATTGGTTTAGCATGGCATGGCATAGATAATATTCTTCATAGCAACTAGTTTTGGCATTCTGAAGAGATGATTCTATTTATTAAATGAAATACCATAATTTATTTCAGCAAACAGCTAATAGAATATTCTCAATGATTGATCCAGACATGGACAGCAACTTTGAGAAGCTATGGCAGCATGGCACTTCAACTGGTTATAATGACTGACATACTAAAAGTTGAACAAAACTAAACTAGCAGAATAAACATCAATAGTTGAAGAATAATCAGCAGAATAGAATAGAATAATCTTCAGTTCAAAATCCAGGCTATTTATATGATTCTTTCTTATCTCCTGCATCATCTTTAATAAATAATCTCAGTCTAAATCTTGATTAAAAATTCCAATCAGGGTAATCTTACTTAGAAATAATTGAAAACAAATAAATGTAAAAACAAGTGTCAGCTTTTGTTATTACAAATAAATTTAAACTAAATTATTTTAAAAAAAAACAGGAATGTCATTACAACTTTCCTAAATTAAAAGCTTTCTCAAATAAAAAATTTAAAACTTTTAATTAAAACATGTTTACAAGTGAATAAAAAAACTGTAAAAAAAAATAGATTTTAAAACTTATTCCAAATAAAAAAAATAAAAATCAGAATATTTTAAAATAAGGAAGTATGAGTGTTATTGCATGATAACTTTAAATAGTTTCCTTTATTAATTTTTTTTTTAAAGACAAAAAAGTTAGTTTTATTTTTGTGATGAAACTTTTGAATCAGATAAAGCATCCGGTTCAATATAGCATCTGCATATTTGCATGTTACTGTTTACTTAGGTTTCTTACATGCTGATATTAGATACCTGTATAATGATGATTCCATCATCATCATTAATTATACTCTTTCACAATTCTTGTGAATACAACATATATCTTCATTATTAGCTCACACTGTAGACTCAGGTTATTTTATATATCACTTTTTCCATATATGCTCTGTTGCATATATTATCTTTATTTATCATTTGACCATATTCATGCTGCATGTAAATTTTGTTGGATTGGTAAAAAGTAAGATGTGACAATTATAATGTACTATGCATACATAGTTGCAAAAATTTAATAAATTTTAGCTTGGTGGGCTTCACTGAAAGTGCAGTCAACTTTAGCTTATAAAGATGAAAAAACAATTTGTTATGCATACAAACAAATATACACAAATTTGAATTACAATTTATATATATATATGTGTGTGTGTGTGTGCACAGACAATCCACTCCTCTTACTCTAGTAATAATCTGTAAAGTTACAAAAAATAATCTATTATTGATCAAGTTCTTTTTTTTTTCTTAAATCTAGTAATTCTATTGCTTGATCATCTAATTTAATACACATTTCCACATGATCTAATTTTTTGAACTGGCTATCAATGGGTGTTTCATTATTTTGTGCAGCTAAGGATGAATCAATGCACTTCTCCTCTTTATAAAAATTCTCTTTTTCATGAGTTAATGAAAAATGGCCACTCTTGTGGGCTTGTGGATGACAGATATGTCTCTTAAAATGTTTTACATTTTATTAATATAATTGCTCTGATTAATTTAGTGAATACTCCTAATATCACATCAGAAAGCCTTTTTTTAAAATTGCCTCTAATCCAAACTTTTTCACTGACTTTAAATTTGTTGCAGTCTAAATTGTTTCCATCGATTATTTTGTTAATTTTTATAGCTTTTATAGGTGCATGTGAAATTTTTGATTCATTAACAATTCTATTGGTGTCTTCACTGTTGATGCACTCAGTATAAAATATTGATAAAATATTGTCTCTATTAGCACTTCATTTATATCCTTATTTGATGTTTAATTTAATATCAATTAAAGTTGTTACACTGCCTTCTTGGCTAATCCTTTCAATTCAGGATTTTCCTTTATCATCTAAAAAGGTTTTGAACATCTGTGATGCAAAACCAGTTCTTCTATCAGTCACAATAGTTTCTGGATATCCATGGCTTATGAAGATTTCTTTTAAGACTCTAATAGTACACTCCACATTTGTATTTTGACAAGCATATACTCTGCCCATTTGAGTATGAATAAATCTTAATTAGAAAGATGTAGCCATTTGATGGACCTGTATGACCAACATGTAATCTTTGCCATGGAGTTTTCAAGTTTAATCTAGGTTCTAATCTTTTTGGAGGCAAGTTTGTAGTAGATTAACATTATAAATAGTTCTTCATTTACTTCTCTATTAACTTGTTCAAATTAGGCTACCAAATGTATGATCTAAAACTCTCATGGATACTATGACTTGTGTTCTTTAGATAATAAATTAAGTATTTGCTTTTGATCTTTGGATGATATAAGTACTTGGTTGGTTATAAGAATGCAATCATTGCATACAGACTAACTTTTACACTAATTCAAGGTATGCCTTGGACATAACTTGGTTGACTTTTTGTCATCCATAATTTATCCAACTATGCAGAGTTTTACATCCAATGCCATTCCTAGTCCAATTGGCAATCTTTGAATATTCAAGGTTTTAAATTTTCACTTATTGATATTATTGTACCTTTTACTAACTCAGATTCCTCCTGTGGTTTGCAATACCACTGTAAATCATCTCTATTCTTTTTCTCTATTTGAACTCCAAGCAGTCTGAATCAGTTTCTATGCAATAGAGAACTTATATTTCTCTTGATTGGTAGAAATTTAACCTTGGCATTGATTTTAATGGGTACAGTTATTTTGCTACATGTGACAATTTTATTCCCATTTACATTTGTAGGTATTATGTGTGAATCGTCAAGTGAATCATCAAGCATCAACTTTCTTTTATTGTTACCACTAATTTTTTTCCAGTCCTTATGTGATAGCTGCTATCTACTTCCACGATAATTTTCTGATTGCAGTTAATGTCTAATAAAAATATGACCATTGTCAATATCACTAATCTTCTTAACATTATTTTTTCTTCTTAGTTTGCACCCTGTAATTTGAAGTCAATTTCAGTTTTTAAATTCTTGCCTTAATTTTGATAAACATTAGCAAAATGGAATTTTAATTTACACACATTACATTTTCTTTTCTAAATTTGCAGTACTTCTTCACATGACCTTTTTTTAGGTAGCAATCAACAACTCTTTTATTAATAGCCACAGGGGTCTTATACATGAATGTTGTAGTTTGAAATTCCAAAGCATTCTGCAACCTTACTTCCTGTGAAACACATTTTGCCACTGTGGTTTTATAAGTAAGGTTTGGCTCACTTAATAAGATTTTCATTCCATATTACAATCAGATTTATCAAAATTGTCTCGCTCAGAGGTAAAAGGACATTCTTACATAAGTGACCTTAACATTAAATAATAATTGTAATATTGCTCATGAGATTACCGTTTTTCCAACCTAAATCTTAGGTGTGTTATCCATTTAGAAGTTGCTGTCTAGAAGCATTCAAGTTGTCATTTAACCATGATGTGACTATTTTTTCATTCTAAATCTTAGATGTGTTAGCCACTTAGACATTGCAAGTTAGAATGATTCAAGTTGTTTTTTAACCCCTTATGTGGAATGTCTTTGGGGATTTTGAAGATACATAATTGTTTTGCCCCTCATAAAACAACTTTCCTGAAAAACTACTTTAACTCTGTTGTCTTCAATTTTATTAATAAGCATATATCACTCAACATTAGAAAGAAATCAAGTCATCACATGATGTAATTTAACAAGCTTGTATTACAAATGTTGTATATAGAGCTTGCAAATAAGCTCTTAACAAGCATTGCAGAATATCCCCAACTCCATACCAGTTTCTGCTACTGGCTTCCTCGGTGAGCTGCTAGGATTTTCAACCATTAAATTCACTCAACATGTTAAACATATATTTTCTAAGCCAAAGCACTGTTTACATCAAATTTATGGATATTAATATTTGACAATGCCGTTTTTATTGTTTATGCCATTATACTAGTTTGAACAAATCATTCAACTACAGTTGTAATTGTGCCATTCTGCTACTGCTTGCATAGATTCATTTAAACAAAAAGAACCATTAACTTCAGCATTCGGATGTAAGCTTCAGATCTCTTCAGGACTGCAATCATTCTTCTGTATACATCAAAAAGCTTTTATTATGATGACCCAAAAAAATTGAATAGTTTGTTGATCAGGAGTTCATAAGCAATTCATGTGACAAAACTAATCTTTGAAATCCAGAGTTTGATGCTCCATCATTGCATTAAATAATGCAAAGCCTTACAATGATGATCAAACTGAGAAATGGAATAAACTGTTTTTAGAAATGGAAAAGAGAATTGAAATTGGGCTATGGAGAAATGATTGAAACCAATGTAAGATTTTTTTTCTAGAAGTAATATTAAATATAAATGGGAAAAAGATATTTTTAAAAATAGCAATCTAATGAAGTTTCTGGTGATTATATTAAAGATTTTTTGGAAAGATCTTCTGGTATTCCAGTATACATATTTAATGGATAACTTGATGGCGACATGAGAAAAATCATATATTTAAAAAATTCAAACTGAATTATATTATAGTAAGACATAATATATTATAAGAGATAATAAATGCATAGGAAGTAAGAAATGAAATTAATGAAGGATGATAAAATAATAGAAAACAACATGACAATACTATGAACAAAATTTAAAAATCACAAAAGAAAAAATAGTATGCAAATTTTATATGATTATGTTTTAATTTAAAGTAAGTTCATAAATAATAATAAAGTGCTTTAGAATGAAAAAAAAAGTAGAGAAAATTTTTTTGTTATATACCAAAATATTCTTATAATACAAGATTAAAAATAAGCTCAGTTAAAGATTCAAATTTTGTTTTTATTCTTATGCTAATTGTAATTGATTTATTTCAATATTTTTCCATTGGCTAAGAAGAGATTTTATTCAGTATATATATATGCAAGCTATATAAATCATGTGACACGTGACTATTTTTACTTTTATATATATATATAAGGAGCATACCAATAGCTCAAACAAGCTCTTGTTTGAGCTATTAGTACATTCCCTATATTACATATTTGTAAAAATAAGCTTTTTAAAAGCAATGTCACATTATATATGCCTTGCTTTAGTGATGATTACATATATACGCTATGGTTGAGTGTGCCTTTGACTTATTTGGCCAAATTTAAATTTAAAGAAAACTTGGTGCAGACTATAAATTAGGAAATAAATTTTTAAAAAAATAATAAGTTGATATAATCAGTAAAATGATAAATTAAATAATATGGACAACATACATATATATATTTAAAAAAAGGTAGATAACATCGGTAGAGCTAGAAAAAATAATTAAACAAATAATATATGAAAGGTAAAGGAACTTCAAATAAAAAGATAGACTGAATTTTATACATAGTAAAATAAAACATTTTAGATATCAGAGTAATAGAAATAAAATGAAAATTAAAACAAAAATAGTAAATGAGTAACAGATAAAATAGATTTAATTTATGTGATGAAATTAATAAGGCTTTATTTAAATTAATTGAAAAATCAAACCAGGTAGATAAGGGAGAAATTAGTTGCGCAATAATAGGGGGAAAGTATGAGCAAGTTATAATTGAAATAAAAAAAATTAGATTACTGGGATTTAAATTATATTTCTGAAAATTGTGGAGAAAAGATTTGATGAATGAAATAAAATTTAATAAAATAGAAGAATCAATAAACATTTTTCAGCAGTTTTGATTACAAAGACAGGGAATTGTAAAAAATAATTTTAATATATTTTTATTTGATTAACAATTTGGATTTTAAAAAGGTAAAATAGAGAAAATGTAGATAAGTGAAGATAAATAAAAAGAAGAAAGGAAATTTTCATTTATTTTATTGAGCTGGAAAGATCATTTGATAGATAGAACTAAGTCACTTTCATGGACAATATGTAGAAGCATATAAATAGAAAATTATTTTTAACTACATGGCATAATGTTTAACATATATCCCTCACATATGTTTTGACCATGGTTAGAATGTGAACTGTGTGAATGTTGACATTTTTTTTTCAAATCACAACTAGGTAGCCATCCATTACTGACTGGCAAATTGATGTCTAGATATTATTGACTAGAGGGAGGGAAATCCAGAATATACTTATTATAAAATCAGTAATACTTTTGCAATATATAATTTTGCCTTCAGCATAGGTGGTGCAGAGAATCATATTCATATAGAGATTGAACCAATGCTTTATTTCTTTTTATATATATATTTAAAACGAAAGGTATTGAAAAGAATATAAAAGAAAAGAATTTTGCTTGGCATTTATAAAAAAGCATTGGTCAAGGAATTGTGGTTGCCAAGAATAGAATTAGCATTAATAAAAAATAATTTATTCATTATATATATATGTATGTGTGTGTGTTAAGTAGGATTGATATTTTCCTTTAAAAACAGGTTGCATTGCAATAGAATACATAGTAGTTGAATAGGAAGTTATAGAATACGTTACCATTTAAATATTTGAAAAAATGGTTAGATAATCCTAGAAGTCATAATAAAAAAATAAGCAATTTGTAATAAAAGTATTAAAAAAGTAATCAATTTACATTTACATTGTTTTTAAAAAGAAGACTTTTAATTAATATTTCGAAGTAATTTTATATTTAGCAGAGCAATATGAAATTTTTAAAGATATAAATTTGAAGAATAATAAAAAAAAATTAAGTTGAAAAAATGAATATGTAATTTTACAAAAAGCTTTTGTTTGCAAAGGAGATAAAATAGATAGAAGAAAAAGATGTTAGATAATCTTAAAGAAGATAGTCACGGTGAATTTTTAAAAAGAAAACAGAAATGCTAAAGAATTCTTGAAAAAGTGTTTAGATTTGTAGTTTTAATTTGACTTTTTAGCAATAATTAATTATAGTAATGATAAAAATATATTCATATTTTTTGCTTGTAATTAATAATGTATAATTATTGGTATATGTAGATTGTAATGAATTTAGTTATGTGGATATATATTCTAGTTATTTATTAATTTTTGTTAGTGAAGTGATGTCTTTTCTGAATTTATGTTGTTGTTTTTTTGTTATTGTTTTATTAGGTAGTTTGTATACATAGAATTAACGTCTTATAATAACATATAATATATTTTGCATATAATAATTGCTGAGAGTTCAAATAACGTTCAGCATTTGAAAAGCTGAGTACAATAATTCAACTACTTTTTTTTTATGTATATAAATAGATAAATATATTCTGAAAAAAAAATTCAAATTACATTGTTTACAGAAAGATTTTATTTTTAACATAGATTTTAATAACCTTGGGAAAAGTAAAGATGACCTTAAAACAACCCCTTTAAAATAAAGTTGTTGTTTTTTATAAAAAAAAATAATTATAATAAAAAAGCTGAAAATGTATTCACTTAATCCTTATTAAAGTTATTTTTATTATTATTTAAATATTCTTTGGTTTTATTGACCTTCCTCTTTTTGATAGGCAATCGCACTTGTGCTGTTTTCCATCCACTTACATTGATTTCCTATTTCCCTCCAAGAAATAGCTTGTTATTTTTAGTAGCACAAAAATAACTTCTTTTATCCATCATTTATCAAACAGATTAAAATATTTAATTAATGATAGCTCCAATTTATGAGACTATTTTTCAATACATACCAATAATTATCATGTTCTCAGCAATAATATATATATAATCTAAACACTTGCACCATTTTCCTTATTCATGGCAATAATCTTACATTAATCCACATTATTAGACCATTTATAGATTGCATAACTTTCTTATAAATAATCATATAAATATATCAACACCCTTGGATAAAGGCTGTGTCATATTAGGAATTGTATTTTTTATTTTTACAGTCAGCGCACCAATAATCATTTAAAGAACTTAGATTTATCTGGTCACACTATTTCCTAATTAATAGTAAGATACTCGTTTACCAACCAATACTGGATGGTTGACTGGACTGCTATTACAGTGTGCCTTTAGAAAAGTCCTAAGCCACCTTAGCAGGTTCATCCAATCAGAATTATCTAAAAATCTCCAATGTCGTTAGCATTTTTTATGTAAAAGATAATAAAAAACATAGTTTCCATATCCATGGGTTATATGTATCTTTTTAACCAGTGATAAAAACTATTATAGTACTATCTTATTTTTGTTTTGTAATCAATGCATTAATATGTCTGTCCAACTCAGAATGTCTTGAAATAACAAAATAAACAAATCCAATTAATATTGTTTGTATAAAAAAAAATAATTGAAGATGAAAGACAAAGAGTCTTGGTTTATAAAACATTTTAATTAAGCCATTAATGATGAAATTTATGGTTTGTTATTTAACACCCATTGGATTAGGTACTCTATTATTCACATTATTTCTCTTGTTTTGCATTTATTCATTTTGATCAAGATGTAATGCAACGAAAATTAGTTTAGTCTATAACTTTTGAATTGATCATTTCATAGCTACCATTAAGCCTGAAAATTCAATGTAACAATTGTTATATCACAAAATGTTCTTGTCGTTATTATTTTGATTTATGTAAGAACAATTACATGTTCAATGGATAAACAGCTTCATTTGTTAACTTCAGCAGTCTAAACAAATTTAAAGCTTACTTTGAAAATATGTAGTTTAAAAAAATTACCAAGATCCATTCGAATTTGATTCATGAGAGGTTCTTTAATCAGAAAATTGGAATTGTCTATGCTAAAAATTTGAATTTATATTATAAATATTAAATTTTTAGCATATAATAATAATGCTATATCTTATTAATAGGCAGTTACTTAAAGAACATTTTGTTCAAGTCCTTGATCAGTGATGGCGAATCTTTTTATGAGTGCATGCCAAAAATTTCCAAAAATTATTTATTAAATGATTGGCATGTCATACAGTTATAAAATCAAAATATAAACAACTTAATTATTGCAGTTTTTTAAAAGTTTATAAAACAAAATAATAATAATAATAATAACAATTAAACAAAATTTCCAAATAAGCTAAATGCATGTGAACGATATTTATTTAGAAGAACACAAGTTGAATAAAATGTAATAGTAAAAAGTTAATAATAATTAAAACAAAATTTTGGAAATAAACATATAAAATCAACATAAATAGATATTATTTAATGAGATGTTTGCTATTTTACATAGGATGCCAAATATTTTATATCTGATTCATATTTTGTAATTTTTTAAAAATGTACGTGCTGAACTAGATTCATCTGTCATTCTATTTCTGGAACTGTCTTTAATTAAATTATTTTCTGAAAACAATGATTCACATGCATATGTAGAAGAAAAAAATGATAAGCAAATTTTTTTAAATAATTAAATGTTTCAAAAATAGCATTCCAAGCAGTCAATAGTTCCTCTTCAGCATTCTTTTTAAATATATCCAATAATCAATCATTTTCTATTGTTTCTAACTCATTCCTCAAGTCAACAAATTTCTGTTTCCATATAGAAATGGATTGAAACACAACTGATTGCATTTCTATATCTTTCAAATTAAGCCACTCAAAAATTTCTAACTTGAAACTATCCGTTGGTGTTATGTCTGGGTATAAAATAAATTTTTGATATTTTTGAAAATTGTCTGAACTGTGTAAATCTTAAAGAAAAGTCATCAATTATCAAATGAATAACAGCACAAAAGTCTTGCATCAATTTTACTTAATCTGGTTTCTCATGAGATTCTAAATCAATCAAGAACTTTTTTAGATTTGGAAAATATTTGAAGGTGTAAAAAATAGCATCACAGTTGAAAAGTTGTAATTTAACTTCAAATGCTTTTAAACACTCAATGAATCTTTGAAGAACTTTTCCTTGACTTAACCATCAGACATTGTTGTACACAAGTAAACCATAGTATACTGAGTTTATCTCACTCAATGTGTAGATATAAAATTGATAAACTTAGTCACAATGTTCATAACATCATCCAGTGGCTTAAAGCTGGCCTTTGTGCATAAAACTTGTTGATATATATAATACAATAAAAACCCAAAATTGAATGTCCAATATGGTTGGTAAATAAAGTGAGAAAACTATTTTCCTTTTCAGTCATAAGCACCATCTGTAGTTACTGATACAATTCTGGCAACATTTATGTTGCAAATATATATTCCTTTTGTAGTTGTTACTAATGAAGTTAAATTAATCAATTCTTCTTTGAGATTATTCGCAGTACAATAGTGAGTAAAAATAGCCAAATGAGCTTATCCATTTATGTCTGTACTTTCATCAAGGCAGAGAGAAATTAACTTTATAATCATAAAAGCTTCCAATATACTGGCTATTAATATTATGAAATATTAGAATTTATGTAATTTTTTATTTAATTTACTAGCTCAGTATTCATATGTAATTTTAAACAGAATGGAATTATATCCTATACCCATGTACTGTAATGTTATTTTAATACATCAATGATGTTTTGTTGAGTATGAAGGAAACTCTCAAACCAAAGCACAAAATAGAGACTTTGAAAAAATACAAGTGGCCATCTTATCTTTGTACCTAAATTCACTTATATAGGCCAATCTAAAGTGTTTTGAAATGAGAGCATGAATCACTTTACATCCACTAACTTTATTTTGGGTATTAACAATTGCAAATATTTCCAATTTATAATTCAAAGTCTCTATCTTGTGGTTTGGTTTGATAGTATCCTTCATATTCAACAAAACATCATTCAGGTATTAAAATACCATTACGGTGCATGTATATAGGGTGTAATTCCCTTCTTATTAAAGTTACATATGAATACTGCACTAATAAATTAAATAGAGAGTTATATAAACTTTCTTTAATAATTTTTTTGCCAATTTCTGAGTTGACAATATTATTTTTTAAAGCAAAATTATTATTTATTTATTTTCTAAGAAACTTAATTAAACAATTACTGATCATTAGAATGACACAATTATTTTCAAGTTTAATAATTTTAATCTATTCTTCTGCTATTTCAAAAATTTCATTTGTATTTACACCAACTTTTATCATTTTCTACATCTATTTTGCAGGGATTATGTAAAGTATTTTATTTTCAAGAACCTTTTTTTTAATGTGATAACACAATTGTTAGTAAATACAATGGAAATTCATCTTTTATTGCTTAAGTCTTTTATTTATGAATCTGTTCAGCAAATTATTAGTAATTACTTGTTCAATGCTTCTAATATATATTTTCTTAGTTATCCCACTATTTAATCTTTGTATATTATATTGTTAATGATTAACATGTTTTCATTTTTGTTGTCAGTGTTTTTTTATTGATGTTTTTTTTTCCAACATTTTGATTGGCTAGCAAACTTTTTCAGAGTGGTAATAACAATATCTTAATTTAATGTTTTATTACAAAAATGTATATCATAAAACAAAATATACAAAATATATATAATTAGTCATCATTAAACAATGTATATTTAATTAGGATATAATATCCATTAAATGTTTAAATTAAAGTACAATTTGTTAATATTTCATAATATACTTATCAGACTGTAAAGCATTCTGGGATATATTTCTATTCTACTTATATTTTAATTATGAATTCCTAAATTTATTAGACTGCAAAGCATTCTCTAACAAATTTTACTTTTGCTGTGTACAGCCACCATGAATACTACAATCGGGGGTAAAGGTGGTCAAACCAACAGAAAGAAAAACAATTCAGAACAAGGTTTTATAAGTAAATACTGACTTTATTTGCTGCAAGTTAATAATACTAAAGATTTACTAATAAGCATAATATATTTACAATATATACATATTACTTACGAATGCCAACGAGGCATACATAAATTATAATAAGGCCAATGTGGCATGTACAGTCCCTAGTTCCACTTTGGTATCTTCAGTGGTGGAATTCACTGGGTTACTCTGTAGTCCTCATTACACTCGGTTACAATTATCTTCTTTAACACGAGCAGCTCTCCCGATGTGAGTGTATGTAAAAAGACACAAATTTTCCTTATCTTTGAGTTTTTATATTTTTTCATGGAATATGGAATGTTCTAGGATATAACTAATTATAATCATTTTTTATCTTTTAATTAATCTCTAATTATGCTATTTTTTTAGTTTTAAATATACACGTATAAAGCAACTTTACATATACCTTAATTATGAATTCTTAGTTTATTTTTCATAACTGAAAATTGTGATATCATCAGAAAAACAATAATGTTGTGTTTCTATATCTATCATTAGTTTAATTAGGCCTATATTTAAACTTTATTCATTTTGTAATTTCTTCTAAATATAATATTAACAATAAGTAATATTTTTTTGTTTCTGAGGCTATTTTATTTATCTTCCATAATGATTTGTTTCTAGCAATTTCTAATAGACATAATATATCTATTGCAAATCCTATGGCTACAATCCTACATAAGTATATAGAATAATATACATTAGTTTCTTTCTATTTAAAGGATAATAACCCTTCCTCACTAGTATTGTAATACATATTGAAACAACATGTGACTGAGCAATTAGAAACTTGATAGTTTACATACATAAGGTTTAACCATAAAAGTTCTTTAGTTTCTTCCTCTATCATTTGTAATTTTAATATCTGAAAAAGTAAATGTACTTCCTGTCTTATTTATAATTCATCTTTGTAATTTGTGTTAATTCAAACATATGATTACCAATTTGTTTTTCATTTTATCATCTGAAGATTAATTTTAATTTTGTATTTCCAATTTTGTAAAAGATTCCTTTAATGGCAAAACACTTGCCCTATTCCTGAGCTAAACAGATAAATAAAAGTTAAAATTAAGCTATCAAATAAGAAACCATGATATCATCATCATTTGTAGATTAATTTTGAAGATTGACAACTATATATTACTTGTGGTTCTCAATGTTAGTGGTTTTATATATGGTATTATTTGGAAATGTCACTAAGTAACTATAGGCTTATCTGGAAATCATCTCAATTCATAGATGATAATATAATAAATGCATTAGTCATAGCATTCGTATGCATTTGTTCCTACCTATGGCAAGTATTTGAAAGTCATATGAGTGAATTGCATTTTCATCTACTAAAAAAAAAGTAAATATTATTATAAATTTTAGCAACAGGTTAAATTGTTTGTTTCAAGTTTATGAAAAGGATAAAAAGTGGGATCTTTATTATTAAAAAACATGACATTTGATTTTCTGTTTATTCTATAAGTTTTGTAGATTTTTTTTTAATTTTTGGATATCACGTTTCACACAGTGGCACATTACAGTTCGCTACAGTTTTAGTACTAAGTTTCCATTATTCCTATCGCCAGGCATTTAACAATGGCAAAATCATATGTGTGGGTGTATTTATTGTAATTTAATAATTTATTACTTCCAAAATATATATTAAAAAATATATATTTAATCTAACAATAATATTTTTTATGGAAATTATTTATAAGCTCTCGAGATAAAATCACATGTTAATCGGTCATTTAAACAAATAAGTGTAGTTTACAATAGATAAGATCTTAGATAAAGCCATAAATTCCCGTCACTTTTAATTATCAAATATTTGTGAATAATAATGTAAACAATTTATCTTATCAGATTGATGAAGATGATTATTAAATTTCTTGTAAACTTTAAAAAAAAAAACTTATTTTTAAGTTGTTCTTAATGACAAATATCTTCTTAAATATTTATTTAAAGTAAACCACATAGACAACAAAATGTTATCTAATAAATAATAAATGATATGAAATTTATCAACCGCTGAAATTAAGTAAATAAAAAAAATCAATAAAATAGGTGACTTAATAAATAGATATTAATATAAAGTCAAGATTGTGAATTTGCATTTTAGAAAATCAGATCCAGCACTTTATAATAAACTTAAACATTAAAAAGTCTTAAGATATAGTAGTTAATGTAGCAGTTTCAAAATTGATTGTCCCGGGATGGCGGGTTCGCTTCCCGGCTGATGCTATGACCCATGAGAAAAAAAAATCGACTTGGAAGTTTTTTTTATTCAAGTAGCTGAAGTCTTTTTTTTTTTTTTCAGCTAGCTTTCCCATGACTAACTCAGCCCATCAGACAAATTTAAATAATAAATACGAATTCAACAATTCTTAGCTGAATATCTATTTAGATTGGCTCTATAAATATTAGTGTACTGACCATAAAAGATAATTATGATTATAATAAAATTTAGTTTTGATCTAGTGGCAATATTTATGCCTAGCATTATTAAGATCATGGTTCACCTACAGCTCACCTTAAATATTGAATATCATAATACATGCTTAGCTGGAAGGCAAGGACAAAATACCTTTTAGTATGTCAAGTTTTTTAATTTTCTTATATTTTGATGATAACTTCTTTGCTAAAACAGTTTTAATGTTTTCCAGATCACAGTATATACGGCATTTAAGGCATTACACAGCTTATATATGTGTGTGTGCATTCATTTATATATAATAGGCTCTAATATAGAGCAGTGATATTTGTTTCTGAGTAATGTCACAGATACTGAGACGTGTGCGTAATAGTAAACTGTATTAAGTTATGTGTTTTTAATACATATATAAGCATCTTTGAAATACATACACACTGTGAACGAAAAATATATGAAAAAAATTTTTTTTATTAATTTATAATTTTTTATATGTATTTCAAGTGGATTTTTAAATATATATGTATAAGCACAGATACAAAGGGATTGCACTGGATAAATAAAAAAAGTCAAAACAATGTTAAATACCGCATAGCAGGGCAAAGGTCTCTTTAGCATCTCTCCAAAAAATTGACGATTCACTAAACTAGTTAAGTTATCTATTGATAGCTAAGAATGGTTAAATATTCCAGAAAAATAATTGGGTAATTATATATACTGTGGAGCAGCTATTTGAAATCAAAACTTGCTTGGAAATTTTCAGCTACTTAAAAAAAAAAAGTTCGTCTGAATTCAAACTACGTTTGAGCATAGTATGCACATATATTAAGTATTGTAAACATTCTCTTTTGTGTTTTATTTTAAACTGTGAGAATTCATGCCATCATATCAATATGAAGATAAGTATCGTTTCAAAAAATTTATACAGCCTTTTTAAAAAAAAAAAAAAAGTACTTAAAATAGAAATTAAATATTTTTTTTTTTTCATTTCTTTATTAGAAGTGTTAAAAAACACCAAACACTAGAATAAAAATTTACTTAAACTCAATCAATTGAAGCAAGTTCATAATAAAAAAAATTCAAGTAAATCAACATATAGAAATTATGTAAGTATGTATTTAAACTCATCCAACATTTTTTTAAACTCTAGGCATTTTAGTGAATTTGTAATAATTGATAAAAAGAAACAAATTTACACAATATTTGTGTGTGTGCGTGTGTGTGTGTGGCATTAATTTATTCTCCTCCTTATTATTATCATTATTATTATTAGTAGTAGTAGTAGTATTTTAGGAATATGAGGGTTAACAAAAAAAATTTATCCAAAGTAATACTGATATTTTTTTTTTTTCTAACAAAGAACCTACCGATTTTTTGAAAATCTATTAATTTAGAACTTACTATTTTAATGTGTGAAGAAATAATATAGCGCGGTTTCTATTCTTGCTACATCAAAACAGAACATTTTTTTCTTACTATGTAAAACTTTGTTAAAAATATTTGCAGATAATCTCTGCTCATTAATTATAAAACAACTGCTCTCTATTATAGCTTTAGTGTTTAATTGGATAAATTCTGTTAGTAGTTATTCCGACCTCTGCATACTTCTTATGGTTAAATCATAAGCAGTTTTTCTCCACTCAAACAGAAATCCCCCCTCCCAGCTGCCGGAAATCAATCCAGAACCATTTTCTTATTGATGCAGACTATTTTAATTATTAGGCTGACTTTTCATCAAATAATTTAATTTTATTAACCTATAATAGAAAGTAATATAATTTTTTTTTCTATAGAAATACATATAAATCTGAATAAATTTAAATGCACTGATAAATGCGATAGAGCTTTAGTAAATTCTTGTTTATTTTTCGATAGGTCCGTGTAGGAATAACAATAAAAAAAGTTATGAAATATATAGATATGTATCCATAATAAAGTAAAGCTAACTATAATTTTAGCCTTCAAGGAATGCTACACCTGCATTACCAAAAGTTAGAGTCATACATTACCTTTTTTTTTCCTTTTTTTTTTTACAATTAATGTACCTACTATTATTAATATTACTAATGTTAGATAGTAGATATCTAATATCTAGATACGCATTTTGTGATCACTGTTGAATGAATAATTATGAATTAACTATGCACTAACGCTCTAAAAGTAAAATGCTAAGTCTGAATATAATATAAAAGAATTTAAAGGTAAAACCAATCTAGACTCCAACCTCAAGTCCTAATCATGGTGTTGCAAATGCACTAATTATTATTCTATGAGATACTTTCATAGTAAAAGATGTTCTATTCCATTCTTTATGTTCATAAATTATACAATGGCATATACATACATATAGTATATACCTTTGAGGAATACATTAATATAAATATTCAAATGGTTTATGTCTCAGAAGTTCATAAAAAGTTTCAGCTCAAGAAGTGTTAATGATGGTTGCAACCCATGGGTTTTGAGTTCCAAAATCTGCTACTCTAAAGCTGTATCAAACCACGCAGGGTAAAAATAATGGATTACTGCTTAAGAATTCATAAAAAATTCCAAGAGCTGTGACATAACTGAATTGTGATCCATATACATATATACAATATATACATTTGAGGATTGTATTAAAATAAATAATCTAATGATTTATTGTTCAGGAGTTCATAAAAAGTTTGAGTACTAAGATGTCAGATATGGGTCATGATGCATGGATCTTAAGCTTCAAAGTTTGTCATTCTAATACTGCACCAAACCATGCAAGGTCCAAATAATAGTTAAGGAGTTTGTGAGAAATACAAGAACCAGAAGTTATACAGATGGATTGTGATCCATGGATCTTGATCTTCAGAGTCTGTCAACCATTCAGAATAAAAATAATCAGATAGTTCATTGCTTGGAAGTTCATGAGAAGTTTAAGAGCTGAAAGTACCAGAGCAGAGTCATGATTCATGGTTCTTGAGCTTCAGAATATACCCCTCTACCACTGCATTAAACCATACAAAGCAGCCATGTATTAAAATTTTACACAATCAGAAGTAAAACTCTTCTAAAAACAATTTTATATATATATAACCAATCAGAAGTGTTACAGAAAATTTCTGTGGGATTTTTTCTTTTTTTTTGACTATGTGCTTTGTTTTTATCTGTTAAAAAAAATCACTCATTAAATTCATAAGGTGAACTTTTATTCCATACATTTATCATAACATTCTTGTAAACTTGACAGAGTAAGTTTTAAAAGAATCTTGATTATATTGCACATTTTTGCATTTTTCTGAAAAAAGAAAAAAGATCTAGACTTTTACTGGTAGCCTACAAAGACTAGTATAGCCTCATGTTGGTGATTAGATTATTTATAACCATAATTTAAATTTCAAATCCATTCTAGATAAAAAATTTCATATTTATCACAAAGCATGTTAAGGAATTGGCAATCCTCATTGTTTACAACTTACAAACTTAAGAGAATAGGGTCATGTGATCTGACTCTTATTTTGACTATTTATAGTCTCTGTCTTAAGTCTTATGCGATGTTATATTGCTAAGATTACTAATATATGGTATGGCTGAAGATATATCAGCCCCATATAGCTATTGGAGCTGGATAGCTGGGTTTGAAGACATGTAGGTAGGTGTCTGAAAATTTCAGATTTTCCACTCAATAGATAACTTTTAGATAAGTACTTGGCTTTGGGTTAGTATTTTTAGATCTAGTATCTGAACTTACCTGGCACCTCTCTGAGGAGTACCAACGCACGAAACCATGGTCAGGGGTTGGGGGGGGGTTCCTGACACAGATATTTTAAATGCTTTCTCTGGCTAAGCATTTATCACAAAGCTTGTTGAGGAATTGGCAATCCTTGTTGTTTATAACTTACAAGTTTAAGAGAATAGGGTCATGTGATCTGACTCTTATTTTGACTATTCATTCTAGATAAACTTTTAAAAAAAAAATTCAGGTTACAAATAGCCTTAAAAGTTTTTTTTTCTTTAGGTAATAGGCTCATAGGCAACCAACTAAACAGACAATATAATTAGCTAATATTAGCTAAAAGAGATATGGTTAATCTGTTTTGAGCAAATGAACATTGGATATTGATTATAAAAAAAAAAATAACAATTGGGATATGATGTGATCCTACTAATGGGGTAAAAGTCATACTTCTTCAGGTGCTAGTCTATGATTTATTTTTATTTTATAAAAAATTAAAAAAAAAAAAAACAAGAATTAAAAATATTCTTTTCTTTTAAATGAATATTTTTGTGATACTTTTTATAACATTATATATATATATACCATATCCACTTCATCCTATACAACCGATACACATGATGACATAATGCAAAAAAAATAAATGATCTCCAATATCTGTATTTCTTGCTGAACTAGCTCTCGTTAGTTGGTTCAGATTATCATCTCCCACACACACATATATATATATATATATATATATATATATATATATATATATATAATCAAAGCTTGGTTTATATTAAGGTAGCAAATCTTCAAACTTTAATAGACAAGCTTCAATCTTCACCACTCTCCAACTCTTCAGCCATCCATATCATTGAAAATTTGATGATGGCATGTTCAAAGCCCTTGTTTGCCAATTTTGATGTGTCATACCCATGTTGACTATAACTCAATCTGACTTCTCATATGTAGGGCCTTAAGCCCATATAAATACACAGAAGAATAGGCAAAATACCGACTGAACATATAATATTTAAATACATGTATAGTATATATATATACTTTATATATATGTAAAATATTATATATAGAGCTAGCAAACAAACTCTTAACAAGATTTGTAGAATATCCCCAACTTCATTGTAAGCACAAGCTTTATTAAATTATTTCATGTGACATCTGACTTGGATTTTTTTTTGTAATATAAAGTATATATACCTGAGAAGATTAAAGCCTGTCCATTAAAGTTTGAAGATTTACTATCTTAATATAAACTGAACACTGATTTTATATTTGTGGAAGATGATGATGCGGACCAACTGATGAGTGCTGGTTCAGCATGAAATATGTATATTGGAGATCATTTATTTCATATGTATGTGGTTGTGTGTATCAGTTGTATATGATGGAGTAGATGACTAAAAGGAGCTTGAAAGTCTGGCTTTATAGTATATGGCTAACATTATTTTCAATTACTGCTGACCCATCATAGGATAAAACTTCAAATTTAAATCAGTTTTTTGTATCCTTGTCTATATCACATTAATAAACTTTCTTACTTCATCTATCCATCTCACGTGTGGTCTCTTTCTAGTTGTTTTTGTAATCTCTTTAGATCCAGTTTAAGACTTCAAATTGTTTCTTTTAGCACAGTATCCCAAAATCTTCTTAACTTCGGAAATATTATTATACCCAAGTATTTCATTTTTGATCCCTCTTGATTTTTCTATCATACATCAGTCCTTCATTGAATGATCTGAAATTCCTGCATTGCTCTTTTGTTAAATGTTCATATCTCAAATCCATAATTAAGATCCGCATTGTAGGTACATGTGTATATAATATTTAATATTACTCATTATGATTATGGTATAACAAAGTCTTTATACTTTTGTACGTCAAGCTTAATGAATCTTTATTTCACATAAAAAATAATTTTTACTGTAGAAGTAGATTTATACTTAGATAAAATAGATTTTTTTTTTTTCAACAGAAATATAGGTCAGACAAATGTGAATTGAAAAATGGTTTCGGTAAATAGAATAAATGAACTAAATTTTTACAAAAAATAAAAAAAATACGGATGAGCACCAATTAATAACGAAGATTATGGAATAACATTAACATAATTTTAATAAAATATGATACTATTGTTTCTCTCATAAAATTTTACAATGAATCAAAAAATGTACAAACTACAAATCTCAAGGTGCATTATTGCAGCAGTTATTTGTTAATCTCAATTAAACTTGGAAGTTTCAATTATTATAATGTTTTATTTCTAGCAATCACCTTGAGAAGTTGACCTATTTTACATTTATAAAGATAAATATACAGAACTATGCGGAAAACATTGAACAAAATAGATACATTATTTCAAAAAGTGAAATTCAAATATGTCCTTTCATTGTTAAAAAAAAAATAGAAAAGTAAATGAATTTTAGTAAGCCGAGTCAATTATTTTAAATCACATCACATTTAGTTATACATGCGATACTAATACGGCTATAATAATATTTTTTTTATATATTATCATTCTTATTATTATTGTAACGTTTAGACTTTAAAATAATATTTTGTTGAACATACAGCATAAAAATATATATATATGTGTGAAAGCAAACTATTTAAAATCAGAACAATAAAAATCTCTTTTTCTTTGGGAAATTATACTATAATAAGTAATTAATAAAGAATTCTTTTTTTATTGAGTGTTTTATTACAGAGATCGAATGGCGGATTCTAGAACGCACAGTCCATGGATCACGGCTCAACTCTATCATCGCACTTATTTGTAATACTCTTTAATGATTCAGTTTTATAAGCATTTTCAGCAGAACTGCGCGGATCAACTTTGGAGGTCTAAAGCAAACTTTAAAAAATGCGTCTTGCAAAATTATTTAGAAGAGCTTCGTAATGCAAAGAAAGAACATTCGTTTGTCATGCCTGTAATATAATCTTGAGTTCAAATCCAGGCTAAATAAAATTATTTTCAAGAAATTTAGAAATTTTCTCTCAGGTGACTGAATGTAGGCAGTTTAGCTGAACATCCAATTTTAATCACTAAATTTGCTATCGTTAGCTAGACTTTCACCATTTGGCAATTAGCGAGTCTGATAAATATTGATTTTCTTTATTGTTCCTCTATGAAAAGCTGTAGGAGATATCTTTGTCCTACAGTAAAGTAATTATTAGAAAAGACAGTTTTACAGCTTATTTAAAAATGAGCTACTTAATAAAGAATAGATGTAGTAGAAAAAAAATATGTACTAAATAAAAATGGTATATATCTTTTTTTAAATGGGGGGGGGGGGTAAAAATAAAACAAACATTAAAATGTAATAAAAAACTTACAGAATAAAAAAACAAATCACAATATATTAAATCACTCGTTGGGTGTGTGTGTGTAGCTTGACAGCTTTTATAATTTATTGTTTTAGATAGAAATTATAGATAGATCATTTAATTGACTTTGGGATGATGTTAATAAATAATTTTTATAAAATTTTCAGTTTTAAAAAATTACTTGGTTGTTATCTTGAGCCAAGCCATTATTTGGAAAAATGAATTTAAAAACATTTTTATATACAAACTTCTGGTACAATCTAAATTCAAATTATTCACTTTTCTTGGAACCTGTTTATTCTTCTATCCATCAAAGAGATTTTCAGGTTCGATTCATATCCTAGTGCTGGTCAGGCCAGCCTAGTTGATTACAGTGTCATTTAAATTCAGTATTCACAAGCCTAAAAATCCAAGTTCGATTCCCATGCTAGTACTATCATTGTTAGGCCAGCAACAGATGAAGAAGAGAAAAGAAATAACGTCACTTGAAATATTATGTTATATACTAATCTGTGTGCTATTACTAATAGTTGAATGCAATTGAAAATTTTAAATAGAATTTGAAATTTTCTAAAGATATTTAGCAATTAATTCTAGCTTATGGGAATAATCTTACATTAGCTCTCTATATGCTCAACCTACCACTTTGACTTTAAAATTTCATATGACCCCTGAACAAATTTACTTATTATTAACAAAACAAAAATGTAATATAAGTTTAAATCAAAAAGTGGACACTGGAGCATAAGTTGGAAATATTTAATGTGTGAAAGAAATAATTTCAAAATTTCCTAATGAGCAAAAAAAAAAAAACAATAGAAAAATTTTGAAAATAACGAGTGCAATTGTATAATTATTATTGAATAAGAGAAGTGACTCAAAATACATTTTTCATCATACTGATCTGTGAAGGACAGAGATATAACAAAGAATGGAATAGAGAAAGACTCCAACTAAGACTTTTATCATAATGACATTTGCTGAATAAAAGGTCAGTTGTGGCATGATGAAAAATGCTACAATTCAAATCACTTGAGGGGAACAAAGCTATCTATCTAATGTGATATGAAGATAATTTTAAATGTTATCAAAAATCTATATTATTTTTTTTAACCAACTTTTAAAACAATGCAATTAAAAAAAACTAATGCTATTTATAAAAGAATAAAATTTTTAAAAAAAATGATAATACTATATTAGTAATTATTGAATTCCAATGAGTGCATTTTTAGCAAGCAAACTAAACAAGTAATTAACTAATTAAAAATAATAAGACAAGGATATGTTTTATTCTTTTTGGCATTTGTGTCATCTTGTCAAGAACACTGAAAATTTAATATTTATATTTGTAAGTCTTTGTTATAACCTGTATATTTCTCCAAAAGTATCTTTGCATATGTCATTATATAGCAGAATTAATTTGCACATAAGCAAACAAGGCCATTTACCTAGGAGCTGGTAATTTAAGAGTATTCGGTCAATACAAACAAAGCAGTAATCATGGAATAAACAGGCAGGGGAATGATTAGACTTCCAATTGTTGGGGGGGATGGGGATGACAAATATTGATATGTATTTATTTCAATTTGTATGGATTCATTTTATCAGTGAGCATGGACAATTTGGAAAATGATTAACTATTACCTATTTAATAATAGGAGAGAGTTATCAAATGTTTGGCTTGCTTCAAATGATAAAAAAAAGTTCATTAAAACTGTGAATTCAAATACTGGAGCCAAAAATTATTTCTGAATAAGCTTTACATTTTTTAAAGATAGACCCTGCATATGCAGTACTGCTCCCTGTATTGTCATTTTTTAAGAAACCATATAAGTAAAATTGCCTTTTCAAATATTAGCAAATGTTTTCCAACAGCCAGAATTGGTGAAAAAATATATATTACTAATCAAGATCTCCAATTATTGTTAGTAAGAGTATAAATGTTTTTCCATTCATGTTTTTCTTTTTAACTAATAATAGCTAGACACCCATTTACTAATTGCAGATGTAACTACGGGATACTATGAAACAACAGTAAAACTCCAGCAATGATAGTCAAAATGCTACCTAATCAAAATATTTTCATCTATAGGATTATTTTCTCTTTTTTTAATGATAATCATTCTCTTTTTTTCTCATGCGTCAAAGCATCATCCAGGAAGCAAGCCCGCTAACCCGGGACAAATGCTTGTAAAGCAACTGTCGCTGACCTCATGACCAATTATTTGCATTAAATAATTATACTGGATTAATGTTTCAGTAGCAAACTATTAAAAGAAAAGATTAATCCAATTAATACTTAACTGTTATTCAATATAGGGTGGTTAAAATGCAGTGTTGTGTTAAAATCAAGTGAACATATCAACAGCATCCATTATCTAGCTTCCATCGTTTAACTTATAAGACATTGTAGCTTAATAAGCAAATAAAAAATTTAATTTGATTTAAACATTTCTTTTTTTCCAAATCTATTTCATACAAGATCTTACAACTATATATATATATTGGCAAGTTTTCTATTTTAAATATTTAAAAACTAATTTGATTAACAAATTTTTTATTCTCAATATAAATAAGGCATCTAGCCGAATCTTACAACTTTTTTTTTAAATACAGAATGCTTGAGTGGAAAAATGAATGTTCATACTAATAATTTTTATTAGTCATTCATTAGTCTAGAGATTGTCCAATAATGAATGATATTTCTGTTGTGTAATTTTTATCACCATTCTCACACATGGTAGGGACTGGTTTCTATCCACTTTCAACATCTTGTAAAGAGATGTAATTATAAACATTTGATTCAAAGACATGTGAAAAAGATATATGGTCACCAAGATTCACATTTTGTGCTGAATTGGCACTCATTAGTTGGCCCAGACCACAATCTCTTACACATATCTTTATTATTGTTCAATATATATGGATAGCAAATTATTACAGCCTAACTGATGTGTAAAATTGAAGAATGTAGTAATTTTTATTAGTCATTCATTAGACTAGTGATTATCCAATAATGAATAATATTTCTGTAATGTAATTTTCATTACATCACTCTCATGCAAGGTAGGGACTGGTTTCTATCCACTTTTAACACCTTCCTTGAATGAAAGTAAAGTAGTGAAAATTACACTACAGAAATATTATTAATTATTGGATAATGTCTAGTCTAATGAATGACTAATAAAAATTGTTGATATACTTTCGTTAAGTAGTTGGTGTCAAATCTGTGAGGGCAGAAAGTTTGCCACTCATCAATTAAGCTGTAGTAATTTGCTATCCATATATATTGAACAATGATAAAGATATGGATAAGAAATTGTAGTCTGGGCCAACTGTTCAGCATGAAATGTGCATCTTGGGGGTCATATATATTTTCACGACTTTAGACATGTGTTCATCATTACATTCCTCCACAAGATGTTGAAAGACAATAGAAACCAGTCGCTACCTTGGGTGTGAATGGTATCGTAAAAGTTACACTACAGACATATTATTCATCGTTGAATGTTCATACAGAATTTACTATAGTATAATATAAAGCAAGAATCCGCGACTGTGAAATAAATTTAAAGTGAAATTATATCAGTTAAATTTATAACGTTTGAGCTTCGTTGTAGTTATATATTGGACTTATTTCCATCATCTAATATGAGTATTGAATGTCTTTAGAAAAAATTAACTTTATTTAAATATCCAAAATACATTCAACATATAAATACAACTAAAACACCAATATCCCAAACCTTCAGGAAAACACGTTTGAACTTCCGTTGTTGGAATGTCATTTCTATATATTCCTTACATTAACCAATTAATCAATGATGAATATTCATTTGTTCTCTATTTGTACATTATTCTTTTAATCAACATTTTACAAGACACAGTGACTTAAAACTTAGGCGAAAGACTTGTATCCTGCAGAGGATTTATTTATAAACTTAAATTTGGATATATATATATTTGTATAGAATTTTTAAAAATGCGAATTTTTTTTTTTAATTAATACCAAATATTTAAATTTTAAAAAATGTTTTTCCCCCTCTCGCCCTCTGCTGCAAATAATGCTCGAAAATGACTTGATATAACTCTGTGGAAGTTTGATCGTATTTATCAAGCCTATTAATGCGTCTCAAAATTTAAAGCTATAACATAAATACGTTTCTACTATGTTTTTTTTTACATTCGTGAAATCAAAGTTACCATATAATGATTAATTAAGATTAGTATTGATTTACACAATAATTGACTACTGGACATATTTAAATGTTAAAAAGTATTTTAAGTATTTTTACCTTCATGTTTTATGACCGTTGTCGAGACACCGGATAACGGTGTTGAATATCTGGATCCCGTGCCTAGAAAAATTAACTGCATATTCCAGCTGATCTTACAAGTAAATAATATTACGGTTCAAGTAAAAATTTTCTAGAGGGCGCTGTGAGAAAAACTGATGAATTAAAATTGAGGTCAAACATTTGTCAAGCTCGAGTACTTTAAAAACCTTATTTTTAAAAACATATGGAATATTTTAACTGTGAAATGTAGATATATAATAAAATCATTAAGTTTTTTTCTCTCTCTTTTTTTTTGAATGATTATGACTATGTTAAACTACTTGGGAAAGACATTTATTAAAATTTTTCTTTTTCCCCCGAAAATAATGATTTTTGTTTTTGTTTTTCAAAGCGTAGCATTTAGCTGAAACACGCTATATTCCTAAACTGAGAGGCTTGATTTCTTAGTTTTATCTTAATCATAGAGATAAATTCCCAAGATTAGTATTTATTTTTTTTTACCGTCAAACATCACATGATCTGGAATAGAATTAAAAAACAGCTCATAAACATTTCTATTTTGGATAACAAGATTAACATTCATTATCTTTCAAAAATAACCTTTATTAGTAAAAGGATCTGAAAAATTAAAAAGTAAAGTGGAAATAAATCATAAACTATTCTAAGAAGTTGGCAAGCAATCATAAACTATATCAACGATATTTAAATGCTATCGTTTGATGGCACAATAGTGCCTATTGCCTAGCCATCTAAATTTATAGCAGTAAATATACATTTAGCACAAAAGCATACATTAAAAACAAATTATCTTCAAAAGTTACTAAACCAAAAAACTTTGAACTGAGCTTCTTTAACTCGCTAAATTCTGTATGAGATCATAAGATGCTCCCCTTAAGAGATAATGAACTTTTTGTTGTATTTTTTGTGAGGTTCACCCAGATAGCATGTATTTAGAAAATCTTTTATGTCACAGCTTGATATAATTTTTGATTATATTATTTATATTAAAATCTATACCGAGATTCATCTTTCCTTCTCTAAATTTCATAAGGAGAGTCCATACTTTTTTTTTTTTACATTTTTCTCTTTGTTTTGTTTAGAGTTTTTAATGCTTTACCACTAATGTTTAGACTTGGTAGCCGCTGTATAAGATATTGATCATAACCATTAATCTTAATTCTGTCAATAACTAAGCATCACTTAAAAATACATCAAATGAAAATGGTCACAAATCACCCTTTGTGATGTTGGAAAATAAATAATAATAAAACAAAAGAGAATAAAGTTGTAGCACTAAAAGATTAATATTTCTTGTTTGAAAGCACATTCAGCATATCATTGAGAAAAAATAAATAAAAACAATTCTCAATAAAGCAGACTTGTACAATCTAGCTAAATTAAAGTAATTTTGGGCATTTATTAAAGCTGCAAGGAATATACAAATCAACAATTTTAAAAAAAATTGATGTGATGAATTTAGTAACAGACTGTTTACTCATTGACATCTTAGAGATTAGGAAGTAAGATGGATCAGGAGAGCAAAATAACATTCTGTATATTATTCAAGCTAAATATAGCAAGAAAATTATGTCATTATCATTGATTTTCATTAGATATAATCATGTGAAGGATCATTTGTCAACAAATTGATTTCATGAACAATCTTTTAACACTGCTATAATACAAATCTATACCCCAACTGCCCAATTAGGTAAAGAAAAAGTTTATCAGGGGCATATTTGCAGTTTAATGTTGGTCATTGGAATATTGAATTTGGAAATGGAAAAATAAAAACTATTATTAGTCAATATGGCCCTTGAAAACAGAAATAAATTAAATAATAATAATTCTATTCTATTCAAAAGTCAAAAATGGTCAATTATAAAATGAACATTAAAATAATAATTATAAAAAAATCTAATAATTAAATAAAATGACAAAAGAACAAAAATTCAAAGATAAGGTCATGTTAAATGGTTCAAGCAATAACATTATGAATTGTATTTTAGTTTTAAGGCTTTGTGGAATTGATTGAAATCAAAATAAAGTACATTATTATTCATAAAATCCTTATTGTGTGAATATACTAATTATATGAATTATGGAAAAAACCTAAAAGCATCTGAATGACAAAGAATTAAATTTAGAGGTCTATGTGATATGGTATAACAATGAAATGGGTTGGAGGATATTTTTGAAAGTAAATCTGTAATTGTAAATTTGTATATGATCTTGTATAAATATGTAATGTCTCTGGTATTTCTTCTTTGCTCAATGAAATGTTAAAACTGTCAGGAAATGTTTGATAAATACAGATTGGATTTTTTTGAATATCTCTTTTAGTGTAAAGGTTTTATCCAGATAACTGAGCCAAATTCTAAAGTTGGGATGATCAATAAAAGAAAAAGTTTATATTTTGTTGATTGATGAGATATTTTACCTTGTCTATGTATGATACCCATTATTTTAAATGCCTATTCGCTATGTTATTAACATGGAGATGGAAGGAGGCATTACTGAAAAAAGTAGTTCCCTTATCTTTTTGACTACTTTTAGAAATGATTTTAAAATCATGAGTAAAATAGAGGAATTGTAAAATTTCAGATTTTTTAGAATAGGAGATAACAGAACATTTGTTTTTATCAATCAAAATTTTGTTATATAGTAAAATTAATTCTATTCTTTTGCAGTAAAGAGCAATTAGAAAAGGGATTAATTCATCTGAAAATTGTACAATCATCAATAACAAAGAATGTGGCAATATTTTATACTGATATCATTAACATATATATATATTGAACAACAATGGAGCCAGAATGCTACCTTGGAATACTCTAATTGAGAAAGATTAGAGTAATGATATATTATGATTATATTTAACAAAAGCAGTTCTCTAATATACAAATGATTCAAAGCATTTGACTAGTGGTATTAAAAGCTCTAAATTATATAATTTGCAAATATCATGAACAATTTTGTCAAAAGCTTTAGACATATCAAAATAAATCACATCAACCCTGCTCTGATATTCTACAGCAAGAGCAATATGATTAGAGATGATCATGAGTTTGGTTTCAATTGATTTATTTGGTAAGAACCCACATTCATTGGGGGTTAGAAGTATACTAATATCTATAATAATTTATATCATAAATACATCACTCAAAGATTTTTGCAATAATATATAAGACAGAAGTAGCCTATAATTATTAGCTAAGTTTTTAGATCCATTTTGAAAAACCATTGCCATTTTTAGAATTGTGGGAAGGCTGCCACTGTTTATAGAACAATTAAATGTATGGCAAAGAGGAGATGCAATAAATGTACCACAGCCTTTATATATAAAAAGAGGAAGATTATAATTTAAACTAGAATTCAAGCTGACCTTTTTGATGGAAGATATCAGATTCAGAAAAAGAATCAAAAGTTATTTTTTCTATATAAGAAATACTGGAAATATTAGAAGTAATATGAGATTGAGAGGGATTGGCAATTTAAAGAAAGCTATTTAGAAAATCCATTCAATATTTGACTCCACATTTGGTATAAATTTCTCATAATCTAGCTTGTAAATACTTTTGAACAATCTTCTAAAATTAATAAAATTTTTGTAAAAGATGGCATTTTTTGTTTGTAGATATTGTTTGTGATGGTATGATTTGATTTTATTTTATTTTTTGCGAATTACTGAAAACCATGGAGGAAAATGATTGTTTGATATATTTTTTGTTGTAATATAAACACTTAACAGATTATTAAGTATACACATAAAAAATTCAATGCCAAAATTAGCATCACAAGAGTTGTCAATCAAATTTAAAGAGCTTCAAACATAGACTCAAATAATCACCTTTTTTGTAGTTTCTTCTAGCAAATCAAAAGGAAATAGGCCTGGAGTAATAAATTTTAATAAGAAATTCGACTGGGAATGATAGCAATATAGAAAATGGTAAAGAAAAAATAAGATTACAATTAATTGTGGAAAAGTTGCCAAGAATGTAATTTACTGTTTGATGTTTGCCATTAGTAGTAGAATTATATTATTTAGGGTTTAATAAATTAATGAACTGCAATTATTTGGAGGTTTTTGAGAATAAAATTATAGAAAACGAAAGAATTGTAAAAGTACTGACCAATTATGTCAATTTTTTATATCTTTTGTAATACAGTGAGTCATAGTTTTATCATCTACCAATTCACTTAACTTACTATTGAAAAAATATAGAATAAAAAATAAAAATTAGAAATTAATTTTAAAAAATTATTTTTTTATTTTAATTCACTTAGATGTTATATCTTTTGCATTTAATCATTATTAATTTGTATTATTCCTATGCAAAAAGTACTTAAAATATTGTAATTTTAATTTTCACTTCATTATATAATTATAGTGCTCAGCAGCGAAAATGTACTTGGATAGATAATATAGCAGAAAGGAAAATATATATTCCACTTCCTCAAGCATGCATACATATATATGCAAAAGTGTTTCCTTCCTCTCTTTCATTTTCTGTTTAAAAACTCAAGTGAAAATTGCTTTGATTGTATTTAAGCCCGCCCACTATGACCTATATGCTGGTATCACATACTTCAAGAAATCAATTAGATAGTATTCAATAAAATAGCCTTTTTTTAAGGTTATATATAATTTTCTTAATAAAATAAACTAACTCATATTTCATTAAAAAAAAAAATTGGTGCAATGTTTTATTGTGTTTGAGACATATTAGTTTATGACATTTCCAACATGCATAAAAGGTTTATTTTTTAATGCTGTTAGGACAATAGTAACATGTTTGTTTGTTTTTTTGTTTGTAAATGCTCAATCAAAAGCTATTATTTTTTCTTGTGACTCAACCTCATTTTTCTTCTGTAACATAATCTTCTGGTATATCTTATTCATTATCCTCAGATTTTGAAGTTGGCCAGTTAGTGTTATCACCTACATCTTGAAAATCACTTTCTTTGTCCTATTTAGATCATTATCTAAAAATTGTTTACATATTGTTCTTCAAACCTAAATTCAGCAATTTTTTTCTTTTTTTGCAGAGTTAGCACTCTGTGAAAAGAAAAAGTAATGTTTATCCTATGATTAAAATTCAGTACAAGTTTAAATTTGTTACACAAGTGTTACGTGCTGGTATCAGCTACTGTAAACAATAAATACCTTGAAAACTAAACTATGCACAATATCATCTAGAAATGGTTCTCTGCATTTAACAATACTAAGAAGATAGACAAGTGTGCACAATTCCATTAACATATGTTCTAAATTCACATCTAACAAATTTATGTGCTGCTATAGAATATTGGTGCATAGGAATTGAGGGTTAATTAAATTCCATTAAGAATTAAAAGAGTTTGTTTAGACATGGCCTATTTTTTTGCTTTTTTAAACAATTTCTATTAACTTCCTTTGGGGAAAAAAAGGATTTCTAATTTCTTTTTAGTTCTAGTCACAATGTATTGTTTTACAATAAGAAAAAAGATTGAAATTTTAATTACAGTAAGAAAAAAATATTTTGATGTTTATTTTGAAGGGGTTTAATTTCAGGCTATTTGTTTTATAGTTAGGTTGATGCTGGTGGAGGGATATATGAATGTTTATATCAATGTAATGTGAAGCATGTTTAGCATACAGAGCAAACCCAATTGAATGCATGACCCAAAGATGTAGTCATTGTGTTGCAATGGACGCAGATGTATTTCCTGCGACATTGACCCCTTTTAGCTCTATGAATAGAGACTATAAGTCAGTGTTTGATTTGATTCCTGATGAGTCTATTACAGGAAGAAAAGAATTATTGGTGTTACCCAATGCTGGTCACTTTCTATAACAATATTTTCTGCTCATCAGGGGATGTAGCATTAAAGAGACTAACAACCACTAGAAATTTATCTATTTGGTTCTCCAAATGGTTCCACTAGAGTTTCAGCTCACTACAATCTTATTCACACCCAGATCAGGTTATGTCAGATGTAGCTCAGGAAACATGAGATTCCGGTGTTCAAGTACAGTGATAGATGAATGACGTGAAAGGAAACTGACAAGATATATTAATTTTATGTAACAACAATATATTTAAATAATAATTTGAAAAAAATTCCTTGTAACAGTTCATAGACAGTTCAGCTTCCATGGATCAATTAGTTTATTCCATCAGTAACTTCTCTGATGTTTAATTCCATCACTGGTTTTTATACAGTGTCCATCATTTATATAACAGGTGCATATGCTTGCTTGTACATCTCCACAGTAAGGCTAGGTTTATATTTCATGCAGTGCTTGATCAGTATTCTGCTTGGCCAACAGTCATATAGCAGGAATTTTCTGTATGTACATCACGGATTCTTCCCTTAACATTCCACAAGTTTAAATTCTCATTCTGTAAATTAACATTCTCCATGTATGTACACATATATATATAATTCACAGATATATCCATTAATTTCCTATTGCAGTACATTCCTAAGCAAACTTGATTTATATTCACGTGTTCGACTCATGTATATAGATGTACATCCTTTTAGTAAGTGAACTCACATATATAAAATATTAATCCTTTTTTGTTTAAACATTAAGCATTTACAGTGTATACATATATCAGGTATGTTTATTTTAAATTAATCCTCACATTATAATTTCTATATTTCATTTAGAAAATTACAATTTAACAGTTTGGCATGTATACCTTTATACTCTTTATTTTAAGGAAAAATCAGTAAATGAAATTATATTCATTATTACGTTTCACCATTTCTATTTGCATATTTCAGTTTTACCTTCTTCACTCTAATAACCCTAGTAGCAATTATATTATTCTATCAATAAGAAATTATCTTGGTTCATAACTTTTTTCATATAGCATTGGTTTTATTATTATGACATTTGTTTTTAAATTTCATACGAATATTTTATCATTTTGTCCAATTAATTATTTTAAATAACTCTATAACTATATGTCACTTTATCCTTTTCGAAATGCTTTTCTTACCCCATTTTCAAAAATACCTTTAAGTATTTCAATTGTCAAAACAACTATTTCATGTAATAATGGAGGTTCATAATTATCATTATTAAGTAAATGAATATAGGTAATATTCTTACATCATATCTTATTTATGTCAATCTTAATTAAACACATTTCAATAACTATTTAGAGTATTCTTACCTTCTCAAATCTCTGTAATGGTTCTTATGTTGCCATTTCACTACTGGTACAATCTTCGCATTAAAAAAAGAGGTTGTCTTTAGGACTGAATGGTTTAGATATGGTCACTTAAGCATATGTCTTCATCCTCATGACTTATTTTAGGGTATGGGAAAGAGACCAAGCTATTCTTAACTAGCCAGACATTTTAGCATTTACTGCATTAATAAGTTGCTTCTTCATATCGCAGTTTTATGGTAACCTTGGGTTTCTCTTTACTGTAGCACTTATTTAATTAAAGGCCATGGCAGTTTCAAACTTAGTTGGTCCAATTATCTAAAATCTTCTTTATAGAATGACTGAAGACAAAACTGCAATTTACTGTGAAGCAACTATCATAATCAACTAACTGCCTGCAATTGATCGATTCCTCTTTTTATATTCTCCAACTTCCCACGGTGTTTTTCAATATCTTCTTTGACCTCACCCATATCAACCAACATGTTTACCAAACACATGTTAACTTCTTTTGCCTAAGGCAAGAAAGTGATACTATCAATGTTTCTGTGCTTTAATTTGGAAAACGTTAGGTTCCAACAAATAAATATATTATATTGGTAACATTTTAATTTGAAACCCAAATTTTTAATGTTAAAGATTCATTGCATAAATGTGTCATTTAAATTTCAACTGTAGATTTTAAATATTGATTTTCTTTTTTTTTTTTAGAGAATTTGAATTCCCACATTTGTTTTTTATAACATGAGTGAAAAACTGATTTTAAATCACTGTCAATTATTTATCTATTTTTCTATATTTCACTCACTAACTGTGTCAGCTTTTGTTTTCAATTATATACTTGTAACATGGGGGGGAAACTTCAGGATATATATGAAAGAGTGGATTTGTTTTAATATATATATTGTGCCCATGCTATTTGCTACAGTCATCTTAAGAAAGATTTAAAAATAGTGAGTTTTAAAATATATATATATTAGTCCATATTATTTTATATTAATTTTGTAAAATAAGTTTAAACTAGTTAGATAAAAAGTTTATAAAGATATTTAAAGTATTTAAAAGTTGTTTAATATAATTTTAATGATAAAAGTAATATATTATATATTATTTGAAAGATAAAATTTAATTAATTTTTGTTATGTTTAAAGAATATAATGTTAAAACAATAGTTTAATTGCAATATTAAATATTATATAATAGTTCTAATATATTTTAAATAATTTTATTTAAGTTAGGATTTTAAATAATGGAATTTATTTAAAAAATTGAAATAGTTGCAGCTTTACTTCATTAGCGTTTGAAATCAATAATATGTGCTTTCTGCACAGATAATGAAGCAATTTAAAATTAAATGTTGCTGCCGAGCGCGCTTTCGAGATATTTCATGGTCCCGTATTCATGGCTACTGAAATTTATTTGAGAACTATAATGGTGTGGTAACCTGAGCATCTCATTGTTTGTATGAAGAATTTCTGTATAGTTTTAGAAGCTATTATTAAAATAAGCTTTAGAAGCTATTATTAGAATAAGCTATTGAAAACAAATTGTTTTTATATTCGTTAGAATAGATTGTCTAAAAAGAGAGAGGTATTAAATATTAACAATAATGAACACTTTTATACTATAATTTTGTAGTTTGATGATTTATGGTATACTTCAACATTATTAATATATTAATATGTATATTTTTATGCCCAAAAACCAAGATATTAGAGTAATTAGATAAAGGAGGATTTATCATTGCTGATAGTAAATTTACCATTGCATTTCACTCTCTCAATTTTTAGCTATGTCATAGAATAATAAGCTATTCAAATAAATTAATCAACTACAGCTAATTTATTTTCTTGTTTTATTAATGAATATTGGTATTATTTTATTTATTTCATATGAGATTCCTAGTTTAAAAATCACTATGTGAAAGCAAAAACTGTCTTCAAATTAGAAAGACATACAAAGATAAAAAAAAGATTAACTCACTTTCTTATAATACTAGAAGGTAAAATTCATATCAAATGATGATGTTTAACTTGTAAGCTACATTTATTATTAAGTAAAAAATTATCAAAAGAATAATCATTTCCTTTGGGTATGAATACTACCTAAGCCTTAGTATATTTTATCAATTTGAAAACCTTTTTTACTTTCTGTTAGTGTTTCCTTTTTTTATGGAGTCTTGTCTGAGATTATTAAAAACATATCATTATTTGTTAGTAAATGGGAAAATAAGTTACCTGTAAATGGCTGATTATTTTAACTATGTTGTTAAGAATCAGTGATTTATTTATTTTTACTTTACAATACCTACTTATATGTACATATATTTATTCAATATTTTATAAGTAGACAAATAATAAAAACATTATTTAAAATAATTTAATGTTCTATTTTTTTTTTTTTTATAAAACCATAATTTAAACGTTCTTTTGAAGTTCTGAATTACTTTCCTGACTGGTAATATAATATCTTGCTTTTTTTACATATGACATAAAAATAAACAAGATATGTGATATAATCAATTAGCATACAAAAAAAATTAGTTTAAAGAGGTTTTTAAGTACCATGATTCTAATTTTCTTCTGTTGATTTGCTAATTTAATGTTTAAAAATGAAAACTTATACAGTTGAAAATAAAATGTATTCACTATGAACTACTTTTTTAGAAAGTACATTACTTTTTAATCTCATCATGTGCCCAATACAACAAACATGTGCTTATACAGTTGTAGATTTAATATTATCACAACTAGCAAACTGAAAAACAAACCAATTGATCTTATAATTTTGAAATCTTAAATAACATTTTTCCATTGTCTTTATGTTGATAGAGATCCCTATTTCCCCCATATTATGATTAAATACCTTATTGTTTAACTTTCTATAAGCAACAGAGCTCATTAAGTTTATGCTGCATCTCAATCTCCATCAATCATTTTATTGCTATGCATTTTATGTAAGCTTTGTGTTGAAAAATGTGATTAAAATTCTCAATTTAAACTTGCTGTATAATTCTATCATTCACTTTTATAATTCAACTTTTTGCCTATACAACCTTGTCAACTGCTACACATTAATTTAATGTTTTTCCCCTTTATATTTAAATTTCCTATATGATATCTTTTCAGTAATTTTCAATAATATCATCTAAAAGTATAGCTTTTATCTTTGTATCATCTGAAAGAAAATACAATTTAACAGACACTAGTCTTGGAGGGGGGGGGAGAGATTTCTGCGGTAATACTTTCATTATAATTTTTCCATAATATTTTTATCAATTCTTCAAATCTTCATATGTGTACTTCTCCCCTTATTCTTTTTATCCCTAAAAGGACCACAATGTCCAATTGAGAGTTACCATTGACATATATTTTAATTATCTAAAAATGTTAAACCACTAAACATCACATGTTCACTATTTCCTATGCTTACTCCAGCTGTTAAAACAGGCGAAATTCTCCATACAGTAGTGCCACTCAGTGCAAGCCAGAATAATCAATGGATGCAAAAAGGGTGTGCATAAAAACCCTGGGGATATTGGATGAGTAGGCACTAGATAGGAATTTTATGCACAAACCTTCATGCATTCATTGATTAATCTGGCTTGCACTGAGTGGCACTACTATATGGAGAGTTTTGCCTTATCTAAAAATGTTCCTATTTTTATTTTCAGGTCATTTCTCATTAAACTATTTTTTCAAAATCTATTATTTACTTTTTTAGTATTTAAATGTTTTTATAAATGAAAAGTCTTTCTATTCAGTGCATAAATTTTCAGCCTGAAAAAAAGAAAATTATTTGGGGTTGTTTTTTATGTTTGTTAAATCAATATGATTGTGCACTCTCTAGCACAAATATCTGGAAGATATTAATCTTCTATCAATGAAATATTTTCTATATGTTCCAGATTCGTCTAAAAAATATTATTATTGATAAAGTAAATTCAAATAAAAGATGGCAATAAATTTTAAAATATTAAAAGGTGTCAGAAAGTGCATTATATTGGGTAAGAATAAAAGAAGTTTTGAGATTTGAGATGAGAAGTAATTTAATTTTTCATTGCTAATCAAAATATAAATCAGATTAAATGCTTTAAATGAAAGCATAAAATTTTAGATGACTTAACAATGTTTGATATTTTTTTTAAGCTAGTATTATAATACTGTATATAGGTCCTGTATTTATTATTTCTGATTTTGGTTCTCCCATCATTATTATTGTTACTTTATCAATAAAACTCAGAGATCCAAACAAACTTATCAAGAAAGAACCAATTATATAATATTTATCTATAAATTTGTTAATTTCAATATTATAATAGTTCTTATATATAGAAGCATTAAATTAAACATCACTTAATGTATATATTATTACGAAAATATGTACAATATAGAACAAAGGTCAAATTGAAATGTAACTCTTACCTTATTAATATATGACAAGTTTAATAAAAAATATTTTTAATAACACTTGAATAGCATTAGAATGTATTGTTCTTTATTGAGTATGTTTGGGACATGGGAAAAGATACTACATAAGATGTTACAGATATCTTTGAACCACTATGATGCCACTACCAGTCTAACTTTTAACTGTATTATTTTATAAATCCAATTTAACAATTATTTCTCAAGAGCAAAACATCGTAGAGACTATATCAAGCATTTTGTACTACAGTAGCAAACAAAAGCATAATTTCTTAACACTGCATACATTTGATTCAAAACTTAATTCCACTCATGCTTACACAAAACAAAGATATGACAAGCCAAGAAATTAACATCAGAGCAAAGAAACCTGGAAATGTTATACATCAGAGCAAAGAAAAATATAAAAATGTTATATAAAAATTGTATAATTATTAAACAGAAGCAATGTTTGCATTGCATATAAGAAACACATACCACAAACTAAAAGAGCAAAACGCAGCTTTGGTTTCATAAAAATATGATGAATAAATTTATAATTAGAAGAAGAATGAAAAATATAAATGTAGGATTAGGTATAAAAAGCTTAACTGTAAAATTAAATGAATGTAAAAAAAAAAAAACTGCTTACATGAGAAATGTAGAAGAATTATAAAAATTAATTTAATTAATTTGACGAAACAATTTGAAATGCAAAAAAAACAGACTATTGTATCTAGCATTATGCTAGAAACAATAAAGAAACTTGACATAATTATGAGATGAAAAGAATACACAAATGATGTTTACAATAGGAATAAAAAAAATTGACTTGTATCAAATGGTTAAAAAAAGTATGGTAGATAAAATAAATTATATAATAATAAAAGAAACTGTAAAAGTATTGAAATGAATGAACAATTTATGATATCCTAGCTGAATTAATAAAAGATATGAAAAAAAGAATTAGAAAAAATTATATTTGTATGTACTTTAGAAAGTTAAAAGACAAACCAATAGGTTTTTTTTTATCAGTAACAATTCCACTACAAGAAAAGACCTAATAATAATAAAAAGATTTTCAAACAATGATTTTAATTTTCAATGAAACTAAAATAGATTTGTGATGATGGGATTTTGGATGATTTCCATATTCTATCATTAACTGTTGAATGTCTAGAAAATTTTAAATTTTATTTAAACTCTTGTTTGTATTTGGAAATGTTTAAAGTTTAAAATTTTCTAGACTCAACAATTAATGATAGATAATGGAAATAATTCAGCATATAATCACATCTAAAATATTATGTATTTAATAGATTAAAAACATTTTTTTCAAGATCTTAACATAAAAATATTTCTTTCTAAAGAGCAGTTTGTATTTAAATAAGCTGCAGAAAAAAAAAGAAGATGCAATTGGGTATGTTGAAAATTATTTTTGAAGAAAATTTCTTGAAAAAACAATCATTGCAAGAAAAAAAATTAGATAATTGGTGCATACATTAGAAGAGATAGATATTGAAAAAAAATAAAATAGGATTATTATTTACTTTTTAGTTTATGATTGATAAATAAGTGTTGTTTTTATAAAAATGAAATTCACATTGAGTTATCAGATTTTGTAAAGATGTAACTGTTTTACTATAAAAGGAAATATTGAGTCTGGTCAAAAATTCAGGATCAACCATTTTCATAGTAACAAGTAGCAAATCAGGTGGTAAAGGGACATGCTTGCAATGATGATTAACAAATATTTGTATAAAAGTGCATATCTAGTACCAAATGCCAAAGAGATTCTTATTTTGTTAGAGACTCAGTCAAATTGGATTGACACATTGCATTTCACCAAATATTTATGAGTTAAATGACCATCCAAGATGTTGATAACTCACTTGGGATTGTTTAATTAAAACTGTCTGCCATTTGGGATTAATGTAGCATTAAATAATATTCAGGTGAATAGAACATGTTGCTTAATAAATTATGGAATTAAGAGAAGAATCCCTTATTTTGATAATATAGTGATTATTGCTAACTTGGAAAACACGCACAGAAAATAATTAAAGTATATAAAAAGCTCAAAGGATTCAGTGAAACAATAAATGCACATAAGGGTATTTGGAATATTAAAAAATTAAAATTCCTAGATAATATTATATCACATGAAGAGAAGGCTCCTATACCTGATAAAGTTAAGACAGTTATAAATGCATCTAGACCAAAAACTTCAGGCATTTTTTAGTTTGATCAATTATTTCCAAGTTTTTCTTAAAAGGGAGTTACATGTGGCCCAACCAGTGTACAAGCTACTTAAAAAAGATCAGAAATAAGATGGTAAACCATCCAAGTAAATGCTTTTAAAAAAACAATGACCCTGTTAACATCAGAAAAATTGCTAATGCATTTTGATATCAATTTCGATGTAATATTGGCAATGGATGCATCATAATTTAAATCAAAGTTGTATTAACTCACTCCACATCCAATGGAGAAAGTCTCATTGAACCAACATTATGAACATTGTCTAATGCAGAAATAAATTGCAGTCATCTTGACAAATAGGCCTGGGTATAGTTTTTGGAATTTCAAAATTTTATCAGTATTTATACATCCATCATTTTACCACCTTAACTGATCATAAATCATTACTAGATATATTGGTAAAGGTAAAACTCATCCCAGACTATTATCCCACATATACTGCATTAGATCACTTTTCTTTTCATCTATGACTATGAGTTGGGTTATATAAAAAGATTGACTATGCTGATGGATTGTCCAAATGCTAGACAGGATGGAAGCAAAAATTATAAACATAGATTGTCAACTATATTGATAATCTACATTCAATGTTATCAAATAATAAAACAGTAGCTGAATAAATGAGCAATGATCCAGGATATCAACTATTAAAAAAGTGAATTGGTAAAGGCTGGCTCATAAAGTGCCCATCAATCTTGCCATTATCTTTCTGAAACATTTTGAAAATCTGTAAGCAAAAGATGCATTTTAAATGAGAATAGAATAATATTTTCCCAAGACATGGTACTTAAGTTCTTACACAATGGTCATCCAAGATCAATTAATGCGAATGCACTTGTTAAGAGTAACAGCCTAAAATGAATGAAGACAATATTTGTGGCTTGTCAATCAAATGTTAGACTACTGTAGATGAGCTTCAAGATTGTATCTGGGAACTGTATTCATGATAAGAAAATGACAGAAGTCAAAGACATTTCTCTATGATTTCAAAATAGATCTAGAATTTTTAATGGTCACATCAGTCTATAATATTATTTTTATATGCCTTTTGGTCCAATAAACTTGTAAATATTTTATTATACCCTTTATATTGGATCGTGATATTTTGTATTGTATATTATGAGATTTGAACATTAAATCTTGAAAGTGCTAAGCAGACATATTACACATTATAGTATAATTATTGTTTCACTAATGTATGTGAAAGAAGTCACATATTTATAATTATAATTGTATATTATTAAAAAATGTTTTTAGCTTGCAACTGTTAGTTATTATTCTTTGCCCAAGCCAGACATCTTATCTGGGGCAGACAATAATAATTTTGAAACCTAACTGTAGTTGAAAATCTTAGATTTTGTACTAATTAATCATATCCACAATAATGCAAATTTTCATAGGGGAGTTTGATGTTGATAATCCATAGAAAAGGTTTTTTCTGATCATCAATATACAAAAGGATCGTATAAAAGTGGCTATATTACTAGGGTTCACCAGATTAAAATTCATTGAAATAACAAATCATTTATATGATCTAATGGAAGTGAAATGTTTTCACTACAATAAAGTAGTAGAGAAATTATCTGCAAAATTTGTGCCCATTGTCCACTAGATTTATTGTGAGACTCCATTTCAGGTAAAGTGAATAGTTTTAAGGAGTATGATAAGGCTCTTACAGATCTAACAAAGATTTGGGTCTATGAGGAAGTCCTTTAAGAACATATAATCTGGGGTATGCCAGAAGTAAGTAATTAATTTCAGACTCTGACATAACCTATAAGAAGGCTATTAAAAAATGTATTGTTCATGAATCTATAATCAATCAAGCTAAAGAGTATATTTGTGTTGATTCTAATATAAATCAGTTTCTCAAAATAATAAACCAAAACATAATGGAGTGAAACCAATAGTAAATTCAACTTTATGACTGTGGTTAATAATTTCACAATACTTATATTGGTATACACAATCACAATAAGTGTGAGAATTGTGAGGTTAAGAGTCATCCAGCTTTAGTACATTGTAAGTCAATTTCAGAGAGAAAAAGTGAATGCAGTCAAAATTAAAATCTTAAGTGTGAGAACTATTTGCACTTTCAGCATTAGTTAAATGTAGAAATAGTATAGAGATAGATAGTATCTCAAGTGTGATACTAATGTCCCTCAAAACTGGAAAGTTACACTAGTCTATTGAAAAAACTTTAAGGGCTAAAGTCATATATTGTAATAGTTTGAAAATAATAAGGTTTGTAAAATTACAGGTACATTTAATGTAAAAAGCCATAGGTTATTCATGTACCTAGTTTCTAAAGAGATAAATCCTGTTTACATGCTGGGATTGGTCTAAATCCCTGAGGATAAGTATTTATCACAATAGAAAAAATTAACTTTGAAAAAGAAATCCAAAGTATGTTTCCAGACATATTTAAGACAAAACTGGGAAGATTAAAACAATCCCTTTTCAATTGGAGCATAAGGAAACTGCAACACCAATTCCATGTAAAGCAGAAAAGGTACCATATATGCTGAGAATGATAATATATTTGATTAACCAATAAGGAATATAATTTGTGACTGCAGGCTATAAACTTATGGCACCATGCTCACATTCACCACACTGATACCCCTAAGGACAATGGATCCTTAGTACTCAGTGATGCTTACTTTCATTGACTAGAGTACAATATTGTAAAGAAGAAGATTATTGACAATATTAGGATAAATTTTTATAATGATTGGTTATGTAGAGACATTTGTCATGAACAATGGATCTGATTTTACTACAGTAAATTTTTAAGAGTATTTAAGAATATCAGAGTGTTAAGCATGTATATTCACTGTCAAACTGTCCAGAATCCAACACCTTGGAAGAAAACACTGTTAATCAGTTGAATTCAGCATTGAAAAAGAAAAGTTCTGCTAACATGAAAGAGGCAATTTACCATTTATTATTATATCAGTATTCCACTTCTACACCAGTAAGTAGTGAACCATCAGCTGAACTACTAACATAAAGAAAACTGGTGACAGAACTGACCTGTTATTTTCAAGAGAGAAGTACACAAATTTTAAGATTAGAATATAAAATGTTTAATATGGAGATATAATATGGGTTAAGAACTGTTTGCATAAAACATGGGTTGAAGGGGAAATTGCTAAAAGAACATACAAATCATATACATCGAAATTCTGGAAGTGAGGAAACTTGAAACCTCAGCAGAAGCAATAATAGTCATCTGACAGTCATGGAGTGTAAAAAGATGAATCAGAACCCAGAAAAAAACCTCATGAACTGCAAGAAAAAGATGAAAACAATTCAGTAACAGACATATGATGATAGTAATTTATCAGAGAGCAGAGTATAAAAGTCACCAAGACCTCAAGAACGAAAAAATGTTCATACAGTTAAGGAATTACTTTTGATTGAAATTATTCACAGAAATGGAAAATACTATTAGGCATAATATAAGTGCAAGCTTCTATGTAATGGAAGAGAAATGTTACATATATAATGTTAGAATATAATATTAGTTTGCAAATTTATCAAACTTTTGATTTAATTAAACTTCTCTCTACATTCGATTAGTTTTGATTTAACTGAACATATCTATGTCAGATTGGTTTTAATTTAATTAAATTTAAACTGTAGTTAATTTATATTCCTTCTACATTATTTTTTATTAATTACAACAAAAGAATAAATTGAAATAAGTAATAGAGCAAGAGACTCTCTTTCTCTCTCTCTCTCTCTCTCCCTCTCTCTATCTCTGTCTTCTACCTTGTGAAGAATTGTAGATGAGCTCCAAGTTTGTATCTGAGAAGTGTATTTGTACCAAGGAAAGGACAGATGCTGAGATTTGCCTCCAAAGATCTCAAAATGGATCTAGGGTTCTTAACTACCATGTCAGTTGATGCCTTCAAGTCCATATTTACTTTTTGTATTTGTATATTATTTCACTTTCCAACTTGTTATTAGAGTATTTTCTTTCATTAAGATAGAATAACTTGTTATTACAAAGTGTTGTCTAGCTTGCAACTTGTTATATCGAGGTACTTTATAATTGAGGAATGATATTAATGAATTATATATTGAAGCGTTCAGTGTGTATGAATTGTAATGGCACAATATATATATATATATATATATATATATATATATATATAGGAATGCTATTCATGCAGAAATGTTATGTAGAAAAGAATATTAGCTATGAGGAAGGCATGCTAAAAATTATTGCATTGTAATACAATCAATGTGATTCAGAGAATACAGGTAGTCTGTAGTAGAGTGAATACTCACAAGAGCACTCAGCATGATAACACATGATGGTATGTAACATGTAACAGATAAGCTGTTAGACATAATGGATACTATAGTGGCATAGTTTGACCTAACTATGCTGTACCAGTTGATCATTGGAGAAGCTTACTAAAAGAAGACAGCCTAGATGTGAAGTTGCAGCCAGAAATTGGTCCATCTTAATACTGAAGAATATTAAGGTAACACATAGCATTAACTATTTACATTATATGTGCATATATATGCTATGACTTGCAGATAGTGTTCAACCTTAGTCATAGCTGATAAAATGACAGCAAAAATGAACAGGAATATACAATAGATAAGTACAGTGAAATATGGCAGTCTTTAAGAGCCAGGATTTTCTATAGCACAACATACTTTTATGTTGAAGTAATACAAAAATAAGAAGCAGCACCATACAAGCAATTGATACCATACAGATATAACAACCTGCTAATCATCTGTTATGTGTGTAGAATTTGAGAAGCAAAAGTGAAACAACAATTGGCATATTCCTTTATTAACCCATATATAGATGCATATATAGCTAATAAACTGTGTTGCACAGTTGACCAACAAGTTGGGAATTCAACAACAGTATTTACCATAGTTCTGGAGTTCAGAAGTTATATCTATCACAGGAAAGGACATAGAAGTCCATGTAAATGGTTGTTTCAAAAAGTGAGTCAGTTGGAAGTTATATTGTTTTATTATTATTAAGTATAAAGGGGGTGATGGCTAATAGATACACATTAGAAGAATTTGGCATAGTTTGACCTGAGTTATGGAAACTGTAGGTGAAGAGATTTAAATTCTTGGTGATTGCAAATGAGGTTAAGCAGGAGTTAAGATTAGCAACGTTTGTGTGTTTATATGGTGCATCCATGTATAAAGTTTTAGTAGCTTAGGTAGGCCTCACAGAAATGGAAAACATGTTTGAAAAAGTGATAGAAATTTTAGATTAGTATTTTTTGTCAAGGCCAATTACAATAATGGAAAGATATAAATTTTATTCTTCCAACCAATTAAAGAATGCGACAATAATAGAATACGTGGTGAATTAAGAATTCTGGCAAATAAATGTGATTTTGGTATATTTAATGAAGTGTTACAAGATGGATTTATTTATGGTATGCTAAATCACACTTATCTCTAAGACTATTGGTGAATAATTTGGAGACATTTGAAAAGATAGTTACACTAGCAAAATTAAGTGATGAGGCATCCAATTAATCATCACTATTAGTTGACAGAGTCAGGAAGTAAAAGCCACAAGGAATTATCTACCCAAAAGGGTAAAAGTATAAGAACAAAGGCTTCATAAATTACAGGTGCTTTAGATGTAACTCTAATTATAATCAAAGCATCTATTTAAACAAAGTATTTGCTTTTACTGTAAAAAAAAAAAGAGAGAGAGAGACATATTAAAGAAGCACGCAGCCTATTAAAAATGCTGGGATTCAAACACAAGTAAAGTGAGTCAATAAAATTGTAAAAGTAAAATTAAGGAGAAAGAATTATAATAAAAAAAAACTTTTAAAAAGATAAATGTAGCAGGAATTTGATTTTTAAAAAATGTAAAAAGACAGTATTCTTGGATGTAATAAAAATAAATGGCAGTCCAGTAAAAATAGAAATAGGTTCAGAGTCTGCAATAGCATTAGTCTTGAATAAGTGTTGGAAGTTAATAACTAAATATAAAAAAATATACCGATGAGAAAGAAAAATTTACGATTATCAAGGCAAATCGATAAACTAATAAGGTCAAGATAAAATTAACATTAAAAGAAGAACATGTATGTGAATCCTTAGGTTATGCTTTAGTATATATAATCGAAATTGTAAATAATGACAATGATATTGAAATATATAAAGAGATTATCCATATGTCTTTAAATTAGGACTAGGTAAATTTATTGGTCCTCCAGTTAAATTACCTATAGATAATAGTTTTAAATAAATAATACTATTAAACCAATTGCATGTAAAGTGAGGCTGATTCATTTTGCAATCTGATAAAAAGAACTCAGAAGTTGAAATAATTGGAAATATGAAGTGGTTATAGATATATGAATGAGAAACTCCTATTGTGTCACTAATAAAGAAAAATTGTAATATTATATTATGTGCAGACTATCTTGAGAACTACCCCCCTCCGTCTGTTAAGCAAATATTAGCAATCTTAGCAAAAGAGAAACTTTTTACAAAAAATAGGTCTAAAACAGGCATATCTGCAGTTACTATAGATGGTGAAATGGCTACATGCTTGACATGAATAATGCATAAGGATTATATAAAATGAATAGACTACTGTTCAGAATAGTATCACCTCCAGCAATATTTCAAAGAATAGTGGATCAATTGGCAGCAGAAATTGAGGGAGCAATTCGATATTTTGATTTCATAGAAATTGGGAATGATATATATCAATTAACAAAATCTACAAGGAAACTATTACAGATATTTATTAAAACAGACATTAGAATAAGCCTGGACAAGTGTAGATTTGGAGTAAAATAAATTAATTTCTTAGAATTTAAAGTAACAAATGAGGATATATTTATTTTAAAAAAATAAAGTAAAAGCAATACATAATATTCCACATCCAGCAAATAAAAGAGTTACAAGTATTTATAAACCTTTATGGGTATTATGAGCATTTTATTAGTGATTAAATCAAAAATGTCCAAATCTCTGTTTGGGCTTTTAGATAAAAAGTCTCAGTGAGAGTGGGGGAAAAAACATACAACTGTTTGAGAGACTTAAAACCTTAATACTAATGGCTAAAGTCTTTGATCACTATGATCCAGAAAAACAACTAATTTTACCAGGTGACACATTACCAATAGAGGTTGGAGCTGTACTGTCATGAAGAAATAGATCAATGAAAGATCAGTTGTTGGCATTTGCATTGTAAACATGGTTAAAAACAGAATATAACTGTGCATAAATTGACAGAGATGTACTATCTTTAATAGCAGGAGTAAAAAATCCATCAGTATATGTACAATAGATAATTTACCTTGCAGTTGGACCATAAACCATTATTAGGAATATTTAGCTCAGAAAAAGGAATACCAATGCATGGCATCCCTAAAAAATTATAAGATGGATAAAATTTCTTAGTGCATATTTCACATGTAAGGCACTTAGTAGACTCCCAGATGCTTCCAAAGTTACAGATAGTAAAGAGTTGATTACAAATATAATAGATTCATTGGATAGTGAATTCATTAACAGCCATATCATTGCAAACTGAATAAAGAATTGAGAGAGTATAAACTACTACAAAAATGGATTTGCAAAAGATGGCCAAAGTCCAAAGTATCAGCAATATGAGGCAATCTGGAAGAGGCAAAAAATTATTAATGCATGGAAATTGCATTATGTGGAGGTTCAAGAGTCATGTTGCCATCTTAAGGCTGTGTGAACTACATTTATTATTTAAAACCATTCAGGGATAATAAGGATAAAAATGCTAGTATAATCATATGGGTGCTGGCCAGAAATAGAGAATAAAAAAAGTGTATTCAACAATACTATAAGGTAAATTAAGGGTAAATTTATTCCCACAAAATTATGAATATAGCATGGCCAAAAGCTACTAGGCCATGTGAGAGATTACATATGGATCACAGAGGTCTCTGAAATGATGATTTCTAGTGATTTGTAATGCATATACTAAATGGTTAGAAGTATATTTAGTAAACAAAATAGATTCAGTCTTATTAATAGTGCATCTGCAACACACATTTGCAACATTCTGCACTCCAGAAATGATAATATCCGATAATGAAACAGCTTTTATGAGTGGTCACTATAAAAGATTTTGAGAAAAATTCAATAGAACATGCTATGACTCTTCTGTTTCATCCAGAAAGTAATGAATTACATGAGAGATATATTCAAGAGGTAAAGAAATTAATCAGAATATCATTTCATCAGTATATAATGTCATCTATGGCAACAGGGAAATCTTTGAGAGAATTAATGTTTGGGAGAAAAATACAAAACCATCTATCAGACATAGTAGATTTCATGTACATGAAAACAACACACAAGAGTTAAGATATAGAGAAGGTTATAAAGTACTCAATAGGATATATCCAAAAAACAGATGAGAAACAACAGTAATAATAGTTCAAAGAGGGAAATGCATAGTGGTAGTAAAGACAAAAGATGGAAAATTTGAGCAAAGACATCAAGCCAAATTGTGGACAGACACCAGAAATTTATATGAACAGTCATCAAGAGAGTATATATATATATATATATATATATATATACTGAATGAGTCATCAAGAGAGTATATATATATATATATATATATATATATACAGCGGTGACTGGGGTACATAACTACTTCAGAATGACAGGGAACCTAATCAGAATAATTCAGAGAATACAGAATTAGAGACAAGGCAGAGTTAAGCTAGCAAGAGACAAAAACTATATATTAAACTCATTACCCAAGGCTACTGAAAAACATTAAGGGATTAATGCAAATCAAGAGGAGGAATGTTATGTATGTAGGAATAATATTCATGAAGAAATGTTATGCATAAAGGAATGCTAGCTATGAGAAAGATATACTAATAATTATTGCAATGGAACACAATCAATGTGGTTCAGACAGCATAAATACTCTGTAGTAGAGTGAATGTTTAGAATGCAGAGAGAAGCAAAAGAATACAGAGCAGTGCAAACTCAAAGCACTCAGCATGGTATGTACCAAGTAGCTGATAACTAATCAGAAAGGACAGTTTCTATAGAGTCATAGTATGGTCTAACTATGCTGTCAAACTGACAATCAGAGAAATATATTAGAAAAAAGCTCAGCCTAGATGTGAAAACATGCAGCCAGACATTGCATTGGAGGTTTAGACATTCCATTTCAACACTGAAGAATATTAAAATAACACATAGCATTAAGCCTTTGCATTATATGTGCATATATTTATGACTTGCAGGTAGTGTTCAACCTTAGTTATAGCTGATGAGAAGACAGTAAAAGTGAACAAGAATGTTTGAGTCAAGCACAGTAAAGTTTGATGGAATCTCCAAGAGCCAAGATTATCTATAGTAGAACTCACTATTGTGTGGAAGTTATACAAATAAGAAGTAGCACTATACCAAGCAATACAGACTGGACAGATATAATAACCTGACAATTATCTGTTGTGTGAAATGACAATGGGACAACAAAGTAACATATTCCTGTACCAACTTTATTATAAATGGGTATATGAATAATAAACATGCTAAAGTATAATTAGAGTTTATATTATGTATCATAGGGATATGATGACATGAAAAAAACACAAAACTGATTGTTTTCATCTTCAGCCTAGGTTAGATAACTCAGGCAACACGTTTCATTGACTTTGTATAAATGTGATACAATCCGTGAATAATAAGAATATAATAGTGAGCGTAGCCTAATTAATCAGACTATCGGAACTTGTGAAAGTGTGTGAATTAATTTAATCAGGAGGTTATACAGCATTTTGTATTTTTAAATATATGAAAAATTAATAATGGATTGGCAAAGAAATCAGAATAGGATTATCATTCATAAAGAAGTTTTTAATAGAATTAAATGTATGCTTAAATGTTTTGTTTGGTAAGTAGTTATAATAAAGAAAAAAGGTAAACAGAAAAAAAATGAAAAGTTTAGAAGATTTTAGAGAAAAATGAAAAATTAAGTCACAAAAATAAAGAGCACCTTCTTATTTAAGATTAAAAAATAGAACAATGTTGTTTTTTTCTACGATAAAAAAATTAGAACAATGTTTGTGGGTCATTTGATAATCTTTCATTAACAAATTTTACGAATTGGTTTGGTTTTTATAATATCTATAAACAAAATAGACTGCAAAAAACGAAACCTTTAAGCTTATTTTTTCTTTATTATAAGATCGTTTTTTAAACATACAATAAAAATTATTTATGACAAGCCAATAAAATATATTTAATTAGATAGAATAACTTGATGACTCCCATCTGTCCTATTATTTTTTATTTTATCAGCAAGCGGCCGTAAAATCTAAACCTGAATAACGCATGATTATCACGTGAAATAGTTATATTGCCTAGGAATACAAAATAAAGCTGGTTTTCTTAGCTTTCTTTTTAAACCAATAATTTATTTTATTACTTTTGATATAAGAGTGTAATATTAATTTTGTCGAGTCTGTTTAGTATTCAGGAAAAAAAAACATGTTTATTTTATTGTAAAAAGTTTCGGTTTTTTTTTTTTTTAAATATAGGGAATTTCAACTCAGACTTTCAAGCACCCACCAACTATCCACACTATCTCATACTACTGATACACGTGACCATATACATGCAGAAAATATAAATAATCACCAATATATGTATTTCGTTCTAAACCAGCATTCATCAGTTGGTCCAGACTAGCATCTCCCATACATGTATATAATCAGTGCTCAGTTTATATTAAGATAGCAAATCCTTACACTTTAATGTACAGATTTCAATCCACTCCAACCTCCAACTATTCAGCCATCCATACCATTGGAAATCCCAAATCCCATGCTGGTGCCAATATTGTTGACCTCACGTCACTCTGACCCCTCGAGAAGAATGGGCGGAATGCAGGCTTAATATGTAAGATTTGGAATACCAGCCATTCATATACCTGGAGCCTAATTGTAAATATAGGGGATTTGAATTCAAGACTTTCAAACCCCTTCACTATCTACACTATCTCATACTACTGATACATGTGACTACTCACATACAGAAAATATAAATAATCACCAATATATGTATTTCGTGCTAAACCAGCATTCATCAGTTGGTCCAGACTATCATCTCCCTTACATATATATAATCAGTGCTCAGTTTATATTAAGATATGGACAGGCTTCAACCCACTCTCACCTCCCATTGAAAATCTGATGATAGAATTCCCAAATCCCATGCTGATGCCAATATTTTTTTTTTTTTTAAAGAATATTATATTTGGAAAATAATTTGCATATTATAACAAGCTTACAATTTTACTTTTATATAGCTAATCTATTGTCAAATTAGCTAACTATTGTTTATCGATCGATAAATTAAAAAATAAACAATTTTAATCTCACTACTCAGTAACTTTTCACTTATCATTATTATTATTATTAAGAATTGATAATTAAATAAAAAAATGAAAGTAGAGAATCTCAAAGAATAAAAGTTAAAAACTAGAAAAAGAAAAAACTAAATCAGAAACGTCGTGCGTAGTAATAAAAGTAATTTCATTAGAGACAGGCTATTAAACTATGTATTTGAAGTCCATATGGTAACTGAAAATAGAGACTAAAAGAAAGAAACAATGAATATTAATTTATTTAGTAATAATTATTAGTTAACTAAGCTAACAGGATGATAGCTTTCATTTCGTTTACCTTTCATCCACTTGCTAATTTTTTTTTATTACACTATAATTCAAAATTAATAAAATACTCTCGTTTTAAAAATGTAATAAAAATAACAAGAATAATATTAATAAGAATAACAGCAAGAATACACTGTTAAAGGTATATAAATAATTTCACATTAACATGAATCATTTTTAGGTGTGCTCAAGACATAACTTTAAAAACAGCTTGTTCCCGATCTCAAATTTGGAACATCACAATATAATAAAGCGTATGTTTACGTTGCAGCTTTTCCAGTTACTTTAAATTTTGTAGGACTTATAAAATTAATCCACTTTCATCTGACGTCAAATCAGCTGATATATTTTTATACGATATGAAAAATTATTTTTTCCAATTATAATTTTACAAATATCAAGTAACAAAAATAAGAATTAATAATTTCAAATTAAAAAAACTACAAATATTTGTTATTAAACTTCTTAAAATGCCAGTAATTTCTCTTCATTTTTTGACCAAAACAGTTTTTAAATAACATCTTGTATCTCACCTTTACCTTTTTCAAAGAACACACACTTCACAAATTAATTTAGCCTCGAAATTACATTTGTATGCATGTTTTTTTTCAATTATTTCATTGCAAAATCACATATAGTGCTTTAAGGTCTGCCCATCCCTCGTATATGTGTGTAACTGGACTATGTCCTGTACATTGGTGATCAGAGTGGCTTGTGGTCAACATGGGTAGGATGAGAATGTTGACACTAATGTGGGCTTTGAGCATTCCATCATCAGATTTTCAATGAAATGTATGGCCAAAGAAGTGTGAAATAGAGTAACTTGAAGCCTGTCCATTAAAATATGAAGATTGACTATCTTAATATCAGCTGAGCTTTGATTGTATATATATGTGTGGAGATGATAATCTGGACCAACTGGCGAGTGCTGGTTTAGCACGAAATATGCATATTGGTGATTATTTATCTTTTCAACATGTGTGTGATCAAGTGTATCAGTGGTATGAGATAGCATGATGGTTGAGGGTCATGTGAAAGTCTGAGTTCAAACCCCCTATATATTACATATATAAATGCAGGTATAAAAAAGCCTGTTCTGCAGCAAAAAAAAAATCATATTTCAAAATAATATCTTGAAATTTTTCATATCCATTTTACACTAGCCTCTTAAGTTTCACAAATTTAGGATACCATCAACCTCTTAAAAAGTAATGTACCCAAAAATTCTGTTCATGTGTATTACTTGTTTGTTTTTTCTGCGCAATTGTAAAGCATATAATTTTCTAATAAATTTTAATTTAATATTGTCTAAGTAGAGGAGACTTCCGTTCTAATCTACTCAGAAATCAAATTGGAACTGAGAAATTCATTGCCACCTTTATTATTACATTTTAAAAAGAATTAGAGATTGAAATAGAAAGATTGATGATGAGAATGGGATTCTCATAATGACTTTTTATGAATAATGCATTTTTGCAAGTAATGTAAAATTTGAGACTATATATAAAAATTAAATTCAAGAGAGGGATATAATATTAATAATTAAATGAAAAATATAAAGTGGGGATATTTCTTTTGAAAAATTAGAATATAGATATTTAGATATTCTGTCAAGTGAGAAAAGCAATTATATGAATAGCTGGGAAATAGAGTTGGACAAAAAAGGAGAATGAGATTAATTAAATCTCTTTATGTTTTTCATACAAAGAATTATATCGAATTCAAATTATGAAGAATAATTTTGATGGGGATGATGATAACTGCTTTAAAATTTGGAAATGATACACTTTGCATTGATTAGAAAAATCAGAATTTTTTTAAAGACTTCAAAGTTATGTAATAGTTTTAAATATGGACAGCAAATGAAACTGTTCAAATTTAAAGCAAATTAAAAAAATTTGGGATTTTAGTAAAAATAATATTTAATTTGACAATATAGAGAAATCAACAAACAAGGTATTTTAAAAAAACTTTTATATTTAAAAAAAAGAACATAATTTATTTCTATGTATTACTGATTACTATAAGAAATGAAATGTGCAGGGTGAAGTATTGTTAGCCAAGAGGTCAGCGCAGCCGCCTTGCAAGCAAGCAGTTGGTTGCAGACGGTTGATGCGGGTTCGCCTCCCGGCCGATGCTATGACATAAGGGGAAAAAATGAAATGTGCAGAGAATATTATACAAATACATAATTATGAATGGTGGAGAAAGACAATAAATAATTATAAAAAAAGAAGTAAAATGAATATGATAAATAAAAAAAATGATCTAAAGTTATACATATATGTATAATACAGCTTTATTTTTCAACATTATATGTAATTTCTAGTCTTGACTAATGGACCAAACATTTTTAATAAATATTTCAGCACCCCTTCATTTATTAGATTGCTCAGATAATGCAATATATATTATAACGATGAGTATATATACACATTGTTACTTGATGTTTTTGTTTTTTAAATAAAATAGAAAATTACAATTATATGGCAATATATAATAGTTTGAAAAAAGAAGAAAAAAAAAGATAAACAAAAAAAAGCAATAAGGAGTACTAATATTGGGGAGTAGGTTAAAAATTATTAATCATAACTTACCTTTCTTTTATTCTTTGTGTGTGTGTGTGTGTGTATTCTATTTTTATATAATTCTTTCAAAAGTACTTTTAGTTAAAAGCATTTTTTTAATTAAACGTTTATCATGAATTAAAACAATTTATACAAAATTAATCAGGTTCGGGAGATTGAGATTCCAGACTGATTAAAGAAACAGTAAATAACTAATTTTGATGTGATGAAAATAGAAAAATAAGAGAAAAAACGTGAATATAGATCAAATGGATTGATAGTGTGGGTGAAAACTCTAGCAAGGGAAGGGTCAGGATGTATAAAAAGCTGAAATTCCCTATTGTTATTATTCAGATTCTGCAATTATTCAGACTATTCTATTCAGACTACTCAGATTGTTAAAGCAAATTATTCAGAAAATTTTATACAAGACAGTTAAAAATTAATAAATAAATAAGATAGTTGACCAGAGAGTTAACCAAGATCAACCAGCAGCAGTGAACCAAATCTACAAGTGGCTAAGACAATGAAGTCCAGCAAGATTAAACCATCTTTCTACGATCGTGTCAAGAGAGAAATATGGGGCTAGATCCAAAAGCTAGGTATTCATTATTCCTCCACTTGTCTCCTGTGTGCCATGAGCAAGATGCAGTGATATATTACTCTGACTTGCCTTTTGCCAATGTTTGAACCTGCCATACCAACTCAATGCAAACAGCCCATGCCATAGAGTGCAGAACAAAGAAACTTCACTTGTACTAAAATATATGCCTACCATGAATCTGACTGGATGAGAAGACAGGGTGATCGCCCATATGAAAACCAGAGACTGTGCTTAGACCTAGGTAAATATATTCATTGACATCATTAATAGAACTTTTGAAATTCTTAATAGAACTTTAGATATTGTTAAGTATTAATAATAACTACATTTAAATAGGATTGCTATAAATCAGTGGTAGTCAACCTGGTCCTTACTGCCCACTAGTAGACATTCCAGCCTTCATGGTGGGCAGTAGGGGTTTTGTCCGATACTGAAGCACTTTCTTTTTTTTTAATTTAATTGACTTTTTAAAAAAATTTCATAGCATTATTTAAAAATATTTTCATTCGATTTTCATAAAATTCCCCTTGACAATTTAAATTTCTGAAAATATACTATTTGTATCTCCCGCGTGTAAGTTTTAGTTCATGTTACGTAAGTGAAACTAAATGAAGCTATAGTGCGACCGCTAACAAAAAAGACTTATCCCAGAATAGCTTGTGCATCTTCCCCCTCCCCCAAACCCAATTCACAATGCACAGGAAGCATGCACAGATGACTTACTGCACAGCCTCTTTTGTTTGCGCATTTGGTCAGTGTGCAGTTAGATTTGTGAGAGTGAGCATGTGCCTAGTTTTAAATAAAATATGAAATATTGTGAAACCATGTCTCAAAAAAATATATACTCATGACGATTTACCAGAGTATCTAAAGATGAGTTTCATAGAATCTGTTATAAATAAACAACATCCCAATGTGCTTATTGTGTCATAAAACATAATCCAATGAGGCAATGAAGCCAAATCAATTGTGAGAACATCTTGCTATAAAGCATCCAAATGTTAAGGACAAGCCCATTGAATATTTTCAGGAAATATATAAAAAATTTCAAAATCGTTCAACAATCATTGCATCATTTAAGAAACAACATGCAGTGAAGGAAGATGGATTAATTACCTCTTATCGCATTTCACAATTAATTGCAAAAAATGGTAAAAGCTATAATATTGGAGAAACTGTAATTATACTCTCTATAAAAGAATTTATCTCAACAGTAATGCATCAAGATATACCTGAAATTTTAAAATCATTGCCCCTAAGTAATAGCATAGTAAAGTGCTGAATTAAAGAAATGGCAGTTAATGTTGAAAAATTCTCCAAAACTCTTCATTTTCCATGCAATTGGATGAGTCTACCATTGAAGATAATAATGCTTTATTGATGGCATATGTACATTATTTTGATGAAAACAATACATTACGAGAAGAAATGCTATTCGCAATAAATCTCATTACAGATACAAAAGGATTATCTATATTTAATACTGTGAAATCATACTTTACAAAAAATAATATTCCTTTGAATAATATTATAGCATAAGCTACTGATGGAGGAACATCAATGGTAGGCCGCTATCGTGAATTTGTTGCTTATTTGAAGGAAGAAGTGCCAAATGTTTTATGTATTCATTGTGTGGTGCACAGACATCTTGTAAGAAACATCTAAGTACAAGTCTCCATTCATTATTAACTATAATAATTCGAGCTGTAAACAAGATCAAATCCAATGCAAAAAATGATAGAATGTTTCGAAAGCTTTGCCAAGACTAATACATTACTTTTGCCAACAGAAGTTCAGTGGCTGTCAAAGGGCCCATCAATGGCTCATTTTGTAGCATTATATGATAGTCTCATACAATTTTTTGAAAGTAATTATAAGACCAATCTGTGTCAACAGATAAAAATAGTAAAGAATGATACTTTTATTTGGCAGATATTTTCAAGAGATTTAATGTTGTCAATTTGCAGCTTCAAGGAGCTAATAAAACTCTTATAGGTTGCCAAAGTATTGTATCATTATTTATTGACAAACTTAAGCTATTTTGTTATAACCTATTGAAGAGAAATTTTTATCAGTTTCCTGAATTATTATCTATAAAAGATGATGAAACTTTAGAGGATATTGATAGATTCAATAACCACCTCAACGAAAAATTGGATATGGACAAATGATTTGAAGATATTTTGAAATTGAAGGTGTATGACTAGATGAAAAATCCTTTTACCACAAATATTGAAAAAGCTGCTACAATATGCCAAGAAAAACTGTTAGAAATTAGATAGGATGAAGAAAGTAAACATAAATTCGATAGTGATGGATATCAAAACCTATGGCAAAATAAAAAAATGTCTGTCATATCCAAATATGTGGAAAGTGATATTTAGTTTATTGATACCTTTTCCTACCTCACATCTTGTGGAATCAGGCTTTAGTGCTGTTAATCACATTATGACCAAAGAAAGAAACTGCCTGAATATTTCTGAAAGAGAACTTTCATTTGTTCTTTACAAAAATTGAGCCAGATATCCAGTATTTAGTTTCAGAGTATCAGCCTCAGGGATCTCATTAATAATTTAATTAATTGAATGTAATGTCATCATACTTAATGCTTCTATGTATACAAAGTATAAATAAAAAGATATATTTAACTATAGTAAGTTGTTTATAAAGATTTATTCTTCCAAACTTAGTGAAAGTCCAACATAAAGTATTTGGATAAGTAATTATTATTATATGCTTTAGCTTGCTGTAACTCTGCTCTATAAATTTTATAAAGTTAGTTCCCTACTTTATAAATCACTATTACTGTGGAACCAGTGGGCGATTAGAAAAATTTTATTACTAACAAAGATACAAAAGTGGCAGTGGGTATAAAAAGGTTGACTACCCCTGCTATAAATTATAGTAATTTAGCTTGTCTAATTTTTTTTATACATTATGTTGATGGACCCCGTCATGTGTGTCCTGCTGGTTTTGGTTTATTGTGTTCTTTTTTTTAGCCTTAAGAGTAGCAAAAACACAACATAAAGAACTCAAGAGAAAGCTTCTTTTTCTATCCTATATATCTCTAAACAATCTTATGGCTAGCAGAACTGTTTAGACATAGGAACAGACTTATGCTTACTGTGTAAGCCCAATCTTACCGATGTAATCATTGGTTTTTAATCAATAAAGTATGCTTTGAATCATAACATAAATTATAGTAATTTATATGTATTCATATTTTGTTTATGTTTTAGAATATTCATTATTATTTGTTATTTAATAAATGTGTGTAAATTATTAGTGTCATTTTACGTTTCTCTCTCTCAATTTCATTACGAGTAAATAGATAATTTTATTTAGACATTCTGTTTACCATCTCATGTTCTAAGAACTAGCCATGGGTCAAGTGCTTGGAATGTGTTTACATTATCTCTTAGGGGTCTGGTATAGTTGACTAGATGGCACCCTAGAGTTTAAGCTCATTATAAATATCTCCTTGAGATGTTTCATATTTCATACAGCCAGAGAGAGTTACCTTGCTCTGGAAAAGTGACTGTCGGTTTAATATTTTTATTAAATCTCGGTCTGATTGGGTGTATGATTAATATGTAATACACCAGGGTCTCATTTTATGCAGTAGATAGGTTCCTCTGAAAATGCACACAAAAGAAATTGCACAAAAATAAATGTAACTTCCTTTGAAAAATGGGGGATAGGTTCCCGTAATTTTCAGAAATTGGAATAAAAGCAAAGCAACAAGGAAAAATTACTTTAGAATTCGCATTAAAAAAATAAGGAAATAAAGAATGACTAATAAAAAATTTCAAATATATGAAAAAAATTAATATAAGACAAACTTTTTTTATTAACTACAGTATTAATTTTACATTTTTCATACATATTTTAATCATTACCACTAATAGACAATATGCATTCATTTGTGAACTAGTAAGAAATCAGATTCGTGACGTGTTGTACAACTAGTGCCACTTCCAGTCTTGTGCTGTTTCTATAATAAAAAAATGAGATGCAATCAAAACAAAAAGATTAGACATTATCATTCGAAAGATTATTTTCAGTTTATAAAATCAATAAAATCTTCATTATTATTTATTTTAAAAATCTAAAAAAATATTTATTTCTGTTAATATCTAACAAAATACATTTTAAAAGTTTAAAATTTTTAAATATTTATTGTGATATTTTTATATGTATGTATAAATCTATTATTATTATTTACTTATTAGTATAAGTAGGTTATTTACATAGAAGCTAAGATCCTAAATGCAGCTTCAAGATATATTAACGTAAGCTGCTAATATAACGTTATATTTTTGAAAAAAAAAAGTATTTCAAGTCAAAATAAGTTATTAATAATTTAAATTTCTTGATATCTAATAAATATAGTGAAATATAAAGGATATAAAGAAGCAACATGAATCGCATTAAAATAATCCACATAAAACGAGACCCAGGTGTATTAATTATATTTACTCCTCTGCTTGAGTAACAGGATTTTGAAAATCATTAAAAATTAATATGATTTAATGAAGTAAAATAATAAGCAATTAGACTTGGAATAATTCGTAAAAAAATTTATATTGTCTGAATCTCGTTACAATATATATATTAAAAGATCTAAGATAAACTATAAAAAGCTTATTGTTTTGGATTATAAGAAAAGAAAGCAAAATTGACCAGATTTAGATTGATATTGTGATTTATTCAGAGATAAAAAGAATTTTTTTTTTTTTGGAATGGAAGATATTGAAAATGATGTAAGGAAAATGGGATGGAGAATGAAAGAAACATAAAAGTGAAAAAATGAAAGAAAAAAAAAGATTTTCTGGTTATTCAAATCTTTAAAATAAAAATAAGAAATATGAAAATAGAAAGTATTGGTATTAATAAAATTGCCTTTACTAAAATAAAATACATGAAAAAAATGGATCAATGTAGCTGAATGATTTAGTAAATATATATTAAAAGTTGTATGGAAGTAAAAGTAGATTTTGTTGTTGTTATAGATAAAATTGTCAAAGATTGGGAATGATTTCTTGGACATCAGAGTCTTTCAAAAAATAACTTAAGGAATAATTTTTATAAACTAATTAAAGTATAAATAATTCCCATAACATCCATATATTTGGGCTTGCGAGTTTGTTCTAAGCTTTCATATTACATAAATGCATATATATATAAAGATCACTTTGGGCTTTTATGCTAGAATTAGATAATAATAGAAGTAGTAATAATAGTAGTAATAATGATGATGATGATAATAATAAAATATTAAAACTAAAGTTGTTAAATGAATCAAAATAATGTTGAAAAAATGATATAAAAATTACATTTAAAATTTTAGTAGCCATAAAAGAAATAAAATTTCTGACTAAAAAAAAACAATATATTGTGGCAGTCAAAATCATGTGTTTGTTCCAACAAGACCAAGAATCCAAGCAAAAGTACATCAATATAGCATGTGCATGATACATAAATCAGGAACAATACTAAACATTAACCCATTTGCCTTTGCTCCAAAGTCTATAACTATATGAGCAATGCTTTTGAAAATTAAGTTTCCCTTGGACTTTGGTCCCAGCAATAAGAACAGGATGAGCAGAGACTTAGAAATCAATAACGCATTCAAATGATTAATTATAATAAGTGCAGTAAGAGAAAATATTTAAAATCTCTACCTGAAATATACTCTTATCCCCAGACCAATTATACTTGCTTTATTGATAAATGATTAATTGATAATTTCTATGGAATATAAAATGGTGCAGATTATTGCTTAATATTAATTTTCAGAGCCATAATAATATTCACAGCAACATTGAATAGAAGGGATAAGACTAAAGAAAATTTCATTCAAGTAGGGTACAATATAACTTAATCAAATAATTAAGACTAGAGATTCAGGCAATGAATGACAAATACGAGAATGCAGAAAATGATATAATATAAATTTATTAACTGATTAGATACAGTAATTTAATGGTTATAAATAAAACAAAAAATGTCTGTAGAATGTCTATACAATTATTATTACAGATTTGCTAATGGTTTAATTTGCAAGTATGCACTTCTGTGGATTAATTAAATGGGTCATTAGGTAAATTACATAAGTCAATAAAATATTTGGTTTAATTTATAAAGTTGTTTGGTGTGGTTAATATATATATATAATAAATTGGTTTATGCAGTTAATATGCCAAGGTTACAGAATAAATTGATTAGACAATCAATAATAAATTATATCTTAATCATTACCCAAAACATTATAAATTTGCACTAATGGATTTGATTATAACCTTGTATATATAAGTAAGAATTGACGGTGTGTGATTTAAGAGCATGTAAGATCACATTTCAACAAGTAGGAGATTTCTCAAGTGGGCAGGAGTAAGATAGTTCAGTCTAAACTAAGCTGCAATTATATAATCTGACCTCGAGAATTAAATAGAATGGGTAGCGAACAGTTATGGCTTACAGATAGCATTACAAGTGTATAAATAAATTAACAAAATAAAGGTGGTATTATGTTATAATTTACAATCTTATATATGAATGATGTCACTTAAGACACTCTGGATAGCTTTGTCATATTTGCACAAGAATGAGACTATACCTGCATGATGGCTAAAAACATAGCTCTGAAAATAGTGGCACAAGAGTGAGAATATGTTTGCATGACAGCCAAGAACATATCTCTGAGGAAGTGTCATGAGCTAGGATGTTGGGATGGTTTATCCTTATTTTCCTATACATGTATCCATTAGAAGTGCCTGAAAGAGATTCCTAATAGAAAAAGCATCTGTTTTGTGAGGGATAATGAGGATTGGGTCCAGACATGCCAAATATCCCATGGTGCATGGAAAAGCAATGGATTAAATGATTGTAATGATACTCCAATAAGGTCTACAATATATAGATAGTTCATACCATTAATGGCTACGATAAACTAATACTTGTATAAAATAATGTTACCTGACATAATGGAATGCCTAAACACAAACCATCCATGGGTGATTAACTAATGCCTAATAAAATATAAAATGGATCAGAATATCAAGACTAAAGGACATAGACTGCTTTCTCCCACACTTCTAAAATATCTCCTTATATTTCTAAAAGTGATCAATGCATGTATAACAATATTAATTTACAAAATAAAATCATAGCTCACACATAGGTAGATGATATATATTAAATTCACTTCTGGTGAGATTTAATTAAATAAATTGGTCAAACGTATTTCAATGATTAGGTAAGAATTTACTTCATAATTAATGAAGATAGCTAAATACAGGCATTAAAGCATTACCTGCCATTTAAAGGTAAACATCATTATATAAAATTATCGGTATAAAACAAAGCAAATTTAGAATAATTAACCTTAAAGAAAATTTACATCTTTAACAATTTAATAGGAGAAAACTATTGACAGTGGAGTTTAAATTTACTCGCTGGGTTGGATAACGACTTGGCATATTAAAATAAATCAAAATAACAAATTAAAAGAAAATAAGATTCAATCTAAGTTGCTGCACTAACATTTAGAACTTAATACTGTATTAGAATTGTATAGAGATTATTTAACATTTTACAAAAGATATTTTAAGAATTAAAATAAAAGGCTTACAATATAGTTCTAAATAAGAATTAGTTTAATTAAGAGTTCACTAGTTGGTAGCAATGTAGACATTTTGTTACCTTGGCCAACTTGCTAACATGACACAGGTGATTGGTGGATCATGATCATAAATTGGTTTAGATTAGAAGCAGGCATCGGTAGAGATTTAAAGTTCACTTTCAGGTGAGTGTCTGCTTTGAACAGTACACATATTCGACCCAGATGTTTCAAGCTTTGTCATAGTGAATGGGAGATGAGATTCCCAGAGGTATGGGAAAGCAAACGGTTACTTCTTTTACCCCAACACTATTTATTTCACTAATTAAATAGATGTGAAGCATGATAGCACTCTGAGATAAGACTTAGAACAAGTATATAAGATGGCCAAAAATTTAGCTATTTATACTTAATGCTGCTATTTAAAGAATGCTGCCTTGAGTCAAGATATTTTATCCATTTTTCACATCTCTAGAAACAGGACATGATCTTTTGTTTCCATTGCATTTTTGATTTAATTTTAATCTGATCAAATTTTGACCAGTCATTGTTTCAAACTCAGTATACTTGGTTATATCTTAAATTGACCTATATCTCTATATATAGTATGGAAAGACCGATCAATAGCCAAGTGAAATTTTAACTAAATTGACTTACATTTCCATACATACACATATTAAATATGTAAAAGAACTTAAATTTCTTGATAATTTATAAAAGTATAAATGTTAATTTTATGATGTTAGAAGATGAAAAATAAAAGTGAACAAAGGCATAAAAAATGAAAATACAGATGGAATTTATTATAAATAAGAAATGAAAGATTAACATTTGGTAAATCAGATAGAATGCAAAATTAATAATTCGCCTTAATGAAAAATTCTAAATACAAATAATTTAAGTTTGTCTCAATAAGTTCTCATTTTGACAAAAGGTTAAAGAATTTTTATGTACTGTAGAAAATTCCTTTTAAAATTGTCATAGGAGACTTTGAAAATCCTGAAATCTGTGGGTAAAATTGTTCATAGAGAAAGAAATGAGAGAACATGGTCTTGTGCGATTATCAGAAAAAACTTGTATATAAATTCCTTTTTTTTTTTTTTGGAACAAATATTGAAAGCAAGCCTAAAACCATCCACATAAAAATGCAACAAAATTGAATTATATTTCGATTAATAGAAAATATATATTTCAAAATTGTAATGCTTTTAATAGATTTAATACAGGAAGTAATTATCGATTAATGATATGTGTTAATGCAAAGCTAGAGAAACAGAGTTATTAAGAAAAAACAGTATTAACACTTGGCATTCCAAATTTTCAGATCTACTCCACTTGATTTAAATTAGAACATGGACATCATTTTATTATATTATCAGACTTTGACGTCTTCATGCTTGATGAGATGAATAAGAAGATAATTGATATTTTGTAAATACATACAAATAAAGCAACCTAACCTTAATAAATTTTCGAATAAGATAATCATATAAAAAAAACAGAAAATATTTTTAAATGTTTCATTAAAAAAAAAAATGAATATTTGGATTTGTGTAAAATGATGTAAAAAAAGAATTAATGACAATTGATATGAAAAATATAACTGTGAATTGCCCAGAAGAGAATAAAACTATTAAAAGTAAAAATATCAATTCTTGATATTAGAAGGAAAATTGTCTCAACAATAAAAAAAATAATAATTCCTTACTAAAAAGGATATCATTATGAAATGAGTGGGAAAATTATAAAATAATAAAGTTTAAGAGACCGAAATACTTTGCATAATTAAAACATCTTCTGAATTGTCAAATCGTTTTAAATAAAGTGAATCATGCAATTAAATTAGTTAATAACAAAAAGCTGTATGAAATAATTGGAAAAAAGCAGCTGGAAAAGTAGAAAAATTAGTTCAAAACTATATACAAAATGTCTAAATGATAAAGATGTACTAGATATTTGGAAGAATGTATTAATATTGTGATATTTAAGCAGATAAAAAAAAATATTAGCAATTACAGATCTATCAGTTGAATATAAAATCTTTTACCAAGATAATTATAATTTGTCTATAGAAAACTTTGTACTCAAATCAACAACAACAAAAAAAACCAATTGGATTTTAAAGTGGTTTTAGCAGAGTGAATCAAATTCAATTATTGACCAAAAAAAAAAAAAAAAGGACCAAAGAATATGAGTATCCACATGTAGTGATATAAATTATAAAATAACATTCGCTTTGCCAAGCATTTCCACAATAATTAAAACTTTGGCCATCAAGATATAGATCCAAAAGTTATATCCTGAAGAATGTCAAAATGTAACAGTAATGATTAGACTATATTGTAACATTATTATATCACTGTAAATTGGCTATTATAAGTTTAAAATTCTAAAAATTTTATTGGCTTTAATTTTTATAGTTAAGCAAGTATATTTATAGTTGTCATTGGTTGTATAGCATAGATTATAATCATTATCACTTTTAATAGTCTCTTGTGAGGAATGTATAATTTTATAAAGCATTTTTGAATGGTTTTCCAAGCAGATTTTTTTTATCGACTTTTATATTTGTATAAAGAAAATACTTAAGCTTATTCTTATTAAGGAATGAAGTTATCAAATTGGATAAATCAAAAGAAATGCTTACACACAAACAATAATTCAAAAATAGAAATATAGAATAGAATTATAAATTCAACACTGCAATTCTAAAATATTTTAATAAAGGATAGAACAACTCTTAAATTTTATATTTTGTTTGTGTGTGTAGATTGATTTAGTTTCCTAGAATATTTATTTAATGATATTCATTAAAAGATTAATTAAAATTTACTTGCATAAATATGAGAACTATTAAGATTTATAATTTATTTTAAATAAATATTTAATATTATTTTAAAACTGGGAAATAAAAATGAAGCAATTAATGACCGAATTTTTTTTTTCATTTTTGAATGGTGTTTCTAAAATTTTACCTTCTTGATTCAAAAATCTTACCTCTTAACATTTTGCCCAGTAGTAACTATAACCTCTTCCAATATTTCGAGGATAAATGAAGAAACCCAATAAATGATGGAGAATATTCTGTAACCCAGGCATCATGTGATAACTAATATAAAAACTTAAGTTTGGAAAATCAAGACAGTTATTATAAATTCTTATTGCAGTTAGGACCTAATCAGATTGGCTAAACAGCTAAGTAGTTGTCTTTGCTAAGCAAATGACTTCTCACCGTTTTTAGAAGATAGACATCAAATAAATCAGAAACCATCATTAATTAATTCTTTATTTCAAGAAATCTCATTTATTACAGTCCATTGTTAGTGGGAAAATAGACAAATTGACTTATGGAATGCTGTCTTGCTATTTCACCAATAAATCGCCGAGTTTCTTCAATTGAAAGTAATGGTAAATAGCTGATAGATTTGGAAAATTATATTTATTAACTAGTAGCTGAAGTTTATTTTCAAATTATTATAAAAATAATTATTTTTTTCACTACAAAAAAAAAAAGATGCATATTTGTCTCAATGTTGTGAATGGTCTAGTCTTTAATTATGTAAGGAAAAAACTTTAACCAATATTTTTTTCAACTCAAACACCCCTACATAAACTCGTAGGTTAGAGAAACGAATTGCGATTCAAAAAAAATAATGAAAGTCGTTTTGTTATGAATGTTAAAGTATTTGCTTTATCAGAGACATCAAAATTACTAGCATCATGGAATAAAGATCTATGAATGAATAGATTAATTTTATATCTCAAATTAAAGAAGTAATGAATGCTAATCTTTTGGATAAAATTGTTTAAATAAAAATTAAATAACTGTGTGGAATAAACTACGAATTTGTATCCAGTGCTTGAGGGATTACATTATGGATTATCAGCGCTAAATATTTAAATAACATTCAAGTGATAATGGATTAGGAAAGCTAAATATTTAAATGCCACTGCTGAATTATCAAAGCAAATATTAAATATGATAAACGTCCAAGTGATAAGCAATCTTAAAACGGATTGTGTTGAATGCAATTTTGAATCAAATGGAATTTATTAATCTTTATGATGTGTCTAGAAAGAATTATTTTACAAAGTGAAATCATTTTTTCTTTATCTCATCGGTGATGCTGTTATTTTAAAAGAACTTGTAAACTCTCAAGAACGCTTTTGCAAATAGCAGTATTTCATTGGGATAATTTTTAAATCATCATAACCATTTGAGAAAATTTAGTACATTTTTTCATAATTGTTTTTTTGTTAGTTAGTTAATATTATTATTAATATAATAAAATTTCTCAGATATTACTATGCTATATACAGTTAATATTTAATATTATTAATGGGATTTACCTTAGGTTTAGGTTGTATAAAAGTTATTAAATTTATATAAAACTGCGCCATTTTGCAATTACTGTATGTTTTATGGGTGAAGTTCAACCTCAAAATTAAAATTGAATTAATAACCCTTATATAGATGAGCAAATCTGTTAAGAATATTTTATGCATCATTCATATATTACTGTTAATTTTTCAGTTATATAGTATTGTAATAAGGTAGCCTTATGCTCGTTGTATTTTGTAATTGAATCCAGTAATGGATTTTGAGGCAAAATAAATAAGCTCAATGTGGTAAATATCACCTAGGTATGCTAAGCAATCATTTGTACTTCTCTTAAAAGACTGAAAACTTCTCCAGCATTATTGAGGTTGATTAATAATCCATTGGTTAGTAAAACAAACTAATTAAGAATGACTATCCTCCAGTATGTAAGTTGAGGATTTTTTTAAAAAAAATAAGCAACCTATTCACAACAGTCTGATAATACACTTTTCATATCCAAAGTTCAAATTAGATTTAGGAAACAAATAGTAATATTTATTAGATATTTTATATAATTTTCTTATTATTCATTTTTTATCTTCTATTTTATATTGTGTAATCAAGTAATTTTTAATATTTCTCTTTCGTCTTTATTAAAACAAACATTGACAATGCATATTCAAGATATAAAATATTAGATTACCCAAAATCTATCTGGATTAAATACATCATTATTGTATTAATGCTATCTGTATTATAAAAGTATTGGGTGAGATGTCCACAAATACGTTTTACATGGTAGTATCATAAAATGCATAAACTCACTTTATATCCATGCATTTATTTTCTTATAACCCCGAGATAAATCATGAACCAATTTTATATTTAAAATTGCTAGCCTTAGTTTTAAAACACAAATTGAATTACTCTTATTTCTTATAGTAAAATTATATTCGTATGGATTTTTATTATTAAATAGAATAAGAATACATGTATTATTATAAAACACTGAGAAATTTATTTATAACTATATTAAATGTGAATCGATTATTAAAGTTTAGAATAGTTTTGGATTCATCAGGATAAAAGTCTCTCCAAGTTCAATCCAACTTCTCCGATCTTTAGCTTCTCCACATCACCCCTGCACACTTTATTTCATCCATCCATCTCACATGTGGTCTCTTTTTGGGTTTTTTACAATCTCTTGGAATCCTGTTTAAGATTTCAATTGTCCATCTATTATGATCTCTTTTAGCAATATGACCAGCCCAACTCCATTTCAATCTTTTAATTTTTTAATGAGGTCAGTAACACCTGTTTGTTCTCTTACCCATACATTGCGTTCTCGATCTCTTCTTGTTACTCCCAACATACATCTCTCCACAAGAATTTTTGGCGGTACTATTTTTAATAAATAATCTGCTGTTTACTGGCTCATTCTCTCCGGTTCAAATCCCTTTCTCATTTTGAATTGGACATCTTATGAAAAAATAATTAGATTAAGATTTCTTTGCCAAAGCACATAATTGAAAATAAATATTTTTATATATTGTTTAAACTTTTTAAATTTGCATTAAAATAATCAAAAACATTTTCATAATTTTCTATTAATTAAAAAGTATTGAAAAATTGCCATGAATAATATAGTTTTATACTTTTAGAATAATTTAAGATTTTAAAGCAATTAATTAAACAATTAAGTTTTTTTTTAATATTTTATATAAAAAAATAATAATGAATTTAATATAGATAAGTTGCAAGCATAAAATAATTAAACTATATTAAAATTAGTTACTTTGCTGTAGAAATAATTCACATATATGTAAATAATTTAATTCACAAATTAAGTGAAATAAATGATAATTTATTTGGCCAACATATTTTTTTTTAATGATAATACATGGCATATATTTATTTTTTGCATTGCAAAGCAAGAGTGGTGCCAGGTGCAGTAATGCAATTAGTCAACTCTGAGCTGTAAATAATCGATAATAATGAGAAAAAAAAGCATTTTCGTGCATGTTTCTTATTGTACTTTTTGAAATAACAAGATATATATATATATTTTTAATACAATTTTTAATTACATAGCCTTTGACAGCTATGGAATTCCTTCAAACACAAAGCCCAATTGAAGTAATCGATCCAATTGGCTAGTGTTCGGCCCTGCATATATATATATAAGAATTTCATGATCTGGATAAAATGCGAAGTGGGGGGATTCAAATAGATTTAAAATATTTCTAATATGCTCATAGCCAATTCAGATAGTCATCCAACAATTGACTAGTTTAGTAATTCCTTCTTTAATTGAAAACCTATTGAAAAGACTTAGCTTGAAGTGATTTATTTAAATATAATTTTATCTATCGAAATGTTTTGCCTATCTCAGTATTAATTTATATGTCAGGATTAGTGTTGATTAAGCAAACTTAATTTTTTATTTTTGGCGAGTGCAGTATTACACATAATAATGAAAATGTTTTAAAGTTAGCTCAGTCTTTCAATATAACAATTTTTTTTAAAAAAAGATAATTTTGGAACCAAATTTTATTATCTTTTTTTAAAAATATATTTTTTAGAGTCCAGAGACAATATTTAATCTATAAGTTTCTTTATCAATTCTAATTAGTTCACTTTAATTAAGAATTAACAAAGTTTTATTTCAATTAAGTATTGTTGTCGGTAAAACTTTTAATATAATTAAATTTGGAATTTCATGATTAATTAAAATGCTGGTTTATCTGAGTAAAAATATTTTAATTGCTGGTTTGCCGATTAGGTAATTCTTTAAATTCCCAAGTGGGTAAACAATGAATGGTGGATCTACATAAAAAAATCATCTAAAAAATAATTTAATGACTCTCTACTTTTATTTGATTCTGCTTATTCCATTAGATTTGACTTAATGAATCTGCCTATTTCACCTAATTCTACTTAAGTATTTTAGTATCTGCTGATCACTTGTTTTGATCCTGTCATATTACATGTGCCACACTAGAAAATGAAGAATTCACTCGTTGCCATTTCTGAAGCTATGTGGCTAAGGCACCTAAAAGATGAACTCCTCTCCAGCATGAACCTATAACCAGCACAAGCTAATTTCACCTTGCCAAATGACCAACAAAACTGCCAACATCTTACAGCCAGTCATATTAACTCACTTATCAACCAAGAAACAAGACTCCATAAATTTTACTGACATGCCCAGCATAAATAGCTCTATACTATCAGTACAGAGCTCTATACCCACATCACTATGGACTGAAGTTAAAACCTTTACATGAATTGTTCTGTAAAGATACTAGTAAGCCAGTGATGCAAAAGAATATATGGAATATTTCATTTTATCAATTCATAATTTGATACTTCTATCTTTATTATTCGGTAGTTTTTGTTTTTCCATTTCATTGATATGTAATTTTTGTTTTATTGATTTTATTCATTAATAAAGATGTTATATATAATTTTCCATGTTTTAGCTAAACCCTTTAATTTCTTTTGACAGTAGATAATTAATTTTAATAAACCAGCAATAGCTTCTAGAATTATTTCATTTCCATCTTAAACTTTACCTTGGGTCAAGTATTCCTTCCCAAATGTTTTTATTATATTTTGTTAATTAACACAAGTTATCTATGGGTCTCTCTATTATTGTTCATTGTATGTTTCTATATGTGGCCTGGGTCTTGTATCACATATGAGCTTTGTATATGATCTTGTCTAGTAATAGTCTGTTATAGTAACATTTCAATAATTTTAATAAACTAAAACTTAATCCGAGGAAAAGAATGAAGGGATAATAGTCAATCAATTGCCAAATATATTAACCACTTCTTTAAAAAGGTTATACTCAATTTTAATATAGGATTAAATGTAAGCTTTTTTTTTGTTTGTTTACTACTATTAATAAATATTGTTAATTGTTAGACTTGTTTGGTGTTTAATTACTGTTTTCTGCCCTATCAATTGTTTATTTTTAACAAGAATCTCTATTCTCCATGATTTACTGGCAATAATTGATTTGTATATGATAGGACAGCAGTAGTAAGCACTTGTAATGAATACTCATTTCAACAAATTATAAATATTCTAGGCTAAAGATCTTGGTACCCTCTGTTAAAGAATATCAGGTGCAGGCTGACCATTATATTATATATGTAAATTGGATGAATTTGTACAATTTGTAGCATCTAAACACTTCAGTAAAACTAGATAATGAACTGTATTAGTAAAATATTAAGCTGTGTTGTCATAAGGCATCTAATAATTATATTGCAATACTTCATTAAACTAATTATTTTAAAAGGCTATGTTAAAAACTATGAATTTTTAAAAATAATAACCATTATCTTGAATGCTTAAAAACTTTCTGCACTAATTTACATTTGTTTTTTGCCAAAATAGAAAATTTGTTTTTAGACTTTGTCATCAGATAAAAAAAAAGTGGAATGTTGCTTTCATATATTTTAATATATATATACACTCATACTTTTATATGAGATTATAAACTAAAATAGACATTAAAGTTATTTTGCAAATTTTTTTTCTTTATTTAGCAAATATATTCGTAAATGCAAGTTAAAAAATAAATAAATAAATTAGAATTTTTAAGCAATATTTTTTTTTTTTTTTGTAGTAATCACATTTTCCCAATGTTTCTTGCTATTAACAAAGGCCTTGTAATAAAACTTTTTTTTTCATATATTTTTTTTTTACAATATTCAAGGTTATTACGGAAATGCAAACAAATTAATTATTTCAAAACATAATACTTCTAAATATATTTCTTATAGTTGTAGAAGGTAAAGTTAAAATAAAGATTCATAAGGAAAAATCTCACCTTTTCTGGTAAATCATGCAATTTATTATTGCAAAAATAATTGCATAAATATTAGATGATATTAAAAAGTAAAATAGTAAACAAAACTATTTCCAAGAGATAAAATTTTAGTTATACTTTTTTTATAATAATTAATGTGTCTTTGTGTATATGTAAATATGCACATACACACAAATATAAGCAGTATTATTTTATGCAATATTATGTATATTTGATTATCCCATTATATTTATCTGTGTAGTTGTGTTTATATATACACAATATTATTATAAAAATTTTCGTTGGATATATGTTCACAATGAGAAGAATGTCTCACAATCTCTATAAAGTAAAATGCAAAATACAAAAATTCTATTTAAAAGTTGTCAATTGAAGTTTCTGTAAAATATCGTTTATCTTTCACAAATCTAATGTGCCCAAAATTCATCTCAACAGTTCTCATGAACATAAGAGCCAGAAAAATTTCTTTGAAATGTCAACTTCTATATTATATCAACAGATCAGAGCATTTTTAAAGAGTTGCAACCTAAACTGTTTTACATACACTATGTAAAAGTATTTCCAGCAAGAATTTCTATAGTTTTTCTATAATGTTTCAAATACATACATATACACATGGTGTGTGTATGTGCTATACATATACATTTCTAGTTAAATTTGAAATAATATAATGTTGATTAACCAAATTTACCATATACTGCCTCAAGTTATCACTCAAAGCTTTTTTTTTTTTTTTACAGTAATCACAGAGACTAAATGACAATAATCTTTTTGTGTATGAACAAATATATATAAAATATAATGATAAATTTGAAAATAACAGATATACATACACATAATACGTAAATAAGTAGAATACAAACAGTAAAAGAAAAAAAATGAATAAACTAAAAAAAAAAATTCATGCTATTATATCATCTTCATTAAGAAAAAACAAAAACATTTTCCAATTCTAATAACATAACAAATATAAATAATTTATAATTTTACAGAATATAAAAAAAAAAATACATGCAAATGAATAAATTTTTTATTAAAATGAATTTATCAACATTAAAGAAAAAAGTGAATTATTTCCAGAACTCCTCTTTTTTTATTATATTAATCTCTTGAAATTATGTGTTTGTAAAAAAAATTTCAATTTAAAAATTTTATCAATTTTTTCAAATAAAATTTTGGTAATGTATTATAAAAAACAGTCTAATATTAAAAAAAAAAAAAAAAGATCTAACTTTTTTTGTTTTTAAATATCAAAATCAATACAATCATATTTAAAAAACCCTTAAGAAAAAAGATTTTTCTTTCTTCCAATATGGAATTTGAAAAATTAAATGTAGAACTCATTATGATTCATTTACAAAATAAGAGGGGGGGGGGGGCATTACAAATGAATTTTTCAAACTTATTTATGAAATACAAATTTGAATTTTAGTTCAGCATTTTAAGGATAACCAAAAACAAAAATATTGATTAGAATGTGACACAATCAATTGTTGTTCTTTTTTTTTTACTTTGTAGTAGTTTTTAATCAAAATTTAATTAATAATCAACAAATTGATATTTAAAAATCTTCCAGTAACAAATAAAAATATTTTTCATTTCTTAAAAAAATTATAAAAAATAAACAAAAATGAAATTACAAATAAATAAATAAAATAGATAAATTATGATCAATTAGCTAGTTAAACTGGTACAGATCTCGCAACAGCAGCTCCATTTTCATTGGTGCAAATCAGGGAAGTAATTGACTGACTCAAGCTAATCTTTCTCTTTAAAGAAAACCACATTTTTCAGAGTGAAATGTCCGAGTTGCTAAGCAATTATATAGATACATATGTGTAATTTTGAGAATTCATTTATATTATATGAACACTAACATTGGTTATAAAAATTGGTTATTCCATTCATTTTAATCCAAGATGAAAGAAATATCAGCTTTGGATTCAATGTCTGGAATATTAACTCAAATTTATTAACAATTTATGTGTGTGTATGACACAAATATATATATATGATAGGAAATACCAATAATGTCAATATATAGAGCCCTAATACGGTAAGAAAATTGATGTTACATATAAACACACAAACACATTTTTTAATGTACATTCTTGGTTATTATACACATATGTACATATATATTCATATGACTAAAACATATAACACTTTATTGATAAAATATTTCAAAAGTTGGATTATTTTATCATAATCTTTTAGTTTCCCAGCATTCTTCATTATTTTATTTTAATAAATAAATTTCTTTTATTCTATAATACATATTTAACGTAAAGCTGATACAGACATATTACTGAGAGTAGAGCTTTCCTCATCATCAGCTTGATTATTTTTTAAGTCTTGCAAAGTATGAACAAATTTAGACCATTCGTCATTCCGAGGAACAGCTAATTGCTAAATATTAAAAAAAAATAATAAATTAATAACAAAAAATTTTAATTTTAATAATAAAAATACATAAAATTGTAATCTTTTTAATTATGTAAAGTATAAAAAATTAAATTTTGATTTTTTTTTTTTTTTCAGTGCCAACATCCTTAATATTTTTCCTTAAGATAACTAGACCAACTAACAATCCAATTATTATTTAGTAAATAATAACTAGTTATTGACAGCTATAGGATAAACAGGAAAGAAAAAATGTAAATCATAACCATAAATATTGTCTTCTCCATTGTTTTTTACTAGAAAGATCTTGCACTGGCTATTTAAAAACTATTTTATCTGTTTCTTTATAATGAATCTTGATTTATTTGGAAATTAATGAATATTTTTTTAAATAAAATTTTAAATAATTCAATAAAGCAGGTTAATTCAGTTGTTTAGGAATATTTGGGAGAAAAAGATTTAAGATATTGATAAAAGTCAATCACTGCTTAATATATGTGGAGAAATATATTTGGTTTATCAGGCATTTGCTATATATTAGTTCAAAAATTCAGTACAATATGAGATTGAGATACATATTGGTGCCGAGTTTTTGAATTAGATATATAATTTTGTGGTTGATTTTTTTTTTTTAATGTGCTGCTTTGCATTTCAAGACAGGTAATTTAATTAATCCAAATTATACACATTATACATATAGAAAAAAAATATAAAGAAAAACTAAAGGAAATATATGCAAAAAAATAAAATACAAACAAAATTACTTGTATGTAAAACTGCTATCTTTTATATTTCAACCAAAACCAGTCCTCTGGTTGAAATATAAAAGATAGCAGTTATATATATATATGTTCGCTAGAGGGAGTTTACCACTAACCTCAATCAAGCTTTAATTTATAAGTGCCGAAAGAGAAAGAATTCAAAATCTCTACCGAATGTCCTTACCCCCATACCAATTGGTTTCGAGCTTATGGCTCACCTCAGTGGGGAACTAGGACTTCAGACACTAGATCTAAAATACCAACTCAAAAGTCAGCACTTATCTGATACGTTACTATCAATTTGAAACCTGAATTTTTCAGACACGTAAATGTCTTCAAATCCAGCCTTGCAAACCATATAGTTATATAGGTCTGAACTCAATTCAGTTTCACCATATATTAATAGCCTCAGCAATATAATATCACAAAAGCCTTCAAGGGTACATTTATAATTATTAATAAAACAAGACACAAATTGTGTAACTTGCTTTTAAGCTTGTATTAAGATTTTCACAAGAGGGAGCTTACCACTAACTCCAATCAAGCTTTAATTTATAAGTGCCGAATAGATATATATATTGCTATAAAAAAGTATTATTCTCTATCTGGATGAACTTTTTTTTATTTGAGTAAATAACTTCTTTTAAAAAAAACTTTAATTATTTTGCTAAAGTTACATAGTTTATTTGTTACAAATATCATCAGTTACTTACAAGAACAGCAGTTTTAAAACAGGCAAAAATCACTATACGTATTGCCACACACAGCAAGCTAGAGTAATCAATGAATGCCAGAAGGCTTGTGCATAAAATCCCCATCTAGTGCCTACTCATCCAATATCCCCATCCAATTCCTATGTGTGGCAATACGTATAGTGAGTTTTGCCTGTTTTAACAATAGTTATACACAAGCATAAGAAGTGGTGGTCATGTGATGTTTACTGGCTTAACAGCTGTTTTACAAAGTGATTTATCATTATTATACGAATATTTACATTAAATACGGGCTTTTCTGTTGTTTGCTTAGTTCTATGAGGTGATGGCAACATGCTATAAGATTGACTGAAAACACATTAGGAACCAGATGTTTATATATTTGTTCTACTATTTTGTGAACTCTTTGCTGGATTGTTTTTAGATTGTTAGCATGCTGGGGTAACTCCTGTGATTGTTGTTGAAGATGAACATGCATCTTGTACACCATAATGCATATAATAAATTAAAAAGTGCTTCCCCTAATGTGTGGGTAGATTCCTGCCCAAAACGTAATGGTTATAGGATGTTATATTTTTTCATTCACAGCTCTAATGTCAGATTATGAAACTTTGATACAATTTAAGTAAAAGATATAGCTGCGTTTCTAATTCAAAATGACACAGGATGCATATGTCTTCTATTTCTTTGTAGTTTCTTTTTGCTTTAGGAAAATAGAGTAGGCAGAGCTTCCTGGTTGATTTTTTAGAAGTTGAAATATTTTGGTTCCAGGGACCAGAACCCAAACTTTCTACTTAGATGTTTATTATTTAAGTGTACGGTAGTTTCTTTTTCATCTGAGAAGGATGAAGTAAGTTAAAAACTTCCCAGTATGTAAATTTGTGTTTGAATGGGGAAACGACAAAGTCGGATAATTTTAAATGCGAATACTAAATCTGGACAGGCTGATACTATATTTAAGGTTTTTTGGATTCTAAATATTTCAAAGTCATGTAGTCCTAGTCCATTCTATAATAAGGAGTGTTGTAATCTTTTGCAATAACTTTTTTGTTTCAGACTAATTTTCCACATATGCTGTTAATCTGATTTCTGAAAGCTTTGGTGAATGTTACTATTAGTGTCTAGTAAGTAATTCCTGCTATTGCCAGCATGTTTAACAATAGACAGGCTTTTGACATTGATTGCATTATTTTTTTTTCATAAGTCTTTCTAGATTTGCCATTGCATCTCTGAGTGACTGAGGTGAAAAGAAAAATCGAAAAAGGAAGTTGGAGATCCTTTCCCTGTATAAATTTGCCATGAACTAGATATGTCGGGTTTATTTCAAATTTGAAATTGTTTGTGTATTCTGAACTTATTTTTTGGAGAAGTTGGATTTGTTTTTTTGCTTGTTAAATATACTAAAACATCATCCATGAAAGCTATGCATGACTTATTGGAGGCCCTTAAGGAATGGAACTAAATAGTATAATGGGAGGTGAGATTTTCCATTTAGTGTGATATGAGTTTCCCTGCTAAATAGAAGATTTTATTAATATGTAGAGAATTTAAGAAGTAAAGATTCTGAGGGTAGACTTATAAGTTTGTCTATTTGCACCAAGTCAAAGGTTGAGTTTATGTCTAGTTGAACTACCATGAGAATATATTTTTTATTGTTTCTGATTTTGTCTATTATTGTTTTAAAAATGAGGGTTGTCTGATTAGTGGATGAATCTTTTTTTGCATGCTGTGACACTGCTAATAATGATTTGGGGGAGGGGGGTTTCATCCTGTCATTAAGAGTGCTTTCTAGTATTTTAATGTCCAAAAGGCTCATTAAGATTGGAAATAGATCATTTATTGTAGATTCTTAGGTTTTTTTTTAGGAATGGGACTAATGAAATTGGATAAAAGTCATTGGATTGTGTATAACTTTTTAGAGAGGAAATTTACCAGATTAAATAGGTATTGTGTGATAAAGAAACTAAAATGTGCAAATGCTGTCTTAGAAATATCATGTAAACCAGGATGAGATATTTCCAGTAATGTATTGATTTTTTGTAAAAATTCTTTAGGTGTGAATGTTATATCATTTTCAGATGTCCCTAGGAATTTGAAGCTCTGGATTGTAAGGTATCCCTTTTTTTGAAGTTTATTTTTGAAGAGTGTATAGATAGATTCCAACATGAATTCACTGCTAATATAAATGTCTTGCTTTTTAATAGTGATTGGAACCCTTAGAGGAGGTAGTTATCTATTGCCCATCTAATGTAATGCTTAGTTGGTGCATTTGTTGTAGGCAAATTTTGCATTTTTTGCATGCAAGATATTCTGTAAGCGAGGAGTTAACTGTTTTCTATGTGTTTTTAAATACAAAGTATTTGGGATGATCTATGTCAGAGGATGATGTTTGCATGATTTGATTTGTGAACTTTTTATCCTAGATATTTCTTACAACAGCTTAATGTTATAATGAGAGCCTATTTTTTTTACTTAAAGACTTAATGTAAATTGGAATATCAGCACATTGTCATCCACAAGAATTAATTTTTGTTGCTGTGTCTTTCTATGATCATGGTAGTACATTTTTATAAAAACTGAATTTTATCCCCGGCAATTGATTGTTTAGTTCAGGGATTTTATGAGGAGCAATGAGATTTTAATATGTAATAATTACCTCCCTGCCAGGTGGGTGTAATAATTGTGACTTTTGAAAAAACTGTAAGCTATATTTGATACTGTGAATCTATGTGATTCAAATATCAGATTATGAGTGTACTAATACAATCAAATATTAAACAATTGTAAATTAAAATTAGTACTAGGTGTGAATCCTATTATCAATGGCTAATTAAATACAAAGAGAATAGATTTAAAATTTAGAAATTATTCAAAAACATAGTCAAAACTCATCCAGATCAATAATACTCTTTTCTCAATATACACAATTTGGACCAATAGTTAGACAGCTTGAAATATAAAGCACTGTACAAATCAATAGGTAAAAAAAATCTATCATGAACAAATAGATATAGCAATAAATTTTATAACCAAGTTTTAAATATGTATTATTTGAGATCGGTAGTTAGTGCATTATATTTTCTATTATGTATTTAGTATTTTATTAATAAGTTTTTTTTTCCTTTTTATTATAAACTTCTCATTTTTCAAATTGAGGTGTGAGCATATTGTAAAAGAATAATGAAATACATGGATTATATATTACAATAAACATAATTAGATGATAATCAATTTTAATGGACAACTTAGTAAATAGCTTTTTCTAGATCTATTTTGACAAACAGTTGTCCATTATAAAAGAATTAAGTAAGAAAAATGTTTGGTTAAACAATTAAGAACAAGTAGTATTTAATATAACATAAAAATGTTGACATTTTATTATTTCCAGTTATATTAGAACTTGGGATAGACTTTAAATCAGGTTTGTATCAGTTAATTACTACCTATGATTTTAAAAAAAGGCTCAAGTAATGAAATTACATTAAAAAATTAAGAATAAATAAAGTAATTATGAAGAATGTTTTAAATGAAATCATGGCAAAATATATGATTACAAAAAAAAATCATTAATCTTAAAAAAAATAGTAATGTTGCTGTATGAAAGTAAAAACAAGTAAAGCAGAACGAGATTATAGTTTAAATAAGACATATGGAATTCTGCATCTGGAAAACATCATCGGTTAATTCAGATTGAATACAAATATACTAATAAGAATAAACTAAACATTGTGTAATGCTAAATGAAACTCCTTTTACTTAAATTATGTAATTAAGACTGTGTTTCTAATAATAATTAGCGCTGTTGAAATTTTCTAGCATTGGTTTGTATTTATTTATTAAATATGCTAATATATAGAATAAAATTATTTTTTTTTTACGTATTTAGTACCCATATGTGTAATATAAATTAATATAAAATATACCTCTCCAACTTCATACATATGAATTTTTCCAGAATCATCACCAACAGCAATTTGATGTCCTGACTGAGTCCACAGAAGACAATTCAATGCAACATTGTTATCAACTAATGTGCTTGCTGTAGGCACCTATGTAAATATAGTAACAGAAAGCATTAAATAATCTAACATATATATACACAAAAATAAATGCAATATGGTATGGAAACAGTAAGTTACAATCACAGATACAAAATAATAATTCAATAACAACATTGATAAATCATAATTTTATCACATGAAAATTAATTTATGTAGTAGTAGATCAGTCTGCTATGCCTATGAACTAGTTTTGAATCTCAAAAAAGTATTAATTTGAAAATTTTTTGAAGTTTCATTCAATGTTAAAATTTTTCTTTCAGTTAGCTAACTTTATAGCCAACTCAACTAACAACCCAACACCGGCAGGTAAATAGCTATTTTGCTGTTATTAGCTAAAAGATAATAACAAAAACAGAAAAACACTCAAACTCTTACAATTCATCAATTAGCAAACTATGTATAACTTTTTCCTTCTCACTTCCACTCTATGGGACCAGTTAAAAAGCTCTTTGTCCTAAGCTATTTAAAGGTTCTTTTATCTTTCTTTCTTTTTTTTCTTTACCTTAATATACTTTTCCACATTAAATCGAAATATGTTATTTAAGTTGATATATCAGACCATTGCATAATTTTTTAAAATGCAGCACTACAGTGGTCACCTTATACCTATTTAGTCAACCATAAAGCTAGGAGCCCAAGATGAAAACATAATAATGATTTCAATTCAAGTTCATTTGCTTATATAAAAACTAGTCTGGGATATTGGATGAGTAAATACTAGATAGGAATTTTATGCACAAACCTATTTGTATCCATTGATTGCTAAGGCTTGTATTGGGTGGCACTACTGTAGGGAGTTTGTTGCTGTTGTTAGTCCAAATATTGTGACTTCTTTTTAGTGAAATATTTTGAGTCAGAAGAATTGTGTTTATTATATTTTCATTATATCATTTAACTGTTTATCAATTTCATACTTTTTCATTATGAATAATGAAATGACCACTAAATCTCAGCAGCAGTTTATGAGCTTTATTTTGGCTGCAAAATGTTTGGTCTTCTAAATAAATAATTTGTTCCAAATACCATTCATATCCTGATGATATGAAGAAATCAAAAGATTATTATTTTTATTTAGCAATTTACAAAGATCATTCCAAAATCAAACACGTAGCAAATTTCCCAATATGCCATCAGCAGCAAGAACTATTTCATAATAAAAAATTGTTACAGCAAAGTTTCAAGAAAAGTTCAATTCTTAGGGCTATTTTAATTCTGATTGTGATGAAATCATGATTGTGACTATTATCTAGCACTTAAAAGTCAATTGTTAAAATCTTATGTTTTAAAAAGACAAAATCTTAATAATGTTATCCATGACTTGAGTTTGTCTTTTCATTCATAACTGATAAATCAAATTTAAAAACTTCATTTCAAAAAAATAATCAAACCTTCATAATGACCTATCTGTTAAAATTATGGAATATAAACATAATTCAGTTGAATGGCATGTTTACTGATTCCTCTATAGTTTAAAATCTGCTTTTCTACATAAACAAAACAAATTTGCTTCTGCACTCCCTAAGACCACATCATTACCATAAATAATTAAAAAATAAAAACTACTTTTGAAAACTAATATAGTACTTTATTTTTAAATAATTACTTTCTTGACAATCAACTTGTCTACACAAAGTTTTATTACTTTCCATACAAATAAAAAATTTTGATCAAAAACATCACTACATGAACAAATATTAATCTAAAAAAAATTTTTTTTATTCAAGAGTACAAAAATGTGAGAAATACTGTCATTAATCACAAAGTTATATCCAGTGCAGTTAAATTTAAACTCATAAAATAAATTTGTAAAGATAATGAATCAAAACAATATTGTGTTTATATGTGTGAAAATTAAGTTTCCCAATGTAATTGATGCTAAAATGAAAGATGAAGTATTTAGTTGAAGGATGCAAAATTTGAAGAATACTTAAATGAAACCACTATTAATTCTTTGTGAAATTATTACGGAAAAATATATAATGATATAGTAACAGATCACACAAAATTCTCAATAGTTATATGCTATTATATTCTCATATTAGACTTATCCCCAGAAAATCTTGATATGGTTCATGATGAATATAAAAAATTATTTCACCAGGACATGTTTACCATGTAATATTCTTTTTGGCTGCCATGTCTCTTCAATGTCAACAACTACAATTCAAAAACTCAGAGAATCTTATTTATGTGAGAAAATGACAATTATATATTATAAATTTGATCAGCTGTTTATTAGAATTATAATTTGATTGTATTAAATATAATATATGTATTCTATAGTAGTACTTCCCACTTAAGAAAATAATAATAAAAAAAATAGAAAGAAAAAAAAACAGATTATCATAAATTTGCAAAGTAAATAATACAAATATACTGATGTTTATTGCCAGACACTTAGAAAAAAAACATTTCACAGAAGCAAAATGTAATAATGGAAAATACTTTTAAATAATATACACTTTTTTTGTAATTAATGAAAATATAAGTTTATTTCCAACTTAGTTGCTGGTTACTTAAAAATCTTATATGAAAAGAAAAACTAACAATTAAAAGTTTTAATAACATTATTTTGAACAACTCATATAATTTTTTTTTTTTATAGATACTTCCATATTTCTCCATTCCCTTTTATTTCATAAATAATTTCATCAAACAAAGACACAATAAAAGACCAATAACCCCCAAGATGCATTTTGTGCTGAACCATTGTTTACTAATATAATAATAAAAAAGAATCGTTAAGAATTACATAAATAAAAAAGGCAGATATACCAAAAATGATAATAATTTTGTTTACATAATTACAGTAATAAAAGATACCACTTTAAACATTTTACATTCATTAAAAAAATTGTATTCAAAATAATATTTTCTAATTCATCTCAGACTTGTCTTAAACTGAAGTTTCATATTAACCACATAGTTCATATGTATATATTACATACAATAATATATAATAAAAATATTTCTGCTTTTGATTTAGCATTTCAGATTTAAATATTCGTTTTCAGTTTGTACATCTAGTTTAATTGCTTGTTGCTTGATTATATCATAGCTGAAATTTTATCCAGATTATTATAAGGAAAAATTTTCATTACATTTCAATGTTTACATATATATAACAGATATAAATTATAATAATGATAAATAATAGTAGAAATTTAAACAGATGTACTATTAATTACATTGTAATCATTATTAAATGAATTTATACATGCAAAAAAACAGATATCATATGATTTTCGAAGAACAATGTATATCAATTTTATGAACCAGTCTAATACGATTGTTTTATTTGACCATAAAAATGCTTCTAATTTTGAGTTCAACATTAATTCATATCACAAAAGAATATTAAATAAAAAAAATTATAAAAAACAGACAATATATTAATATTGATCTATACAGTTCTTCGGAAATCAGATGACCTAAATTGATTGATTAATGATTATAATGTAATTAGATATACTTATACTTAAATTTCTTTATTATTACTGTTTATTATATATCATTAGAATTTAAAACTGTCACAATAGTATATTTAGAAGGATGATATTGTTTTATAACTTCTTAAACAAGATGTCAATTTAACTTGACATATTGCAATTAAAACTACATCATAATAAACTTTAATAAAATAATCGTGTGTATATATATATATGAGTGATATCTATGTTGTTTCAATTTATTTAATAGGCCTATTTATATAAAATATTGGATCTGTTCAATAGTTTGTATAAAACTTAATTCTAAGAATTTCAACAAAAGTGATAGTATTTCTTTTAAACGAATGACCTTATACTATAAAAAAATATATTTTGTTTTATTAAATTATTATAATTGCTTTCTGAAGACTGTATTATTTTATTTATAATCATTTTTAGGATTTTCTAATACTTTTATAAATAAATAAAAATTGTTATCTAGTTAATTTCTCAAGAAGTGACATCCTAATTTTAAAAAATAAAAAAAATTTGATTACAAAATAAAACGTTTTGTTATAAAATATTTCATACTAACAAAAATAAAATATCCATTAATTAAAAAAAAAACTATAAACCTCAAAAATGTAATACCTTAAATAATTTAAAATAAAATAAAAAAACTTTTCTCCCATTTCAAAGTAATGTAAAAAACATCAAAATTTTATTCAAACATCTGCACTTTAGAATTCTTTGAATCATTCTGATTACTGCTTGATATAGCAGACCTCACATAATAACTATCTCATACCATATGTACATTGTCCAACATATACTTTTACAATTAGATTAAGCTTCAACCATTAAGTCATACAACTAACACATTCAGCAAGCTTTTATTAACAATTTATTTCAATTAATGCAAAGTATTTAGCTTCATTTCTCAAAATTCTTCAATCTTTAAACATTATTATAATTGTCATATTAAACATATTTACTTTATCAATGCTGCACATTTTTAATTAAATTTAAATATGAAATACATAACTTCATAAATTGCAGTATTAAAATTTATTAATTGTAAACTTAACACAGTTTTGTATGTTGTTTAATTAAAAACATCTTAGAAATAATGAAAATATATTAAATCAACAAATTGTGAAGAATAAAAAGCCTACCTTTGTTTTGCTAATGAAAACAGTTCTCAATCTAATGCATAATATAAAATAACTAAACTAATGAAAACAAGTGTTACCAAGAAACATTATTGTCTACATAACATACACATGATGTTTTAGAATATTTTCTTTCATTGTCTTCATTCAACACAACCTACATTTTGTATTTGGTTGCCAATTTAGTTCTTTTATCTGTTTATTTGTATCTTTAGCAGTCAATTTTTTTTACATATATACATATTGCATAATAATTTTATCCATGAAATGAGCTAATATCAATATCAGAAATGATCTCCAAGTAAACTATCAGAAATTTAAGTACTAAATATGGAATAATTTTTCAAAAAATAAAGATAAAAAAGGAAAGCGTAAATTGCAAAGATAACTCAAAAATAAAAATTAATGATGAAATATCATTTAGCAGATAGAAATTCTTACTAATGAGAAGTAAATAAGTATTAATGTCAATAAATTACTTTTTACGATTTAAAGGTTTGACTTCTGTCAAACTTACATCTACAGAATTTTAATTTTGTATATATTTTTAATATCTTATTATATTTGTCTTATTTAAATAGTTATATCGGATTGTAACCTTGCATTAAGCCTGGGTCTGAAATGGGCTACCATAAATGCATGAGTTTCAATGAATAAAATGAGATCATTAGTGACTATCCTACTGAAATCCATTAGATTTATGCATGGGATTCTACTATATTTTTTTTCTTTAAAGTCCATCACTAATAAAGATTTGGGGGGGGGGATACACTTTTAGTATTTTTATCTTAAAAACTTTGGAAAGATGATGTGTCATAAATTAAGATGAGAAAATAAAAAAGTAAGTAAAAATAAAATTACAATATTTAAGCAATAAAAATTATAATATTAAAACTACAGCTTTATTAAAAACTACTTTGGCAATTTTCAGAATAAATTAATTTTGAAAAATTTGTTTTAATATAAAATTTGTAAACAACATGAAATGTAGACTGCTAGGAATAGGCACTTATGTAATTACTCAATGTTATCTAAAAAATTTCTAGTCAATAATTAATATGTACACTTATAAAGAATAATATGTCTTTTTTTTTAATACTAAATATTTATTTCTTTGAGAGAAAAGTGCAATAAAATAAAGGCATATTGTCCTTAATGAATTTTTCAGATACCGGCCCTATGATTATTTTGATTTTAGTTTCTGCTTTTACCCAATGTATGGAGCCACTGAAATCACATATAACAGATTCTGTAGGCATATTGGCTGAAAGATTTCAGACTCCGAGAAAGGAGAAACCATAGTGCATCACATTAAAATTTTGATTCCCATAAAAGTACATAATACTGAAGTATAAATTAATTGTAAATTACGTATTTTTAAATTTTTTTATTAAATGTAATTTATATTGTTTTTTCAATTTTCTCATTTGTTTTTCAAATTTTTAATTTTCTTATTCTTTGAAAATGGATAAAAAAAATGCTGTAGAAAACAATACTAAAAAACAAATTACACCTGGGTCTCGTTTTACGTGATAGATAGGTTCCTCAGAAAACACGCGCAAACGAAATCGCGCAAAAATAGACGTAACTTACATTGAAAAGGGGGGGATGCGGTCTGTGATTTTTCAAAATTCGCGTAAAAGCAAAGCACCAACGTAAAATTACTTTAAAATTCGCGCAAAAAAAAAAATAAGGAAATAAAATATGACTAATAAAAAATTTCAAATTTGAAAAAAATTGATACAAGACAAACTTTTTTTAAACTATAATATTTAATTTTATTCAAAATAATATATTTTTATGCATAATTTACATTTTTTTAATACACGTTTTAATTATTATCGATATTTGCCGAAAAACACATTCGTTTGCAAACTGAGAAAATACAACTAGCGCTAACTTCACACTCATGTTGAGTCAATGGATTTCTGATGACAATGTAATTAATCTTTGAGACGATGATTTTATTAATTGTTTATGAACTTAGACTTACGATAATAAAAAGACATTTATTCACCACTGCTGGGAAAAATTTAATTAAAACTAACAACTAAAAATTAAATTCTTATTTTTGTCTTTAATTTTTTAATTTTCAATTCCGTTTAAAAATCAAATTTCGTTTCACTGCTATTACTCACCTTTTAAAAATAAACTTGCGGACACTAAATGATTAATAATTGATTACGTTCTTTTTTAAAAAGCAAGAACAGAATGTGATTTAAAATGCAAAATTAACACGCACAATGTTTGAACAAATTTACATTATAATCTTGTAAAATTTAATGTGTGTATACATAAAACGTGGAAATCATGATTTTAATTTCATTATTGCATAAAATCTTACTATTATAAAGCACTGAAAATATTGAAATTACTAAGATGAAAGTCGAATTCCAATAATATGCTATTACTTTCAATATAACGTAAGTGCACGAAATTTATTATTTAAAGTAATAGCGCATTATCGGACTTCAACTTCCGGTGAATTTCAAAATCGTGTTAAATAAGTCCGCGTAAAAACAGACCCAGGTGTAATTGTAAATTACACATTTTCTTATTTTTCATAAAAAATTTTTATTATTATTTCAAAATGGACAAAAAAATATTTACTGCAAATGTCAAGACTTATGACAACAATACTGAAAGACAAATTAATTATAAATTACATATTTTTATTTTTTATAAAAGAAATTATGCTACTTAATCTATACATAGTAAAATAAAATAATAAAAATGAACAGGGTTAGTAACAAAAATAAATATAAGGGTAGTAAAATGAAAATTTTTTATTTTGATGATGGGGATAAATAGTAAGCATCCAAAAGAAAATTTGCTACTATTTTGCTTGAGACATTTTTCAGCATATGTGATCCAAATGAGACTGTAATAGTTTAGAGAATGTGCCTCTCGTCTTCTTCCAAATTTTGGAATTTGATTTCAACCCATGAATGTTCAATCATCTGGTTATTTATTCCAGTCGCGAGGTTAAAGTAATGCTTTTGATGGTTGATGTTACAAAAAAATGTCTTATTTTTCAGTTAGAAAAAATGTACAAATGTTCAATTTTTCAACTATTTATGCATTTATTTTTTGAGTACATTATAAAAATCTATGTCAAACTATTCATGTATTTAAATACACATAAATATAAAGTACTCAATTTAGTGATTAGCTTTCACGGTATTGTTTCAATAGCTACATGCAGTGGGTAAAAGCAGAAACTAAAATGAAAAGTGAGCATACACCTAGGTATATCTTTTATTTTTCGATATTAAGTTACTTTATAACAAAATATTGTTCATGGAAAAGTCTAAGTTTACATAATATACTGAATTAGTCATTATGCCATTTTATCAATAATTAAAGAATTAAATAATTTAACAGTTACCAGCTGAATTGCAATAAAGGCACTCTTTTTAAATTTTTAAAATTTCTTTTGTCTTCATTTCAAATTCACAGGAAAAAGTTATAAACTACATATGTTGGAATTACATTATCATTTCCATCTTATCATTATCTTTCAAATGGTGAATGACATATTTTTCTGCAATAAAATTTGAAGTTTTTTTATTTAAACAATGTCATTTAATTTTTTTTACCTATTCAAGTCTAATGATTCTTTTCTAATATCTAGGCCCTTAGATTCTGGAAATACTTCATCATTTTGGAAAAATAAATTAATTTCTTTAGCGAAAAAAAAAATGAAAAAAGAATAAGCAATTTCTACTTACAGAAGCTAATGGTATATCATGCTCTTCATCCCCAATAATTGAAAATCCATCAAACATAATAGAAAGAGCAGGTGAGTACAGGACTTTTCTCAAATCATCAGACATGAAGTTACTTTCATTATATGTGAATAGTAAATTTTACATTTTTTTATTTACTTTTCATTTATAATTTTTTTTTATACAAAATTATTAGCAAAACTAATAAATAAATAAAAAATATGTGGATTTGAAAAAATGTATCAGACAGTAAATTCTTTATTTTTCTTATGATAACAACACATTTATTGTAAGGCCCGTGTAGTTCAACTAGGAAGTCTGATGCAGTTTATTTTACAGACATAAAGACCCGTGTAGTTCAGCTAGGAAGTCTGATGCAGTTTATTTTACAGACATAAAGACCCACAATAAGTTTCGTAAATTATTATGCATGCATTTCAATAATGAAAAAATGATGAAAAACAAAAGTAAAGACTTTGTCTGAATATATAAAATTAGGTCTCTATATATATAAATCAGTACAACATAAAATTCAAAGCTGCAGATAAGATGCCAGAGGTGTAGTAACAATGCAACAATATGATCATTGAAAATTAGTAAAATGAAAGTTCAAATGATGGGTGTGTACAGTTAGCTATAATAGGTTTTTCACCACAAAGAGTGGTATATAGATAAAAATACTTTTTATGCTATCCAGTGTCTAAGTATTCAACCTGTTCTTTCAGTAGTTTTACTAAATTCAAAAGAAAGTGATGTATTATCTGCTTAAAAAAAAAGAAAATGAAATTTTGCCTGTGTTGATCATTCCTTATCAACTAAAATTGAAATAGGCAATGCACCTTTTCAAACTCTTTTCACTTAGTTTCTTAAGAAATGTTGCTTATGTGCAAGATCTATCCAACATTTTGCTTCAACTTTGATCAGAAGATGAATGATGAATATTTCTATCAGATATAATATCTTTACATTTTTATTTATATGTTTATTCTTTTGCTGCACATTTATAATAACATTCATTATTTGTAAGTAATAATTTTGCAACAATCACTTGGATTAATAATAAAAAGAGTATTATTATTATTATTATTAATATTCTACATTACACTAAACCTTTTCTTCTCTGTTTAGCTATATCAACTATTAATTCTGAACCATTTGCAGCCTAAAGAGTATTTAAACTAGCTTATTTATCTCTGCTATTTTCTCTTAACTCATTATATGCAAACACTTTAGAAAAGTGAGATATCAAATTATTCTATTTTTTGATATTATAGACTAATGAATTGTTACAGATAAGTCATGTTATATGCCATTTTATTGGAAATTTTATAAGAAATATAGTAAACCTATTTTAATTTGAAATATATATATTAAAATGTAGAAATTCTGAAGAAATATAAAAATAATCATTTTTAAAAATGTTAAAAAAATTTTTTAATTTTGAAAGAATAACGACTATATTTTTTAAGCTTTATTACATTCTTTGGTATTTTATCTTTCTGATAACATAAACTATATGATTTTCCAGAATACTAAATGGAGTTATTTTAAAAATTGTGTCTTATATCAATTCTTCAAAAATCCAATATGGCTGTCATTTCTTTGAAATAGTTAATAAGTAAATATTCTACTGTTTAAATATTTTTATTAATTCACTAAATAAATATTATTTTAAAAGATTTTAAATCAATTTTGCAATAAAAAATTTGATATTTACTGCTTATTCAAGACTTTGTGACATTTTTTTGAAATATTTTAAATAATATGCTACTTTTTTTTAAATGTTAAAATATATAAATCACATTGTATCCCCAGAAATCAAATTTCTAGCAATGAATTAAGTTCTGAAATGCATTTATTTTCTTAATGGAAACATATTTATATTAAATTTCAGTTAAAACAGATATCAATTTTAACCACGAATGTAATTACTAAATATAACATTAATATCACTTTCAGTATTTATTAAATGTACTAACATACCTCAGTATCATTATTGAGATTCCAAACATCTAATCTCCCCATGCCATCTACGCTAGCAAACACAGCTGGATGAATGGGTGACCAGCTCACATCATAAACATAGTCACCATTATCTTCAAATGAATATAAGGGTTTGTTTTCCTAAGAGAAAAAAATTAAAGTAAGTTTTGTGAATTAAATAAAACAAACAAACAAAAAAAAAAAACACACAAAATGCAATAGGAGGTTGCATACTATCATAAAGGTAAATGCTAAATAAATAATATAAATTTTAAACATGCTTTTATTTGCATTAAATCTCACATACTTACAAGATTTCATGGTAGTAAACTATTCATTAGCAAAACATTTATTACATTGCCATGTTCATTTCAAAATGATCTTAACTAGATGTTTCTAAGCCTGAAATTATGACCTGCTGGGGGTTGCATAAAGATTATTAAAAATTGTAAAAATATTTAAATAAATACATATATAAATAGATTTTTAAGAGTTTTTATCTCCATACAAAAATGTATTCCTTATAGCTTTTGTTGCATAGTTACAATTTATTCTTTATTTTTTTTTTTTGTTCTTAAATAAACTGTAAAACATTAAAAATATGATGCAGCTTTAAACAAATTGTCTTACTCAAATTGTTATTATTTAATATTGGCAATTAACAAATTACATTATCCCTGAGTCACTAAATTTATATTAGAACTGTATTTATGCAACAATACATAATTAATATTTTATTCATTTTTAGCTTTTAAACTAATGTTTATATTTTAAACAAAAAAATTAATGTTTGATAATTTTTAATTTGTTGTCTTTTCAAAAATAAAATTTTTTAGAATTCTCCAGAATAATTTGGCAACTCGGCAATTTCAATGCAAAGTTTCTAAAATGAGAATGCTCTTGGTAATTTGTCAATCAGTTGAGTTCAATCTATCAGTTGAGTTTATTAAATCAGTTACTCAATCAGTCTTCTCATGCATTTGTTAATAAAATTCATGCAGTGTTGAGCAGCTTTTAGGAGCATACGATGAGCTGCTCCTAAAAGCTGCTTAACACTGCATGAATTTTATTAACAAATGCATGAGAAGACTGACTGAGAAATGATTAAAGAGTTCAATATCAAAAACATTATTTAAAGTCGTGTGAAATGAGTAAAATGCAGTTTATAAAGAATAAGCTAAATTTGTCAAAAAATTAAGAACTAATCTGCAGTACCCAAACCAACTGGCCATGATTCAAATTTGATAGTAGCTCAAACTGAAAATATAATATATTCAGAAAAAAATATATAACTAATCTTTTTTACAATGTGGTTTTAATTTTCTTCTCACAAAAAAATAATACCAATTCCTTTGCTAAATTATAGTGAGTGCTATATTATCATTAATGACTAATTGTACGTGGCCTAAGTACCTAATGCTTTTGTATCTATGGTTTTATTTTCATTCTTAATAAATAATGACATCAAACTATTTCTTTAATTTGGAATAAATATTAGATTATGACTTATGATTAATACACATAATCTTAGTATTTATTGCTTTTTATAATTAGGTTGGGGTTTGTGAAGATTTTTATCTGATCAAAAGAAGTAAGAACAGTTTGAAAAATCCTATTATTATCTACTGATTAAAACAAATACTTACTGTCTTAATTAACTTATGGTTGATTTAGAATCAATCATAAGTAATATTTACTAAGGCTGTAACCTCAAGAATGAGCGCATAAAAATGCAATAGTAGGAACCTCTACGGGTCTTAACCACAAGCTTATGTTTTGGAAGAAAAGAGGGGAACCCTTCTTTACTTCAACCTACTTTCTATATAAATAGGTGAAGCTGAAGCGGTTAGATCTGAGAGCGTGAAGCTATTCAATACTTCACTGAATTGAGATGTAAAATGCATGAACAATATAAGACTTTCTAAAAGTGTTTTATAGTAAACTTGAACATGATTTTTGTTCGAGAGATAGACCCTGTCTACATTATAAGTTTTACCTTAAAGAAATTCTAAAGAAATGCAATGTCAATTGTTTTCATTGAGAAGATATGTTAGAAGAAAGAATACATTGAAGAATCACAATTAAATATGGAATTGAAGTATGTCAGAAAAAAGTTTTCTGCTGAAGAAATTAAAAGACATCATCAAAAAATATCAAGTAAACAGAATGTGGACATATTTGTGGTTAACAATTGGTTTATATAGTCACTGAAAAACTTATTTCTAGAGTACCTTTTATTTACCTCTCTCTTTTTCGTCTTTATCCCCTCCCCCTTTTTTCATTTTTAGTTTGAATGTTCATACTTGTTTACAAATGATTGTTTATTATATATATTAGTAGTAGTATTATTAGAAATATCTGCCATTAATTTTAAAGACTGCAAAATTATCTTCACAAATTTAAATCTATCTTTATTAACTGATTGATATAACTAAACAATATTGCACAAGACTGAGTGATAACAATAATCATCAATGGTAGCCAAAAATAGCTTAGTAACTATATTATCTAATTTGTTTACTCTTGAAGTTCAAAAACTTACTATATATTCTTTTCATGAAAAATATATATTGATTATTTATTTATGTGAAGAAATGGGTAAGAAATAAGTTAGAAAAAGTACAGTTTGCCTATATTAATATTTTTGGAAGAAAAAACCAAGTTCATTCAAACATATAAAAAAAAATTTTTTTTAATGGCATAAATTTAATCTAATAAATGTATTTATATTCAATTGCCAAGTGGTTATAATATTAATTCATCTTCTTGTGATTTTCAGTTATTAAATAATATGAATATGCTAACATAAAAAAAAAAATTTTACTGACCAAATTTATTATTTATTTCAATAATATCAACATTAACTTCTTACAGTTGAATTGTAATGGCATATTGGCTGTACATTTGGACGTGAAAGCGGTATTATTCTGTGTTTTCACACAGAAACAGCGCCACCAAGCGATGTGCGGTGACTATTTAAATTTTCTGAATAACTGGGTACAACCTATATTTAGCTCACGGCTTTTTATTACAAATGAATCTTTGCCATAAATGAATACAGTAAGATATAAATATTTTTTGTCTAATAAAAATATAATTAAAACATTATGTCAAATGTGGCACAGCAGAAATAATACATTCCATAATTTATTTTTCATAAGTGATTCAGAAAGATTAACAGCGCAATAATAGTTTTTTATATTATCAGTCTATAAATACATCATTATTGTGTAAACATATGAGTTTAAACAAGACAAAAAATAAATTTTAACAATTTTGATAATTTAGCATTTAAGGTATTTTATTGACTATTACAATTAAAATATATTATCCCATAATAGGTATTAATTAAATAAAATGTTTTTAATTAAAACACTTTTTAAAAAAAAAATTAAATAATTATATCTTCATATTATTTTTTATATAGCAAAATAAAAAAATACCTTAACACTCCATAATTTGACAGTCCAATCAAAAGAAGAGGTCAAAAATAGATGGGAAAAATCAATCTGCCCTTGTGAATTATGATAATCAATGCCAGTGATTGGGCCTTGGTGTCCTTCAAATGTATCTGTGATGCCTGCTTTACTGCAAAAACACAAAATGCAAAATCTCAATATTCCATAATTTACTTTGAAGGTTAATCATTATTAAGCAAGAACAAAAGAACCTTCTGTACATTTAATTATTTAGTTTGTTTTTATGATATTCTACAATTACTAAAAACATTATTTAATTAAAAATTAAACAGATTGCAAACAATTACTTTTATTAACAAAATTTTTCATTCATAATTTTAAAAAATCAATTTCTGATATAAATTTCTTTATGAATATTTTCAAAACAGTAATAATAAAGCAATCTTACTTTAAGATATAATTCTGACACTTTAAATTTTTATCAGTGCCCAGTGCATATCTCATCTCGAGCTCCCATCACTTCTCAACTATTCTGAGTTTATATTAAGTACAATAACATTTTTCTACTTTATTCAAATATTATTAGTAATAAATATTAAACATTTTAATTTAATTTCAACAATCTTGTAAATAGGATTACAATTTCATACAGAGAATAATATAAACATGAGATACTACAATGCACTATTTACAACTCATAATATGAAATTGATAATAAAAATCTCCATTACATGCTAGAAAAATAAATTATAAAACTAAGATACAGGTCTTGCATACCATGGTTTCAATAGAAAATTCCATCTCACGTATTGTACTATTAAATGTTTGCCATCTATAATACAGTATCAATTTTAAAGTCTGCATTATACTTTTACAATTTGATAATTAACTTATGAAGCAGATTTTCAAGTATAAATGATATACTATTTCACCTTATACTATATATATAAATATATATTGTAATGGAAAATAAAGATGGTATTTTACCTATTTGTTAGAAAGTCTATTTATACAATAAGTAATGATAATTAAACCAATTTATGTAAATAAAAATAAATGTACTAAACATAAACATAACTAAATATCATCAAGCTTAATTTTGGGTTAATAAATTTAGATAATAAGAAATGTGATTAACCAGCAGTTGTTTTGCAATACTACCAACTTTATTTACATAGATGGCAACATAGTAAACAATGGTGAATTTAATAGCCAATTATCTAAGCATATATAGACATAAATATTATGAATCTCAATTGTTAAACATCACTGCAAAAAATAAAGCAGTGTTTAAAAAATGTATACAAAAGCAATATTTAAATATTAATAATAATGTATATAAAATTAATAATTTAACTTATAATAATCAAAATATCTTTGTAAAAATAGGTCATAATCCAAGAACAAACTGTGACAGTACTAACTTAACTTTTTATATTTTAATCTAGATATTTAAACTTTTAAAAACTAAATAAGCCTGTATTTGGAATAGTATTATGGTATAATGTCTTTTATAAAAATATAAAACAATTTAGATAAATATTATTTAAAGAAAAAAACATTCAAAAGAATAGAATACATATTAATAACATGAATAACATGAGAAAAATTCAAAACAATTATAATATAAAGAATAGGAAATAATAACTTATATCTTACCTGAAATTTCTAAATAAAATAATAAGATTTATACATACATTTGATAAAAAAATAAATACACATCTCATTTAACTTTTTCTAGCAATAAATTTAATTGCAGTATTCAAAAATTCAAAATAAATGATGGGAATTCCTCTTTTGTAGAAATTTTTTGTAGTTTTTCAATAGAAATTTAGATGATAATTTTTTGTAAAAATTACATATAATCAAAATAAAAAGTTTTTGGCGAATGGTAAACAATATACATAAAAGATAAAAAGTATTGTATTCAACCTAAAAGAAAAACTGCCTTAATCAATTATACATTCACAAGCAAAGGTATTGAATAATTCTGGTAGCAGGTTTATAGATTGTACTGCCAAGTCGTGATTATTTCCTATACCAATCTCTAACTAATTTCCTTCTCTTTTTCTAAATGCTAGAGGCCAGTATGTCTTGCATTCAACAGACTAATTGAAATTAGCTGTTGATAATTTTTGAATTAAAAATAACTACACGCTTAAATTCTGTTTTAACATATATAAATGTTTACCAACATATTACTTTGAATTTCATAAGCACGTAATTTTAAAATTTGATCAGTTGAATAAGTAAATTATATCTGTATAACAACAAATATATACAAATTAATATAAAAAATTTACACAGTGCAACATACTATTGTAAATGATTACAGACCATTATAGATAACCTCTATTTTTTTATTTTATTTTTATAATTATAACTTTTTTTTCTTTCCTTTTCTAAAACTCTTCTTATATAATTAATATACAACAGTGATTGATATATATATATTATTATATTCTTATAATCATACTGACAAGCTAAAAGTTGTAGTTATAAAATAAAAAAAATCGAGATATTATTATATATAATAGTCAAACATTCACAATAATATATCTATTTCACAGACATAGACAATCAATGGTTGCAAAATTTTTTTATGTTAAATAATAGAAAATTGGGTAATTTTATATAATTTTTATCATTTCTATTTACTTATATGAAAAAACAACTCATAATAAATTAATTTCTATTTTATGATAATTAAGTAAATGAAAAAGTCATTAAATTATTTACACTTAATTTTAAAATTTTTATAATTTCATTTTAAAATAAAAGTACAAAACTTGGTATTTTTTTTTTTTTTTTCTCAGTGATGAAAGTTTATTCATCAAAAAAAAAAACAGATACAAATATAGTTAGAAAAAGGTTTACAAGGGAATGATTATATGATAAATTGAAATTTCAGGAGCAATACGGTAAGAGGGGAAGGATACATGTAAAAAAGGAATGGGAAGTGGAAAGGGGAAACAGTGTGTAGTCTAGACCAGTCAGAGATGCATCTCTTCGTTGAGCAAGTACCGCATGGGTCACAAACATTTGAATTATTGAGTCCTATGACAGAGGCTGAGAGGATGGGAGTTGGAGGATTGCCCAAGTGTCTGTGAGGAGTGGAGGTGGAGCTAGTTTGGTATTTCTGGTTTTGAGAGAACAAATAGGTCCAATAGCTTTTGATTCACTGAATGTGTACTCTCTGGTCAAAAATAATGGCACATCGGAGCAACCAGAGTGCATAGATGAGGAAAACTGATAGTCTAATAGTTGCAAAAACCCCTGTTTCTATGGATTCCTGGAGGTTGAAGATGGTATTCCTGTGCAAGGAAAGGCAGGAGTTGATGACATGTCTCACTCCAAGCAGAAAGGGACATTTAAGTAGGAAGTGCTGGAGGGTTTCATTGTCAGTTTTACAGAGCTGGCATATGAGAGAGATATTGGTGAAATGCCTATTGATTTGTGGGAAGGGAGTGAAGATTGACTTTGAGGAGGAAATCGAGGAATTTTTACTCAAGGGATCACCTTTTGAATTTGCAGATTAATTGAGCATTGTTAAGTATGAGGAATGTAGGGGACACAATGGAGAAGTCTGCAATCTGATTGAAAACCTCCCAGTACTTTACTTTGCCACTGATGGTTGGTATAACAAAGCCAGCCTTTTGTAGAATGTTGGCAATGTGTGAGGTCCATGACCTGGGCCTGCCACTGGAGGAGAAGGGTTGGTGGGTGTGATAATGATATGCACAAGGTTGGCGGGAAAGTGACTTAGGAGTGTGAGGATAAAGTTGTGAGATCTCTGGATCAGAAGAGTGTCGATGAAGTGCAGGCCCAACCCATTGAGGCTTTTAGAAAAACCAAGTTCTTTTTAGGCTGATGGCCATCACCTTTCTGCCCCAGAGAAAACTGGTGCAAAGGGAATTGGATTTCGGATATAAAGAAATGTGTAGGTAGAACAAATGGGGAAGTAATATGCTATTTTAGAAAACACTAGAAGATTGAGGAGGGTAACTTTCCCATAAAAGGGGAGGTAAATGCCTGTGATAGCACTGAGGGTGGATGATATGCTTTGATACAGTGTGGTTTGGACTTGTACCCTCATGTCCTTAGAAGATAGCATGAGAGGGAATCTGAGGAAATTGTGTGGCTTGGCATTGAAGGTGGAAGGGATTTGTTTACCAGTTGATAGTTGCCAGACTGCTGATTTATCACTTCTAAATTCCAGCCTGTGTGTTTTTCTGTACCAGGTGAGGATCTGTTGAGGCCTGGGGATGATCTCTGAGGGAAGGAAGACAACCACATCATCTACCTAAGCAAGGCATTTAATGCTTTTGCTCAGTGCAGGAAATGAGGATGCTAAAAGGCATGTTTCTGCCTGAGCAAGAGGGAATTCAGGAATGCGGTAATAACAAAGTGCTCAGCGGAGAGCCCTGAGGGATGAAAATGTTAGGTGTGAAGCCGGGGGCAACTTTCCCATCCAGGGTAACTAGGATTTCTCTTGGACAGGAAATTGTGGAGGATGGACAGAAAAGCGTCTGGAATGTTCAAGTTCCAGAGGACACAAAGGAACAGGTCGACCCTAACAAAGTCGAACGCTGCCTGAATGTCTAATTGGCCAGCGATGGGCCTGCCATTTCGAGACCGCCTAACAGGCTCGATGGCCATCTTAAAGAATGTGGCAGCCCCAAGAGTGGAGTGCCCCTTACAAGCAAACTGTGAGGCAGAAAGGGCAGGGAGTATGAATTGTTCTAGTGATTCTTTGATGGTAGACTCAATATAAGTTTTATGAGCAGAGGGGTCAACGAAATGGGCCTAAGACTCTTGAGTTCAGTAGGTGGCCGATCTTTTTTAAAGAAAAGGACTAATGTTACCAGATAGAGACCCTCGATGATGTAAGCACCTGAGACCAGCTTGTTGATCATGTTGAGAGTAATGAAGATGGTGAACTGACTTAGGTGGAGAAGGATAAACTTGGGGATAGCATGAGGACTGGGGTGGACATGGTCAGGAAAGCTTTTCAGTTTGTTAAGTAGCATGGCTGGGTGATGCCAAGATCAGAGTTGACATTCAGCGTTGATGGCATAGCGAAAGGAGGGATGTCAGCTTTGAGAAGCATGCGCTTGTAATGGTTTCTCAAATGGAGTACAGTTCAAATTCTTATATACTATATTATTATACTATAAATATTATATTATAATATACGTGTGGGTCTCTTTTTACGCGGACTTATTTAACACGATTTTGAAGTTACGCGATTCGTGTTTCACCGGAAGTCGAACTCCGATAATGAGCTATTATTTTAAATAATAAATTTCGCGCACTTACGTTTATTGAAAGTAATGGCACATTATTGGAATTCGATTTTCATCTTAGTAATTTCAATATTTTCAGTGCTTAATAATAGTAAGATTTTATGCAATAATGAAATTAAAATTATGATTTCCACATTTTATGTATACACATTAAATTTTACAAGATTATAATGTAAATTTGTTCAAACATTGTGCGTGTTAATTTTGCATTTTAAATCACATTCTGTTTTTGCTTTTTAAAAAAGAACGTAATCAATTATTAATCATTTAATGTCCGCAAGTTTATTTTTAAAAGGTGAATAATAGCAGTGAAACGAAATTTGATTTTTAAACGAAATTGAAAATTAAAAAATTAAAGACAAAAATAAAAGTTTAGTTATAGAAGAAAATGTAGCAAAAGGTAATGAAACAGAAGTGGAACCTATTCCTTTCACTGCAAAAATGATTCGAGAAGGTCTTCAACTTTCTAATCAGTTGGCAAATTATTTTCTTATAAATGATACTAATCACGAACTTGCTCTTAAATTCCAACGAGAGCTAAATGGTTGTATGTCTGGAAATCGCATTCATAAACAATTAATAAAATCATCATCTCAAAGATTAATTACTAATTACGTTGTCACCAAAACAACACAACATGAGAGTGAAGTTGGTGCTAGTTATATTTCCTCTTGTGAAGAATCAAAAACCAGTTTGCAAACGAACTTGTTTACCGGTAAATAGCGATAATAATTAAAACGTGTATAAAAAAAATGTATGCATAAAAATACATATTGTTTTGATTAAAATTAAATATTATAGTTAAAAAATAGTTTAAAAAGTTTGTCTTGTATCAATTTTTTTCAAATTTGAAATTTTTTATTAGTCATATTTTATTTCCTTATTTTTTTTTTGCGTGAATTTTAAAGTAATTTTACTTTGGTGCTTTACTTTTACGCGAATTTTGAAAAATCACAGACCGCATCCCCCCTTTTTCAAAGTAAGTTACGTCTATTTTTGCATGATTTCGTTTGCGCATACTTTCTGAGGAACCTATCTATCGTGTAAAACGAGACCCAGGTGTATATTTAATTCAATCATCTCTGAATAAATATAATCACTATCATTAACAATACTGCATTATCTTAATATACATGTATACACAAACCACACATAATTATATATAAAAAAAATTTTTAAAGTATTAATTTCTAATATTCCTATTAAACCTACAACAATTTTTTAAGAAATTTATTAATAAAGCAAAAACATACAGTAACCATTTTTAAATTAAAAGTTTTTAACAGTTTAAATACAGAATAAACTAGCAAATTAATCTGTTAAACTTAATAATAATTATTTTTCTGGTCTGAATTCCTTGCATTGTATTAATGTAATATCAACAATTTCTATTGAATATTCATTAAAAACTATCTTGCATATATCTCAAAAATAAAGTAAAAATAGTCTAATTTTTCTCTGAACACTCAACACCATTTAAAAGCAGAAGCAAAATTTCAAGTTACACAATATTCAAAGCAACTTAAAATTTATTATATTCAATAAAAAATTATCTGATAATATTAATATCACAAAATTAATAATTTCTCAAGTTTATAAGTTTGAAATTGAAGTATTCTAATAAAATTTTATCATAACTAAAGTCCTATCTAATTATTTAATACATGACATATATAAAAAAAAGGGGCAATATGGTTTCATCAAGACATTCGAGTGCCAGAATCGATCCTGGAATCTAATGATCCTACGTCAGAGACTCTAGCAACTGCAGCAAACCATGTTAGGATATAAAAACTAAGAATGATTTATCTAAACAATATTGTTGAAAGGTCAACTGTATTGCCAAATTTAATCAATTTCTTTAAAAATTTATATAATTTTTTTAATTAAATACCACTTACCTGCCATGTCTGCAAGCAGTATACACTGTTCCTTCTTCACTGCCAACAACAAAATTATTAACATCTCCTGCAGGAAATGATAAACATGTAACTGCCACTGCTTTTGATTGCTTGTAATGAAGCTCCATGGTATCTTGAGGAGCTGATAACATATCCAGGCTCCAAGAGCAAAGTTTCCCATCAGTAGATATTGATATAAGATTATGTGCATTCTGAGTTCCTACTACTTTTACACAATATACAGGATGCTAAAATACAACATTGAATATAAAAAAAAGTTTCAGTTTAAATAATTTGTTAAAAAAAGTATTAATTAAAATTTTTTTTTACTACAAAACAATTCTTATAATCAATAATATATAAACAAGAATAATTCTTTGTTTAACACCATCTTTAGTAAACTAGTATAATAAATTATTGTCAAATGTTACTGCACTTTTTGAATTTCAGCCTTTTAGCTTGATAGTAGACAAAAAGTTAAACTGGTTTCTATATGTATAACTACATTGTTAGACAAAAAGTTAAAGATGGTTTCTAGATGTATAACTACAGATATTGTGCAGTCATGAATCTCCAACTCTGACTGAAAAAGGTAAAAGCCAGAAATCAGATACTTGATGGGAATTTAAATGCACTATAATCTGCTACTCATTGATATTTGAGTTTACAGTAGATTGCTCTAGAGCAGAGACCCGTATTTGTTTATATCATACTGTGTAAGCTAAAAAATCATGTGATATTATGTTAATAATTATATAATTAAATGAAAATCAATGAATATCAATGTCAATTAATGCCTAACAGTAAACTTAAAATATATACATTAAATCTTTTTGATGGTTATTTTCAAAATTATAATTACAATAAAGAACATATTTAAGTTTTTGCCAGTAAAACTTGGATTCTTGATTCTATCTAATAATATTATCATTTGAACTATTTCTATTCAACATGCTATAATAAAATGTAATGAATATTAAACTTCTGTCTAAAAAAAAAAAAACATCTGTTTGGTACAAATTAAATTATAATTAAGGCCCATGCTCATTATTTAGTATTTATTTAAAGATATAATAATTTAAAGGGCATTATATTAGGCCAAAGATTTAAAATTTATCTGTTGTATTTATATACAAGTCAGCCCCAATAAATCATATATATATATATATATATATATATATAAGCATGATCATTTTATAATTTACAAACATATGACACTAATGTTATTTATGCCCATGCAAAAATTCAATATTTATATATAAAGTGCACATTTTCATTCATTTCTTATAAATCTTCTGTAATATTCCTTGTACCTCTCCCCCCAACCTCAGTTTTAGATATTTATAAATTGAACAAAATAAAAGATAACATGCTGTTCTATTTTTTAAAAATTTTTCGAAAATAGAAATAGATCTAATCAAAACATTAAAGTATAATAAGTGTCTCAATTAAAAAAAAAAAAGAATATAATTTAAATCTTATTGAATTCCTTATTCACTTCTTTATAGACATGTCCTAGGCATCTGCTTCATGATGTCCTGAAATTTATTTATTTATTAGCGCTAAAATTTATTTTTGTTCTAAAATAGTGCAATCCATTTTGATTGAATCTATTATTTTATAATAAATAATTTTGAAATGAATCCAAAATGTTTTATAAAAATACAATTCCTAATTTCAAATGTTTTTGTATGGGAGAGTGAAATGAGTAACATTTTTACTAACTAAATTATAGTTATATTTAATTTTTGACTATGTTTTTTTTATATATATATGTCAAATGCATTGACCGGGAAGCGAACCCGGGCCAGCTGCTTGGAAGGCAGCTATGCTAACTGCTAAGCCATCAACGCTTGACAAATTTTTGACTATGTTTTTACAATATTGTACAAAAATTACTTTAAATTCACTTACTGTATGTGCTGCAGCAGATAATGGACTCCTCTGAATAGGTGTTCGTTTATTACTGCGATTATCCCACAATACTATCTGTCCAGAATATGTGCCTCCAATAATTAGATTTGGATGAAATTTAGCAAAAGTTGCAGACATAACTTCAGACTGAAAAAATAAAATTACTTTAATATACAATGTATCAAAAGTTACACTTTTATATAAAATTCTTAAATATGTTGTTTAATTTATGTTTATAAACTGACAAATATAACTGAATTTCATTCGTTAAATGATTTTTTTACTTCAGATTTTTATTCGTTTTTAAATTGATAAAACATGAATTTCAGCAAATCTATTAATATAAATAGTACGAAAATTCCTATATATTTTTATTATATAGGGTATATGAGCACAGATTTTCACATGACCCATCGCTCATCACTCTATCTCATATCACTGATACACTTGAACACATATATGCTGAAAAGATAAATAATCACCAATATACGTATTTCATACTAAACCAGCAATCATCAATTGGTCCAGATTACTATCTCTACACATATATGCAATAAGTGCTCAGATATATATTAAGATAGCCAATAATAAATAATCATAACTTAAATATAAGTACTAGAATCTGAAGAAACCGTATCTTCCATTGAACTATGTAAATGCCAACAACTACGAAAAGATAGAATGATATCATTAGCTCTGTTATTGTATAAAATTAGTTTTTTAAGATTTTAGATAAATTTTGTCTACGTGTAGATAAAATGTTTTTTTAATTTAAATTGTATCTGAAAATGCTAATAAAAAAATTGATTTTAATCCACGCTCATTATTTTGACTTTCTGGTTTCATAATAAAGAAACCAAATAAATGCAAATAGCGTTAAATGTAACATAGTGGTTAGTACATCTGTTTGCCAGGCCAGTTGAAATATGTTTTTTAGTTTATAGTAAGTTTAGAATTTCTCTTTTAAGTAGCCAACCTACAGCAATAAAGAGTAAAGATCCCATATATAATCCAAGATTATTCAGACTTGCAACATATGCAAAAATTTGTGTAATATGATGGCAGGCTTTTTACTGCAGAGGATAGTAAAAATATAACCATGACTCACTGCCTACGAGTTACTTTTACATACTTTCAAACATTTAAAAAAAAAAAAAAATTAGTTAGATCGAATTTAAAATTATGAAGAGAAATGAAGATACTTATCTAAGGGAAAATTTAAATTAATTTACTTTCAAATATAAATAATGCAAAATACTTAATAAAAATTGATGTTTTAAATAATATACTATCTTTCAGTTCAATTTCTTTATTGTTAATATAAAAAGGGATAATTTCTTGGAATTACAGTGTTAAAAAAAAAAAGCCTAATAAAACAAACATATTATTAAATATCTCTAAATAATGGAAATTAATATAAAATAAATCATTACTCATTAAAAAATTTATTTCAGTTTCAGATTATATTTGCAATTGCCTAACTTAATTGATTATATTTCAATAAAATTCAATTGCAAGTAATTTATCCAGTCAATCATACAATTTAAATATAGTTTTATAATTTGAAATTATGTTTCACACAAACAATTTTTGACAATGTTTCTATTTGTAAATAATTATAACCATACAGTGTTCTTTCTTTTTATAACCAGTTATAAACCAATATCTTATGTTAGCATTGCATGAAAAAATCACCCCTTTACTAATACTATATTTTTTAATATTTCAAAAACGTTAATTTTATTTAATATTATATCAAACAATCTTCATATTTTATAAAATATGTTTCAGTTATACAAACATCTGCTTATTAACCAGAAAAAAAGCAGACAGTAAAATTAATTATTTATAAATGTCTTTATCTTAACAGATGCCAGTTGTACACATATTAATTAAGAGAATAATCAGATTAGTTTAATTCATACATCTAAATGTACAAATCAAACATATTTCTGGAAATAGAAGCCTGAAAAGGGTAAACCAACAGTACATAGATAATATAATAAGACTGTAATAAGTTATTCAAAATTGTTTTTTAAATTAATAATAATAATTGGTTAATGGGAAAATGTAATGATTCAATAGTATTTTTGTTTTAATGTACACGTAAGTATGTGCATAGGTGAGGTAGATAAAAATACTTTTCTTGGATTAAGTAAATAAGTAAAAACATAAATAACTTATAAAATTTAATAAAATAAACTTTAGTAAATGAATTTAATCCAGGTAATGATGTTTTAATAGAAGCAAAAGAGCTTGAAATATAAATAACTATTTTATTTTTTAAAAAAAGTTTACTTGATTAGATTTGTCAATAACAAAAAAAAAAAATTGAATATGTTAATCTGATATGAAATCATTATTAAACCAAAAAAAAAATAAAAAAAATTAGTGATATTCTATTATGTAACTCTAATTAAAAACAAAAAATGATAAGATAAAAAAAAAATTATTGGAAGAAAATATTAAGTGAAAGGGAAGGGCACATTTTTTTTAAAGGTTGTATCAAAAAAAAAAAAGGAATCAGTCTAGCTCTGTCCGTGGAGACATATTGAATTCAAAAATTTTTTTTTGTTTTGCAAATTGTAACTGCTGTGGGATACATCTGGAAAAAAATGATTTACTAAATATAAATCGACATTACCAAAAATAGAAACTCAATTTAGGGCTTACTATTTGTTGAAACAGTCATAGAAAATATATTGCTAAAAATCTACATGTGCACCAGCTTTGCTATAAATTATATAATAAATAGTTTTTTCTCTTCATACTAAATCTCGAAAATAGTAAGCTAGCATATTAAACCTTATATTATAATTATATCTTCACTCTAACACATGCGAAAAAAATCGCACATTTATAATTATAAATTATATAAATATCTCTTGGAACCACTTTGAACTTGATTCATAAAATGATCATAACACTTAGATTAAATAAAATTATCTGTGCTTATAATGAAAATGTGCTTTCCATTAATGTTTGATGACTGATTGCTTAAGGAAAGAATAAGGGAAACAAGAACCACTTGGCAGCTAAATAAAAAAATAAAAAAACCATTGAATATTTTCATACTGCAAGATCAGCAAGGAAAATATAAATAAATTGAATATAAAAGCTAGCTAGAGATAGATATATTATGACAAGATTTTTTTTTTAAACTTTAAAAAAAAAATGGCCATATTAAATTTAACAGGTTCAAAATCATTTATCGTAATTTATTTTATTAGTGATAAAGGTTTTTCTTTTTTAGTTTTGTATGCTTGTTAAATTTTGGGAATTTATTATGATATATACATACTTGTGTGTGTGTAAGTTAATTGTAACTTATAAATAAATTATTTTCTAAAATTCAAGTTATCAGGGTCATTTTATATATTTCATTTCAACTGTTCACACTAACACTTATTATTTCTGGGTCCATAAAAAACATTAAATTTAGAGAGAATGATTAACCACTGAGAAAATATCAAATGTTATTGGAAATTATCCACTCAGCATTTTTGTTATCACATGAAAAGATGGCACCCAGATAAAGGCTTTCTCATTTTTCCAATTAAACAAATTATTTCTGGGCAGAAAAGCCTATTTCAAATCCCTAATGTCCATTTTGAAGAAATGATTGGGAAATATAATCTATTTTTAGGTTCAATCAACACCACTATTATCTACATTCTATATAACTCTATAAAATTATACCAAGTAGTTACATTTAAAGATAGACTTGTCAGATTACTGGTATAATAATTGTCATTACATTTCTGAATAAAGTCTTTGCAAAAACAGTTCAAAAGATTCATTTTAAATAAATTTATTACATATGAATTATTAAATTCTGCAAATAAATCACATGCTTTAATAAATAAAATTCAAAATTACAATTTCTTTATAATATTTCAATTTTTTCAATCCCAAAAAGTTAAAAAATACATACATATATTAGTTCTTTTTTTTTACCAATAAGATATTTGGAAGAGACTTGGTTAAAACTGAAATGACAAAATAAAATAAACAAATTATCATATTACCTGACAATGGAAGACGTATTCCGGTGATGAAGTCTTGAATTTTGCATTCCATACTAAAACCACTCCATCTGGTTCGTGTGGTAAATCTTCATTATTATTGTAAGAAGCAACTAGTAATTCAGGATACTAAAATAAATATATTCTTTGTATTAATTTTACTAGTTATTGTGATGTTTATTTGATATTTCTAAAATAATAATAATACAGATAACTCAAAAATTTTATTGACTTATTACTATTATTATTACTACTATTGTTAATATTGTTATTATCATTATTATTAAAATACTAATAGTATTATAGATCCAGCTACCTTATAAAGCAAATTTTACAAATCCCAAATGCATTTTTGTATTTTTATACCATTTTAAAATACTTGTAGCAATTTTAAAAATCATGGTTTTCTATTTAATTTTAAAAATATACATGTGCACAAAGTTAACTTTTAAAAGAAACAATACACTGATAAATTCACTATGTAAATACTATAAACATGTGAATAAATTAGTTAAAATATAATTAATAAAGCAATATTTATATTAGTACATATGTAATGGTAAAACATACTGACAAACTTTAATATAAATTGAATGCATATATGTGTGTGCACGAATGTTTATGTGATATATTATAAAGTTAGAGGAGTACTGTCTTAAAAAACTTTAGGTAAATTTGTTTTAATAAAATATCAATTATTATGAGAACAATAAATAAATAAAAATGATTTAATATCTGTAATATAAATATTTAATATAACTGTATAATTTGTATATTTAATTTTATTGAAATATATAATGTATTTAAATATGTTTTAAAATATTATTTGTTATTTTAAAATAATTTTATTATAATGGGCATTAAAATTTCTTCAAATGTCATCTGCCAGAATGTCATCCTTTTACTTGGCATAAAATGCTAAGAGTTAGGAAATTTGAGTACAGATGACAATGAAATTAATCACATGGTTAAAACTTACAAACATACATACATGAGAGAAATTTTTCTCTTTCATTGCTAGTCCTTTGCTATTTTAAACTGCACAAGATTGATGTTTAAATTTAGCCATATTGGATATCATTGTTTAAACAAGGAGGGATACACCCTACAATTATTTACCCATCTGGGCAAATGCATGCCTATAAACTGTTCAAATAAATAACCAAAACATCTGAAAAATATTCATCATGGTAAAATGCATGAACTGAAATTTAAAGATTTTATTGAAAAGGAAATTTTTAAATTTTCAAATAATGCTAATACTCCAAAATCAACTGCTACTATAGTTAAAGCAAATATTTAAAGTTATTGTATAAATATCTCCACATTGGAGATTTTGTTTAAACCAGTTTTAAAATTAATGGAATTTCTCTTTGTAAATAATTTTCTAAAAGAATACTAGGATTAGTGAATTTCCTTTCCCAGAAAATTACTAATTATCTGTTCGACACCAATAGAGATAAAGAGATGAAGAAAAACAACTTGTTTTTTCACTGAATATTTAAAACTTACCATTAATGCATTTTATTCATCAAACAATAAATTTCATCATCATTTACTTGTTCTTACATCGTCCTCTGTAATTTACAATTAAAATGATGAAAGATTTTGATCTCTTTTTTTTTTAAAAACATTCTAAAAGGTTTTATCTAAATAAAATATTGGAACTATTAAAGACTTTAAATGAACTTTAGGTTACAAAGAATATTTGTTTTATTTATTATTATATATAGTTTGCTTTGTTAAATAAAATTCTCACAAAACAAAAACACAAGTGAAAAGGATTATATAAGTAGCATAATTTAAATTATATTATTTTAGGATTGAAAACTTAGCGTGTGTAATGTGTTTTGGAGAAATATTATTAATAAATATTAATTTCATAAGTAAAGATATAATGATTTATATATTCCATATGTTTAATCAATCTTTAAAATATCTATGACGTTATGATTAAATGCTACAAGGTATCTAAAGAGTATGAAGTTGAAATATTTTTTATAAATTACCCTTTGTTTACCAATACAATTATGATAAAAATTGTGTGAAGAACATGTTGCATAATTAAGTATGCTTGTGGCAATAAAATTTACATTATAAATAATATCGTTTAGCAGAGAAAAGTCCTAACAACACATGTTATGGTTTAGTTGTAAAGGTTAGTTTAGGTCAGCATCCAGTATAATGCACATGTATCTCTAGAAATTAGGTAAGATAATGCCACATCTTTAGAAAGTTACATTATAAAAGAGCAAATGTTCTATATTTTAAGAAATAACTAAAGTTTATATCAAACAGATACCTAGATGAGAATCTGATTAAACTAGTGTACATAGGGATCAGATAAAACAATTTCACTTAAGTTACTTAATAATTATTAATAAGTTTTCTTTATTGCTTGCTTAACAATCTTCTCAGATACACAAAGATACACTTATACAGTTTATTAAAATAGGCGAAATTGGGATAAAACTTCTATGATTAACACTGTTAGAAATTATTTATCTCTGAAGTACTGAGTACTTAATTTATTACTAATATAATTATGTTTTATTTGATATGTTTATTTTGTTTTTTACTTTTTAATAAATTGATTTTATATTTATTGAATTATGTGGCTTTCACTTTTCATTATTTTGACATTCAACATCTAAAAATATGGTCATATGATATTATTATATGTTTATTTAAAGATACATTGTTTTGGAAATAATGCTATTTCTAGTTATCGCTAAGACTAACACACATAATTTATATACCAATGCTTAACTACTATAAGATATGATTCGATACAATAAAATATCCTTTGTCATTTAGCTATATTGATGATATTAGATCTATAATCTAATAAGGTCAAAGAGTCTTATTTGTTAGGCAGAAATATTTTAAACCCTGAGATAATTTTAGATTTAATATATATGATGAAACCTTAGAGATAATACACTAGCCATTATACTAATATTATTAGATTTGCTTATTTCTATTTGCATATAGACATTTTAATTTCATAATCCTATGTTTTATACTATAGATATTTAATACTGTGCTTATATTTAAAAGGTTATAATTATATACTTAGTTAACAATGGTTAAGTTAATGTGTTGATACAGGCAATTTGGTTAAGCTAAGGTGTTGTCAGGCACCTTCTGGTTAAGCTCCATCATTTCATCAGTTATACTATATATAAAGATAAAAGCATTAAATACAACTTTTTACTGTTTCTTAAAATTTAACTGTTACTAAATTAGGTTTTGATCACATAAAAATCATAAATTTAAATCTTAAACATCTTCTACCTATTAAAACCTTGTTTAACCATAGTAATTTACATTTAATTTCTTTTTCATTATTTACAACTTCAATTTTTCAACTTCCAAAATATTTAATCATCAGAAAATTTTTACTCTTTTCACTATCTCCATGATTTAGTTTCTGCTCACATTTATTTCATTGTTAAATTCATTTTTATTAGCTGCAACAAAATAACTAATAAATCTTTAAAACAATCAACAGAAGGATTATTATAGTAAATAAATCCAGATATAAAGCATGATACAATGGTTAACAAATAAAATATGCAGATGGTCATTTAATTTTTTCTTTACATAATAATACATTGTAGCTAAAAATTTATTTCAGAAAATTAATAAATTACTAAATTTTACTGTACATTTTTTTTTTCATTCCGTATATAATTCATAGTGTTGATTTAATATTACTATTAAATTACAAAGAATAGCATGATAATTCAGTTAGATCATTAACATAAAAACATAAACATATTTTAAAAATAAATAAGAGTATATATTTACCTGTGTTGACCAATCTAAGCAAGTAACTGTCCGTCCTTTGGACCATCGTTCATCATAAAATTGTCTAGTTAATGATAATCTTGCACCAGACTTTTCATCTCTTAAAAAAAAAATCAAACAAATATTTTTGTAATTTAATTTAATATAGAAAATGTTTTCATTAAAATATATTAACTATAAATCAGAGTAGAATAATGAATGAAAACAAATACTTTTATACATTTCTGTTTAAAATATTAATTAAAAAAAAAAATTACCCCTCCTGATCCTCTCTATCTCTTCCAGAATAATCAACAAAAATATCTGAATCTTCTGCCAAAGCTCGTTCTACAATTTTTGAAGCACGATCAAAAAACACTTGAAAATCTGCAGATAGCATGATCTGTTGTTTTTCTTCATCACTCAAATCTCGAACTGTAAAGACATTCACAAACCAAAATTTCACAAAAATATTAAAATAAAAATGACAATAACTATTAATTGTAATAGGAATAATGAAAAAAAATTATTTAAATTATTACTATGTAAAAATAAATGTTCCAATATAAAATGATCATCGCCTTAAAAAACTCTCAGAGCCTTGTTAATTATCACAAATAATCAAAACTTTTTAAATAAATTACAATAGACCACTATTTTAATGCAAATTAAAAGCTAAATGGATGCAAACTCTTAGGTAGTTGGTTGCCTGGGTGAAAACAATTTTTATGCTGCTACTTTAATATTTTAAAATTATAAAAATAATAAAATAGCACACACCCAAAAAAAAAAATCCTTATTACATACTGATGAAAAATTTAACATTATTATTATTATTATAATTGCATAAAATAATAATCATATTTACTTCTTTATAAATTACTTATAAAAATATTAAATATGAAAGTTCAACAAATTTTTTCATTAGATCAACTTTATTTTCATTAACAATTATATTCTATTCAAATAAAACAAAAAGTTAAATTATTTAAATCCATTTTATATTATTGTTGAGTGTAAGCAACTTTTTATTAATTTTTGAGAAAAAAACACTACATTAAAAAAAATTATTCATCATCATCTAATTAAATTAGAAAAAAAGTGATGATTTTATTAAAATGAATGTATGCAGCATTAATATTTATAGACAAAAGTCAACTAAGATAGATTGATGTCATGGTCTCTAATTTTTAACTAACTTTATAAAAAGTACTCATTTTCAAATATAGATGTGATTTGAAAAATTATGATATATTTCATTTTGGCATAAACTTAAATATTGTAATGTTTAGCTGAAATCTTAAACTGATTTGGGGGGAGAGGATATATGCTTTTGAATTAAAGAGTTAAGTAAAGTTATGATACTTTATAAACAATGGATTACAATTAAGTAAGTTATAAGAGTCAGATAATTCTTCATTGTAATAGAAAGTTGATGCTTTAAAATAAAGCAATTTAAATGAATTAATTACAAGACATATTTCTATAAATTTAATTTATAAAATATTTCTTATTTAGTAATAATTTTCAAGATATATTTTAATTTAATTTGCTTACAAAATAAACACTCAATTATCCATAAAAACTTATTTGGCGAAGACAAAAGACTTATAATTTAATTTGTTCATTTTTTGAATGCTCATGCTTTGGACTGATTTATATTTAAAGTAAACTTAATTCTAGTATATCCCCTATAGAATATATGTCTTCATTCGAGATAAGAAAGAAAATGTATTCCCCAACACTTATCATAAATCAAAATCTCAATCAAAAAATAAGCAATTAAAATGATTTCCTAAAGTACAAAATTAGTTAAAAATTGAGAATCAGAAATGTTTAACCAAGCTTACTATTAATCAAAAAAATTAACTTAGGTGTAATATATATTAACTATTTATTAATAAAATGCAGTTGTTGCACTTTTTCTTTTTATTGTACATTTTAAACATTTAATCAAATAGGTAATTGAATTTCTTGAAATGATATTGGCATCCTTTTGAAATCAAAAAATACATTAAATCAAAACAATCTAGTGAAAAACAAAAATATATTTTAATAAACATAATGCATATTTTTCTAATTTATGGATTATTAATAAATCTTTTTTTTTGATAATTATATAATTAATAAAATTTTTTTTTTTTTTTTTTGAAGCAAGTTGAGATTTCATCATATAATGTAAAATAAAACAATTTTTTAAAAAAAACATTTAATTAATAATTTATATTTTGTGCACTTTATTATATAATCAAAAGTTTATATATTTTTTTCTTGGTAAGAATTTTCATATTATAAGGAATAAGGACTTTAAATCATTTTTCAACTTTACTGCAAATACAAATATACAGTATTAAATAAAAATTCGAAAAGTAAATAGTATTTCAGCTAATAGATTTGTAAAAGCTTTCCAATTTATTTTTTGGCACAATTTATTGTATGGATCACTTCATATGAATCTTTTCATTTCATCTAAGAGAAAGATATATTATTTTCAATACCAGGAACATTGTACCCATTTTTAGAAAATGTTACAACAAATAGATGCTTTTCAAAGTAGTTGATTTATATCTACATCAGCAGTAGAAAATAATCAGATAAACTTTGTTTGAGATGATAAATGTAAAGCATTGCAAACTAAAAATTACTTTTAAAATGAAGTGTATTATAACTGGAGTTTATAACAGAGAGAGAAGAATGAAAACAAAACAAACTATGAACATAAAGATTACTAAAAAAAAAAAAAAAAACTCATTTTTGCTTTGCATACAACTGTAAACTTAATTCCATTAATTTGTTTTATTTATTTTACCATTAATTTATTAGATGAATGAATGGATTGCTATGTTTCATCACAAAGAGTGGGAAAAATGATAAAATGCAGTTTTCATCACAGTCATGTCATATATTAAAGTAATATATAATAAGCATGTGAAATTTGAATAATTTTAACAAACCATTAAATTACAACTTATTGAATGTATAATGCTGATAATATAAATCTATTCATGGAAAAATTACATCTAAAAACATTATTAAGATAATTCACAATTAAGATTCCCAAAGAATCATTTAAACAAATAATGACCATTTTTTTGTAGCAATGCCAATCCATTCATCACATAAAAAAAATGATGAGTAGATTGGCATCGATACAAGGAAGTGGGTATTATTCTTAAGTTTATTTAAATGATTTTTTAGGAATCTGACTAAGGAATTAACATAGTAATGTTTTTGGATTTAGTTATTCCACAAATAGCTTAAATTTGTGTGTATATATATAAAATATTAAATACATCACAATATTCTTGTGAATATATAAGTTTTTAACTATCAAAATGTTGGTTATTTGAAAAATATTCACTTCAAAAGAATGGCAGATATTGTTTTCAGGGTTATTTGATCCTTTTTTACATATCTTTTAATATCTTTGTAAGTTAGACAAATTTGTCAATTTCAAAATTAACTTCAGGTGAAACTAAAGAAAATATTAAAAGATGATAATTTATTTTTAAAAATTGCTTTTAATAATATTAAATATATAAAATAAATTAAAAAATAAAATTCTTGTATTTAATGTAAATAATGAAATTCTGTTTTTATTTTAATTCATACATTTAATAAAGAAAAAATTATAATTATTTAATTTCTTTTTCATTCAAACTGTTTTTTAAGATTAAAAATGTAATTTTTTCAACAACTAAAATCCAAAACAAACTTATAAATATTCAATTTTAGAAACTTAAAATCATATTTTTTTTTTGTTTTTAAATGAATATTTTCATTTGTTATAAAAATAATTTAATAATTCAAATTTCTCACCAGATTTTTCTTCTTTATATACTATTTCTTCACCTGGAAGCAATGTTGGCTTGACCAATTCAACATGAGGCATTTTATGATGGATAGGTGGTGTTTCAGGAGGTTGATCCGACATCTCATCCTCATCGCCTGATTTATCATCATAAACAAGAACTACGATGTAAATATATCATATAATTCTCAAAATAATAATATTAATAACAATGAACAAAAAAAAAGAGAAAAACAAAAAGGGGAAAAAAAAGATAAATAAAACAAATCAAATAATCAATAGGCTTAAAAAATTGATAGTAAAATTTTAAATGATCAAAAGTTTTTAAAAAAAAAAGATACTTATTTTTTTAAAAATAAAACCTACCTTAATTAAATATAATTTACTTCACAGATAGTTTTAACATGCAAAAAAAGAAAAAAAGTAATGAGATATGTTGATAATTCAACATTTAGAAAAAAATTAAATTCTATATGATACACTTAGGTTCTTGAAAGAATTTTTTTTTTTTTGGTAATTTTTAATAAACTGATAAAGCATTAATCTTTTCTTTAATTCCTAATAATATTAAACTGATAAATAAAGATATAAAATTTTAAATAAATATGAATTACTTCAAAATACATATGTATATATGCATTGCTAATATAATCAATTTACATATTGATGGCTCCCTAATTACATAAATTTGATATATATAAATCTCTACTAACATAAAAAAAAAAAAATTTGATACAATGTTTACAGAAAGTGTTTAAAACAAAGAAAGTTAAATAATAATTCAATTTAACAATATGCAGAGAAGGAAGGAATATGGATTTTCATTAATTAGTAGAAATTTGACTTTTCTTTATTTTACTTAGCAAAGTTAAAGAAAAAAAGAGAGGAAATGTCTTTCATTCAAATGCAGTAGTGTAATCTTTATTACTACAAAATTATTAATTGCAAGGCATATATTACTAGAAAAATAATGTTTCAAATAATATGTTTTATTAAAATGTTTTCAATATAACTACATACAGTAAATATAATTATTCTTTAAAAAAAAGATGCATTTTAATACATCACAGTAAAAAAAAAAAAATATTATTTTTTCAATTCTCACACAAATCAAATTGCATAAAATCTTATGAGATTATTAATTATATAAATCAGAAACTGACTACACGCAATTAATATACTTTTTTTAATTTTTGTAGAAATAATATTTAATATGTTTCATTATGTTTGGAAATTATTTTAAGAAAATTTTTAAATCTCCTATCTTCTATAAATTTGTGAGAAAAAAAAAATTTAATAATAAAATACTTTTATAGTTTCATACAAAATATATAACAAAAGACAACTAAAGCAGATATTTGATCAAATCTGATAAATTTAACTGACTGAGTTTTAGATGCCATATTTAATTCATTAAGTATTTAATTAGAGATATAATTTTCATTATAACTTTAGATTATACAAAGATAAAATAGTATATGCTTCCATAAAGTTAACATACTATAAAAAGTAATAAAGCTAAAACAATATAATCAATAAAATTAAATAAAAAATTTAAATATTTTAGTACTTATGTATTATCCTTTTGAGAAATTTGCCAGGTGTTTTTTTTTTAATTATCCATTTTCAGGGGTATCCAAGTATTTGCTTATCTTTTTTTCTCAAAATTATTTTAGCAAACATGTATTACTTCTTAAAAAATATTAATAAATCTCATAAATTCTATTTGCAACATTTAATTGAATTCTTTTTTTGTTTATATATATTATAAATATTTACAAAACATTAATAATGTTTATAAATTAGACTAGAGATTATCCATTTAATGAATAATAAGTTTAAAAAATATAAAGAAATTGATTCTAAATTCCTATTAATTTTCAAAAATATTAATAAAGTTCTTGTAAATTACATTCACAAGATTTAATTTTGTTTCCTTATATCTATTATAACATACAAATGTTAATACATTACAAACATTATTGTGATTTTTTTAAGTTTAGCATATGATTGTTGTTGAGCGTCTTTGTTATTTTTTTTTTTTTTTTGGAAGATTTTGCCAAAAGAATTAAAATGTGGGATCTTCTTTATTGTCAGAAGAACATGCAGTAGAGTATTTCTAAAATTACGGGATATTAATTAATAGAGGAGAATACTTCCATAGCAATGTTGTTTGGTTACTTGTGCAGAGACTGGACAAGTGCTTTATTATAATTGTTACAGGTTTATTGCAATTGTATTAAATTTATTTTAGTAGCAATCACTTGTGGTACTACTTTTGAGTAATTTTTTATATTTTTATAATAATATTTTAAAAAAATAAATAAAAGGAAATATTAAATACAACAGCTTCTCATTAGCCATATTGTTTTCAAGGTTTATTCGATACCTTTGAAAATCGATAGTTAAAAAAAAACGCCTGGCAAGCTTCCAGCAAAAGGATAATATGTAAGTACAAATATTTTTAATTACAGTGTTTTACTTTATATATATATTTACAATTGTAAATTTTGATAAATAACTTTTAAAATAACAATTTACTAACAAATCAATTATATTCCTCATAAAATTATAATTAAAACGGTAAATAAAAAATCTTATTTTATGCATGCTACTGGTATTCAAAAAATGAAAATTTATTTTTATAAAGAATATACCAACATTCAATAATTTATTTTAAAATTTTTAAAAAAAACAATAATGATACATTTAATCTGAGAGTACAAATAAATACAATTTACATCTGTGGGTAATTTCTACACATACACAAACAATATATATATATAGATAATTATTTGCATAAATGGCTAAAAAAAAAAATTTAAATAATATAACAATTTTGCCTTCTCGAAAACAATTTTGAAATAAAATTCATCAGTTTTCTATAACTTTACAATATTGTTGCAAAAAAAAAAAGATTCTTAGGAATGAAAAATAGAAAGTATTATTTATCAAAATCCTGACTATCAATTTCTTAATAAAAGCCCATGCATTTTCCATTATCTAGATAAAATATATGATTATCATCATTTTCAATCACTATTAATCCATTGTAGGATGGTCTCTCAAAATTCAATCCATCTCCATTCTCTAGCCTCTGTTCTACACATCATACCAGCATACTTCCTTATTTCATCCATCCATCTCATGTGGTCTTTTTCTAGATTTTTTTTATAATCTCTTGGAATCCAGTTTTCAACTGTTCACCTATTATCATATCTTCTAGCAATATATCCAGCCAAACTCCATTTCAGTCTCTTGATTCTTTCAGTGATGTCAGTAACACCTGTTTGTTCTCTCACCCATCTATTTCATTTTTGACCTCTTTTTGTTTCTCCTAACATACATTGTTCCATACTTCATTGAATAGTCTGAAGTCTCTATATTGCTTTTCTGTTAAATATCCAAGTCTTAGATCTATAAGTAAAAACTGGTAAAACACATTTATTAAAAATCTTCCTTTTCAAATACACAGGTATATTTTCTTTTTAATATTAAGTTATTTCTACCAAAAGCATTCCAGCCAAGTTTAACATTATGATTAATTTCATCAAGTATGTTTCCATCTCTAGTAATAATCTGATCAAGGTATTTGTAGTTGTTAACTTTTTCTAATTCAACATTATCAATCTTTATATTCTTCTTTTGAGAAAATCCATTAAACATTACTTTAGTCTTTTTATTATTTACTGTTAGTCCTACTTTTTTATTTTCATCTAATAATTTTTACAACATTTCCTGAAGCTCTAAAACATTATTTATAAAACCAATTACATCATCTGCAAAATCTAGATGACTTGAATAATTTCCACTTACTTTTATTCCCTTAGCTTCCCATTTTAATCTACAAAATACTTCTTGCAAAACTGCTGTAAAAAGTTTTGGAAATATGGAATTTCCCTGTTGCACACCCTTCTCAATGTTAAACTTCCTAGTATGATTATGTAATTCAATTGTTGCTAATGCATTTTATAAATATTCTTCAAAATATGATAATATCCTAGAAGTATATGATCCAATACTGAAGAAATGCTTATAGAATCAAATGAATTTTCATAATCTACAAATTCAAAGCATTTACTGATTTCACAATAATTGGATATGGTCCACTATACTAAAATCACTTTTAAATCCAACTTGTTCTTTTGGTTGGTTAAAATCCAAAGTTCACTGTAGGCGAGTTGTAATTATCTTGCTAAAATTGTATCACTTTTTTTAAATATTAACATTAGTATTTGCATTTTTCCAATCATCTGGTACATCTTTATCATTTAGACATTTGATATATAACTTTGCCAAAAAAAATTCTATTTCTTCATCTGCTTCTTTTAAGATGTCAATTATAATTCCATCATTACCTGAAGCTTTTCCCTTCTTCGTAAATTTAATTGCATGTCTTATTTTTTCATTTACAATCCTGGGCAATTCACAAAATATAGTAAATGTAGAATGCACTTTTCCTTGTTCTTTGTTACTATATAATTCTTTATAGAACTCTTCTGCACATTTCATAATGCCATCTCTCTCTTTAGTAATAATTCCATTTTTTTTTGTTTTTTGTTATTGCAGAAATAAGTTTCCTACCAATAACAGGATATTATTTTACACTCTTTAAGCCTTTTATTCTCTTCTACAGCTTTCTTTACTAATTCACAATTATATTTTTTTATATCATTATCAACTCTCTTTTGCACCATTTTATAAAATTCTAGACATTCAATCTTTCCTAATGCATCATTTTTATATTTTTTCGTCTTCCTTCTTTTCTTCAAAAATTGTCTCAGTAGAAATAAAATTTTAAAAAATCTTTAAAAAAATCTTCCATCAATTTAAAGAAAAGACAAAAAAAAAAAAATTATTGCAAATCAGATCACTTATAATAATTATGTCATTAACCAATTAAAACCTGTAAATTAAAAACAATAATTTTTTACCTATACATAAACTATTATTAAACTTTCATCTGTTCATTTCATAATATTTTATTCTAAAATTTATTATCAATACAAAACTACTTAAAAATATTTATTATTAAAAAAAAATTAATGTATAATAATATAACTCCCTTTTCCTGTATTTGTGGTCATTTCATTCCACACATTCACATAGAACATATACAGAATCATATATATCATTTTTAATATATAGTGACATATATAATACAATTTAATTTTAAAATTATATATATATTAGGATATTAACAAAAAATAACTAACACAAAATTAGATTAATACAATTATGAAAAAGATCATATAGTATTAAACAAAGTACATTTAACTATATTCATACATACTCAAATCTATATGAATGTATATGGGAGAATGCATTTACTTGAACATCTTTCAAAATATATATGTACATACTTCCATTTTATCACATATAACATGTAGTTCAAGGCTTTTCTTAAACTATTAATGACCAAGTTAATATGTGTTTTTATTGGTCAAGTATTATTTGAAATAAAATAGTCTTGCATTTGAAAATTAAATCCTTCTAATAATTACTTACTTATGATATAGTTTAAGAATTATAGCAGTTAGACCTTAACAAATATAAATCACAAATAAGTGGTTATGAAACATTAAACATCACATGATTATCATTTCCTATGCTCATGACTTTATAGTTAACTAAATAGATAAAAGGTGGCTGAGAGTTGCATTAGATCGTAAGAACTAGTTGCAATGCTTTCAGATGTAAGGTTTTTCACTGATGAAAGCTACTAGCTAGAAATTAATATGGGGTTATTGGATGAGTAGGCATTAAATAGGGATTTTATGCATAAACGTTCTTGCATCCACAAGCCCAAAACTAATCTGGGGATATTGGACGAGTAGATATTAGATAGAGATTTTATGCACAAATCTTCTTGCATTCATTGATTACTCTGGCTTCCACTGGGTGGCACTACTATATGAGTTTTGCTTCTGTTTTTAGTGGTAATGAAAAAAAAAACAGTACAGCAATAAACTGACAACACATTCACATATGCATGTACTCAAATCTATGAGTGACTACTGCTTGAAGGAGTTCAGCCAGCATAATCAATTGTTTTTATTTATTCACTGGTCTTGCCATTAAATTTGAAATTTGTAGCTATTTCAAATAAATTTTTTAATTAACTATTCATAGCAGCTAAGCATAAAATATTATAATGTCTTCACTGTGATAGCAACTATATTATTAAATTCACACTAAATGCACGAGATGAAATAGATAATGTAGAATTGATTCATAATCATACAGACAGATGGACACAAAAAAAAATATGAATTCAAATTTAGAAATTTCTTAGTTTTTAATTTAATATAATAAATATACTGCATCAATGTATATTATTTCAATTATAAGTTATCCAAAAAAATTTAATTAAAAAAAGCAATTAAAATTCATAAATTTAATAAATTTTATAATATGGCAGTACCATCTCAGAGCATTGTACATGATCATGTCCATTAATAATGTTTCTGTCTTATATTTCTTTTTGAATATGAATTCCATTATTTCATGTAATAAAATGATTTCTAAGCATAATGCTAAAACTTTCACAAAATTAAATATGAACTTAAAAACTTCAAAACAAATGAAGATGTAATTTGCTGTTTTCATAGAAAAAAAGTTATTAAAAATACATATATATATATCACTCAGACCTTATTTTAAAATGTGATGAAAGTCTCATTTTATATTAATTTTATTTAAAAAAATAAAAATATAGTAAGCTTTTTTATTTTTATTTTAATGAACACACACAATAAATATATACATAAATGTGCTCCCTCAATTTATTATTAATAATTACATTACTGCAATTTTAATTTTAATTATATTATAATCTTAATTTATATATACATAAGATACATATACAAAAAATTATGTTATATGCATGCTGAAAAGTATTATATTTGTTAAAAAATACTGTATATTTGCAGTTCAATAAATAATATTTATTTCAATGTAGCTTATTATCATATACGAGAGAGGTTTGGAACAAAATATAGCAGATATCATGCTCCGCTGCATTTTTTCCAAATCATACATACATTAAGGACAGCTAAAATAAGTTTTTAATCTTAAAAAAATTAAACAATATCATTTCAATTTTTAAAAACAAGTTCAGTTATAAAAAAAAAATACACGCACACACAAATATTTTATTTGATATTGTTCAACAATAATTAATCATAGTCTCTCATGTTTTCTGGAATTATAAGAAATTGTCAATATTTTCAATTACTTTTAAATGGTTTCTAATATCTTTAAAATATATGGGATCAGTGTAAAATGATAACTTTTTAATTTTATGCTTTGAATTTCACTTTTGGCTTTTTTCTAAAAATAATTATTTTATGTGATTTTTTAAATATATTTTTAAAAACCTAATTATTAATAAAACTTTGATTATCTAAATGTGAATACTTCATAATATGTAATTTTTAAATTTTTAAATGGGAATTAACACTTTACGATTTTATATAGATATATGATGCAGATTTATGAACATTTTATTAAATTAAAAAAAAAAAAAGATCAAAATGCAATGTATGCAATAAATGAGAAAACAATGTCAAAAATATGGTTTAATAAACAAAAAAATATGGTAATAATGCAATTGGATGTCTGAAATAAATAATAAAACTTTATTTTGTACTGTTATTTATTGTCACGAAAACTATTTTATCTATTATTTGCCTGAAAGTCTGTGATGATGGTATATTATTAGATGTGATATGTTAGACTATTTCCATCATGTATGAGTGAATGTTGAATGTATAGAAAATTTTAAACTTTACTTAAACTTTTCAAATACTAACAACTTGTTAGTAATAACACACAATTAATTAGACAAAACAGGTTAGAAATTACACAACATTTAACATATTTAGACAACACAGATTAGTAATTACACAACATTTTGAGTAGTAGTATTCACCATTCTTCAGTCATTGCTGGCCTGTTATGCACAGTGACAGTATGCACCTAGAAATTGAACTCCACCTTTAGATTCTTGAATATAGAATTTAAGGCAAACACTCTAACCAACTGAACTATTCTGTCAAAGGCAACAGATAGTAGAAATTTGATATATTTATATATGAGGGTTGGCTCAAATCCTCCAGAGTCCTTCGAGTTTTTTTCCCCCTAAGCCTTTCAATTCGTCATTGTCATTGTTGTTTTATAATATTAATTTTTCCTAAGAGCACACTTCCACATATTATCTATTGTCACAATGGGTTGACTTATAAGATTTTTTACCATTGTCATATGAGCAGCTTCCTTGAAGTTTCTTCTATGCATTTTTTCCTCTTTATCTAATATTTTGTATTTTCCCAATTAAACATATGATAATTAGTATATACATGGTCTGCTATGGTAGACACATCTGTTTTTTCTCTTTTAACCCTTAGCTTGTGTTCTTTCAAACGCTGTTCAACAGGGCAACAGGTATCACTAATATACTTCCTTCCACATTCACGTGATATTTCATAGATGCAGTTTTTGTTCTTCAGCATTTCCAGTTTAGGCTTAGTAGAAGTAAGATTTCCTCAAAGTGTTGTATGGATTTGGAAAGCTGTTCTAAAGTTAGATTGACTGCAATTTTTTTTAATTTGTCTGCCATTCCTGGTATGTATGGATACACTACAGTACCAATAATGGTTTTTCTTTTTTGTGTCTCTTTGTGTTGCCTATTAAAGATTTTCTTGATGATCGCTGATGGATAACCATTTTTTATAAGTGTTTGTTCTATGTGAATCTTTTCTTTTTCCAAATCAAAAAAAAAATTGAAGGACTCAGGAGGATTTGAACCAACCCTCATATAAAAATATATCAATTTTCTACTACATGTTGCCTTTAACAGAATAGCTCAGTTGGTTAGAGCATTAGCCTTAAATTCAATATTCAAGAATCTAAAGGTGCGAATTCTATGTGAATAGTGTAACTGTATAAATCAGGCCAACAACACCTGAAGACGAGTGGGGAATATTACTACTTGAAACAGTATGTAATTATTATCCTGTGTTGTCTAATTGTGTGTTATTAGTAACAAGTTGTTTGTATTTGAAAAATTTAAATAAAATTTAAAATTTTCTATACACTCAACATTCACTCATAGATGGAAATTGTTTTATCTATTATGCTGAATTGAGTAAAATGCTTATTAAATCCTTTGAATGATTGATTTAAATAATATGAATTTATCCAAAACACTACAAAAAAAAACGTTTAAGAAACTAAGGATAAAATCTCCCTTTCCAAATCCACCTTTATTCAATGGAAGTGGACCATTATGATATCAATAACAACAATAAAAAAAAAAACATACTTCTAATATTATTTTTTAGTGCGATAAGTGATTGTATAAAAATAAATACTTAGTCTACATGCTGTATTTTGAAAAAAAAAGGTACTTGTTCATTTTCCTGTCTACCACGCTCTGCAGCACATGCTTTTGATAAATATAGTTTCAAGGGTATAACACTAAATCTTTCCAATAAAATGGCTCCGAAGAAACACTGTATTTTTAATTTACTCTTTTTTTTTCATTAGTGTTATTTTAAAAAAATTGAAATTGTGCAAAAATTAATTACAATTAATAATAATAAATACAAAGTAAATATTATAATGTATATAAGTTGAAGCATGCAATAATGGATTGATATGACACTTCATGTTTCTATTTTTTTATTTGTATATTAATAAGATGACAAATATATATATACAGTGTATATAGTGTGATTAATTTTTGCATTATTTTTTATTTTTTTAATATAACACTAAGGGGGGGGGGGGGTAAATATTAAATACATTTCTTATCAGCCATTTTTTTATAACGATTTCTTGTATGCTCCTGAAACTATAAATTTATCAAAAATACACCTTGTAGATCTTGGTAGACAGGAAAATGCACAAGTCTCAAAAAAATGATTTAAATTATGTTTCTCAAAACATTTATTAAACTAATTAATATGGATGATATATTACAAATATGGAGATGAGTTATGGAACTAACATTATTGAGTTAAACAGGGTTAGGTATTTAGTGGTTAAGTTCTTTGTTAACTTTATTAGAGAGTCTGATATAGCTTCCATGTCTCTTGAAAAATGAATGTTGTGGCAAGAGTTTTGTCTCTTTGTTTAATTTTCTCTATGCTTTGAATAAATAAATTATGTTTATAATACAGATTTGACAAGTAACAAAATAATGTTCATCTCCCAATTTTAAATTGAGATTTTTAAAACAAAAAATTTTGTAAATTTTATCTGTTGAATAAATAATATTCGCAAAAACTTTATTCATTTCTATTACATTCTGACTTAATAGCAAAATATATGAAGTGACATCCTGCTCTAGGAAGCTTATCAATGAATTCCTAATCTTATATAAATTATTGCACCAAGATGTTGGAAGCTGACACAAACAAATATGCATTCCATATTTGAGCACATCAGTTAGTCTATATTATTTATCAAAACAACTTTTTTTCTTCTTCAAAATTTTGAATATATAGTGAACCACATGCTTTATCTGTTTCAAAAGTTCCAATGCAAAATTTAAAAAATTAACTTTTATTTTATAAAGTTTTAAAAGAAAACTATTTAAAAGTTTTGTATATCATAGCGCACATATGTAGTTATATTTTTAAATTCCATCATTTTTACTTCTCAATAGATTTTATTTATAAAAGTTTTCTTTTGTTGCTTGTTTTTTTTTTATCAAAGTAATTAAGGCAAGCAAACCTTTAATCCTTTGAAAAAAGCATTTTAATTTTAAAAAGTTTTAATTGCATTCCTGTTTCTTTTATTTTAATTGTAATCTAATTTTAAAAAGAAAAGCTGAGACTTAATTCTTGCAATTAGTTTTTTTTTTAATTAATTTTGAATAAGATAAGAGCCCTGGTCAGATGTTTTTTTTAATTAAGACTAAGCAAGATAGATTTGCCCTGGTCAAAAATTGCTAATTAAATATGACATGTGATAAGTGTACATAAATAGCTCTGGGATTTCAGAGTAATTATTATTCGGCTATTCATTTTTATTCTGCTTGTTGAGTATTGATTCAGCTTTAAGTACGATAATAGTGATACCTATTCAAATTGCTATGCTGTCATAAATTTCCAAAAATGCTGTCCGAACCTGAGTACAGCCATTGAGAATATTACTTTTTGCTGACTATTAAAAAATCCTGCTGAAATTATATTACTGACTTCCATTTTGCTAAATAGAAATGTCTCTGCAAAATGCCAAAACTACACACTATGCAGAATCTTATCTACAACATGCAGTGCTAAATCAACCTAAAGATTGGCCCTGGATTCAGAGTTGTTCGTTCAAAGATACCAAGGAGATAGAGGTGGTCTTGATTTAGAAAGAACTTTGGTACCCCACTAGAGGAAATCTAATGGACTTTACATCAGGCATCACAGTAAAAGATTTTCATATTCTAACCAGTTTAAATGCTTAATCTTAACAGAAACCTGCCTTTATTATAAATTTTAACTATTCCTATAATATTTTTAATTATTTTATGTATTTTCTATTATTGTATGTAGTGCAGTCTTAGTTTTAAGACTCCACTTTTATATATATATTTATTTATCGGAGAGAGTATTGTGAGCTGCTATTTTATGCTAGATTTGTTTCTTTTTATATTACTAACCTTGATAAATACCTGGGCAGAAATTAGTAATTTTCTTTTAACTCCCTGTCCCTCTTTATTATACGGTAATTAATTTAAGTTTGGTTTGCATTTCCTGCAGACCATAAATCTTTTGGCTGGCAGTTTATCAAGTATAGCATTGTTTTTCCTAGATCGGAGATTTTATTTTCTTCTCTTTAAGATTACGTAAAATCGTAATCTTTTCTTGTTATATTTTCCTTTCTTGTATTGGAGTCAAACTTGAATTACCTTGATCATGGTGAATCATGAGCTGTTCTGCAGACATATGATATTCTTGATCCCAATGCTTTATTCCGGGCCAAGGAAAACTTGTCTGCGCTGTTTAGTTATACTCCTTACAAGATTTCTTTTGTTTTGAAATCTCTAAATAGGGAAACTGGAATTGGTTTTTATAAATCGCTGGCAGAAAGATAATATAAATCCCTCTTTTTAAATAATAGGTGAGAAAACGAATTTATGTGCAGAGGTTTTTAATGTTTTCAATACTATTGTACACTCTCTGATAAAATATGCTAGAAGAATCTAGGTCAAACTTTTATACTTTTGTTTGCCTGGAATTTATTATCATAAAATTAATAAACTTTAAAATTATTTAGAATTATTTTGACTGACATTTGTCTTTGTGTTTTTTTGTCAATTGTCTAAACAATTATAAAGACCTCTTTCTTTCCCTGGGCCTAGTTTGATAGCATTCACCATCATCATTAACTCTTGATTATCGTAAATTAAATTTTCTAGGTCGTTAGTGACCTAGCCATTATTTTACCAATTTTAGGAAATCTGTTGAACATACAAAAATAAATACAATATAGACAAGTGTAAACAAATTATTTAAAGGAAACCTAGATTAGAATTAATTCCTTCCAATAGTAAAAATATTTTATGTTATACATGCAAAATTTCTAACACTTTTTCGTAAGTCTGCCAGTATACAATAATCTGTGGTTAAGTTATAAAATGTACCTATAAATAAAAAATATATTTGTTTATTGGCACTGGAAAAATAATATTGATTAAATTTTAAATTAAGGTAAAATTCCCAACAAGTGTTATTAATATTTAATAGTATAATAAAACTATAATATTTACTGTTTTATGATGAAAATAATAGATTTAGAAAATGCAATAAGTATTACATTTTACTGCACTGTACACTTTTATTTAAAAACCTAAAGATATTTTTACCTAGCACAATCTATTTGAAAAATATTTTTAAAAGAACCCTTAAATGTTTTCTAGCTCTTTTAAAATTCACAACCCATAATTTTCTTATTACCAAGCTTATCTTCAAATTAGAAAAAACATTTAAAATTCATAATAATTGGTAATAAAGATTTTATTTATAAATTAAATGCTTCATAAAACTATTTTAATTTTTATAAACTGAAAATGACTTTTCAATTAATCATTATTTCTTATAGTAAGTTGGAATGGCAGTTTTTGATATGGTATACCAGATGCGCCTGGCCTTGGAAAGACTGTCTTTTTTTTTAATTGGTTGCTTTAACAATTTTTTTTAAAGATTTAATGTAAACTAAACAAACAATTTTAATAATTATGAGCAACTGCTTTGTAAAAAAATTATGGTTATTAAAGAAGGAATGACAGCATTATGACCAAATGTAGTAGTTTTTTTTTAATAAGGCCATCGTTTCTGAAATAATTTTTTTGAATTGTTTCCTTTAACAAATTTTTTTAAGATTTAATGTAAATTAAACTAAAGATTTTAATATATAAATAAGTGTGAAAAATTCACAACTGAACAAAAAAAAAGAACAACCTGACTTGTTTGGTAAAGTTCACTAATAAACCCAGCAAGATATTAATAAAGCTAAATTAAAATTTAAAGTATTAAATATATACCTGTTATATTTAATATGTGACAGTTACAGACAACTCTTATGGCTTATTAATGGCAGAATGATTGTGAATTTGATATGCGACCTTATAGAGACATTCACACATTCACCAAACAAACAATAGAGAAAATAGGAATTTTATAAATAAGATCGCAAACAATATTTATATTTAGGTCATCTTTGATACACATTTAAATTCTAATTGTAACATTTTCTTTTAAGTTTATAAGACATTGATATATTGTAATTATAAAAAATGCATTACAATAACTATATAAAAATACAGTTTCATTATTAAATGCAAACATGATAATGATTGTTATATTTTTAAATACATTTTTTGGTAGTAGTTGTTTTATAGACATCCACGCCGCATGATGGCACGATATATGTGCTAAAACACACAAAAACGCTGTTTATGTGGACAAATGTATTTTCGTGGCCATGTGTTACATGTATACAACAGTTCCGTTGTACTACACATTGCAGTCCATGTTGTCGCATCGCAGTAAATTATTTCAGCGAATTCGCACACTTCAAACCTTTTTACTGTGTCAAGTGACAATGTGTGTCTTACAATTATGCATAAATGGTTAATTGTAAATAAAGTTGTTGTTTTTTTTTTTGAAATCACACGATTTGAGCAAGCAATAATTATCGGAGGGTTTACATACTTCTGTAGTCAAGTTTTAAGGTACAAAACCTTGTCAAAGGATATGTCTGAACAATACTTTGAAGGAGGTAACGCGTCAAATAACGTATTCTCGATAACCTCAGTGAGACAAAGAATATGGAAAACCTAGACATTCGATTCTCGCAATTAATGATCACTTTGTTCAAATTATACATCTGATACATTAGCCGCGAACAGCTTGTTTTTTTAATTTATTTATACCAAAAAAAGAAACCATGACAAATGTGAAATTTGTTGATGCACACAAGGAATTCAAATAAAAAAAAAAAAAGGCCTGGAAATGTTCATAAGTTATATTTTTTCAAGAAAAACAACGCTCTCACGCGGCATGGATGTCTATAAAAACTACCAATTTTTTTTGCTAAGTTTTATTTCACACACTATGAAAAGATTTTACTCTGTCAGTTCCAGTCTATGAAGTGGATGAATTGTTTATCATGTAGTTCTACAATTGTACAATCATGATTGTACAAACTATAATAGATGAATTCACCTGTACAAAAAAAACTACATGGGCTTTTCAGACACTTTCTGCTTATCTATTGAAAAAAGATTCAATCTCATTTGCCTGAAAAGTCCTAAATTACACAATGAAATACACAAGAGAATCTTTATGACAATATTAAATGATTATTGATCAAAACTTGCATTCTATTTTAGAATATTCTTTAACTGATATCTCATTCAAATTAATCTTTTCTCAGAAATCACACCTTGGAATATTACAGAATTATCTTAATGCTCAACATTTTAGGGCAACAAATTCCAATGCCTATACTAAACACTGAATCAATTTCAAAAACCACATACACTTCTTAGTCCTATTCAATGTTCATTTCATTTTTCCCATTATAGTCTTAATCATGAGCCATTTCAGATTTGGATTTCATAATACTGGCTGGGTATGACTAGTTTACCAAAAAACCTGAAATATATAACTACAAATAGAAGTGACTGTATAGATTCTGACATCAATAAAGATTTTAAAACATCACACATTTGGAGAGGCTGTGGCTGCTGATAATAAAAAATCCTAGAATAGATTTATTTTTTCCTTAATATTTCATAAATTGATTGTTCATTCCTATTAAACATCAGCCAGCTTCAGCAAATTACCTTTTTTTTTATTCACAACTAAATTAATTTCATTTTATCATGTAAAGTATTACATAGCTTTTAAAAAAATATATTTAGTAGAATAATCTTTGCAAAATAGGGCTATTTTAAACAAAATTATAATTTTCAAATTCACAAAGTCAGTACATATAAATGAATAATGTCAGCAAATGCATGAGATAATGGCTGCTACTTACTATACTGTACAAAATTTCTCATTTTTTTATGTTATTTTTTTTCCGAATCAGGATTATAGAAAAAGAAATGAAATCAAAAATAGTTCTCAATTACATTTAAAAAAAAAAAATCTGCATTAGAATAGTCTAAATTTGTTGTAGTCATCATTAAATGAACATAAAGCAAGATCTTCTGGGTGTATTATGTATGAAATATAATAATATTCGAAATATACTGAAAAATCACATACATGAATATAAAATAATAATAATAATTTCTATTTAATTTTTAACAATCTAACATGTTAAATATGTCATATAATCTTGATTTTTCTCTCCTTTTTTTTTATGATTTTTTTTTTTTCCTGTTTATTAAATTTTAATCTATTAATCCTTTAAGCAAGTTTTTCACTAAACTGATTAATCATATTTAATAGGATTATTAATTCTATTTTAAGATGGAATCACTATATAAAGTCATTTTTCATCTGTCTTATGTAGTGCTTTAATACGATGAACAACAATAATCAAGAACTCATGGCTCCTAAGTCTTCCAGATTAGTGGGATTTTTTGCTATATGAAAAGATCATATTACTTATGTTATTTCAACAATATACTTCTACATCTTATCAAACTATTTTCTCCTCATGTTTTTAAAATGTCTCGACCTGTTGTAATCTTAAAAAAATATTAAATATAAATAATTATTAATTTTAATAACTATTGGATATATATTTACAAGCACTATGAAAATATTGAAAACATTTGTCTCTTCAATGTCTTAACAATCAAAAAAATAAAAATTTAAATAACCCTCTCCCCCTCCTTGCAGTAATATCCATGCCAACTTAACTACAATATTTAATGAATAAAGAATTTTATTTATTATTCTTGCATTCATCCAAATATTAGAGCAGTTGGAAAATTTTCTATCTCATTTCAAATAAGGACAAATGTGGAGTATTTATTTAGTCAATATTAAATTAAAAAAAATATATTACTTGTGATTTTAATAAAATTAAAGATACTTTTAGTAATGACTAGAAGGTTGCTATTCTTCCACATGCGCCTTACAATTACTTTCGGACAGCCAATACCTGTTAAAACAGCGGGCTGAGAAGCGATCAGGCCCAGACACATGACTAGAGATTTTTCGACAAGAAAAGAATGATACCACTCTTCTCCTTTACTCAACCTTTATATATATAAGCCAGTCTTAAGCATCTTGGCTTGAAAGCATGAATAATATAAACATATACATTTATTACTATAAACTGACAGATTATCAAGCAATTTCCTTTAAATATTTGATAGGAAATAGATTTTTAAAATTCACCCACAAAATATTTGACTTTTTCACAATCTGATATCAAAAATAAAAAAATCTGCTTAAGCAAATAAAAGGAATTACTACACTGTCTGTTACTTTGGTGCTCAAGATCACTTAATAACCAAGCAACAGTCATACGATTGCTTTATGTAATGCAATCTAGCCTTCATTATAATTTTAATATACAAGCAAAGCAAATAATATAGTTTCTTTTATTTGAATAAATTTAGAAAATATTGCCAAAAGGACTTGTAATTTTAACTAAAACCCAAAAATACTATATTAAACTTAAGAAATCTTGAAGATTCAGAAATTTCTCAATTGGCCAGTAACTCAATGATTCATGGATGAAAAATATATGAGGATAAAAAATAAAACCCAAAATAAATGTCTGTTATGATACAAAAAAGCTTAGATCAATTGCAAAAAGGATTTTGGCACAAATGTTTTTAAAAAAAATGAAACTAATTATTTAATTACATCTACTAAAACTTGAATTTAATGGTTTTAGTATTCTGCATAAAAACATACACATACAGATAGTCAAGAGTTTATGGACATCTGAAAAACAATAAATGCAAAATGTGTAAACTTTAAATCCAGTTGTAAAAAATGAACTAGAATAAATAAATTAATTCCATCTGGAAATAACAGACCACTTAAGCACTAATATAAAATATATTTGAGTTTTTTCATGTCCAAGAGATTTTAGATCAATAGTTATAATATAAAATTTAATTTTTAATAGTATTCACTTAGATTTGAACAGAATAGACTATATAAATTCAAGTCTGTGATTGAAGTGCCCAAATAATATGATAGTAAAAATACTGTGCATATTTGTGTTTCTTTTCTAAATTTTAACATTATATAGATGTTTTATTTAAATGATATATGTTAAATTTTCAGTCTGAAATCAAGTTCAGCAAGAAAGATATAAATTATGCAAATATAACATTTATTTTAGAAATGTTTTTTATGAGTTCACTGCAAAATGCAAGCAATTTTATTATTATTTGAAGTACTAATGATAATTTGTCCTACAAGCTTTGGTGCAACATCTATGATATGCACATGAAGTAAAAGATTCTGATTGCTCAAATGTCACATGATCTCCTGAGCAATGAAACATTTTATTATTTCAATGCATGAATTGAAAAAATAATGAACATAAGAAGCTGAAATATATCTATTTTCTTGGGTAAACATATTTAACTGAATTAAACATCTTATCGGAATCAATAAAGCATACAGTAGGAATATAATTAGAGATTTAATTTTTTTCTTACTTTAGAGACTGTAATTAAACTGTTTTTTTCTATTAGTAATATTATTCTTCCAACTCCAGAAACCACAATGTAAGCATGAATAAATAGGAAACACTATAAATGCATTACAAAGCAGTGGTCACTTATAACTCTTATTTTACTACTTAAAATTAATGGATTAAAAATTCAAAGACTTTGAACATTTTAAATCCAAAACAACCACCTAATAAGTAATATAGATATTACCAAAATCACACTTTTTTTATTTTGTTGTAATATCCTATAAATACAATTTATCCAAATCGCTTTGAACACTTTTTAGCAAAACTCTTTATTTGTACATATATACATACACCTTACGTTTTGACTGTCCTGTAGTCTTCTTCAGAGGTATAATATAATGAACAAAATAAAATACATAGCTATATAATAATACCATAAAAAATGTAAACAATAAAAAACTAAAAACAATATAAAATATATAAAAAAACTAATAAAGCTGAAATAAATAATCAAATCCAAATAAAACAATTAATATAAAATAAAATGTACAACGTAAATAGAAAATAAATTATACATGTGTATTCCTAGCTGTATACATATATATATATATTCAAGGACAACTAATAGAAATAATTAGTAGGTTGTTAATAATAATAAAAATAGATAATATATTTAGATTAATAGTTGTCTTTAAATATATATATAAATACAGTTAGGAATATACATATATAATTTACATTTATTTTCTATTTATGTTGTACATTTTATTTTATATTAACTGTTTCATTTGGGTTTAATTATTTATTTCAGTTTATTTTATGTTGTTTTTAGTTTTTTATTGTTTACATTTTTTATGGTATTATTATAAAGTTATGTATTTTATTTTATTTTGTTCATTATATCATGGCTCTGAAGAAGACTGCAGGACAGTTGAAACGTAAGGCATATGTATATATGTACAAATAAAGAGTTTTACTAAAAAGTGTTTGAAGTGGTTTGGATAAATTGTATTTAAGTAATATAGATCAGATGATAACTTTGCTACTTGAATACCATTTGATCTTAAAACTAGTATATATTTTAATGATCTCAGTTTTAAATGTGCATTTTTAACCCTTTGACAAAAATACATATAAAAGGACTTCCTCGTCAATATATTAGATCAATTGACGAAATGTGGCAAAAAAATAAGAATATACATATTTTATTTTATATTGTCTTACTCCTCTATCAAAGTTATATATAAATTTCTATTGTAATTCTAAAAATAATTTTCTTTAACCACTAAACAGCGCATGATCCCATTCTTTATGCTTACACAAGTTGATATTGGATGAGTAGGCACTAGATGGGGAATTTTTGCCCAAATCTTCCTGCATCCATTGATTATTCTAGCTTGCACTAAGTGGTGCAACCATATGGAGAGTTTTGCCTCTGTGATCATTTTCTTTTCAATTCTAATGAAAGAAATATATCCAGTTATGTTTTTAACATTCATTTTTTAAAATTTCAATTAAATTTTATACATGACACATAGCAAAATATCTTTAATGGAACTCAATTGTTCTATAAATTTAAAGTATCATTTTGCTCTAAATCAATATTCTCAAAATTACTATCACTGACCATCGTTTAACCAATAATAGTAATACGTTGAGTTTTTCTTTTGCAAATACAAGTTCTAAAATACTTCTCTATTGCAAAAAATCTAAATAAATTCCACTTATGTTTAGTTTAATTTGATATCTCATTTAAAAATTATTTTCTATATTTCCATAATATAGAAAGAAAAGAACATATTCTAATTCTATAGTACTTTCAAGTAGAATTCTTAAATATTTATTCTACATAAAAAAAAAATTTATCATTATTGTATTAAAGTTTTAAAAAAATTCCATTTGAGTACTCAAATCTTTCAAATTATTTATCTTACTTTTATATCTTTGCTACAGTTGTTATTTTCCATTAACTATCTTAGTGATTTCATATACGAAGACCTTCTAGTTTTTTCTATTCTTATAATGTAGTGACGCTCTGGCAAATGCATAACTGTATCCTTCAATTTTCCTTTCTGTTGTCTTTGATTTTACTAAGCATCAACATACCCAAAATATGATTAATTTTTAACTCAGTATTTTGAATACTAATGAGCACTGATACTTAGTTCTCCGAAAACATTTTTTGATACTGTTTATTGACCAGATAATTTTAGGCAAACTATTCCAGCAACACAGTTCAAAAACATCTGTGCTATTTCTATCATTTTTAAATAAAATTCAACATTCGCAACCATATATTAAAAAATAAAGCATTTATAATTTGAATAATTGAACTGTGTTAAAATTGTCAAATGTTTTACATTCAATAATAGAAAGACATCATTATAATAAAATAATTAAGATAAATAATATTTTATTTTTAAATGTTATTAAAACTCTTGCTTATTAAAAAAAATTTTAAATAAATTCATTTATTAAAATTTTACTAACAAATTATAAGTAAACACTTAATAAAGATTCTAATACAAAATTTTAATAAGTTTTATAAAAAGATAGCAAGGCATGGGTCCCATGCTACTCAGAGTATGCCCAGGTTATGGATAAGGGAATGGCCTTCAGATATGAAGATTAGCTGTGAATAAGCAAGTACTGTAAATAAGCAGTCACTGGCAATAGGACAATATTCACTATCAGGAAGTGGTGAATGAGACAGTAGTGTTTCTCATCATTAAATAAGTCTCGATCACTATTAAATAAGTCAACATCTTGTTGGGTGCTGGGTCAGCAACATTCTTCCAAGTCAGCGGAAAATCACTATAGGTGATAACAATGAGGAGGAAGCAATAGATGGATGTTCATTTTATAAGATTTAACTAGCACATTAAGCCTGTTATGGAGGCTATTGGTGGGCAAAGAAGACAAAGAGAAACCACTTTGTCTTATAATTCCTTTGTTTTATTATGAGTATGTCTACAAGAATCATTATGTTTGGTGTTGAGACTTTAGTTAAGAATGGCTTTGGTATCTTGGCCAGCAGGAGTAGACATGAGGCTACTCCGGGCGTAAATCTGTGAAATCCTTATAAACTTAATTTATTGAAAGAAGACACATTGAGAATTGGCCTTTGAGAAGAGCTGTTAAATTGGAAAATTTGAAAAAAGAGTTGTATATAAATAATATTGATGATATAGAATTAAGTGAAATGAGTGAGAGGGATGTGAGGAAATAAATAGTGATGTTGTTACTTTATTTGTGATGATCAATTAATGGAGATGGCATTGTTGTGGGAGAGAAAAAATTTGGAATATTGTGGCAAAGATTGATTGTATTGACGATAGGCTGATGGTGATAATAATAAATGCAAATTCTAAAGATTGGGTAATCATGGAAGTTTATATGCCGACTACTAGTCACAATGATATTGAAATTGATGAAATATATGAGAAGATAGAAGAAATTATCCAATGTGAAGAAAATAATGCATGTATATTGCTATTGAGTGGTTGGAATGCTGTTGTGGGAAAAGGTAAGGAAGAGAAAATTTGTTAGAAATTATGGTATTGGAAAAAGAAATGAAAGAGGTAGCCAGCTTGAACAATTTTGTATGGAGAATGGGTTTGTATTGCAAATGGAAAGTTAGAAGATTGTATACATGGAAAGTTCCAGATGGTTATCAAATTGATTATATATTGATTCAGCATAGATACAAGAAAGCTATTAAAGATTCACATGTTTTGCCTGATGCTGATATAAACTCAGATCATAATTTGATTATGATTAAATTAAAGTTGAGTTTAAAAAGAATTAAAAGAGGGAAAAGATATGTAAGATGGGACTTGGTTAAATTAAGAGAAATGAAAAAAGGAAAATGATTTAACATGTGAAAATGAAATAAAAGATTGCTCAAGATGAGGAATATATTAATAGTCCTGGTAAGTGTTGGTGTAGAATCAAAGAATGATTATTAAAAAAACTAGCAAAAAATGAAATAGGTATTATTCAGGTAAGGAAAGCTAAATGACTATGAATGACTGAAGATATGTTGGAAAAGATGGAACTATGGAGAAGATGAAAGAATGTAAATGCAGTGTATATAAAAAAATTAATAATAACCTAAGAAGAGAAACAGATTTAGCAAAAGAGAAATGGTTGGAGCAAGAATGTAGAGAAATAGAAAGGCTTCCGTGGGTGAAAAAATACGATCTATTTGATAGAATATGAAATGTCACTTGGGAGAAAATGACATGCATAGCAAGTAAGATAGCAAATCAAATGGAAAGAGATTAACTGATACTAATAATATATTAAAAAGATGGAAAGAATATCTTCAGGGTCTATTTAGTAGAGAATATCATTTAATTAACTTGAAAATGAAGAAGATATTGAAATAGATGATAAAAATATGGACATATTGCCAGATAAAGTAAGAAAGTCAATAGCACAAATGAAGAATGGTAAGTATAGAATATCTATAGAAATTTTGAAAAAAAATAGGAAAATTCACTATGAAGAAAATAGTTAGATTTTGCAATTTGATATGTAACAGGGGAGTTTGGTCTGAAGATTTTTTAAGGACTATAATGATTCAATTGCTAAAAATAAGAAAACTGTTAAATGTGAAGAGTAGAGAACTACAAGAGTTATCTCATGTTTCTAAAGTTTTATTGAGGATTTTAACTCAAAGAATTTATGGGAAGGTAGAATATTATATTAAAGAAGAAAAGTTAGGTTTTCAGATAGGGAAAACTACAAGAGAGATATATTGAAAAAGATAAAGGAATTGGTATATGTTTTGTGGATTTGGAAAAAGCATGTGATAAAATAATCTGGAATAAATTTAAGTCCATCTTAAAAGATAAAAGGGATATTTTAGAAAAAGAGAAGATTGATTGGAATATGGGTACTGGACAAAGAATAAGAATTAAATTGGGGAGTAATGAGAAATGAAATGAATATAGAAAGTGGAGTTAGGCAAGGTTGCAGTATGTCACCTGTTTCTTTAATATGTATTTAGAAGATGTGCTAAATGTGATTTAGACTGTTTAGAGGAACAAATGGAGGTAAAGTAATAAAATGTATAAGATTTGCAGATGATAAGGGTCTTATAGCTGAGAATGAAAAGCGTCTTCAGAATGTTAAATAAATTGGAAGAGGATGTATGAAATATGGAATGAAGATTAATGTTGAGAAGACTAAGTGTTTATGAATAAGAAGAAATGCAAAAAGACTGTAAATTGAAATTCATAATATAGTTCAACGGGTAAAGTGATTTAAATATTTGGGTAGTTGGTTGAGTGAGATGAAAAAGTGAATATGAAGTTAAAAGAATAGCATTGGCAAAGAAGGCATTTATTAAAAGAAAAAAAATATTTTGTGGACTTTTGAAAAGAGATTAAGAAAAAGGTTAATTAAATGCAGTGTGTGGACTGATCTAATATAGGATTGTGAGGTAAAGGTTTACTTTAGCATCCATATCATATTTGCCTTCTAGTTTTTAAAATTGGAACTAAATTATTACAAGAAAATCTTACTTATATGCTACTATATTACAGTTACATTAAAATTTATTAAAATGTAAAAGATAATAAAAAAAAACATTTACCTTTTTAAAAAAGTTGAATGTTGAATTAATTATATTACATTAATTAAAATAATTAATTTAAATTATTTGAAACTTAAGAATTTAAACTATCTGCATTTATAGCACTTATTACAAAAAAAGACACCCTCTGGGTTCAAAAGTTTGAATTACACGCATACGTGTACAGTTTTATAGATGCAAAAAATCGCAGGTAGATCTGTTACATGTTTAATTCCAGGTGATCAAATTTTGAATGTTGCTGGCATGCCCTTCAAACTCCGGAATTGATCCATCAAATGGCTTGCAAGAAGACACCTTCTAAAGAATTACGCCATATTCCAACAGTGCGGAATTTGTTGTTCGCAGGTGATGTATTCTGCAGGCTTAGATGGGTGTAAATGGCAATGCAGAATATGTCGCCATCGCAGCTCAATCAGAAAGAGGTCTTTCTTTTCCCAAAGTCATCTGCCTCTGGGAACAATTATAAATAGTATATTTTTGGGCGCATAATTTGCCGCAAGAATACATTGTGCATGAGAACAGCATTAACAAAAAAATAATAATTGACTGGCCTAATTTTTGCCATGAAGAATGTGCCAGATATTTTGAACAAAAAAAAAAAACAATCTGGTATCAGCAGGGCTTTGTTTTCATCGTACTTACAAGATTTTGCCTTCTGGAGTAGACACAGCACTACCGCTTTTTCCTCCAATTTCCTAGTATGCAAGGAAATAATTATGCTTAAAAAGGTAAATGTTTTTTTTTTCTTCTTTTACATTTTAATGTAATTGTAATATAGTAGCATATACGTAAGATTTAAAAATAATAATTTAGTCATAATTTTAAAAACTAGAGGGTGAGCATGATGTGGTCGCTAAAGTAAATCTTTACCGATTGTGAAACATGAACAATGAGTAATAAAATTAGGAATCAATTGGAGGCCTTTGATATGTGGACAAGTAGAAGAATGAAAAAAAAAGATTGATTGAAGAAATCAGAGAAAGAGAGAGTGGATTAAACATATGTTAAGAAAAAAATACTTTAATGAAAGATCTTTTGGAGGAATGTTAGTGGAAGTAAGAAGAAAGGACGAAAGAGATTGACATTGTTGGATGATCTAAGAAATGGGAAGAGCTATGGAGAATTGAAAAGCTTGATAAGAAAGAGAATGAAATGGAAAAATGAATGAAATGATGATGTGACTATTCTCTGGTTCTGTCCATTTGATAGAATACTGTTGATGCAGGTCAAATCTTCTTCCATCTATTTAATATGTCATTACTTAACTTCCAATTTTCTAGATTTCATTTATGATTCTTAACTAAATTATTTTAAATCTGCTTCTACAGTGATCCAAACTCAATTCAGTCCAAAACATTACAACATCAAATGGATTACATTTATTGCATATTTGATTTCTAAATCTTCAGATGGATATGTTAGCCTGTTTTTCTTCCACAATTCAATATTGGATTCCACTCAAACATCATTAATAATTAATAAATCATCAAATCTTAGGAGTCAATCAGAATTTCAAATCTATATAAAAAATTAAATGTTCTCATTACTCTTAAAGATTTATAATTTGATTTTGATTTTCAATTCTATAAAGTTTTATATTAGTTTTAAACTGATGAAATATCTATAGCATGGTTCAGAGTAGTGATAGTGTCTGACCCTAGAGTGTAAAATCAATGGACCAATTTCAGTTCTGATACTTTTATGTTTCAAAGATATATCTTTATTGATTCTTCAAAAAGGTTATAATTTTACAAATTCTGATTGCATTGTGTTACATGGGCAATCATGGTTTGAGTTTATTGAATAGGATAGTTCTACTTTTATGAGTTTGCTTGAATTTTCACAGGTCCTTGTAATTTTTTTGTTGGTACGACTACTGCGGTCTATTAATTAATTTATGTTTACAATATTAAGCAATTGCTTGGAAAATGCCTGGATAAATGGGCAAGGTGTATTGTGTTTATGGATATGTGAATGGATGTTGGTTATTTGAGCCAATGCACTCTGATTATAGGTTGGGAGGTTGTTTTATAAGTGACCATGTTGCTGCTACAATGTCTGGAGGCATAATTTTGTAATCTTGGGCCCTTAATTGTTGTAGTTTGTTTGTAAAGGTGACCGGATATCGTCAAGGATTATTTCTAAATGTAAAGGTGCAACGAGCGCATCAGTATGCATACAATAGGAATGTAACTGCTCGTACTGTGGATGTAGAAGTTTTTTATATATGATTCCATGAAATTTCTTCTTGAGATATTTTGCCGTTAATAGGTATCAATCATGACTTTCCATATATTAGAAAGAGCTTGGCAAGTATAAAATGTGATGTTGTGTTTCCTCTGCTGTGTGACAAAGATTGCAGAAGGGATCAATGTTGGTGTATAGATATCGAAAGCGAAGAAAATATAACGTCAGTGCTTGTAAATTTATTCTCAAAATGAAATCGAAATATTTAGGCTCCAATGACCATTTTCAGAATCTTCTTAGTAATTGACGTTTGTTGATTCTTAGCATTGGTGTGTTTCTTTGGAGACATCTGGGTATAAGTTGTGAATTTTCGAATGTTTATTTATTTGTGGATTGAATGTCTATTTGACTAGATATGGTTTTGACGGACTGTATGAGGGATGGTATATATTGGGAGGATGGTGGTGGTGTATCTATTCATGTGATTGTGAGTAAGCATGAAAGTGTTTTTGTATGTGAAATGTGTGAATAGAGTGGAAGTCTAGTCCATTATTAGTGGGTGTTCTACTAAGGCATTTAGCTGATATTGCAACAGCTTTCCATCCCCATAGTAGCTTGATGCAAAGCGATGATATTTTCAAGCTGAAATGTTTTGAAAAATTTTTTATATGAGAAAAGTATGTAATTTTGGTAATAATGAGCATGTTAAATAATTGAACTTTGGAGTAAATAGAAAAATAGGCCTTTGAAAGAGAAGTTGTGATTTTTGTTGGTTTCTAGTAGTTTGTTTTGTATGTTTCGTCTCATTGAGGTACTCCCCATATAAAATGGACGTCGAGAAAAGAAGTAGGTTGCCTTGAAAGATTTTTATATAAGGCTTGGTTGTGTATATAAATCCGGCAGCTGTTTTATTGAGATTGAATCGTAGTTTAAAGAAAGAAGTGTACTCATCTAGTAATTTTTGTAATATCAGAAATTGTTTAAGAGATTTTAGAAAGATGGTGATATCATCCATGTATGCTATACATGGAATATAATGTTGAATGTGTGAGATTTGAATTCCTGGTATTTTTTGTTAAATTTTTCTTATGAATGGATCAATATAAAAGATGAAAAGGAGGGAACTTAAAGGTGAGTCTTGTGAGATTGAATGCAAAAGTGTGAATGTTGGCGATTTTCTACCATTAAATGTAATGTGAATCTGTCTATTAAGAAGATTAGTAATTATGTAGAGTAGGGTAGGAGGGATGGTGGTGTTAGCTAGTTTATTAAGTAGTATTTTTATTGGCACTGAATCGAAAGTTGCCTCAATGTCTAATTGGACAGCAATTGGTGCATACTTTTTTTGTTTTTGTACTATAGTCATGATTGTTTTCAAAAGTAGTGCAGCCTGTCCTGTGGATGACTCTTTTTTAGCAAACTGGAAGGGTGAGATTAGTGGGAGTATATGTTATTCAAGTTGGGCTTTTATTTTCTTTTCCCAATATCTTAAAACCTAATGTTCCCATAGAAATAGGCCCAAGGTTGGTTAGTGTTGAAATGGGAATTGGTTTTTTTATTAAAATGTACGATGGCTATGGTATTTAGTTCTTTGATGTCATAAATTTTCTGTGACAAGTAATTGTCTAGATTACATATATATTGTGTAGTAAATTGGCTTAAGTGCGAGAAAACAAACTTAAGGATGCCGTTTGTTCTGAGTAGACGTGTTGTCGATAGTAGCAAGTTTGGCTGCAACCTGGCCAGGGTTAAATGGAGCGTCTGTTTCTGATAGTGCAAAATAGTTATGTGGTGGTGCAAAGAATTGTTATTCCTGGAATTTTTTCTTAAAGTGCTGAAAAATAGGCTGTATCATGTTTTGGCCAGCTTATGTGACCTCTTCAACTTATATTGCCATGGGGACTCTCAATGGTGGGGGATGTCCGAGAGCCCAACGAATGTAACCTCTAGACTATGTATGGGGTTGACAAAGGCAGATTTTTCTCTCTTTTGTAGTTAAGTATTCTTTAAGTTTATGGCATGTATTGTTATATATTTGTGTGAGTTTGTATATATTCTGTTGAGAGTTTTGTATTGATTGGCACATGGTGATCCGCTTGTGTATTTCATCTGCTATTGCTAGAAGACAAGAGGATGGGGTGAATTGTGTGTTAAATGGTTAATGAATGCTAAATACTTTTGGATTGAATCAAGTAAAATTGCATCAAGTATTCATAGCATAATATATGTTTCCAAAATAAAAACTCTGTTGTTAGTATATGCATTGTTTTTTCTAAAGGAGTTGAAGTTGTTTGTATACCTGTTAGATTTAGGGTGAGTGTCTGTGCTGAGTGGTCAGAGAATGGAGAAGGATTTAGTTATTTCAATTAGATGATCTAGCATTGGTGAGTAAAAGCAAAAATCAATGAGTGTTGCAAATCATTTATTATGAAATGAGATTAAATTTAAAATGAGAAACACTTCATCACTCATAAGTGGTAGGGCTAACTGTTGAAGCTATTTAGATGCAAATGTATATAATTCATGTTAAAATCACCCATTAAGACAGAATGATTTAATTTCAATTAGATAATGCAGCATTGGTGAGTAAAAGCACAAATCAATGAGTGTTGCAAATCATTCTATTATGAAATGAGATTGAATTTAAAGGGAGAAACTCTTCACCACACATAAGTGGTAGGGCTAAGTGATGAAGCCATTTAGATGCAAATGTATTATAATTCATGTTAAAATCACTCATTAAGATAGTTGGATAAGAAGTTGTTGCTAACAAAGAGCTAATTGTGAGAATGATATGTGATATGATGGAGGGATCTGGAGAAATATAGACAAAAATTATGTTGGTTGCTGTAATGCAGTTGTGAAACATGGCAATTAGTAAATTTGAGTCTATGTATATAATTTTAAATGATGAAAATAAACTAGTGGGTGCAATAAGCATGCCAGTACCCTGTGATGATGATGAGGCATCCTGTGAACAGGCGAAAAGACAATGTTTGTTTAGATAGTGTGCAAGCCGCTGTATATTTTTGTTTCAAGAAGGCTGAGTACATGTGGTTTTACAATGTTTCTTCATCTGTTAAGTTGGTGTTAACTTTGAGACTGAATTAATGCCTCTAACATTAAATGCCGTAACTTTTATTTTCATTCTTTAGTTTGATTATTGAGTTAGATAATATTATATTATTAGTATATCTATGATATAAACCTGAGTGTATTATGTTTATTTGATTTGTAAATGTTATTGATCTTGAGGGTTGGTTTGTGTAGTTGACGAGCGAGTCCCATACGATGTTCCATGGAGAAGGGAATTTGTTTTTGGATTAATATTTAATTGAGGATTACTGAATTCCATGTGTAAGTTGCAATCAGCTGTGAAATCAGATATGTCTGATAATGGTTCACTGTTGTTGATTTTAATTTTTTTGTCAGATTTTGTCTTGGGATGACCTGTTTTTCTTTTGCTTTTTTGTGTGGGTGTTTCGATGATTGTCATGGGTGGTGTGATTGTTTCCATAATTTATGTTGAGGTTTTATTAATTATTATATGAGGCATCTTATTTCTGAATTGGAGATTTTATTGGATGAAGGGAATGTGTTTGATTCTTTGGTCATTGAATCGAAATCAGCATCTTTCTCTTGTTGTGATAGATTTGTTGTATGCATTATTATTGGTTGAGTGTGTTTTGGCTTATAAAAATGTTGGGAGTTATATTAACTTCAGTTGTAGTATGATTTATTTTATTCTTATTTTGTGTGGGTTTGCTTCTGTTTTCATCTTGTTGATGATTAATTTACTTTTTGTCTGTGACTGTATTGTTGTTTCTTGATTTGAAGTTGCTGATAGTGTGGTTCATTGTTCTGGACTTTTTGCTGGCTAGAAATGTCATTGCACTGAATAGCTAGATGTCCTTTCTGTCCGCATGAGTAACATTTAGCTTTTAGTCCCCTTATGTGAGGCATAGCATAGCTTGTTGATGGAGTTTGGATCGATGTTTTGGTGTAGCTTAGTTTGAATTCATAGTTATTTGTTGCTATTGGTATAAGTGTCTTTTATTTCTTGGAGGCATATAACTTTGCTAAAGGGCTGCATCATTTTTTGAAAATCTTGAATTGTGTTAGCTGGATTATGTGTTTTTGAGTATTCCAATAATGATGCTTTGTTTGTTTATATCTACTGATATTAAGACATAGTTACCTATATTTTAATTAAAGTTAGAAAATGCTGCTTTTGATTTACTTAAAAAAAACTCAATAGCTATGTATCTAGGATTTATGAGATCGGCTATTCTAGATATTACCATAACTCGTGTGCTGTAGGCGCCTCAGAGAGTGATTGATGAGGGAAGCGATATAGTGAGCAGTTGGAATCTATGGTAGATATTACAATCGATCTTGGTGAAAAAAAAATGTTTAAATGAATAAAATAAACTCCGGGACATGGTGCTATTGTATTTTCTGAAATATTTGCTGTTTCTGCTGTCCAATCTGTTGGGGAAGGGGGGGGGGCTAATTTATTGTGTTTTTAAATCTAAATCTTCAATATTATTTATGTTTGATATTCAGATGTTTGATATTCAGAAACGTGTACACCTGGGTCTCTTTTTACGCGGATTTATTTAACACGATTTTGAAGTTACGCGATTCGTGTTTCACCGGAAGTCGACCTCCGATAATGTGCTATTACTTTAAATAATAAATTTTGCGCACTTACGTTATATTAAAAGTAATAGCACATTATTGGAATTCTACTTTCATCTTAGTAATTTCAATATTTTCAGTGCTTTATAATAGTAAGATTTTATGCAATAATGAAATTAAAATCATGATTTCCACATTTTATGTATACACACATTAAAATTTACAAGATTATAATGTAAATTTGTTCAAACACTGTGCGTGTTAATTTTGCATTTTAAATCGCATTCTGTTTTTGCTTTTTAAAAAAGAACGTAATCAATTATTAATCATTTAGTGTCCACAAGTTTATTTTTAAAAGGTCAGTAATAGCAGTGGGCACAATTAAAAATTAAAATCTGATTTTTAATTGTAATTAACAATTTAAAAATTACTTACAGTCGACTTGAAATTAATGTGATGTAAAACGAAATTTTATTTTTAAACGGAATTGAAAATTAAAGGCAAAAATAAGAATTTAATTTTTAGTTGTTAATTTTAATTAAATTTTTCCCAGCAGTGGTGAATAAATGTCTTTTTATTATCATAAGTCTAAGTTCATAAACAATTAATAAAATCATCGTCATCGTCAACAGAAAACTATTAACACAACATGAGAGTGAACTTGGTGCTAGTTGTATTTCCTCTTGTGAGAATAATTGCTGAGATATTCTTGACTTCGTTTAAGGAGAAGCCAAATACATCACATCACATGAGAATCTGATTTTTTACTAGTTTGCAAACGAACGTGTTTTGGGGCAAATAGCGATAATAATTAAAACGTGTATAAAAAATGTAAATTACTGTACTGTAAATTATGCATAAAAATATATTATTTTGAATAAAATTAAATATTATAGTTAAAAAAAGTTTGTCTTGTATCAATTTTTTTCAAATTTGAAATTTTTTATTAGTCATATTTTATTTCCTTATTTTTTTTTTGCGCGCGAATTTTAAAGTAATTTTACGTTGGTGCTTTGCTTTTACGCGAATTTTGAAAAATCACAGACCGCATCCCCCCTTTTTCAATGTAAGTTACGTCTATTTTTGCGCGATTTCATTTGCGCGTGTTTTCTGAGGAACCTATCTATCGCGTAAAATGAGACCCAGGTGTATTTGCTTTGCTAAAGTTTTGACTTGAAATTTTTTTATTACTCATGGTTGCTGAATTTTTTGTAATACTTGCATATGTACTATTGTAGCTGCTTTATTTAAAGATAACTTGGGGAATTCTATTGACATATTTTATACTAGCGAATTGTTCGTTGTTATTGGCAATCGCCATTTTACATTTCTATTCAAAAACTGTTTTGTTGTAATTGCTATAAATATCTTGTACTATTTTTGAAAAAAATATATAGTCTAATTATATTGGAAAACTTATTTTTAAATAAATTTCACCTTGAACTTGGGAGAGTTTTCGGGTAATTTTAAACGTTTGATGTTACAAATATTTGTTGTCATCCATGCTATACTATAATAATTATCAGTTCTGGTACTTTTAATGGTCAAATTTATTATGAATTCCTGACTAATAATGCTATTCAGTTATTTATTCAATTTCCATTTTAATATCTTCTATGATAATTCTATTTCAAACAATGAAGCGTCATAGGTAGCATAATCTGTTGACTTCTTCAATGTTCTTACCATCTATTTGAAATTTTGTAGAAGTATTGCTGTTAATATTCATTGTCTTTGCCTTAATTGGGCTTGTGCCTCAGTTCTCATAACTGTTTGTTAGTGTGCAAATATATATTTTCTGCAGAGTTTAGAGACTTATTAGCAGATATGTATATATTCCTTGTTTTTCATAGCTCTACATAATGGCAAGTCCTAAACCATTACAAAAAAATAAAGGTGATGGTAAGAAACTATCTCATTTCTAATTATACTCCAAAAGAAAGTAGAATGGTATTTATTGACATGTTTATTCATTGTGTCATTCTAATTAAATTAATCAATTTCTTGAGCATAATTCAAGTCTTTAATTCTTTTGAAGCTACTGAATGCTACTGCATGGCAATTGATATTAATAGTATTATTCCAAGATGACATGTAATATGTTATAACAGTTAAGTAGTCGGACTAGAAATCAGATTGTTCTCAGTAAAATTCTAGCTAAAAATGCATTAATATTTTTTATAATTATAAAACTCAAAATTTTATTGGACACTGATGATAGGGTAATTCTTCTTTAACTTTCAATATGTAACAAATCACTTCTTTGAAAGCTTGATCAGTATGACATTGTTCTATTCTTCTTACCAGATATTAATCAAATGATAGGAATAATTTGGCTGAAATATAATTTTTAGCTCTTTCGGAAATAAGACATTTAAATTCAGAGCTTTCTGCAGGCATCTGATGTCTTAAATCACTTCTCTAATTGGAGAATCTGAATTGATGCTGATATTTACAAAAGAGTTATCAAGCTCAACATCCAAAACATATTTCAAGATCTTCATGAAATATTCTCATTAACTCTGTATTTATTCTTATGAAATCACTAGGATCTATTCATGTTCTATACTGGTTTGTCTTTGGTCAATGTCTTTGATATACAGTTTTTCTGACATCAAAACTAGCATTTGATTTTGCATACTATCATAATGTTTATGTAGTCCCATTTACTTTCCTCAAATGCTAATTTAAATAAGCAATAATATATACCCAGACTATATTACAAGCTTTGAAAAAAATCCAGTCTTCTCCACTAGGATTTGGTTTTACCCATTAGAGTCTCATCATTAAATTTATTAGTTCTTGAAAATTATTCACTAAACATAAGCCAAATTTCTTTCTGAAATATGCATTCTTTAATTAAATGGTATTACACATGGGACTTGTCAATGCTAAAAAATCACTAATTTTATTGTCATTCATTTAATAATTCTCTGATTATAATCAAATGATAATTTCTAATAATATAATTGAAATTCTTTAATTTCATTACACATATTTGTTTTAAACAAAATGTTTACCAAAAAAAAAAAAAAATGAACATGTGTAAAGCTAAACAATAACATGTTAAGTGACTAGAATAAATACTTTTGTTCCAAACAATCCTAATAAATTTAGCAAAATTAGTTTCTTCAAAAGATTACTGTTTATACTGAATTGGTTGCAAGGCAAGATATATAATTGACCACAATTTTTAAAAGCTGGTTCTAAATGTTAGTTATCTTTATGGATAACAATTTTAATAAAAACAATATTAAAAAAAAGAGAAAGTAGACAAATAATTTTAAAAAAACGAAAAAAATTTCTTTTTGTTTACAAATTTAAATTTGCTTGTATCATCTCTAAGATTAAAGTTCAAAGGTCAGTTATTCAACATTTACCTTTAAAAAAAAAAAATTAAATGTTAAGTTTTATTTTGTAAGAATATCAATTTATAAAAGATTTTAGTTCTAACAAAAAAAATTTTTTTGTTATTCTACTGTTATAAAATTAGTTTTTTAAAAAAAATGATTGGAAAGATGATCAATACAATCTATTTATTTGTTTAAAAAAAAAGGTAATTTAAAATTTTATATTAAAAGATTGCATTCTGTCAGTGTCTCTAGCTTTTTGTTTTACAATGATTATTAGCTGCTAGTAAAACTTCAGGATTTTTATTAAACAACTAATTATGAACAAAACAAATATTATAAAATGGTCATAACAATGTGACTTGGCTTATCTTATACAATGTAGCCTAAATTGATTATTTATCTTTTGCTTGTTATATGATCAAACTTCAACTGTTATTTCTGAATTATGCATGGTAAAAAATTTATGCTTATAAATAATTGTTAACTGAAAGTCCTCTCTTATAGAATATTCATTTTTGGAGAGGTAAAAAAATGATTTAAGGAAATATGATCTGAATAAACTTGAAGCAGCTAAAGAGCTAACAGAAAAAATGTTTTTACATTCTCAAAGATAGATCTTCAGTATCTTAAATACTGGAATAGACTCCATAATTAAAACAAACGAAGAAAAATGTTAAGCTTAACAAAAAGGGAATTTTAAACTGAAGACTTTGATAAAACTTTTAATTTAAAATGTATGATCACCTGAAGGATGATAATATTTATTATTATTGTATAACTTAATGTAATAATATTTAAATATATCTTAATAATCAATAGACTAAGTCATATATAGCATGACATTGCTTTTTATGAGCTTGTATTTGCACATATGTTTGACCTATTGGTACGCTCCCTATATTATATATCTTAATGTGTAAAAAAAATTTTATTTATTAATCCAACCTCTTGTCTCTCTTCTCATAGATTTTTAACCATCTAAATAATGAATTAAATATTATAATAACTAATGAGAGAATTCTCAGATTGTTATATTTATGATAGCTATCAAGATAAGAGTTTATACTCTACTCAAAATTAGTTGTGGAATGCTTTAATAATACTGAGAGCGTTGAATATCCTCCCATGGATTTCCCGGTATAGGAATGGTGATCTGATTTTAATCCCTAATATAAATTTATAATTCATAGATAATTTAATTAGCCTTCAGGTACATAGGAGTGATTTAATGGTCTGGAAAGGTGGTCATAGCCTATATTTTTATTAATATAGCTAGGTCTCACTATTAATATAATTTACTATTAAATAAAATTATTCTCTTTTATTGCTATCTTGTTTTGTCACTATTATTTGGATTTAAGCATAAATATCAAGGTTATTTTTTATTAGTAAGCATTTAACTTTTAATATCCATGGTATTATTATAATTTGTGCTTAACTTTAATTTTGATTATCTCTTATGTCAGATAGTAGAATCTTCTACTTGGCACCCAATGTGGAGACTTAAAAACGGCCCTGATTATCTAGCAGTAAAAATACTAGGATTGTTACAATTGCCGTCCAATGTGCGCACTTAAGAATGACCTTGGCTTTTTAATAAAATAATTTGGTGAGACATGTGGGAACAGAGAAGTTAAATTAAAATAATAACTGAATCAAATTTTATATTGGTTGAATTTTGATGTTGAGAGAATACTATAAGCAAATAATATAATTAAATGTGCATAATAGTAGGATAAACTAGTGAAATGGGAGGCAATTCAATAATCAGGTCGGTAATAATAAATAGGGTTACAGAATGAAAGAGTAAATGGTCAAACCAATTCATTGAATAAAAAATTAAGTAGAAATAATTTTTTTAAGAGTTTATTAAAAAGATAAATTTTGAAGTTAAATATAATGATTAATTAGATGCATACTAGATCAAAAGCAAAAATGCAGGCTCCAGATAAAATTTAAAATGTTTCCAGTGAGGAACAAATTAAAGATCAATTAGAAGTCACAAATAATGATAGATTTATGGTAATTATGAAGGAAATGTTTGAAAAACTTGAAAATCAAATGAAAAAGTTGGCCAAAGAGATACGTAAAATTAGAAAACCAAAGTAAAATATTAGAAAAACTTGAAAATCAAAATGAGGAAATTTTAGAAAAATTAGAAGAATGAATTAAAATATTTGATAGAATGTTTGAAGATAAAAATAAAGATATAGACAGAATACTTGACAATCATAAAAGAGAAATAGTAGAAGCAGAAAATCATAAGGTGTTAAACAGCTTCCTTTAGAAATAACTATTATTGTTGAAAAATTTGCAAAGAAAGAAAGAGAATGTTCCAATGAGATATTAGAAATAAAGTATATAAAAGAATAACAAAGCTTACATATGAAGTTTCCAAATATTGAAAAGCTACAACGAAGTGAGGAAGTAAAACTTAAAGATAGTCAACAAACCAGAAATGAAGTATGGTTGGAAAATAAAATTATTTCCAAAGAAATGAAAAATTTAGATAGTAAGTTTTATAATATGATAGGAATGGAAAATTTAGAAATCCAAATGATTAGTTATTAATGCGTACCATATATTTATAAAGTCATACACTGTAGAGTAAGAAAAGGTTGAAAATAAAGAAAAGGAGGAATAGAGCCTCTAGAAAATGAATTAAATATCCACTCCAATGAAAAATTCATAGTAAAAATGACCATGTGATAAATGGTAGTATAGATAGAGAAATTTTCTTATTCCATTTGGGAATGCTGAGAGTAATAGAAAAATTCATGGAGAGGGAAAGCTTAATCCCAGTTTAAGCCTGCTATAAATTTGGATGGCTTTATCTTATCAAAGACCCAGGACCTGATTAATGAATTAATGAGCTTATGTATGAATAGAAAATAAGATATAATTTTACAGCAATTTTTTTTTTTTTTAAAGTATGTTCAACCTTTATTATAATACTTAAAAAATATATTGAGACAATTACTAATTTTGAGATGTAAAAAAGAAATGCCAATAAAAACAAATGTTTATAGTTAAGATACTTTTAAAACTTTAATTATATATTATGCATATAATATTTGCTGTTTTACCTTATGAAATTAAGAATCATGGCTATCATAGAGGTGAAGTTATTAACTTAAATGACTTTATATTCACAGAAAAAATTAATATTTACAGAATATTATCTCTTCATTTACTGTTCTATTATTCTGTATGAAGAAATAAGTGGGTTTGAAAATGCTCATTAAATTGATTTCTCTTCCAAATAGGTGTTCTATGCTGGTTATATGATATATACAGTTTTGAAAGTCATGATCAAAGCAAGACATATTAATGAACGCAGAAGATTTGAGAATAAATAAGCAGAAGATCTCTGGCCAGACTTTTCAGTTAGGTTATAAAGTTATGATCGGATTAATCTCATAAGTCATCTTGAAAAATGTGTCTATAAAATATTTCAAGAAATTTATGATGACCCGTTCACTATTATTCACCAATATAACAATAATGCTTTTGTACTGGCTAATGAAGGAAAAAGGGAACATACAATGCCCACTCTTTGAAACTTGTCAAAGAAAACTTAAGTAAAAACACCACATAGTGAGATTTTCCTGTTTTAAAAATTTAAGTAGTGATGATGAGTAAATGGTTTGATAATTTAAAGGTATAGTATGTAAGGTTTATAGTATGTATGCTCATTGTGGATTGAAAATATTTGTATGATTAAAGACTTTTCTTTGAGAAGTCGGTTGGACTGCAGGTGTGTGCTTATGCTCAAAACCCCTCATGTAAGTTGATATTGAATCACCAGTTGAAAGATATCCTGGGTTCATTACAGAATAGCTGGTAGAAAGGAATTCCCTGTGAAATAAAAGATAATTAATTATAAATTGTTGGCTAAAATCAGATGTTCAGTAGAGTTTTCCTGACATTTGTAGTGCTATCCAAACCCACGAGTCCCTGGTTAGCAACCAATTGTGTACTACACAATTAGGCTCACAATGTAGTTGCAACACCCTTAAGAAATTAAAACTGGGTTTAGTTAACATTTAGTCAGTTTACTTTAGTAATGGAATTGATTTTAAACTTAGTACCTCTACTATTTTGATCTCCAGCTCATTATCAAGGTTAACATTTAATCAATTTATTTTTAAACTTAGTGTCTCTACTATTTTAATCTCCAGCTCATTATCAAAATTAATTAACATTTAGTCAGTTTACTTTCATATGGAAAGTGATTTTAAATTTGGTACCTATCTCACATATGACTAGCTCATTATCAAGATTAACATCTACTGTTAACTTCAGTATTGAAGGGAATTTCAAATTTGCTGTCTCACTTGATGTCTAGCTCATTATCAAGGTTATATGTACAAATTTAATAAAATATTTTCTTTCCTTAATTTGAATATAATAATAATAGTAATAAAAAACTATTCAGGAAAGTTTAAAATTTTAATAAAAATAATAACTAAGCATTGCTTTTGACCAAATCGATCGTAATCATAGAATTACAATAAAATATAAAAATATATAAATTAAAATTAATTATGCCATTTACGTGATTTTTTTTGTTTGTTTGTTTGTTTTTGTTCTAGTGCAGTGAAGAAAAGTTATTAGCAAACTTTTACCTTATTAATTTTGTTCTTATCAATAGAAAAATAAATCTCCATTTATATCTTGCATGATTGGCAGGATGCACTAGTTTTCGCAAACCACTTATCTAAGAATTTTTCCATTCTCTTGTCTGTATGTTCCATCTAATATCAATGGAACACCATGGACATAAACATGCATAGCTAAGAAAGGAAATTGTATACTTAATCAACTCATCCCAACCTGGAAAGGAAAGAGTGATATTTAAAACCTGAGAAGCAATTGTAAAAAGAAAAATGTTATGGCTAATTATCTGAATCATACTGTCATACAGCAAAGGCAATATTTAAGAAAAATAATAAAAACTATTCTGAACCTGCGCATCTTCATTAACTACTTCAGGAAATGATAATCTAAACATTGAATGGGAAAAAGGAACTATTAAATAGAATAATATTTACTCTCAATAAACAACAACAAAAAAAGGGAAATCCATATATATATAATTTGTAAATTATGGTTGATCAAATTATGGTTGATCAATCATAATTTAATTAACCAAAGCATAGTCATAAAAAAATCAAGTTTTAAAAAGAAGGAGTTAGTTTGTTTTATTTCTATATAAACAAGCTTCTAGCCCTTTTATTGTTTTGCTATATAATTTATTAATTTTGTGCCCACAAATAGGCAGAACCATAAGGACAGGTAGATATTATTATTGTTATTATGTATTATATAACAATACACACCTCAATTTATTATAAATATAAAAAAAGAGACATTTAATCTGTATTACAATTCCTTAGCATTTATGTTAAAATGAAGAGTGTTATTTTTTTCTTTCTGTATGTTTCATTTTACTCTTTTCTTGTTAATACAAATTTGTTATATTAAATGTTATTATTTATAACAGCACATTATTTAAGCACATAATAGTCTGTCTTCATTTTAGTATCCATGTACCTGAGAAGTCTTTTAATAATAAATATTACCATCAATTTTATATATAAGTTCATTGAAAGCTTAGGTAAAGAAATGGCCATTACTATCTTACTGTTATTTTCATTTTATTGTTGCCTCTCACCTATGTCACAATAAAAGATGAAGCAAATAGTTTATTCAAAATTTAACTTTGATTTTCTTTGTATGTGTTATAAATTTATTTCCCAACTATATCATAGTTGCACTTTGGGTTATGGCACAGCATATTACCCTGAGAATATTTAAATGTTTTATAATCATTTGTTTAAGATTTGGGAGCCCATAAATCATATCTATAAATATACAAAACGATTGAAACTCCATACATATATAAATATCTATATCACAGGTATAGTCTAGATTTGATTATATTAGTACAAAGACTAGCACAAGTATAGACCAATTACAACTGTGAACTTAATATGGAAATTCAACTGATTTAAAAGAATCTGCTAATCAATTCCATAGGGTTACAACTTGGTGCCAATATTTGCAGAGCTTATTGAACAAGACGAACCTTGCTCATCATTATCACGTAAATGACATAGTTCTAGGATTATGACTGACCTAGTCGGAAGCAATGCTTAGATATTATTTTTATTAAAATTTTAAACTTTCCTGAACAGTTTTCCATGACTATTATTATTATTAATGATGATTAATATTTAGTGTAGAAATAAAATCATACAATGTCAAAAGTCTGAATTGACATTGTATTTCTAACCTGATAGGAGGGCAAAGTATCAGTGCAAAGCAAGATACATAATTAATCACAAGAGTGGTTAAATGCTGTTTTTAAATGTTGGTTATCTTTAGGAATAACAATTTTAATAAAAACAATATTTCCAAAAAAAAGAGAGAGTAGACAAATAAGTTTAAAACAAAAGGGAAAGATTTATTTTTTTGTTTACAAATTTAAATTTGCTTGTATCATGCCTAAGATTAAAGTTCAAAGATCAGTTATTCAAAGTTTAAATAATTGAAATCTGATTTTTTTTTTTAAAAAAAAATGTTTATAAGTTTTATTTTGTTAGAATATTAATTTATAAAAGTCTTTTGTTTTAACAAATACTTTTTTGTTATTCTAAGTAATAAAATTAGTTTTTAAAAAAAATGATTGGAAAGATGATCAATATGATTTATTTATTTGTTTAAAAAAAGGTGATTTAAATTTTTTTATTAAAAAGTCAATTCTGCCAGTTTTTTCTAGTCTGTTTTTTATTTTACAATTGTCATTTTCATTAACTAAATTTTAAGGTTTTTTTCCATTAAACAACCAAGTTATGAACAAAAACAAATATTATAAAATGGTCATAATAATGCATTGTGGCTAGATCTACATGGTGTGCCATTTATTCTATACAGTGTAGCCTGAATTGATTATTTATTTTTGGCCTGATATGTGATCAAACTTTGACTGCCATTTCTGAGTTCTGCTTAACCTACAGAAAAATGTATGCTTACTAACCTACAGTAAAAATCCATGCTTACAAATAATTGTTACCTGAAAGTCATCTCTTACAGAATATTTGCTTTTTGGAATGATGAAGAAATATGATTTAAGGAAATATGGGTTTGGATAGCTTTTTGCGAATGTCAGGAAAACTCTACTGAATATTTGATTTTAATTTACAATTTATAATTATCATTTCACTGGGAATTCCTTTCTACAAGCTATTCTGTAATGAGCCCAGAATATTTTTCCAACTAGTGCTTCACTATCAACTTATATGGGGAGTTTTGAGCACCAGCACACACCGGCAGTTCGGCAGATTCCTCAAAATCTTAATCGTACAAATATTTTCAATCCACAATTAGCATATATACTATAAACCCTACATCTTATACCTCTAACTTATCAAACCACCTACTCATCCTCACCAATTAAGTTCTCTTTGACAAGTTTTAAAAAGCAGGCATTCCTTCATTAGCTGGTACAAAAGCATTATTGGTAAATTGGTGAATGATAGTGAACAGGCCATCAATTTCTTGAAAATTTTTATAGACATGTTTTTCAGGGTGACTTATGGGATTAATCGGTCATAATTTTATCACCTAACTGAAAAGTCTGGGTTAGAGATCTTCTGCTTAATTTTTCTTAGATCTCCTACTTTCATTAGTCTATTCCTTGTTTCAGTCATAACCTACAAAACTATATGTATCACATGACCAGCATAAAAGCGCTGTCTAAAAGAGAAATTTATAGAATAAACATTTCCATATGCTTATTATCTCTTCATGTAGAATAATAATAAAACAGTAAATAAAGATCATTTTCTGTAAATACTTTTTTTTTTCTGTGAGTATAAAGTCATGTAAGTCAATGACTTCACCTCTGTGATAGTCATGGTTCTTAATTTCATAAGGCATAACAGTAAATATTATGTGCATAATATATAAAGTTTTAGAAGTATTTTAACTATAAACATTTCTTTTTATTGGCAGTCCTTTAACATCTGAAAATTATTATTTGTCTCATTATGTTTTTTAACAATTATTATAAAGATTAAATATACAATTTTTTTTTTAATTATGTTTCTACAAAATTATATTTTATTTTGCATTCATATATGAACTCATAAATTCATTAATCAGATCCTAGATTTTTGATGAGATAAAGTCATCCAAATTTATAGCAGGATTAAAATGGAATAAAGGTTTCCCTTTTTCCATTTAATTTTCAATTACTCTCAGCATTCCCAAATGGAATAACAAGAAAATTCCTCTATCTATACTACCATCTATCATAGTCACCTTTACTAAGAATTTTCCAATGAAGTGGATATTTAATTCGTCTTCTTGAGGCTCTATTCCCCCTTTTCTTTGCCATTACAGCTGGACTTGTTCAACATTTACTTCAACCTTTCCCTTACTCTTCACTTAGTAGTTTTACAAACTTGTGTTACGCATTTATAATTAATCACTTAGATTTTTAATTTTTCCATTCCTACCATATCATTATAAAATTTATTCACTAAATTTTCAATTTCTTTTGGAATAATTTCACTTTCCAACTATACTTCATTTATGCTTTCTTGACTGTCTTGAGCCTTTACTTCCTCACTTTGTTGTAGCTGTTCAACATTTGGAAACTTCATATCTAAGCTTTGTTGTTCTTTTATATACTTTATTTTTACTACACCATCAGAACATTCTATTTCTTTCTTTTTAAACTTTTCAACAATAGTAGTTATTTCTAAAGAAACCTGTTCTAAGACCTTATGATTTTCTGGTGCTACCACTTCCCTTTTATGATTGTCAAATATTCTGACTTCCTTTATTTTGATCTTCATTCTATCAAATATTTTAATTCTATTTTTTTTTTTTTAATTTCCTTATTTTGATTTTCAAGTTTTTCTAATATTTTACTTTGATTTTCAAATTTTATGGCTGTCTCTTTGGCCATCTCTTTCATTTGATTTTCAAGTTTTTCAATCATTTCCTTCACCATTGCATAAAATTATCATTATTTGAGACATTTAATTGAGCTTTAATTTGTTCCTCACAGGAAACATTTTCTAATTCTTTATTTGGAGCCTGCATTTTTGCTTTCGATCTAATATACGTCTAATTAATCATAATATATTTTTATTTTTTAATAAACTATTTTTAAATTATTTCTACTTAATTTCTTATTCAATAGATAGGTGTGACCATTCACTCTGTAGACCTATCTTATTATCTGCCTGATTATTTTATTACCTACTACTTCACTAGTTTACCCTATTTTTACACATTTAATTTGTATTACTTGCTTATATTTTCTCTTAACATCAAAATTCAACAAATATAAAATTCAATTCAGTTAATAATTTAATTGTTAGCCTCTTCTCTGTTCCCATATTTCTCACCAATTATTCTCTATTTATCAAATATCCAGGGTGTAGAGCACTCACATTAGATGCCAGTTTATAACTAACTTGAGTATTTTTACTGCTAGATCATTCTCAAGCACTCATTTTGGATGACAATTATAGCGGCTTTCTATTTTTACTATTAATACTCAAAATCATTCTCAAGCACACACGTTAGGCAACAATTGTATTGACTTTCTTTTTTTACTTCTATATACACAGAGTTATTTCCAAGTCCTCGCACTGGAGGACAATTGTAACAACTTTCTATTTTTACTACTAGATAGTTAAGGTCACTCTCAAGCATGTAAGTTTAAGTTTGCAATTATCTTAAAATAGATCTCGCAAATTTTTACAATTTATTTTGCTTTTGTATGCAATTGTGTTAATTTTTGTAAATTAAAAAATCAAAACAATCATCTATAATTTAGTACCTTATAAAAATTAATTGCCTTTAGTTTGTTCAAATAAAAACTGGGAGATATATTTCAAGTGATTGAGATTGAAATGACAATATATTTATTAAAAGTAACTAATCAATAACAATTTCTAAGTTTTGACATTTTTACACAACTAAACATCACTATAATTTATAAAATATTTTATAAAACTGCTATAATTCTGACTATAATCTTAAATTAGTATTTCATTAAGTTTTTCAGTTATGTTAACTGCATATTGAAAAAAAATCTGTAAAATAAATTTTGACTCCAATCACAGTTTCAGCAAAGTGTTTTTCATTAAATATCATTTGATTTTAAAATTAATTTACGATAAAATTATATATGTTTATATCAACTCACATAATGTAATTCTGTAAGAACAATTTTCATCAAATAAAGTTTTATATATTTATTAGTTTATATTATAGATTGATGTTATACAGTTTAGCACAATAAAAAAGCAATGATGTAAGCACTAAAATTATTGGATCTAAGATCAAATCTGTTACTTCTGGTGCTCAAACATCACATGATATATTGAGTAATTCGTCTATTCTATTATTTTTTGATATTTTATTATAAATTTATAGAATTTGGAAAAAAATTATTTTAAAATTTTAAAAACAAAATATTGACCTTTATTTGTTAAGAATATATATTATTTTCCCATTATTTTTATTAAATACAACCATGCTAATTACATTATAAATGTACATAAAAATATTCTTTGTTTTTATGTATTATTTCATTTAATTTTAATTTGTTATAATTTATTTTTAAATATATATCTCATTCTTAAAAAATATATATATTTATTAAATCTCATTACTTTTAATCTGATGCATTTGTGAAAAATATAATTTTTTTAAATAACCAAGTAACTTAATATTAAAACAAAATAAGTAGCAATTACAAAGACAACACAAATGTGATGACAAGAACATACACATCAATACAACAGTGAATTAAATATATTTTTTTAAAAATTCTAGAATGCATGATGTAACTATGAACAAATTAGATATTATAGTGCTATAATAGAAGTGTAATAAGAATAATACATGCTAACAAAGGGCCTCATATATTAACGCAGCCTTCCAAGACAAAAATTTACTAAATACACAAGCAGGATAGTTTACAATAAATATATGAAATATCTAAACATACATATAAGGCTACACACAATGTTTGGAGATTACAATTAATATAACAATACATAAAATGCTAAATTGTATACATAATACTGAGTTTATCTTATAAAAAATTAATAAAAGTAGATATATGCAAAATGTATCTTTATTAAAATATAGATATAATTGTATTGCAATACATATAAAATAAAAAAACTACAAGCAAGAAATTTTCAACTGCTCAAATTATTCTCTCACCTTACATAGATGGTCATTTTATTTTTGTACAAGGTGGTTTATTAGTATTTTGAACTATTCATAAAAAAAAGTATTCATGTTTTAATAATTTAAGAGCAGTTAAATATTTCTAACTTTAGAGGGAAATATGCAATATATATGTATTTATATTTTTAAAAAATTTAAATATTAAAAAGTTTATTTATTTATTACTTTATACTCACAAACTAAGGGAGAGAGAGTAAATGACTGGTAGCCTACCTTGGAATTCGTCTTCCCATTCTAAATGGGGAAAAACAAAGTGACCATCTTGAAAAAGTAAGTTAAAAAACACAATAAGCAGGATAAAAAAAAAAAAACAGGAAAAAAAAATAAAAAAAAAAAAAGCCAGGAAATAAGATGAGCTCTCCCCATGTGCAATAACTAAAATTTTAAAAGACAAGCTAGCGTGCTGCAAACATGATATAAGAACAGAGATCAAAAATAATAATAATAGTAGCAAAGCAATTCTGGGGGTAAAAATAATAATAGCAGCAGTTTTAAAAAAAAACTGATACACTTTCTTTAAATGAACCATTAAAATTAATGATTTCAATTATAGATTGATTTAGTTTAAAATGTATTAAATAATATAGGACCACAAATTCAGAATAAATTTAAATAAAGTTCATTATATACATACATACATCAATTACTTAACTACTGGAATATAATATAGTATTTTTTAATATTCTTTTTTTTAAAAAAAAAAAAAAAAATTGCTAATAACTTAGAATGTCACTATTTAATGTCTTTAACACAATCCACAATAAGAAAATAATTCAGAAAAAAAAAAAAGCCTGCATACATTAAAATAGATAAAAGCAGTACTATAATTAATCCTAAATTTATAAAAATAAAAAATAAACATCACAACTATTTAATATCTCCCTCTTCCTATTCAACCTTAATATTTTAATTATTATTGAATATTATAGTTATATTAAAGTTGAGCAGAGCAAAGGATTTATGACTTTTTATTACATTCCTTACAACAGTTTATAAAATCAATTCAAAGTATATAAACATATATCTTATGAGAATTATTAATATTATGATATACTTCTAAGTATTATGATAGTAAATTAAAGAATGGCAAGAAATGGAAAACTATCACTGAAGTAAATTAAATTTTGTTTGATCTAATGCCTAGTTGAATTTAATTCAATCATTATTGTGTACAGAAAATTTAACATAATACAAATAAATATTATAAACTTAATATTTTATGTAATATCTTATTATATACATTTTACATAGAATATCTTCATAAAATCAAAAATACAAAGATTTAATATGAAATCCACTGAAGACACTCTATAAATAATCAAACATTTTTTTCTTGTAATAGAACTTATTTTCTCTTAAATATTACAAAAATTTTAAGTCTATATATCAAAATAATTTTTTTATTATTATTAAAACATATCAAATTGGAAATTATTCATCTACTTTAATTTCTTCTTTATCAAAATAAGTAAAACACAATAATAGCTTTAAATAACTAACCTCATCTTGTTTGATTCTTTTGACAAGCCAGATATCAAATGACCAGTGTCTTATCAGTTCTTAGCACTTGCAGTATTTGATAAATAATAATATCTGCCTTATCAAATACATTATCAGTTTTTAATATTTTAACATCATTTCAAAATGATGCTCACAGTTTACATAGATATGTATCCAAAAAAAAAAACATACTAAACAATTTAAAAACTAATAACAATTATATTACCATATCTATACCTAAAACCTATATGACTTACTATATTTTAAATAGATTTCACCAACTATTATTGAGCCATAATTTCAAGATCTTTCACATTCAAATAGATAATATCTTATGAATGAAAGCATTTAAGTATCCTTTGTCTGTTCAACACCCAACTAATATATAAAATGTTATAATAGAGCCAAATTCTGAATTCAGTAGTAAATTACTTATCTCTCATGATGCTAATCCCACTTTGTTTAAACTTTAGCAATCAACAGTTGCCACATAATGTTTAAGTACTGTCCTATCTAATACCCTCAAACTAATTTCTAACTTGAAGCTTTCATCAGTGAAAAATACATATGGATCTTTTGGATCTAATTGTCTTTGCTCTAGCAGTCATTTTTTTACTTTTTGTTTTACTAACAAGCTACAACAGCCCAAATCAAAAAATATGTTAATGTTTTAATCTAAGCCAATTTGTTTATGTAGTCATATAGATTTCAAGTCAGTTCAGTATCTATGTATTATGGTATCCTTAGTTTTTTTTTTAATAACTATAAACTTTTCTATCTTTTGGCCAAGTTTGGTATAAAAACCAATAAATCATCAGATTTTTCCACAATTTGCAAAATGTTGCTCAATAGCAAATATTTTTCATTCATCGCAATTGTTATGAAACTGGATATAAACTTACTAAATACTACTAACTGGCATCTATTGATTACTAAAAGCTTACATTAATCAGGTGGCATTTTGTGGAGAGAAAAAAAAATTCCTACTAAACAACATTGTATAAGCTGGGATCACATGATCTCAAATTCTGAATTATAAGTTATGATCACAAGAAGCTCACAGAATGGATTTATCAGTCATGCCAAGCTCCAACATCACTAATCATAGTCCAAATAAGCTTGAATTTTCATTATAATAAGGACATTTTATTAGCTTTATTTTAAAGTGTTGAAGATTAATCACACACATAATTTGGTATAGGCAGAAATTATAAATACTTTCATTTTTCTATAAACTTTACCAACAATATATGTATATCTGTAAAAAAGATGTATTTATTTTATGAATTTCACAATTATTAATGTGTAGCCTTTTCTATAATTAATAAATGTAACTATTAAATAACTAAATGTGTGGTTTATATATGTAATAAGATCAGATATTTTACGGTAATATCTCCACACTAAAACTCAATATATTTATATTATTCTATTTATTTCTATACTTAGTGCTTTCGAAGGAACGATGCCTTCATTTTCAAAGCTATAGATAGATAGTTCTAATAACGATGTTCAATTTATTTATTTAAACCAACAGATGCAAATTATTCAAAAGAAAATTGGTGGATGTGTGAAATATTTAGATTTGCAGGTGGGGATTGAGGCTCAACGCTTCCAAGTATAAAATGATGATTAAACCTATTAATATGAGGCCACATTCATCATCAATCAAATACACCCAATATGTATAAGCTGGCAGGCCTAAAAATATTTTTGAAGAGAAATGCCAGATTGTGTAGTTTTGAGGCTGACAAGAATAAGAATATTCAAAGTTTTAGGGATGATTTGATAAATGTCAAATAAAACAAAAGAACAATAGACAAGATAATTAGGCGGTTTAAAGACCCTACTAATCCAAGGAATAGGCTGAACAAAACCAGGATTTTATTGCCATACATTAAAAACATATATACAAATTTACAAACAATTTTTTGCAGACTTTAGTATATGTTACAGATCCCCTCTTAATTTCAATAGATGTATCAACAATACCAAAGATAAACTACCTCCAATAAATATCCAGCAGGCCATGTATAAAATAATTTGCCCAGAAAACAATTGTCACGCAGCATATTATGGGGAGACCAAAGCTTTTGTTCATACGAGGTTGCTACAACATAAATATACGTACAATAAAGCGTTCACAGATCCTTCCTACTTTTCCATTTTTGCGCAGCATAAAATCACTACGGGCCATTCATGTATACCGGACAATCCGTAAGTGATGTGCAGTGAGCGACATGAGATAAAAAGAAAAATTAAGGTCTATTTCATTAATTTAGACGCAAACTTATTAAATAAAAGAGACACGTTTTACGCAATCTCGAAGAAATGGCAGACCTGATTTGAATAATTTGCATCTGTTGGTTTAAATAAATAAATTGAACATTGTTATTAGAACTATCTATCTATAGCTTTGAAAATGAAGGTATCGTTCCTTCGAAAGCGCTAAGTACAGAAATAAATAGAATAATATAGAGTTTTAGTGTGGAGATATTACCGTAAAATATCTGATCTTATAATTAATAAGAACATATAAAAATATAATATAGTCAGATAGATACTTAAATCATATTCACATAATCCATTAATAAATTTTCCATAATAACTTTAAGGATATATCATCAATAATATTAATGTACAATGATCATTAAATATAATATATTGTTTTTTTGTACATTTACATTTTTGTTAATATGCTGATGTTAAATTTAATCCAGATAAATGATTTTAATTATCTTCATAAGCTTCTTTTACATAAATAATTAGTTTGCATATATACAAAACTCTTTATTACTTGAAATGATAAAATCCAAATTAAATGTTAGTGGCAAGTTTTATGTTTACAAAAACAATTTATTTAAAATTATTTTTTTAGTTGTCAAATTTCTATCATTTTGAAACTTAGTTTCCACTTTATAGAAATGTATTAAAAGCAATATGTAAATGAAATACTCTTTTTTTTTCATTCACAAAATATTTAAAAATTTGACTGAAAGCATGCATTACTAAAAGATACTACAACCAAATGACAATCCTAGCTTCTATAAAATGGAAAGATAATTATGACATTTGAATAGGCGGTAAAACAAAATACTTATATTTATCTATAATTTCATCATACCATATAAAAGAAATGCCAAAGATAAAATGCATCCCTTCTATATTGTCAACATTCGAAAAAATGCCCTTAAATAATAGAATTGGCATAATAACAGCATTAAAAAATGTATATTTTATTAATGTGTCACATAAAATAAATACTTATTAAAATATTACTAAAAATAATTTTACAACACATATAAAAGTGTCTATATGCAATTAATAACTTTGGAAATTTGTAGAAAAATGACATATAGCCATCTAATCCAGCTATCTAATATCAATTAGTAAATGGATAATTGTAGTCCTAGACAGTCAAAGCCCAATTATATGTCATCACACTAAAACTGTAAGAAAAAAAACCATGAATGTAATACAAAGTAACCTATACTATGAATGAAAATGTTGTGGATGCTAATCCCATAGTTTATCTTTATATTAACACAAATATTACATTCAATCTGTGTAATGTAAAATATGTACACAGACACAATCATAAATATAAACATACATTAATGTTTGGTTTGATTTTAAAATACATATAAAAAAGGAGTTTTTCAAAAAAAAAAAAAACTGACTGGTTAATATCAATTCTTTGATAGTTAATAAATACCCTTTTATCATTTGCAATTGTCAATTACCTCCCCCCCATTAAGCACCATGATGTCATACTTCTTTTAAAAAAATCCAATCTTATATGATATTATTTTCAATATCATTAATAATTTATCTCCTAGTTTATAAATGTCTAACAGCCTTTTTCCAGTAAAATAAAATATTATTTTAATTTTTTCATAAAATACAATTTAAATTATTTATAACATACATCTATATCTATAAAAATATACACATATACAAAATACATAATATATTACTACATTTAAATATATATTCATTTATGAGAATCTTTAATTTAAATAAGGTTACATTTTTAAATTCAAATTTAATTAGAATATAATGTAATACATACAGGTAACCCCCTACATCACAGCATTCCTATAACATGTTTTCACTTTTAATACAATTTGAGAATTATGGAAAAACTTATAAGATGCCTTTCATACAATACTATTCCACTCTAACATGGTTCAAGAGTTGGAGAAACTCCTCCTATAACACAGCATTTGTACAACAAGAGTTTTAAAAAATAAATACCATCTCTATCAATATTGTCATTTGAGCATGGATGTCATACCAGATTTCATAAAGAATTTATTAGAATTTTAAATTAATTTTGTTAATTAATAGTAATGATGAAGAAAATATTATGCAATATTAATATCTAATATTATTCAATTGACTGTAAAAATCTCTAGTTCTAAACTTTTGATATATTTGTTTTAGTTTAGTTTCTAAAATGCAAATTAATCATTTGTCAGATTATTAAAGTAATCAACAAAATTTTTTTTTAAAAAATAAATTTTGATTTAGAATTGACAAAAATAATCTATGTATTTTTGTCATCCAATTATAAATTGCAGTGATTTCTTTGTCAATTTGTCTTCTTATAAATGTGAATATTTAAAACTAAAATTTGAATTCTTCTTCTAAAATAATTAATATTTCACAACTATTTTGTGAAAAAATTAACAAATGTGTAAAAAAAGAAATAGAAAATACCTATGTTTTCATTTTCAAAATTAAAAGAAAGAAACAGAACTGTCAAAATTATTGTCAGATGTTCTCTTGCTAAGAAAAATTAACTGTTAATCAGTACCTTCAAAGGTATGAAATTATGTTATTGTAATAGTGTTAAATTTAAATATTTTTCATTTATTAGTTCTAAAAAATATATATAAAGATGGCACCATTATTCAGTAGTTTTTCCTATAAAATGAATGTAAAAGTGGCAAAACAATGCTGCGTACAAGAGTAATCATTGTGTGCTATTTTAATAAACATATTTCTTTTAGTTATAAAATGCAGTAATATAATTTTTTTTTAATTTTGAAACCTAATCCTGTTTTTTTTGTATTAGTTGTTTGATTTAAGAACAAATTCCCATAATACTACAATTTTTAGAAACCTATCAACCGTGTTATACAGGGATTACCTGTAATTAACATTTGGATTCAAATAAGATTAGCAGACATATAGAAATTCCAAGTAACAGCCAATCAAAATGGTATTATAAGTTATCACAAGCAATCCTGCACATGGAAAATATGAAAACTTCACAAATATCTATGTATGTATGTATGTATGTGTGATGTATATTTATGTATATTACATACATTTTAAAAGTTATAAATAAGTATTATAAAAGAAAATTATATCTTCAAATATGTACTTTATGAAAAATTAATTTGTCATTATAACATAGGAGAAAACTTTCAAATAGTCAAAAATAAAAGACAATCAATAATAAAACATTGAAAATAATAGTGTAAGATTAGATTATTTTATAATAACTTAATACTAATATTCTCATCAATTAACATAAAATATACCACTCTGAAAATTATGACATTCAAAAAATTGATACTCATTCCCAACGAATTATATTAGTGATGATTCAATCAATGAAAGCTTTGCATAGCCAAGACTATGCTTTTGCAATGAAAATAAAACTAATGTATCTCCATTTAGAAAGAAGATACTGTTTTGTCGCATCTATTAAATCTCCCATCAAATAATTACTTTATTCATATTATGTTATGTAAACTAATGATAGTTTTAAAAGATTAAGGATCATAACTCAATTGATCTTTTTCTCTAAAACTAATCCACTAATAAACTGGTTACAGGTATCTCTGATCTTTTAGAAAATATAATTACTAATCTAGTATCTGATTAGAAAGGCTTAAGTTTGAAATCATAATAATTTCAAGTCGGTGACTTGCCTAATGTGATAAAAATAAATATGATTGCAGAATTGGATTTGCAATCTAGTGCTTCTCATTGGAGAAAAAAAAATCAATAGCTAGATATTATTTTGAACATCTGGTGTTCATTAATTTTTAAAATGGTTATAGAATAGATTAATATAAAGTGAATTATTATCTATGCAGATTTTAACAGTATACCCTTTATTTTAATATATTTATTATTCATTTCATATTAATTTCATCAACTCTTTGGATAATCACTTTGATTATTCACTGCATAATAATAATAATTTTCACATTTCAAGTTTTCAAGAATTTTAACAACTTTTATAATTTGTGCAACATTTTAAAGTCTTTCATTGCTAACAAAGAGGTTGCCTGTGTGGATTTAATTACGGCATTCAAGAAAGGATTTTTTGGATGGATTAGACTTGCAATGTTTATTAACTTCAGTATCTGGATTCTCAGGAATAGACTGATTTTTGAAAAAGGTATGGACATTGATCCATTAAAAATGATTTTGGAATCATTACACGAATTCAAAGCTGACGATAAGAAATTCTGCCAGAGATGGTTGACAGACCAAACATGGTCGTTGTGGTTTGAAGTTACTCAGATGTAACAAATAGGTTACATCTATGATTTAGTCTCAACGAATTGAACAGCCATGATATTCAATTTTGATAAGTTTAAAACAAATTATGTATAAATTGAAATTTGTTCATCTAGAGGGAGGAAGATTATATGGATCAGAATTTAATTGAATGGTTTATAATAAAATTTAGTCTAGACAAATTGATATGACCCATAGAGAGAAAATTGAATTTAATATGTTATTAACAGAGAAAATTGTAATTTTAAAAATGTAATAGAAATACTCAATGTTGCTTTTATGTAATTCTACTAAACATCACATGATCACTATCTCATACTAGCACAATAATTGTTATTAAACAATTCAAAACAAAACAACACTCTCCATATAGTAGTGCCATCTTGTGCTAACAAGAGCAATCAATGGATGCCAGAAGGCTTGTGCATAAAATCCCTATCTAGTGCCTACTCATCCAATATCCCCAGACTAGTTTCTGGCTTGTGGCCTTCATCAGTGAGGAGCCTTGGATCTGAGAGCACTGCACCTAGATCTTAGGATCTAATGCAACCCTCCAGCACCCACCTTTTAACTCTATTTAACTACAAAACTATGAGAATGAAATTGAAAACACTATTAATATTTTCAATCCAAGCTCAATAGCTTATATAGTCATATGGGTCTGAACTCAATTCAGTACCCATACATTTTGGTGTCTTTGGCTCTTTAACAACCATAGCCACCACTATCCTATTAGGCAGGATTGGTATTAAACCACTAAACATCACATGATCACTATCTCATACTAGCACAATAATTGTTATTAAACAATTCAAAACAAAACAACACTCTAAATAATCAGAAGTAGTTTTTAAGCATGATTAGAATAGTAATTTATAAGATATGACAGAGAAATAGATACATTACAATCTCTTAAATCATTTTATTAATAAAGCTTTATATGACTGCTATGAAAATAACATTACATTGTGTATATATTTATAAATAATTACTTAATATATCTAGATAATTTTCTTTAAGTTTAGAATCTATTTCTCACATTCTGATCCAAGAATTTCATTGTATTATAATTTTCTAAATTGGAATAATTGGATTGAAAATATTAATAGTGTTTTCAATTTCATTCTCATAGTTTTGTAGTTAAATAGAGTTAAAAGGTGGGTGCTGGAGGGTTGCATTAGATCCTAAGATCTAGGTGCAGTGCTCTCAGATCCAAGGCTCCTCACTGATGAAGGCCACAAGCCAGAAACTAGTCTGGGGATATTGGATGAGTAGGCACTAGATAGGGATTTTATGCACAAGCCTTCTGGCATCCATTGATTGCTCTTGTTAGCACAAGATGGCACTACTATATGGAATTCTATCGTGTTATGTATTATGATTGCAATTTTGTAATTGATATGTATATTTTGCAAATCCGTTTGGGTGTGAATAAAGTCCAATTTTGAAAGTAAAAACATCTACATCATATAAATGAGAGACCTTTTTAAATATAGAACATTTTAACCATAAATAGTCAGAGAAAATAGAATAGTAACCAATACCAATGTCTCTTATTTTTATCTGTAACATATATAACCATGAGTTTTAAATTCAAATGAAGATGTTTAAATGCGAAATCAAAGATTATAATTTTTAAAGAAATTTTATATGATAAAATCAGTTGTGTGATGGCAACAACCAAAATTATTGCTTTGGTATTTGAGCATATACTGATGATGAGAGTATGGAATCATGAGTTAAAGATTCCTGGATCAAATTCCCAATTAAGAAAAAGGAAAAAAACTTTAGATCGATCCCTGATCAAATTCCTAATTAAGAAAAAGGAAAAAACTTTAGATCGTCCATATTAAATAGAATTATTGTGTTCAATTTGTCACTTTGTTGTTCAAATAGTACTGTCACTTCATGAGCATTGAAGCATGTAGTACATAAATAAAAATTAAAAAAAAAACATTTTTAGAAATGAATCAAAATACTGAACCAGAAAGTAAAATCACAGACCAAAATCAGATTATTTTTTTATAAATATACACACATTTTAGTAAACAACTAAATAAAATTCACTTTTTTTTTTCTTTATAGTCTCCATTAAAGTAAACTGTTTCCATTATTTATAAAGCTGTATCTAATATCAAAGATGCACTGTGTGTATATATGTATATAAATAAATATACACATAAATAAATCAAAGAATCATTAGCTAATTATGAATTTCCAGTAACAATTTTATTTATTATGTATATATAGACATATAAAATCCATTTAATGATTTAAAAGAACTTCACTTTCCATTTAATAATTTAAAAAAACTTCAGTTTAATTTTTAATTAAAATTAGAATCAATATAAATCTTGTCAGAAATTATGCCTGTTTAAAAAAAAAAAATTCACTCAGATATCTAAATAATCAGAAGTAGTTTTTAAGCATGATTAGAATAGTAATTTATAAGATATGACAGAGAAATAGATACATTACAATCTCTTAAATCATTTTATTAATAAAGCTTTATATGACTGCTATGAAAATAACATTACATTGTGTATATATTTATAAATAATTACTTAATATATCTAGATAATTTTCTTTAAGTTTAGAATCTATTTCTCACATTCTGATCCAAGAATTTCATTGTATTATAATTTTCTAAATTGGAATAATTTAATGTGTTAAACTGAATTTCAATTATTCTATCAAAGACTAGAAAATTAATACCTACACTTCATGTTGCATTGATTAGTAATCTGTCTGCTATTTCTAGAATCTAAAGTTTTGAATATGGCCAGCTAAACATAGGAAATTTTTTCAGGTTACTAACGGGTTTAGGATTTTTCTTTTATGTAATTAACTCATAATCAATCCAAATCAGCACCTAGTAATGACAAGTAAATATGAGCATCTAGCTATTATTAGTAAAGAGTAAGATTCCAAATTAATTTGCATTGATCAGATAAGCATTAATGTGCTAATTGTAATAACAAACAATAGCTATAATGCAGGGTCTGACATATCTTTACTATATATCTCTCTCACGCCAAAAGAATCTAGCCAAAAACTGAACCTAATTTACTTTTAATTGCTGAATTTATTAATATTTAATTCTGATCTTGTGTGCATGCTAATTTTTAAAATATCTGAATTTGTTTCAGATATATATCACTTTTTTTTAAAAAAAAAAAAGACCTTACATCAAGAGCGTGATATTCAGATAGATGTGCCTTTTAAATATAGAACTATCCAAAAACAGGTTAAGTGGAATATAATCTTTTGATAATGTCATCATTTTTTTTTTTTTTGAGATTTTGATCAGATCAGTATTAAAATATGATAAAAATAAACCTAATTATCAATATCAACAGTCTACATAATAATTAATTAATAAGACTTATTCTTATAATGAAAAATCTATGACCTGACAATATTTAATTTATTAATCTAGTCAAATGAAACATACCATAATTTTCAGTTTTATTGCACAAAATATTATATAATATAAATTATAATAATAAAAATATCATATATAACAAATATATATTAATAATTATATATAAAAAAGCTGTTTTCAGCACATGGTTTTGGACCCTTCTCAAATATTAAGCATCTATTTTAACATTAACCAATTATTGTATATAGAAAGCTATCTAGTGTTCTATAATAAAAATAAAATAATAACATTAACAAAATAAAACACGAATAAAACAAAACAAAATTATGATGCATTCAATAAAAGTTGAAAGAATTGACTATATAACATAATAATATACAGAATAAATAAAAGCATACACTAAACTACTTTATATATATTATCTTATAACTGAAACACATGCTTATTATATACCTGTGTGTCTATATATGTAATATAGGGTATATGAGCACAGACTTTCAGATGACCCATCACTCTCCACTCTATCTAATATCACTGATACACTCAAGCACAAATATGCTGAAAAGATAAATAATCACCAATATACGTATTTCATGCTAAACCTGGACCAACTGATGATTGCTGGTTTAGCATGAAATACGTATATTGGTGATTATTTATCTTTTCAGCATATATGTGCTTGAGTGTATCAGTGATATTAGATAGAGTGGAGAGTGATGGGTCATCTGAAAGTCTGTGCTCATATACCCTATTATCTTATTATATAATTTTCCATTCACTTTTAATTAATCAGTTATTAATTAAATTTATTGAAGTTTTAAAAATATTCATACAATTATTTAAATTTACTGCTGTTTATTCTGAGATTTTATCAAATTGGAAGTCAAAAAATTCAATTTGCATCTTCAGCTCTCTATTGGGTGATTTTACTAACTTTTTTATTTTTAAACTTTGAAATGAATGTATTTTGTTTTTGTTTTTTTGCTAATATGTTAATTTCAAAAAACTCCAAAGATGTCAAGATTTGCACTAACTTTGCAATATTACTTCAAGACAATAATACAATAACTAAAAACTTATTTTTTTTGGAAAATTTATCATTATTTTTGCATAATAGTTATTAAAAATCAAGAATATATATTACATATTTATTTTCTACAGAAGTGTTTAATTTTTAAATATAAAAAGATTATATTTTCCTAAATAACCTTGCTACGGAAGTTATGGTAGTGGGTAAATATGATCTGTGAAAATGTTGCCACTAACAGTCTGTTAGAAAATATAGCAACATCCTAAAAATTACTAAAAAAGTTTAAACTTTTAAAGCATAAGTTAATAGATTTACTAGATATTAATAATTATTCGGTGAAATTTTAAAAATAAACATCAAACAAAGAAGATTTCATTCATTTTGTAAATTCAACTTGTTCCTCAAATTGAATGACGAAGCGGTGCTTTGTTTTAATTAAAATCTAATTTTTAAAATAATTCTGAAAACCAAATGTGATTTTTTTTAGTAATTCATTTAATTTCTAGACAAAAATATGTATAAAATGAAGTGAAATTAATTATATTCTGATATATAATAATAGTATAACATTAAAATGAATGTTGAAAGTGTACAGTAAGTGAGAACAAAGAAAATTGTCAAGAGTATAGGCTTAATGTAATATTTTTCATATATTTCCTCTTCTTTTTGGATCTTTAATGTAATTTAAAGGTTTGCTATTTTTTGTAGCATCTGCTTTATGTCCATATGTTAATAAAATATATAAAAAAAATTGTATATAAAATTAATTGTGACCATTGCAATATGATTCACTATAGTCATACGGGAAAAGATATGAACCAAAGAACATAACATCGCAATTAATAAGCAAAATGATAAATCTGCTTTATACATTTACTACTTACTTAACATACGGACATAAAATAGATGCTATAAAAAATATTACACCATTACATTATGTTAAAACTCAAAAAAAAAAAAGACAAGTATATGAAACACATTATATTGATCAAACAAAAATGAATGAAAAATTATATATAAGTTAATATATATAAAGTCAGTGTGTTTTTATTTATTCTGTATGTTGCTATGTTATATAATGAATTCTTTAAACTTTACAGAATCTCTGTATCATAATTTTATTCTGTTTTATCATGTTTTATTTTGTTATTGTTATTTTACTTCCATTATAGAACACTAGATAACATTCTATATGCAATAATCGGTTAATGTTAAAATAGATGCTTAACATTTGAGGAGGATACAAAACCATGTGTCGAAAAAGATTTTTTTATGTAAAATCATTAATATATAGATGTTATATATGAATATTTTTGTTATTTATTATAATTTATATGCAATGAGCTTCATTAATTTCTGTTTTTGATGATTATATAAATATGTATATATTTATATATTAATGTAAAATCTTCATCCAGAATGAATAAATATTTCACATTCTCATAATAATAGCAGAAATAATTTTAATATTATAAACACCCATAGATACAGAAATGTGAATTTAATTGAAACTCAAGATAAATATATTTTGCACGTGTTAATATATGCAAATATAAAAAATTAAAGTTATTTTAGTTTACTGATTAATTATTAATAATATCTTGAATTTGTGGTCAAACTACTAATTTTTAATTATTATTTTTGGAAATTAGTATTGTCTTTTGATATCAATTTAGAAAAGAAAGTGATCATTTAAGAAAAAAAAATAGTAAATTTATTTAAAATTTTAACATAACACAATGAAGAAATTTTTTTTAACAAATCAGAAGAAAATATTTTAAGCAGTAGGACGGCCATGTCTAAAGTTTGTGAAATAAAAAAGATAAAAATAAACAAAAGAAATGAGAAGCAAAAACAAACACAGAAAAAAAAAAATTATGCATAAGCTATGAAAAAAAGGTTGTGAAGAAATGGAGAAAGATGAAAATTTCAATTAATAAAAAAAAATATGAATACCAGTCACTATAACAAGATTTAATTTGTTAATGATTTTTAAAAAAACACACTGCAACTAAAAAAATATTACACTAAAAAAAAAATAATAATAAAAAGAAAAAAAAAAGAGAAAGTAATAAATGAATTAAGCATTAAAAAAAAAATTAAGATATTTCTTAATGTATAATTAATTTGTACACGTATGTGTATCTTTAAACTTTATTAAAAATTGAATTTTTCTTGATACATCAAAACTTCATAATAATTTGGCTAAACATTATAAATTTGAAAAATTATTAAATTTCAAAACACTATTTAAACATGTCTATTTTCCCTCTATGTGTATATATATAACAGGATCACAAAAGTAAATACCTTTTTTAAAAGAAATAAAAAATTCAGCAAACTTTGGACACAGCCAACCAAATGGCAGATAATGTACCAAAATATTTAAAATAATAAGATTATAGTTTTAAAAATGAATCTCTGAATCTTTTATCATTCAAGTTTAAAATAAACAAACCATTAATAAAAATAATAATAAACTGGCATTGGATATTTAAAAAGTAATTGAAGGCGTAGAATTTATATTTTTTTAAATGACACAAAGTATCTATTTTTCATTCTCTCCATCAACATGGTAAATAATTTTATTTTTTTTTAGAATAAAAATCATACTATCCAAAGATATCCATGAATAAAATATACAATTTGTACAATAACTTTCTCTTAAATAGTTTGCCAAGTTGTATTTGATTATAAAAAAAATAATAATAATTTGAATGCTCTGTGGATGGAGTGATTTAAACTAAAGATATATATATATCGTAGCAACTATTATAAATTAATTCTACAACATAAATACCAGTACAGCATTAATTTTCTATCATGATATTTTATAAAATATTCCATATTGATATTTCTATTTATTTTTATTCTAGTTACCAATTTTAAATTATAAATATATTGTCAATCTGTAAAAGACTAAGAAGTTTCATATATATGACCAATAGTCGGAATTACCAATATTGAAAATGATGTTTCCCTTCAAAAACAAGCATTCTAGATTGAATTCAAAATATAATATTTAAGTAAGATAGATTTACTTTAGAAACTGCTACTACAATAATAAAATGATCAAAATAATACAGAATTTTTTTTTAACAATCCCATGACTATAGTGAATGGGATTTCAGCTGTCAGAATTACTAATTACCTTCTGAAAAGTATCTTTTAATGACTGTGTACATTATACATATATGCATTTTAACAATATGAAGAATTATTATTAAGTATTATGGGTATCTCTAAACATGAAGATCTCATATTACTATTACATTAAAAACTTTGGCAATAAACATCAAAGAACCATTAATGATTAAATATTATTCATTCACCAGTGCCTAATTACTTCATATTACTCTCAGACTAAGATCTTGCATATATATAAATGCTGTACATAAGTATATAAAAAGAGAGAAAACTTAATTGAACAATGCAAATAGATAAGAAAATATATATATGTGAGCATTATGCTAATCATACAAACTATTTGCAAAATTTATATATTAATTATTCAGAGATTAATTTTTTAATAAATAAAAAATCAGTATTAAATTTGAATATTTTTCTGAATGAAACAATTATCTGCCATTTTTAAAAATAAAACTATCATAAATATTCATATTATCACTATCAGCAGCAAAACAATCTCACAGTAATGGAAGGTGCGTTAATTTTACAAGGCATGATGGGGAGAAAAAAAAGATCTTTTAGAAGTGTTTTGAAAAAATAGAAGTGAATTCAATCATGACAGACAGTTACTAAGAATGACAAAATATGTTAAAATAATATTAAACAAATATAGTGCATAAAGTTAAAACTACAAGTACTTACCATAATAGTCCAGAGGATGGGCTTACATGGAAAAAGGGAGAAGATAAATGTTAATTTTTAGTACAAGAAATAAAAAAAATTTTAAAAAATAACAAAAAGTAATAGACTGATTCAGAGTTTAATGTGTATTAAATAAATAAATATTTCAATAATGATGTAATTTCATTACTATATGTACAAATACATGTGTATACAATTTATTTATATTAGTTAAATTCAATGTTTTTAATGAAAAGATAGGATGTCAGATAGAAACCATATATAATACATATCTATTTGAAAGTTTTATATGTGTATATATATTTATAAGAAAAACAATGTCAGAAACTTCATAAATTATAATTTTTCTTCATTAGAAAACAATTAGCAATTTAATAAGTGAATGATGAAAATTTTCTTTTAAAAAAAATCCATATTCTAAATACTAAAATAAGACACCGAAAAGATTTAAACATATTTACTCATATATTGCATATTATTAAAGATTTCATGATAGAATCATGGTTATCACATACACTTACTATACCTAAGATATAATAGTTTGAATCAAAGCCAAGTAAAAGTGAAAATTTTTTTCAGGTTCAAAATAGATTAGAATTTTTCTTTCAGACAGCCAGTGCACAATTAACTCAGCAAGTTATCCAAAGTTGATTAATAACTAGTTATTCTTATCTAGAATGTAAAATCATTGTAAAAACACATTAAAATCTTCATCATGCAAGCCTGCTAAATAGTGCCTTTTTTTAGTTATTTCTTTATGGGAGAAGTACAAATAAAGAGGCCTTCATCTTGCAATATTCTTTTAACATTGTTTTATCTTTTACTTCTATTGTATATACATGAACATTTTCCAATAAATATGTATTTTTAAAAAAATAAAAAATTTGATAAAGCTTTTTAAATATTATCTATATTGTATATTAGGATTTGAATTTAAACTTGATGTTATATACATAAAAATTTTATTAGCTTATTTTTAATTCTAAGATTATCTAAATTAATTTAAAAGTAATTAAAATGGTTTACCATGTCATTGGATACCAATGATCGTGTGTATTTTTAACACGCGATTATCGAATTTTTTTTTTTTAATTACCTCACAGAAAAATTGGCCATTTTATTCTAAGAACAATATCAGGAGGAACCTCATAGATAAGTATATGAAATTTCTACAGAGTGTTGCCTTTAGCAGGATGGCTCAGTTGGCTGAGCATTACCTTAAAATTCAATATTTGAGAATCTAAGGGTCCAATTTTTATTCCCATGCTAGTACTGTCACTGCTCAGGTAAGCAGCATCTGAAGGAGAGGGGAGAATAATACCTCTTGAAACATTGTGAATATACTAACTTGTGTCTATTAAATACTCTTGAAACATTGTGAATATACTAACTTGTGTCTATTACTAACAGATGAATGTATTTGGAATATTTAAATCAAGTTAAATTTTTCTAAAGACATTCAATACTTATATTAGATGATGGAAATAGTCCAATATATAAATACAATTAAAATACCATCATCATAAATCTTCAGAAAAATATGTATATATTATGTTAGAGATGTATTTATAAAAGTATATAATTTTATATGATAGTAGTGATAAAGTATTTATACATAAAATTTATTTGTTGATATTTTATTTACTGAATATATTTCAAAAATAATATTTAAACAAATAAGATATTACATTGTTAAAATATGTGTATGCATGTATGTGTATTTATATGTTGGTATGAGTAGACTATTAAATTAAGCGTATGTAAACATTATTTAAAACATTTAATTTATTTAAAACTGGTATTTAAAATACTGATTAAGGTATATAAAAATAGATGAATAGAAAGGCATGCCTATTTTATTTAAATATAATTTTGAATATATTTTGCATTTGATTCATAGAATTTATATTTTATTATTTTTAAAACGCTTGTGCATTATTTATTTTATAAAGTTTTGTAAAAGGCATTTTAACAACATGGAATGCCAGTTTATTAGGAAAGAACTTTTATAGAGTGGACAAACAGATGGAATTGATTGTGAATAAGAAATTACTATGTAAACGAGTGAAATTAAAGATTTAGATAATAATATAAGCATGACATCATTTGGAAAAAAGTATTTAAGCTTTGATCATAGATTAGACTCTAATTTTTATCTCAATAGAGAAACAGCACAAAAATTGGTGTGTATATATAATTTTATTTGAAAGTTAAAATAAAGATTATAGAAAGAAATCATAAAATGTCTGCTTAGAAGGCTTCAGACTTTTGAGAATCTAAATATTATAATGATTAAAATCATCTCATTGTGATAGTGTTATCAGAGTTGAGTGCTATGATATAACTTCATAAGAATAATCATCACATGATCACCATTTTTTTATGCTGGTCCATAACTGTTTTCATAAGAATATTTTTAAAAAAATAACAACCATTACTATTATACAAATGAAACATGGATTGAACCCTATAAAATCCCGAGTATGGAATGCTACATTAAAAATAAAATCAAGTTGTCAAAATGGATAATTTTAATGGAATGCTAATAACTTGGAATAAGTACGGATTACATATAATGTCAATGCACATAGCAGAAAACATGAGATTTTCAATGGAATATATAAAAAAATTTTGAATAAAAAATTTTTTTGTTTGTTTATGTAAAATGCATATACATGGATCATAAAATTTTTGTTGTAAATAATAAATATTGTGCTTCTGATGGCAAGTTGCAATTTGGTAGACATTCCTTGTGAGTAAAAATGAAAAGTTCACTGTATAATTGATTTTTTTAATAAATCCTTTATGTTAAGTATATATATATTTGCTTATGATACAAATTTAACTTGTTACTAAAAGAGATTGAAGTAAATTGTAAATAATATCTATTAAATGCTTATTATTATTTAATTTAAATAAAAGCATGTTTATTTGTTTCATTACACATTATTACAGATGAAAAATAGATTTCATGGGTAAATAATCCTCATAATAATAATGAAAGTTTATACATTTAATTACTAATAATATAAATGTAAATAGTTTAAATATTTGTAATGTAAAATATAATAAGTTAGTTGTCAATATTGAATGTAAACTGTAAAATATAAATTAATAAGCTTATGTTTATTTTGATGATAAAATGGTAAACAAGTTAGATATACTAATTAAATCTTGCAAATTACATCTTTACATATTTATTTTAGCAATGTTTGTGATAGTGTATAACCTGTTTTGTTTTTGTCTGCAGCGCATGCTAAATACATCCATAAAATAATCTAATAAGTATAATAAATAATTAGCAATCAATTCAAGTTTAAATTGTTCAACAAGGAATATTTTATTTGCTCCTTAATTTTATTATTATTATTGTTTATATTAATAAATTTTCATTTTTGTTTAATTAAACTGGTTTTCTGTGATCATTCGTATTTAAATTAATATACTCATTTATTTATCCGTTAATTCACATCTTTATATATATATTGTAACTGGCAATAACTTCTGTGAGGGAATCTTTGATAAGTTTAATATTATAAATTATTAAGATACTTGTGGAGTAAATAATTTTAATAATTTAGAAAGGTTTAAACATTTATTACCTATTTAAGAAATATGATTTGAGTTCAATATAATCCCTTAGTAATTTAAACTATATTTTAATAATCTAAAGGATTTATTCGCTTATACTTCATATTAATTTCTATCTTGAGAGCCTCTACTTTTATATTAGTGTAATATGATATTCTTAGCTTGAACATTAAATAAGCATTCTCCATGTTTTGTTTTATTTATTATCATTATATTTAACGGTTGAAAGTATAAGATAATTTTAAGGAATATCAAATTCCATTTGTAGACTCCTTATAGCTATTATAGACCATTCCAAATATGTACATATTCTCTTCTATAAACATATTTTTCCAAGGATTTGTATTATGGAAAAAATTATAACAGACAAAATGTGAGTTGTGAAGACACCATTATAATTTCTGTCAACTCAACACTATAGTAAAAAAAAAAAAACCCATATAGTAAATTCATTACTATAAGGTGACAATTAAGTAATAAAGTTTTACGATAATTAGAATGATACAAAGATTTTAATTTATTCTCATGTATACATTTATTATCTTTTATATATACAGAAGGACTCATTTCACAAGAAATAAATAATACAAATGAAATTTTCTTGTGGAGAGGGATATTGTAATAAAATATAGAATTCTGCAATATTATTAAGACTGAGAAAAAATTTGAGTATAATGAAAGTTTTATTTTACAACTTTGATTAATATTTGTAATTCCTGTGTTATTTGGAAAGGACTAATGTAAAGCGATTATAAGCATACAATTTTTTGTATAAATATTCCTGCAAGTTAGTTACTTTAATTCTAAGATGTACATATAGTTTTTCTAATATGATTTGACATTTCAATGTCTAATAATTCATCATAAATATCTAATAGCATCATTCACAAAGTTATTAAAATTAATAATATTTAAAAGATTCTACTTTGTGAATATTATTTTGAGTAAGATTTGAGTCTGGCTCTTAATGAATTTGTCAATGTCCATATTTGCCACAATGTTAAAAACTTAGAAAAATAATTGAATGATTCAATTTTTTTGTCAACCTATGCAGTTGGATGATAATGAAAAGGCAAGATGTTTAATTAAATGTAAAATATAAGATGCTAGAAGATTTCATGGGTTAGTAAAATTATTATATATTAATTTTTGCCATTTAATTATGTATATATAACATTCATATGAATCTTACCAGATATATGTAATTAAACTACTAGTTTTAACATTTTGTAAATTGTTTTTTTATTTATATAAGTGATGCTCAAGCATACTCTTCTGTGTGGGGGGGGGGTGCGTTTTTTTAATTTTTGCTTTAGTTTTGTGATCTGGCTCTTGAGAAGAGAATCCTACCTTTTATGAAAGAAGTAAAAATTTAACAGTTTTAATATTAGACTGTTTTTGACACTTCTATGACACAAATCATCTGTTGCAGAAAAGGTCAGAAGCAAATGAGATTTGATTAAATCATTACAAATGCTAATCAAGAAGAATCATACTGATTTAGAATTAATAAGCATGGAAAGTCAAATTAATCCAAAACTTCAATAGAAATCTATAAATAAGAGTGCATACAAAAAGTGAATGCACTCTTTTCATGTTTATGCTGGAAATATCATTTTACAATGAAAAAAAAAAAAAAGATATCTTATGAATAACTTATACTCTTCAATATAATATACAATATTTTGATATTTTTTTTATTAAAAAGAAATAATTGTTATCATTTATAATCCTTATTTTCAGTTGTGACATTATTATTTATAATCCATAATTTCCAATTTGTTTGAAAAGTTGCCAATAGATATTTCTTTTAAATAATGATTCAAGACAGCTAATAATATTCTATTCAAAATGATGACCAAAGATAATTTAAAATCCACTGTAACATTATGAATATTTTTTTTAAAATACAAATCTAGATTTGAAATCAGATCCTAGAGAAGAGGATAAAATACAAAATACTCCTTTTTATTATATACACATAATTTAAACAGAAGAGATTTACAACCTAAGGACATACGATGTAATGTTATAATAGTTCAACAAAGTCTTATTGAGGACTGAGGACATTCTCAAACCAAAGCACAAGATAGACTTTTGAAAAGATAAAAGAAGCCATCTTTTATATCTAAATTCAGTTATATAATACAATCTTGTAAAGATATTTCTTTATTATTTTACATCCATTAATTTCTATATATTAACACTCGTAAAATTTTTCAATCTACTGTGTTAATATTATGTAATACTCAATTTTATTTACTAGCCAGAAATCATATGTAATTTAAACAGAAGGAATTTATACTCTAAGCACATGTATGTGCTAATAAATAAAATTGAATATTAAATACATATAAATATATTCAATAGAATTAAACTCTTTCAATTGATCATACATCTATTTAAGCTTGATACATTATATATTAAACAAATTTTTACCTTGCTGGCAGATAAATTATTTTGATTTGATAGTTTGTTTTATGATTACCATGTTATTTGAGGTGGATTGATATTATAACAAGTGTTTACTGAATCTCAAAAAAATAGCCTTGTGGAACTACTGTCATAACACTGAATAGGTGTTTATCAAATTAATGTAATCAACATATATCTACATATATATATATTTAAGTCATTGAACTTCCAATATTATTGATATAGCTCTACATTCATTTTATAATTCAGCCAAGGCAGAAAAGTTCCATGTTTCTTTTTAATTAAGTCACTAAAAATACAAATGTCAAAGAATCAGCCAGGATTTATTTTTTAGCAAATCTAAGACTAAGATATACTCAAATCCATTACATATTCTTAAGATAATTCTATCCTCAGTAGCACAAGCTTAAAAATCTAAAGTGGCAATTTTGACTTAACAGCATGCTTCAAAAGAATAAATATCAAATGTTCTAATGCATTTGGAATATGATCTATATTTTAATGCAATTACCACTTTGATTTTAGAGCATAGTAAGCTATCATTTGCCTAACAAATCTGTGCAAGTACATTCTCATGTAATATCAATTTGTCCAACATCTCATTTCTAATTACATCAGCTATCTTAAATAAAATGATCAGTTTAGTCTGTATCCTTATAATTTAGGAATTAATAGATCAATTTCAATGATTTCTTTTTTAATGTACAGAACAAAATACAGAGTTTTAGATTATGTTTTTAGTTTTACTGTGAGGGATGATATTAAAACTAATAGCCATGACCCATATTCTACATAACCAGTCACGACTAATTCTTCTTAAACTTGATTGGTTTTTAACATTTACTATTGAGGTGATTTAATTTTTCTTTAGAAGTTTTATTTTTTGAAAAAAAAAATCTTGCAATACTCTGAAAAACACCAACTAAAAAGAACTTATGCTTCACTAGGCAGAAGCATGTTCAGCTACTGTCAACAACATTAATATATGAATAAAGTTTTACTTAGCCGATATTCTAAATGTTAAAGCAAACCAATTACAAACAGGATAAGAAAGAAGAAAATAATCTGAATATTATATTAGAACATGGATAATCATCAACAATTCAAGACAGCTATGAAACTGCATAAAACCATCACAAAACTGAAGACTATTATTCTTGGAGAAATGTTTGATAAGTGCTATGAATCTGGCTTAACCAACTGAAAGTGTGTTCAGCTAATGTCAACAAAATTAATATACAAAATAAACATTTGCTTAGCCAACGAAATGTTAAAGCAAACCATTTACAAATACTATTATTAAAACATTATGTACTGAATTACCCTAGACTTAATTGAGAGTTTAATTATTAATTTTCTCTTTTTTTTTGGAATAAACATTTAAACTTACAGTTATTTTTTATTTTATCTTCTTTTTTTTTTTTTTGGAATAATTAAAGCTAATTTACAACTTAAAAAAAAATTACTGATACATTTATGTCAAAATATGCATTTAAAGATAAAAGGGATATAGAAAAATAGATTATGATTAAAATACTTTTTTCATAAGCTGTTCCACGTGCCTAGCATTAACTGACTTTGGAATGCAATGAGTTAAGTTGCATGTGTGATATTAATGTAATACAGTATTCCCTAAAATATACAAACTCCACATCCAAGGTTTAAGTTACATGCAATTAAAAATAAATAAAATATAAAAAAAAATTAGAAATTAACGAAAATAACATTTTAATTTCTTTTTGATTTTTTTTGTTCATAAAGCATATATTCTATGAGCACACACCTATATATATATATATGTACACATAAAGCATATATTCTATGTATACATAGCTATAGGTTTATACATAGAATACATTATATCAGAAAATTTCAGTATCCGCAACACAGCCTGAAATAAATGTCACAGATTGTACTTTTCTAAATTTTATTTATTTATAATATATTGCAATGCATGAGGAAGAGTGAGTACTCTATAAAATGCCATTTTTATTTACAATGATTTTTCTGCCTAAAGGTTTATGGCAACCATTTTATTTGAATTCAAAGAGTTAGTATTATTATGTCCAATAACTTTGGACTATAATTTATTGTGCTTCCAAACATATACTTTAACATAAAAACAAAGAGGTAAAATGAGCACAAATAATATTACATAAACTAATTTTTAATAGCATTAACCTTTCACCGATACATTTAGGAATCCCAAAAATAGAAGATATTCAAGTTACATATTACAGTAAATCCAATCCTTTCATTTAATGAGTTGCCTTTTCAAAAACTTGTGCTATTCAATTAAATTTTTCTCCCGTAGGAAGATGATTTTCACTAGTAGTTATATCAATCTTAAACCTTGTCAGCTTTTTAACTATAAGTGCTGATCCTATGTTTGATCTTGAAGATTTCACTCATTATAGATGTATAAATTTGTTTTTATATAAATTGAATTTTTTTTTCAAATTAAACTGAAATCTATTTTTAAAAATTGTTACAAACTCCACATTCCAAGCTGATTTAGAAATAAATTTTTTATTATCACCCAACTCTGTGTTTGTCTTTTAAAAAGTTTTTTCTTTATTATATCCTATAGAAAAATAAAACTTTTTACATTCGTATCTATGAAAAAAAAATTAAACTGATTAAACAATAGAAAATGGCATTCGTTTCAGGTTTATTAATTTACAAGTATGTATTTAATGTGGGTTTTTTTTTTTTTAATTTTATTTTTAAATGTGTTTATTGTGTTATGTTTATTTTTACTTTATTTTTTAGATGTGCTTATTCAAAAATAAATAAAAAATGTTTCATACATAAATTATAGATCTAGCTAAAACAAAATCAAACAATCATGAAAATGCAAAGCCCTCTTCCTCTCAAAATTTTGTCAAGATGGTCACAGTTACTGCATCATAGAAAATCTTATGGAATAGTACTCTAACTGTATTACCCTTAGTGTAATTTTGCTTTAAGATTGGAGAAATTGCACTTTTTTTCTGGAAAAAAAATCCAATTTGAGATCTGATAGTGCACTATATTCTATATATATGCATAAAAATATCTATTCTTAACTATCACTTTATATAAAATACATAAATAAAAATCATTAAAATATAATGCCCTTTTCTTAAATAGAATTTCTATGTGAGCCCTTTTCTTAGATAGAATTTCTATAAAATCTCTAAAACTTTTCTCTTAATTAACAAATAAAACAAACAACACAATTTATGAAATAATAATTTTAATAAATTTGTATATAATTTACACTTATATAGGTATACCTAATTTTATATTCATTATGTAGCAAAAAAAAAAAATTAAATAAGAGTTTAATAAATTAAAAAATATATATTAATTCAATAATTAATGTGAAATTTGCACTACCATATTCATAATTGCTTCTACATTTGGGATAGACAGCTATAAATCACTTTCTGGATCTAATACTGATCAATATTTCATATTAATAAGCAAATTAATTTGATAAACCATTTACCTATATGTTTGTTACAAAGTGAATTAAAACTATTACGCCTTTTTCTTCATTTCAGAATCATTTCAAGTTAACAGCCAAAATTTCAGACAAATCAGTGCCTTAAATTGAGTGTGCAATGTTTCACCAGATGAAAGGTTAATTAATTGTTCTTAATCACTTAAAAAAATGTTAGAATTAAAAATATCAATTATATATTTATTAATATGCAAGAATTGTAATTGAACTATGCAATTAACAGTCAGTACAATAAAACAAATTCACCAAATGAATGCGATAAAGAATTTTAAAACATGCACACATTATTTTCATCAAGTTTCAAATCACACTATGCATCTTAACTTTGAATATTTAGACTAATTTATTTAGCCCAAAAGTAATGAAAGTTAAATAGTGAGGTGAAACAAGATGTATCAAGTATTACTGCTAAGGATTGAACCAATCCAAATGCTATTTAGTTTTATGATGGGACATAAATATGTTGTTATATTATTGATACTTCCAATATGATTACTACCAGGTTAATATAAAAATAAAATGCTTCACTATATATATTGTATTTTTGCTTTTAAAGAAAAAAAAATTATTTTTAGTTACATATATATTTCTGAGAATTATAAGAGCTCCAAAAATTTTTCAGTAATCCCTAAGAAATCATAATTCACAGGTTACACACCACTGTCATAAAGCATTGAAATAAGCTCTATTTGATTTAGTTTCATGTTTAGTTAAATAGAGATCACTTCAATACTTTGCAATGCATGCAGAATTAAAATTTAATAACTATTTATTATGATAAAATTATAATATTTTACTCTAAATAATAAAATTTTGATGACAATTAAATAATTTTTTTTTTTTTAAAATATTGCATTTTAAAAAAATCCATGCAAAATATATAAATCACTATAAAGTTGTTTTGTTGTTGTTAGAGGAACCATTTTTTATATTTATGCCTACATAGACAGGTAAAGCAAAGGATTGACACACAATATGTTAGAAAAGTGAGAAATTTTTTTCAAATAAATTTTTTGCAATGCATCCAATTACTATAGTAAACCATTTATGTATACCATATTTATATTTATAGATTAAAAACATATTCATTAAACTGTGCATACACTGTTATGTATGTGTACATACATGCTGTATATGTGTGTGATAAATTTTCAAATTGAAACAATCTCTTTGAATCAGTCCAAGATTTTAGTATAATAAATACATTAGTATATAATATAAATACATTAGTATAGAAATAATAAATTGTAAAATATTATTATAAGCTGAAACAAAATGAAATATTAATAAATATTAATAATTAATTTTTTAAAAGATAAATTAGTATGTTATTGTACAGATATTTAAAAACAAAGCTGTGTTAAAATGACATTTTCAAAATGCAGACACACAATAAAAGATCTTGGAGACAAAGATTAGAAGAAAAAACTGATGGCAGATGAGTGTTCACATTATTGATTAATTTAAGTAGTATATATATATAACAAAAATATAATTTATTTCAGTCAACCATCTCCCTCCCAATTAAATAATACAATATATTAAACTTATAATTTTCTAATAATTTTAATAAATGTATATAAATCACAACTATTAAATATGTAATATTAAGAATATACAGTATAAACTTAAATCTGAATGCATTACTATAATTCAAAAGTGATTTATTTACAGGTTTATTAAAATTATTAGAATTTCATCTGGCTTATTATTTGAAATTTTAAGCTGGCTTGATCAATAATTATTAAAAACACTAATAATATAAAAATTTCAACACTTTTATGTTGCTTACAAGTTTGTTAATATGGTTCTTTAAGAATATGACTTGTGAATTATAATAAAATATTCGAACTTAATTGGTCCAAGAGTAAGCTTATTTACAATTTTATAATACAAAACTCTATATATCAGTGATTTTTCACTTTTTTATTAAAAAAAAATGCTCACATTCAAATCTTTTCATAAAAATACTGGATTAACTAGTAATGTTATTAGATAATTCCATGTAAAGTTGTAATTAAATTATATTATTTAATGTAATTAATAATGATTTAATAAATAAAAGTTTAAATATTAATGCAAGAGAAAATCATTTGACATATAGGAAGAGGGAAAAAAAAGACAATATTTAAGTTAAATCTCATGTGATGAGTATTTTCCAACTGAGTTTTATCTTTTAATTAATAATCATTTAATACCTTCTTATTAATAGATGGTCAGTTAGAATGGCTCCAGGCCACCTATTTAAAATAAGAATATTATTAAGCTTGATTGAAAATCCTCAGTTACCTAAAACAACTTCCAAATGCATCTATTTTCCCAATTCTACTCATGGATATTATGGACAAATAGATCCTTAATAATCTAACATTTAGTCTTTTCTCTAGAATATGTATTGAATTAGTTTTAAATATGAACTGAAAATATACCTTTATTTTTAAATTTGGGCTATGAGATTTAATGTTATATTTATTTTGCATGCTAAATTTTATTTTTAAATTGATATATATCTGTAAATAGGTATGCAGATAATCTTCCATTAACAGAACTTACACATGTAGATCTCTACATATATAGTATATTTCTGACATAACAAATCAATGAAATGCTATGAAATAAATCACATATTATAACAAAAAAAAAAAAGCAAAAAAAATGCAGCTCATGGTTATTCCAGCAAGTTTTTACAATATTTAAAATTAAAAAGTATGCATCTAAAAGGGATTTTGATGTGATTTTCAAAAATATTATTATTATAAAATAATCTTTTAGCTACACTTCCAATTTTTTCTATTGTTTCAATTATTGTGTTTTTATAATGAAAATTTTAGCAATGCTCATCATTTCAATTTAAAGACTAAAACTAAGTCAATCTTCCTGTTAGAAAATATAAACATTAGTTTATTATGAGAATTATGTCTTTCCTTTTTTCATACTCTCTCTGGTAGTTTTATTTTGATGTAGTGTTCTTGATTTTATTTATACTATTTATATAATTTTGGTGTAATCTATAACTGACCTACAATGCTAAATAAATAATATTTTTAACAATAATGTATAATTAGTTAAAACAATTTATATCACATTCTGTACAAGCTTTAATTTTGTGTTTTAACAATATTTAATATTTACTCTTAAAATGTAACCTTACTGCAGTATAATACAGATTGCAAAATAAAGCATGAAACTGCAATAAAAAGAATTTTAGTCAGTCAGTACACTATTAAAATTAAAAATAAAAGCATTTAAAAAAGAATTTGATATGATTGTCAATATTTTTTTAATTATTTTTATTATAGAAATTTACTGCAAATAAAAGTTAAAGCCTTTGATATGCAATATTTTTATACATGTATTTAATGATTATTTTTAAGTATAATTTTAAGAACTGAGATATATATTGATGCATTCTTTGGAACAGTAAATAAGTTGATGACTATTTACATATCTATATCTTTAATTAATAGCTATAATTTAAAAATATTTAATAAAAAATAAAATTAAAAAAAAATTTGTAGCATATATATTAGTTTAACTCATGTTATGCTTAGCACTTTTATAGTTGTTTTATGTATTTCATTCTATTAAAATTCAAGATTTTAAGAGGGGGGGGGGATTAATTGTACAATGAAGTGAAACTTTATTTGCATTTACAAAATATTGAGCATTCATTCTTTTAAAAGATCAATAATTTTTTCATCTCAATTGTCTAATTAAAAAGGCAATTGTTCCCTCAAAAATCATCATAAATCAAAAATCCCATATAAAAATAAACAATTATAATGATTTCCTATGATAAAAAATTCAAAATATGCCAATATGCAATAACAAAAAAATTTAAATCAGAAAAAAAAAGTGATGATTAATAAATAAACATTTTACTTAGCAAATTATTATTAATAATAAAAACACTAAATTATCTTTAAAGTTAATATAATTCCTACATTTTTTTAGCAGTAACTTTAAATATTTTGATTACCAGTTACCAATTTGAAATTGTGTCTAAGTTTATATATATCCCATTGAATGATAATTCACAAACATTTAACTGCATACTTTTTTGGACCACAAGTGGCCATTTGGGTTATATTTTCAACTTTATTTTTAAGTATTAATTATTCTATAGATTCCTATAATTTTCAAATTATTTTTTACAAATATAAATTGGCCAACAAAAAACTATCTTAAAAATATTTCAATTTTGCAAATATAAAAAATAATAATAATAAATTGGAATATATAATCAGAATAATTGGGTTATTTTGTGACTGACAATAAATTTCCATTTCTAAAACTCAAATAAATTTCCATCAAACACATAAAGCAAAAAAATTGTTTTAAAATTTTAAATTATAATTATTTAAAAATGATAAATAATAACAACTCAAATAATTATGAAAAATATTCCCTTTTCAGCCAATTTTCGTTTTTATGTTATTAATTTTTTACTGACTTGTAATCTTTTATAAACAAATATTTTTAAATAAAATCAAGAGTCTAATCACAATATTCTTGTCAAAAAAATTTTTTCACAAATATTTTACAAAAATAATCATAAATAAACAATGGAAAATATTGGATTTTCATTTTCAAAATTTAAACAAAAATGATCACTTGTAAGAATTCTAGCAAGTGCACTCAGGCCTGCCAATAAAGAAACACCAATCAACAACATTTTTGCCTCATTTGTATTAGGCTTTCTGTATAATACTATCTTCAGATTTTTTCTTTATTTATTAATAAAGCAATATAAATATTGATGCTAAATAATATAAGTGTTTTCGTATTCAAACAGACACTCTGTTTCAGGTACACATTTTAAGATTTATTTTCCCCTTCTACCTAAAGTGATTGATTGAAGGAAAACAGACGTATATAAAAACAACTTTTCTATAATCTTATTTTTAAAAAAAAAAAGCAAAATGTTTAAATTTAAAAGAAAATCATTATTTTAAATAATAATCAAGAGTTAAAAGAATTGAAAAAAAAAAAAGATAAATCTTCATTATTGATTTTTATAATTTTTAAATCATGAAATTGGCATTTATTAAAACATTATATTTTTAATTTTTGAAACGGTATTGTTGTATAAAGTATAATAATCGCTTGAGGCAAATTTATCAAATTGGAAAACATGGCCTAATCTACCTAATCCCTTATCTGTTCCCACTAAAACTAAATGATCCAATCATCAAGAAGAGAAAAGCACTCGGGCTTAAATGAAAACTGTTTGACAAATCAGATACAGTGGAGTCATGCTAGATTAATCCAGAGAATTGATCAGGGTATAAATAATGGAGTTTGAAGTTCACAAAAAAAGTTCTAAGTGGTGCTTAGCTGTTTAGTTGCCAACTGATTTTAGTGCAGTCACCTTTGGAATATTATATTTACAGTCACACTGCTTATCCCAGCTGAGAAATCTAGTTTTTACTAAGTGTGAACCCTGCAATTGTTGGATGTTGAAGAGAAAAGTATTAATATGAAAATCATAAGGATGACAGGCTAAGTCAGAAATAGCTTTCTATCTATCGCCATGAATCTCCAAGAATGCCTGGGTGAATACCGATGAGAATTAAATAATGCCATTCAGCTTAAATAAATCAACCCCTTTTTGAAATGCAATAGTAACCTGTAGTGGATGAACACACCGGATGAAAATGAAGATAACGATTTTGTGAAATATTAAATACTTAGAAGTGTTTATAATCAAAAAAAAATATCTTTCTTAAAATAAATCATAAATGAATATACTTTTATATGAAAATACGTTTTATTGGGGATAAATCATAAATACTTAAATGTCTATAATCAAAAAACATCTTTCTTAAAATAAATCATAAATGATTATATTTCTATATGCAAATATGTTTTTGTGAGGATAAATCCTAAATGCTTTTACATTTCATATATTAAATGCATCTGTGTGGATAAAGAATTAATATTTATATGTTTGTAATCAAAATACATCTTTGTTGAAAGAAATCATAAATGATTATATTTCTATATGCAAATATGTTTTTGTGAGGATAAATTCTAAATGCTTATACATTTCATATATTAAATACGTCTGTGTGGATAAAGAATTAATACTTATATGTTTATAATCAAAATACATCTTTCTTGAAATAAATCATAAATGATTATATTTCTAAATGCAAATACATTTTAGTTGGGATAAATCATAAATACTTATAGATGTCTATAATCAAAATGCATCTTTAATGAAATGAATCATAAATAATTATATTTTAATGAACAAAATATGTCTGCACTAGTGTAAATCATATATACCACATATATCAATCTGAATGAAATATAAATGCTATATAATTGAAATACAACTCTAGCTGGTGGAATAATAAATGGTATGTACAAAACACAGTTATACCTGGAAGAAGTAGATAGGCTTAAGAAAATAATACACATCTTTAAAAGAAGGAATTACTAATGTTGATAAAAAAACACAGCTGTCCATGGATCAAGGAATAATATTTGAATCACAACTAAAGAATTAAAGGACACCATGGATAAATACATCACCAATGAGGAGTAACTGTTCAATGGAACCCAAGAAAATATGCACATACCAGAAAATGGATCCTAAAGATGAACTATATTAAAACTGAACTAATGATAAACTTTATGGGCTTATTGTTCAAAATAACTATGGAGAACTGATGATCTTAACAAAGGTTATGAAATAAATTGATTGTTATATAAAACCAAACTGAACTAATGATAAACTTTATGGGCTTATTATCCAAAATAACTGGAGAACTGACGATCTTAACAAACATTATGAAATAAATTTATTGTTATATAAAACCAATCCAGTTGTTCATGTTGCATCATTTGTCATTCATTGCACTTGGTCATGAGAATCACATGCCTTCTGAGGTATGTCCGGCGTAACTAGATCTAGGTAAGTCAGGTTGTAGTGAGATGGAACTCTAGTGGTGCCGTTTGGAAACCCAAACACTTAAATTTCTAGGTGTTTCCAGTCTCTATGGTGTTACATCCTCTGATGAGCAGGAAATATTGTTGTAAGGGGGATGACATATGTATTGGGGAAAGCCAATTGATGGTTCCTTCCTACAATATGCTCATCAGGAAATAGTCACAACCGAGGTAAAGAAGTGGTTGTACGGAGGTCCGGTTACAATATATTTGCTTCATTTTTAAGTGATGTTATTAATTTTCTTGAAATCTTTTAATAAGACAATTTTCTAGAAAACTTTTCATTAGAGAATCTTCTGGAGAACTTTTAATTTGATACAAAAAGACCTTGTAAAATATGCTTTATGGTTCTTCAAATCACTCACCACTGGAAGCTCTGCAGAAAAATAATGTGACAATGCAGAGAATAATGAGGTAAAAACAACCAATCTGCTCCAATTGGTTATCTTCCGAAAATGTGTACAATTGTTTCGGCATGAAGATCCATACATCCATATATTACTAAAAGCTATCCATTTACTTATCATCAAGAAGCACCTGCATTATCAACATCAAAGAAACATGTAATCCACTCACTATAACATATACAAAAGCTTCCAGAAAAAAAAATATCAAAATAAATATTTTTTGCTATACAACTTAAAGAGTTTAACAATCATTAATTCCTGCTAAATAACAAAGTTTACAAATAAAAGTAAAATATTTGATGAAAAGTATCCCTGATAACAAGTCAATTAAAAAGCTCCATAAGTGAAAGCTCTGTATTTAAAAATAAATGTATCGAAAAAATCCCAAAATAAAAAATAATTTCATGTCAAGCTATGTGATCTATACTCCTAAACATAGCTACGTTCAGACTCCTGACTTCTCCTGCACCTAAGTGATGGATCATTTTGAACTATCACTATAAACTATTGTATGGTAAAATGTCAATAACTAGTATATACTTTTTGCTTTAGAAATCTAATGCATAAACTTTCTTTTAACTTTCTTTTATATTAATAATGCCTTAATCCAAAGATCATGATCACTATATTTTCTTGCAATTATTTTTATTGTCTATAGCAGGAGTGGCCAAACTTTTAGACGTGGGGGCTACTTTTTTGGTGAAAGTGTATCTAAGGGCTGTAATGATTTTTTTTCAGGGCTTCAAACCGGAAACTGGGAAAAGCATTTTTGCCGAACGAAAAAAAATAACAGTTCAAAGTCCTTGTTTTTTAAGAATGTACTTATGAATTGGTGTTTCTTTTTTTTGTAAGGGCTTTTTAGGTATTCACAAATATTGGTGACATTTTTAGAAGATACAAACTGATGAATTTTTTTTTTCCTATAAGATGCGAACTGTCAAAGATATTTTAAGACTACTATTAAATTACCTCAGCTCCCTTTAGTATTACAATTTGTCCATGTTGCTTTATAAAATATTTATTAAATTACAATTGTTACATTTTCATTTACCATTGTCAAACTCCCTCCACTTACAACTTTGATGCCATCCATTTCAGATAAATACACTAATGATTATTACTAATCATTTTCGAAACTAGAGATTATCTCTAGCACAGATATAAACTTTAAACCTCAGTTAAAGATTAATATAACTGATTTTTTTAATTTAAAAATTATTGAATTATCTATAAATAATTATTTTCTGGAGCTGGTCCTAAATTTTAAAAAAAATTCAAGAAAATATAGAGGAAAAAAAATGAAAATTATTGTTTTAGAATTTTATTAAAATAAATACTGTCCTATACATGAGGGGTCAGAGTGACTTCAGGTCAACATGGGCATGGCAATAATATTAGCATCAGCATGGGATTTGAGTTTTCATCATCAGATTTTCAATGATATGGATGGCTGAAAAGTTGGAGGTTGCAGTGAATTGAAGCCTGTCCATTAAAGTATAAAGATTTGCTATCTTAACATAAACTGAGCATTGATTATATATATGTGTGTGAGAGATGATAATCTGGACCAATTGATGAGTGCTGGTTTAGCATGAAATACGTATATTGGTGATTATTAATCTTTTCTACATGTGTGTGGTCATATGTATCAGTTGTATGAGATAGTGTGGATAGTTGAAGGGTGCTTGAAAATCTGAGTTCAAATCCTCTATACTTATAGATGATATGGTAGAGTCAGATGTAAATGGCCATGACAATGTTAATTTAGAATTAGAAAGGAACTATTTGAGGGACAAAGCCCAGAAATCTCATTTAAAGAACCAAATAAAGTAATATATACAAACAAATATTTTGGTCAAATTATTGACACAAACTTAATAAATGAATTTTTTAGTCACAGAATTAAATTTAAATAGAATGTTTTTGGTAAAAATAATTTAATATTAAAAGGAAATATACTTGTTTATGAAAGGAATGTTTTTAATACAGGTGTTTTACCAGCAATTATTTATGGACCTGAGCTTGGCATACTTAAAGAAAAGCAATAGAGATTAGTAGTTAGGAATAACAAGGAGAGATAGAAAATAAATGCATAGATAGATAACAAGCATGAATCAATGATATCACTGAAAGAATTAAAGAGATTTCTATGGAACTGGGTTGGATCATATTGCGAGAAGCAATGATTATAGATGGTCAGTCGATATTTTAAATTAGATCCTACTAAATTCAATTGTTACTAATTTCTTCTTTTCAGAGCCAAATCTGGTAAAATGAAAATACTCACAGAAAGAATATTAAAAAAAAAAAAATTAGCTTTTCTGTATTTTTATTTTATCAGATAATCTAATAGGTTGTAAAGGATCAAGAAAAATACCTTATGTGAGATTAATGAAATAAAAAAGTTTATTGGTGTATTGTGGAGAAGAGAAGGTAGGGATAGAAGTGGCTCAATTAAACTTGAAGAGACTGCCATCCTCCAGGAAATCAATAATGATAAAAAAATTGATGATGATAATTGTGAAATAAATAAAGCTCTGCTCTACATTTTTAATTTATTTCAAGTGTATTTTTAATGTAAATGCAATATTTCTGATAAATAAAAATAGATGGAAAAAATGTAGCAATATACCCCTGGGTCTCATTTTACGCGAGATAGGTTCCTCAGAAAATACGCGCAAACGAAATCGCGCAAAAATAGACGTAACTTACATTGAAACGGGGGGGATGCGGTCTGTGATTTTTCAAAATTCGTGTAAAAACAAAGCACCAACGTAAAATTACTTTAAAATTCGCGCAAAAAAAAAATAAGGAAATAAAATATGACTAATAAAAAATTTCAAATTTGAAAAAAATTGATACAAGACAAACTTTTTTTAGCTATAATATTTAATTTTATTCAAAATAATATATTTTTATGTATAATTTACAGTACAGTAATTTACATTTTTTTATACATGTTTTAATTATTATCGCTATTTGCCGAAATGCAACTAGCGCCAACTTCACACTCATGTTGTGTCAATGGTTTTCTGGTGACAACGTAATTAGTAATTAATCTTTGAGACGATGATTTTATTAATTGTTTATGAAACTAACAACTGAAAATTAAATTCTTATTTTTGTCTTTAATTTTTTAATTTTCAATTCCGTTTAAAAATCAAATTTCACATCACATTAATTTCAAGTCACCGTAAGTAATTTTTAAATTGTTAATTACAATTAAAAATCAGATTTTAATTGTCAAATTTAATTGTGCCTATTGCTATTACTCACCTTTTAAAAATAAACTTGTGGACACTAAATGATTAATAATTGATTAAGTTCTTTTTTAAAAAGCAAAAACGGAATGTGATTTAAAATGCAAAATTAACACGCACAATGTTTGAACAAATTTACATTATAATCTTGTAAAATTTAATGGGTGTATACATAAAATGTGGAAATCATGATTTTAATTTCATTATTGCATAAAATCTTATTATTATAAAGCACTGAAAATATTGAAATTACTAAGATGAAAGTCTAATTCCAATAATGTGCTATTGCTTTCAATATAATGTAAGTGCGCGAAATTTATTATTTAAAGTAATAGCACATTATCGGAGTTCGACTTCCGGTGAAACATGAATCGCGTAACTTCAAAATCATGTTAAATAAGTCCACATAAAAAGAGACCCAGGTGTATTCAATATTAATACATATAGTGGATTTAGGTGCAGAGTACACTTTTAAAATAAATTATTTAACAAACTCCTTTTCTGAAATAAGATTTGTAGAATGAAAATGCCATCATGTATGCTATTGGCTGATATAGTATGCAAGTTACTGTATTTTAAAATATCAGACATTTTTAATCATACTTTGTAGGGCTTAGTTACAAATTTAATTAGCTTCCCTATTTGTTTATTTGTACTTCTAACAGTGAGCATATTATACATATTTTTTTAAAACAATATTATTTTGCTACATATGTATAATAATTTTAGATATGGGGTAGAAAAAATCAGAAAACGAATTTTAACATAATATTAAGAAAGAATTTTCAAGTGAAAAATCAGTTCTAAATAAGCAATAGGCTAAATCAATAATCTGTACTCTTTATGATTTTATCAGGATAAGTATATTAATGTTTTTTACTATATGCTTTTAAAAGTTCAATTTTAATTTTCACTATAAACCAAACAAAAAAAAGTTAGAAATCTAATTAACATAGCATTTAAAATTAGAATGACCAAATCAACAACTATAATTTTTATGATTTTTAAATTTGTTTATGTTTTTATTTTACACCTTTAAAATTTTGATTTTAATTTTCACTCAAATTTAAACTTTCAAACTTACATGTACAATGGTATAGCAATTAATTATATATATATATTTTTACATTTGTTTTAGGTTTTGTATTATATTTTTCCTTTTTAAATGGTTGAACTGGATAATAATTTCACTCTAAATTGAAGAGCTTGGAGGAATTATCTCTAAATACAAACAAGTATTTAAAAGATATGCTAGAACAAATCTAAAGTTTAACAACTGAGCTTTTGATACTAATACATTCATTATAGGGGATTCTATTGTACATACATATAAATGTCAATATACCAAATTGTACTGTATTCTCAAATCTTACTAACATTAATTCAATGGGAAATTGATTTCTATATTCAAAATCTCTGTTATGTGAAATCAAATTATACCTTTTATGGCAATTTAATTTTTAATAAAATGGTGACTTCAATTAAGATTTTAAAAAATTTCTTATTAAATTGGCAAAAAAAATTACTTTTTATTTCAATAAAATATTCAGAAATATGAAACAAATGATACATTGTAAACCTGCATTTATGTATGTAATACAGGCAGGATTCGAACTCAGACTTTCACAACACCCACTACTCTCAGTGCCTTCTCATATTGCTGACCCACCTGATCACACATGTTGAAAAGATAAATAATCACCAATATACGTATTTCATGCCAAACCAGCAATCATCAGTTGGTCCAGATTACTATCCTCACACATATATGCAATCAGTGCTCAGCTTTATATTAAGATAGCCAATCTTCATCCTTTAATGGACAGGCTTCAAACTATTCAAACTCACAACTTTTCAGCCTTCCATTTCATTGAAAATCTGATGATAAACGTTCAAAGCCCTTGTTAGCACCAAGGTTGTCAGAATGAATATTATGCCAACATGGGTAGGATGACAACCTTGGCACTAACAAGGGCTTTGAACGTTCCATCATCAGATTTTCAATGAAATGGGAGACTGAAAAGTTATGAGTTTGAATAGTTTGAAGCCTGTCCATTAAAGTATGAAGATTGGCTATCTTAATATAAAGCTGAGCACTGATTGTATATATGTGTGAGGATAGTAATCTGGACCAACTGATGATTGCTGGTTTGGCATGAAATACGTATATTAGTGATTATTTATCTTTTCAACATGTGTGTGATCAGGTGGGTCAGCAATATGAAAAGGCGCTGAGAGTAGTGGGTCGTGTGAAAGTCTGAGTTCGAAACAAATGATATAAATATATATATAAAGACAAATAGTTTTATATTGTGATTAATGCATATTTCAAAAATACAATATTATAAGTTTGGGCTATAAATATAACAGATCTTATTGTAAAAATATATATATAGACTTTTTAAATAACATATATTACAAAAACCTCTGCCAATGATATATATATAGCAGTGACCAAGTGTTTAGTAACGGAAGCACACTACTTGATCTTTTTTTTATAATGTTTTTATTTTACGTGCCACAACAATTTTTACATATTTTTCAATCATAGTTTAAAATTTCATAAAAAAAACAAAACAAATTAATATAAATAAAACAATACAATAATAGCAAACAAAATCCGTTTTACTTCATTGATTAATTAATACAGTATATTATCTTATAATTAAATTTTGAAATTATTAATTTTTATATTTTAATTCAATCCATTCTTTCATAATAAAATGATCTATTACTTTATCATAATTGTTTTTATGTTTAATATCTTGAAGCAATTACTTCTTAATTGATATCAGGGCTAAATTTGACAACTTTGATAGTGAACAACTATTTCTTAAAAAATTTTTGATCCTTTTTAAATAGGAAAAGGATCTTTCCACTGATAAAGCTGTAACAGGAAATGTTAGCATTAGTTTGTTTAATTTAAAACATTCACAGAAACAGCTTTCCAGTTGTGTTTCAATCAAAAACTGCATGATTTCTTTAGTGTTTTTCTTGCTTTTGAAGCTATCATCCATGAACACTTCTTTTAGTTCAGGTTTTAATGCTGATATGTCAAAAAAACCCGGATAGAAACTTTGTAAATTGATTAGTTGATTCTCTGAGAAATTTGTTGCGAATTCTGCATATTTTGATGTGTCTGCACAACTTTAGAAATTCAAAATTTGATAAAGAACTGAATCTGTTGTCTAATTCGGAAATTATTTGTTTAATAGTGGCATTTAATAAAATCATAAAATATCCTTTATTTGATACCCTTGAATCAGTTCATTTAATTTTAAATTTTTGTAAATTTTGCTTTTCATCAACATTATTCCAAAAAACATCATAATTTGCAGCTATTGTTTCTATATTACTTTTTAAATTATTTACTGCAATTAGAAATTGCACATCAAATGCTTTAGCTTGAAGAACTTTAACTAAAATATAAATATGCTGGATAAATTCAATAAAAAAATAAAGCAGAACTAGGAACTTTTTGTCATTTAAATTATATAACAAACCCTTAAGATTGTAAAATAGTTTTATTATCTCAGTCAATTTCATTGTCAATTATGTATTCAAAAAAAGTCATTAAATGTTTTTTTGACTCAAATATTGTTTGAACAACTTGTCCATTCCCAGTGTTGGAGCAGCTGCATGAATTTTTTTCTGTACAATTTTATTAAAAGCAGCTAATCTTTTGGAAAAATGACTAAGAAACTGATAAAATTCTGTAAACTTTAAAAAAAAAAAGCACATTCTTTTATTTTCGATATAGAATGAGAAAGAACAAGATTTAATTTATGGGCAAAACAATGAATATAATGTGTGTAAGAAATTACTTCTTTAATTTTTATTTGTAAACTGTTAGAATTTCCAGACATGTTGGTGGCACTGTCATAACTTTGAGAAACTAATTTATTCAGAAACTTTTTCTTTTTTCAGAAATGGAATAATAAAAACAAATAAATCTTGAGCTGATCTAGCAAGAAAAACATCAGCGAAAGAAAAAAAATATTTCTACTACAAGGCTGTCCCTTTTAATGTATAAAAACATTACTGATAATTATTGTGATTTATTAGACACATGGCTTGTTTCACTTAACAATAAACCCACATAATCCGAATTTTCATATTCAGCAAGGATTTCTTCTAATAAAATGAAAGCAATAGATGATTATATAATTTTATATATTGCTGGACAATTCAGAAAAAACAGTAAATTATCCAGATGATTTTCCAAAGTGGGTTATAGGCTGATAATAAATTAATGGTTTCTAAATAATTATCTCTATTTAAAGAATCTTGAGATTCGTCATCACCTCAGAAAGGTAATTCCTGACATGCCAGAAAACAAGTTACATCAATAAAGTATTTAAATATATCTCAATTTTTACTTATCTTTTCATTAAAATTTCTAATAGACACTGAACCAGTAGAATCAATTAAATTCTCAATACAAGTTTGACCAAATATTTTAATTGAAATCATGGCACTCAAATGTGAACTAGACTCTTTTCCATGCCTTTTCCCTGCCCTTCCTAAATTATTCATACCATAAAACCCAATAGTATTCTAAACAGATTTCTTCTTTGCAAATAAAAGACACAGCCAACAATATAATTTATTAGTTTTATTGTAACCTGTTAGCCAGGAAAAGTTTTCATAAAAATGAATAGAAAAATGTCATGTATATCATTTGATAATAGTTTTGATTTTCAAGAGAGTTGGTCTACTACGATCTATAATTTTTTTTTTCTTCGAAACCTCTTGAAGTAAATGGTCTTTTCAAAATATCTTCTATTATGCAAATGCAAGTATTCATCTTGAATATTCTAGGAATATATAAAAAAAATTAAATGAAATTTAACTTTAAAAGAAAACTTCAAATTTAAGTGCTTATTCACCCACAATAATTTACAGTCGTAACAAAAATGGAATACCAGACAGAATAAATATAACACTATTAAATTAATAACTATTGAGGTTTATTCCCACAAACTACTATAAGGTGTGCCCTTACATCCCTCCAGTACCAGTAAAAACACCCTTTGCCTAATTCTAATCCAAGACCCAATAAATGAAAATGGATTAAAATTTATTTCAATTAAAAAAAAATGAAATTAATCACATTATCAATATAATTTTATTTTCTAAATGCTTTTAAAATTTTTAAGTTTTAACTATGAATTGCATTTTAACATTGTTTGAACTTCTTATAATCAAAGAATAATATGATGGACAAACTCATTATTTGCCTTATATAAAAACAATTCAACTGTTGATAAAAAAATTGAAAGTCAACAGAAATTCCATACAAAAAATAATGAGTTTGAATAGTTCATTCTTCTTTTTTTTTGTTTAGCAAAATAGTATACAAATTTTTTTTTTACATTTGGCAAAATAGTTTACGTACACTAATGTATTTATTGTTCTTACTAGACTATTGTATGTGCAACTTGTTGGATTGATTTTGTGAGGTTGAATATGTACATATTTTAATGAATGTTTTAAATTGAATTTTAGTTAAAGCCTTTAAACTTTTTAGTGAATTTTTCTATGAAAGCACTCATTCCATTCAATACATGAAGCCTCCATCCCTGATATATAATCCAATTAATATAATAAATTATAATATTGATAAAAGAGGTCAAACAAAAAATTAAAAAACTATTTTTCTTTATCACAGTTAAATTTATTAAAACAATCATAGAATAAATCTATTTTTTTTATTTTTAAAAAGAATGAAATTGTTTACTGCCTCTTAAACTCTTTCTTATGAACTAAAAGAACAATGATCACAAAATGTTCATAATTTTCACTCAGAAATTAAATGAATTTATAATAGTAGTTTTACTTATTTAAAAAATGTTGATAATCTTACCAATTTTGAAGTAATTACAATAATTTTACTTTTAAAAAATATATTCTTTATATGTAAATTAAGAAAATTATCACTGCAACTGAAAATAATAATAATATATTTATTCTAAATACATGAAAACTTCTACTATGAAAAAATTGAACAACAATTTCTCACTAAATTAAGATACATGTAATGAAGGCAAATATTAGAACAAAGTTCAAGCTATCAGTTTAATTTATTTACTTGTTTATTGTACTTTTAGCAGTAAAAATAATTTGCCCATAAACATGGATATTAGAATGAGAAAACTGATTAGGGTTGTGGGGCAAACAAAAAAAAAAAAAAATTGTCAACAAATGAAAATACTATTATAAACATAGAATGTGAAAGCAGAAAATTTCAGGGTCTTTTTGAAAAGCAGAATTAAAAAGTTAATTAATGCTATCAAAAAAAAGATCAATTTGAATTTTCAGTATGAGATAGAAATCAGAAATTAATATCAAGAAAAAAAAATTTCTAGACAAAAAGCACAAGTGACTTTTAATAGCATAAATTTGATTATGGTTTTAGAAGATTGATTTTAATTTTCATTACGAGACAAAAAACAGAGTAAGAATATAGCACTAACAAAAAAATAATTTCAAATCAATAAAACAAGATCTAAAAATGATATGGCTATATCAACTATACAATATGTGCAGCAATTAATTTTATGTACTTTTATATTTGATTTTGTATTATATTTTTTCTGTTTAAATAGTTGTTTTGGGTGGTAATTTTATCCTGGATTATGGACCTAAAATGAATTAATCCTAAATATTTATGTATAACAAACAATCTTCTGGAATGACTGATTCTTCGATTAATTATTACTGTTGAAATAATGACAATATTATTAATTTTCAGGAAAAATTATTAAGTATAAATATATATGCAAGCAGAAGTATACATATATATGCACATTTATATTTTTATACAAGAAAAGCAAACATGCATATATCTATATTGAAATACTTGTCATCTACTTCATGGTCAGACATGTGATCTTATACATGGCAATAAACTCGTTTACAATTGTTGTGAGGATAACTAACAAAAGTAGCATTATAAAAATTTAAAAACAATTAGAAAAAAATAACTTCAAAAAAAATATTAGAAAAAATAATATAATTGGTAGTAGTGAAATTGTTTTAAGTGGTTTTTAAAAGTAATATTTTATAACAAAAAGTATAAATAATAATGCAATAGGTTTTTATTATAACTGGTTAAATTTAAGAAAAGCTAAATAATAAAATTTATAAAATAGGTTAGAGCTAGTTTTTCTTATCAAAGATTTAGAATTAGAAAAACATACTTAAAAGAATGTATGTTTAAATTTATGTTTGTATGATTGTTTATTACAAAAATAACATTAAAATATATTTTTATGTGAATTTGAACATAGGATATAAATATAATTATTTAGGTATTTGGTTTACATAGTTGGGTATATACTATATATATGACGTTATGATCCATGAAGTAATGACTAACTCAAACATTAAAATCCAATTAGCAGACAATAAAGAATTTTTAAAATAGATCCTTGTCATTTTTCTATGTTATTAAGAATATTTATGCTAAGGTAATTTTCATATACCATTTATATTCATCTTTATTTATAATATATACACAATTATAAATATTACATGATTATAATAATTGCTTCAATCATATAACAATTAAAATGCATGAATAAAAATTGAAATCAATGCTATAATTTATTTTGGCTTCTAGGATCATGATTTCAGGTTAGAATCAATCTATGAATTAGACATTATTTGTCTAAATTTCAGTATCGATATTTATGAACTTGTATTACACAATGGGTATATTAAACAGAAATTCATTTTAAAACAGTGACTTTAAATATTTATTTTTAAATTAACTTATTCAATTAATTTTTAATATTAATAACCACTGATAAATACTGCAAGGATTAGCCTGGAAAAGTGATAAACAATAGATTCTAACATGCATCAAAATAATTCAATTCATATTTAAGTTTAAAAATAAATTGTAGTAATAAATTCCAATTTCAATGACTCAATTCTCATTTTGTATTAATGAAGATGCCACAAAACACTTTCTTTGCAAATATTCTAGCCATATATTTTATGGACATTAAAAATTAATTAATGATATAGATTAATTTAAAATGAAATTAATATTTCTGCATGCATTCTATATAATAAATAAAACATTGTTTATTTGTATGCACAGTTCTTTATAAATGAATGTGTTTAATTCATAACAAAGATTGACATAGAATAAAAGTCAAATAATTTATTATTTCATGAAAATCTAGCATATGAAAAATTTACTCCAAATCAAAATCCTGGTATTAATAATTGCTAAATTGTTTCATTCAATTCATTTCACGTTGAGTTTAAAGACAAACTGTAAGTTTAAAGACAAACTGTAATGTTAATTTCAATATCAGTCACTATATTTCTGTTAAAAAATGATTGAAACATATATATTGAAGTGGATAATCTGAAGCTCAGATTATGCTTTACAAGTATCAATAATTATTGTACTATCTAACACAGTTCAAAGTCTATCTCTCCGTGCTTGTACATGTACTCGCTATTTACAGGGAATTTTTTTTCTTTTCACTTCAATATTAATTCCGTATTGATAGAAATAAATTAATGATTTGGGAAAGAAAGTGAATCAATAGACGTGGACATGCAACGAGGGATAGATTTAAACAAAATATACACACACTTTTAATGTACTAATAATGTGTATATGAATTAAATGGGAAATATGTATTCAAAGTTTTATATATTTTATTAATCATGGTGGCACAAGATAAGCAATCAGGTTGGAAATTTCTAGAAACATTACTATAAAATTTAAAACAAAGAAAAAAAAAAGGGGGGGGGGATTAATAGAAACATCAAATAAATCAAAAGTGCTATGAATAAAAGTCACTTTTCCATTAACATACAATTAATCTATCTAAGAGATCTTACAAATACTAAAATAGAATGTAAAACAATCGTTCCAAGAATTTTTCAGACCGATCGCATTGTCTTAAATTCTTTATGAAACAAAGGTGGGCTTATTGTAGAAAATTAGCTATTGTATCAAAATTATACATCGCTTCCGGCCACTAGTTCGAAGTGCATTGCAACATTCCAAGGGATCGTATAAATAGCACAAAAATTGGATTGATAAGAAATAAAAAATCAAAAATCAAAATCTGAATCCGAGTCTGCTTTGTTTTTAGTTTAGTCTGTATCATTAGTTTTTTAAAAAGAGTTTGTTTGACTGATTTCACACCGCTCATTACCTTAGATAGGACCGAGGAGTAAAACCATCGCGCCTTTCCTTTTGGCCATTCTTGAGCCACTCTCTATTGAAATGCTTCTTGAACTTAAATGAAACCTTGAACTATTTCACTGTGCCCTGAACCTGATCTGGAAAAGTATGCTGCCATTAATTTTCAAGCCATGTCAAAAATAATGAACTGTTACACCAGAATGGAATCAAGAAAGTATTACGAAGGTAATAGTCCGCCTCATACTTATCTTATATATATTATCTATAACTAAATTTAATGTAAACTAAATATAAATTCTGATAAAAGTAACTTACCTATGTAATAATATTTAATCCAATCACTGCATGATTCTTTATAAAACTAACCATATAATTCTCTATTAGCCTCGTAAAATTCTTATTTTAAAATTGTGCGGCATTGATTTTCTATATAATTATAATCTATATTTCTTAATATTTCGTTAGTATAATATGGGTCATTTAATTAATTAAGTTGTTTATTATAAAGTTGTACATTTGCCGGATTGGGAAGTTTTAAAATGTGATTTTTCTTAGTATACTATTATTGCGGTTTGATTGAGGGGGAAAACATTTCCCACATTAATAAAAATAAAAAAAGTAAATGATTTAAAATTGCAGATTTTGGGAAATTAAAAAGTAAAGATTATATATATATTTCATATGTCATTTTATGTTTAAAAATCACCTATATTAATACTCATACATCGTATAATGATCCTCCAGGCATTCTCAGCCATGTAAATAATTAAATTAACGCTATTAAAATTGTGTTTATCACTTTGTGTCAAATTCATAATAATGTTAAAGTTAAAGTTAGATAGTGTAGGGTGGGGGGAAATTGAGTTCTATATTTTAAATACAGTAAAAGAAAGGAAACTACTAAATCGAGAAATCAATCTTATATTTCAAAATATATATCATAATGCTCGTTAAGTCAGCTTAAATAATTTGATCATACTGTCAAGAAAAGGAATAACTAATACCCTGGGTTAACTTTAAGCACCAGAAATAATTGTTATATATATTGTCCAAGCGTTGTTAATGTCGGTCTATTTCCTAATTGTGTGCTATTCGTCCAAAGTAGGCATCGGGAAAGACCCGAGCCATTCATTTGTCACTTCCAGTCCGTGATAGGGAAATAGACACTGGATCATGGGCCTACTTAATAATGGGATTTTTTGCACCATCAGTGTGATCCCATGCAGGCTGAATATTTCTTTGTTCTAGTAACCGATCTCCGTAAATTTGGAGTGTGGCAAGTCGGACTCATATGATGCGAAATAAAAATCGCATCCCCATTTGATAACCTTATAAGCACATCATCACTCTACCTTATTCTTTCTTTATTAAACCCTGCTTATACAATTCCGTAGGTTGATGTTGTGATCATTTGAAGCTGAAGTATATGTACTTAAATGCTATTGCTGAATTTTATATTTTGAGTTATAAATTAATGTGCTAGTATCCGATTTTGGATAATTAAAATGCTCAGTATACCCTTCCCTTATGTTCCATCTGAAATATCAAATCTTTATTGATGTATAGTGTCCTAACGCAATACACTAATTGCGTATACAAAATGTTGATAATCTATTCCCAGGTTAAATGACAGTTCATAAAACTTATATATATTGGCTTGTAACATTAGGCAGATAATAATTAGCATATTATTCAATTAAACTACTGTAATCCCTTTTTACTCCATTAATGCAATAATAAAGAATTATTGGCATACATATAAAACCGCACTATTAATAAATATATTAAATAGAGTTATATCTGTTTTAATATACATATAAATCGCACTGTTAATAAATTGATTAAATAAAATTATATCTGGTTAAATATATATATAAAACCGCACTATTAGTAAATGTATTAAATAAGGCTATATTTGTTTTTAATATACGTATAAGACTATGAAATATGTAAATGTTGTAATGCGAGGCTAATATTCATATTTATTCAAACGTAATACATATCTATTAACACAGAATATGCGTATTATTAAACTATATTTAAAATCTTACTCTGGAGTCATTGCCTTTACTATTGATTATGCTTTCCCATACACATTAGGCTGATATGTACCCATAAGACATAAACAATTTATTATCAGTAACTACTATATAGATTTGGCTAGTTGCCTAATTAGAGACTTCATTTTACCGCTGAGCTGCCGGCCGGAAATAACTGAATATGACTTGTATCATCAATATTGCTGATCATAAGTAAAGAGACCTAGGTTTGAACCTGTAGAGAAGAGTTAGAGTATCCCTGACTTATGTATCTTGTACATGATCTGACTCAAGGTACTCAGGCTGAAATTCCAGGTCTAGTTGTATGAATTACGCAAACTGACCGGTACAATATTTATATTGAGACAAACTGTCTTATCCCCATAATAATGGATATGTAATATTGATCAATTATGTGAGATACATATATATTTAAAGTTAATAAAGCAAAAATATTTAAAGTTAATAAAGCAAAAAAAAAAAAATGCAAAAAGAGAAGTTATTTATATAAATATTTAAAATATTAATTAATGAATATTTTTTTGATACTTTGAAATAAATTGCTTAAAAATTAAATACAAAGATCTCTCTGATACAGAAAGATTGTTTAATTTATATCTGATTCTGATTAAAAATATATATATATTTTTAATAAATGGAAAAGGTATTTTTAAGTGATATATTTAATTCTAAAAGTTAGTTTCAATATATTTTGTACTTCAAGATTAAAAAAAAAAATTAAGAAATTATTTATGAACTTATTTTGATGAATATATGACAATGAAAAACAACTATTGTATTACAAATTATAATCTTATTTTTATTAATTAACAAGGAAAATTACTTAACTTTTAAGCATTCTGCTTGTCAATGTGTATATTCCTTAGTATATACTATAAATACTGAGAAATTTTGTAACTTAAATGATTTGCAGACTCAAAAAGAAAAAGATTGCCAGCAAAACCTAGACTGGTTGAGTTTAATAATGCCAAAAATATATGTGATAATGCTTTCTGTATTGATTTATAGACCATATATATGCAATCATTGCTACCTGTAACTGAAGTTCTGACAGTACATAAGTTAAATATCAATTGAAAGCCTTAAGCAGTTAAATTGACTGTTCCAGTTGGCCAGAATATTTCCAAGTTATTGTTAAGAGAATTTCTATTCTATATACAAATAAAAACACAGATGGATGAAATCTTGTCAAAAAAGGCATACATATATATGGGCATAATAATTAAGCATTAATTTCAGTGCTAAAGAAAATATAAGAAAAATCTATTTCTTTATAATATAATTTTTCTTGTACCATTTGTCTTAAAAAAGATTAATTAAATGAAGATTAAAGCAAGTGATAAACGAAAGTCCTATGAGAAACAAGAGGTTAAAAATACAGTACTTTATTTTAAAGTTTGTTCAACAAAATTTTATTTGTTCAAAGATTAATTTAACAAAGTATTCAAATATTTTTTTTTTACTGTCACATTTAAATTCTGAAATATAATAATCAATGTTTATATTTCCTTATAGACTAGAATAGAAAATAATTATATTGTAAAATAATTTGACCTATAATAAATTGAAGGCAAAGTAAAATTAATAACTGAAATAAATAACAAGTGTGCAAATGTATGTATCACATCCTGTATAGTATCATTTATTAATTATATAATATTAAAATATAATGGCCTGCAATTTGGACAATGTAAGCATGTTCTACTTAGAACTTTATAATTTATATATCTGTAAACAATAATTTAAGCCATATGATTACATTTATAAGTTTGCTTTCAATCTATTGAAATGATTAATGACTATGTGATATTTGTAATTAAATCAGAATTGAAAATATTAATCTATTTGTGTTACTGGAGAATATTTGTTAGACTTTCATTAATAATATTATGCCTACTAATTAATTAATAAAATTATTAATCATTATTTTAAATGATTACGGTGAATTTATTAAAACTAAATCATTTTGTCTTTGCCTCTTATACAAATATGTATTCAACTGCCTCTTTTGCTATCCAAGTCACTAGCACCAGTCAATAAAACTTGGTGTGTTTGTGTGAGTATTCTGTATATTCTCTTTAGAATTATATAATTGATACTTAAGAGATAAAAGTTATATTAAAATCGGTTGTAGCATTGTTAAGGGTCACTTTTAAAGTTACACATTTTATTTACATGACATATGACTATTTTATTCATGGCAAATACATATGGTATCATTTGGTTCAGAGTTGACCTGGTTGTTTTAATGATTCCATCTTGTTTCTTTAGCATTTAATATAGGTTGTTTTGATGTAGTACTTAGTTATTATGTGCTTGCAGCTAGTATTATGTTTTTGTATTCATTTACAAATGATTATATACTGCTGCTGCTGCTAAGTATACTAGAGAATATCCTTTAAATGTTTGAATATTTTTATTCTACTATAATTAGAAATCCAACATAGCATTACGATATATATATGGAAAAAAAAAATAATAATAATTAATTAATTAAAATAAAAAAAACCTAAAAATCAAGTAACTTTTATTAATTCTGTAATAAATAAATGATGAAACTCCATTATAACTGGATTTAAATATATTCAAACACTCAAGTTGGAAACTAAAATATGAATGAAAGTGAAAGTACCATTTGGAAACAAATGTATTGGATATAAGAGTGATAACAAAATCTGAAGAGCATAGGCTAGAATACCTAGTAATCATCCTTGATTAGTTTTATATTTTTTACTTCTAATTTTCAATTTTTCAATCTAATCATGCATTAAAAAGTTTTATCTAAATCAATTACTCATATGTAGATAAACATTATATCTTTTCATATAAATATTGTACCACTATTTCTAAAATTTATTATTTAATGAGATCAATCACATATTTCTTGTTCCCACATTATAATACTAAACATTATAATACAAAATGAATATCATCCATTTGTGTCTAATTTAATGAAATATATCACATAACCACTATCTCCCATGCTTTGCTCATAACTGTTGTTAAAATAGGCAAAACTCTCTCCATACAGTAGTGCTACTCAAAGCAATCCATTGATTACTCTGTCTTGCTTTGAGTGGCATTACTGTATGGAGAGAGTTTTGCCTATTTTAATGAAATATAAACAACTCACCTCCACTTCACATGTACATTATTTCAATACCAAAATAAAAAATGTGATATTCTTAAAAAATATATAAAGAAAAGCTTTAATTACTTTCATTATACTGTGTTTTTGATATAATAAAGGCTTAATTATGAAAATAATATTCTGCTAATTTATTACAACTCTTTTCAGAAAAATTGTAAAATAGTACTGATACAAGGAATCCTCCAGTGATTATTTTGTATATACTGCTATTATTACATCTGCTAAAATTTGTTTTAAAATAAACAATATATATAAAACTAATTATGAAGTATAAGATTGTAAATATGTTATAAAATATATTATTAATGTCTACTTTGGAAATGGTCTTGAAGAGAGTAAATCTTGACAGAAATTCTCCATGCCTGTAGATTAGTATAGAATTGTAGAAAACTGAATTAACCTACACAAAAATTCATAAAGCGATCCCAAGTCTATTCAGTTAATGTAAAGGTGCCTTACCTCATCTTTGGATCAATTTATGAGAAATAAGATTGAAGTAAATAAACATTGCAGATGAGGGATATTGCCTCCATATAATGATTTATAAGGAGGAGGAAGTTATGATGCTATAAGTTATTTTCAATGCTAAAAGCAGCATTTAAATTGCATTGGTCAGATAGATCATCCTTTAAAGCAAAGTATTGAGATATTACATGCATTTTTTTAAGTGCATAAAGCTAGGCTAAATCAAAAGCAGATATAAATGTAGTACTTAGCAACATTATATAAAATTAATACACACACACCTTTGTTCTCATAAAATATAATCAGAAAAATGTTCATCTTTAGTATAGATAGTGCTATTCTAAAGGAAATAGTTTAGCATCATTAGACTGACAATCTGTGGATCTATCAAAAAAGGGTACACTTTACATTACCAAAGTCTCAGATTTGATCAACCTTAAATGTATATAGTTATAGACTTTCTATAAAAAAAAAAAAACTTGATTCCTTGAATGTTATAGCTGTCAGCTGCAGCAACACTAAAACAACTCTAAAACAAATATGAGTTTTACAATATTCTGTAGCATACTTTAAAATTCTTTCTAAGAAGAAATTTATTTTGAGAGGTTTTATTTCACATGTTGGATCTGATAGAGTCATGGCATTAAATTGTAAGGCTTTTTGAATTCTGCTTCTAAAAAAATATTTACATAACTAACATAAAAACATTTAGAAATATTTTGTTAACAATCAAATCACTGGCAGCAGTTGAATTTTTTGTTTACTCACAGATACTATCAGAGTATAATCAAAATCATATAATGCTTACTATAATACAGATCTTGCCATGATTACCAATAATAATACTCGAGATTATAAGCATTAAAGTACCTTTAAAATATATATATATCAACAATATAGAAAAGAAAATTAAAATAAAGTACAAAGCAAATATCTATAAGTGTAAAGTTCATTTGGCCAAAAGAAATTTTCAGACAAGAATTAAATTAAAGAAATTGCAATAACACTCAATGAAATGAAAAACTGGTACTTATAACCTAATCGGGCTTGGCCACTTGATGGCGTTCTGGCTCGCCAAAACATCTAACAAATGCCATTTACAAGGCCTGACTTACGGCTATAGAAAACATTTAATGTTTGTCTTAGCCATTAGAAGGCCATTGATGATGACGTAACTCAGAAATAATACAGCAGTTACTGTGAATCCACACACTTATCTTTCGTGTACAGTTTGATATATATATGTGTGTAGTTTGATTAGTCAAATTTTTACAATATACGTTACACAATCTTTGTATTTGTAATGAATTTAACCCTTTGAGACCGCCAACCTCAAATTTCCTCAAAAAAAAAAGTTTGCAATTCCGACCGTAATAGCGCGCCAATCGTATACGTCACGGTTATGGGTCTTTTTTCTTTCTCTCCGCCATTTTAATATCTTTCAGCATGTGTAAGAATTTTTTTTGTGCGATGAAAATTAGATTTTTTATAGCAATTTTTGTAAAATATGTTAGTAAAATTTTATAATTTTTTTTATCTTTCTAGATTTTATCAACGTATAAACAAAATAACCGCACAAATGGCTTCTTTCGCCGCTGAACGTAATTTTGATTGATTCTGACGAAGACTTTTTTGTTTGTGTTTGATTCTGAGGTTTCGTCATATTTCACCATTAGCCGTGAGTATTCAATTCCTGATCTATTTTATTTATTTTTTATACAAAATTATATATTTGCAGCTGATCTATTTCATTTATTTTTTATACAAAATTATATATTTGCACTGAAAGCAATAGGTATGTTTCAGAGTGGAAGGCATTACCGAAGTGGGTTGGTCTGTCACCCGCTGAGTTGAATGCATTTTTTGGTATGATTATTCATGTTTGTACTATATCATGCATACCAAAACTAAAATTTATTTGGTCTAAAAATGAATATTTGCATCAACCGGTACTTGCTAACTTGCTAGAGTTATAACCCGAGATCGATTTTTTGGTATTCTAAATAATTTACAATGCCTCCCAATGCTGAATCAACAGTCATCATCATCATTTCCCACTGATATATAATAATTGCTTGTAATTCCTTTGGGTTATTTATTTTATTTTATTTACTGTTTTTATTCATTTCATTGTAGATAAGTTTTTAATTACTTTGAAACATACTTTGCTATTATGGTCTCCTGTGAAATAATGCATAATTTAGCTCACCCTCACGATATTTCAATTATATAGTAATTATTATTTACACCCATAACTTAGAATTTACTATGTTTTTATTCATTTTATTTTAGAAACAAATTTTTAATTTATTTCATCACATACTATGTTTTTATTCATTTCATTGTAGATAAGTTTTTAATTACTTTGAAGCATACTTTGCTATTATGGTCTCCTATGAAATAATGCATAATTTAGCTCGCCCTTTCTCCCATGATATTCCAATAATATAGTATTTTTTACACTCATAACTTAGAATTTACTATGTTTTTATTCATTTCATTGTAGATAAGTTTTTAATTACTTTGAAACATACTTTGCTATTATGGTCTCCTGTGAAATAATGCATAATTTAGCTCACCCTTATGATATTTCAATAATATAGTAATTATTTTTTACACCCATAACTTAGAATTTACTATGTTTTTATTCATTTTATTTTAGAAACAAATTTTTAATTTATTTCATCACATACTATGTTTTTATTCATTTCATTGTAGATAAGTTTTTAATTACTTTGAAGCATACTTTGCTATTATGGTCTCCTATGAAATAATGCATAATTTAGCTCACCCTTTCTCCCATGATATTCCAATAATATAGTAAGTATTTTTTACACTCATAACTTAGAATTTACTATGTTTTTATTCATTTCATTGTAGATAAGTTTTTAATTACTTTGAAGCATACTTTGCTATTATGGTCTCCTATGAAATAATGCATAATTTAGCTCGCCCTTTCTCCCATGATATTCCAATAATATAAGTATTTTTTACCCCCATAACTTACACTTTACTAAAGTTATTACTGTTTTTTTTTTTTTTGATCCACACTAAAACCTTGCATTTCTAATAGATATCCCGCATAGAGGGCCTAGAAAAACAACTGCTTGCAAAAATGGAACATATAGGGTGGTTAGTAAAAAAGCGAAACTGAAATTGTCACCTTTTGCCACATTACTCCAACAAACTGTAACTCAGGTAGGTCATGTTATATTTTTTTTTTTTCTGCATTTTATGACGAATGTGATGAAGCTGTCTATGAAATTGTAATTTTAGGTTATACATTTCAAAATTGAGAGTTTGTGAACCAATATAAAAATAAAAATTTTAAAAATGTGAAAAATATCCTTTTTTTTTATTTATTTTTTTGTGGTAATGACTACTTTATCAGCTTTATTACATTCTTTCATATTTGCACTTTATAAAAATGTATATATATATTTTTATTTATTGTAATAAATTAGACATTTCATTTAAAATTGTATGTCCTGTAATTTTTTCTGGCAATTCAAAATGGCCGTTCAGGTCTCTAAGGGTTTAAGAAACCTGACTTTATAGTAATTTTCCAAATGGCCACACCCTTATTTAGAGGTGTAATGTGTAAAAGCTTGCCGAGAGTACGTCAACAGAATTCGGTCGAGTTCGCATGCGAAATCTCGTTTTCACGTGAAATACCACGTAGTTCATAAAATGGCTGGTGATCGCGTAACTTTTTCCGCAGTTGCCGAAAACAGAAGCCAAGTATTTCTGCTGTCCAACAAAAATATACACGATTTTTTGTAAATTTCATAGAAAGCACATATTATAAAAATGTTTAATATGTAAAGAAGACATTTATATGTGTTTGTTGTTGTTTAAAAAAGTTTGAGTTTCTTTCTTTTGTCCGACTACGGTTACGATTTTGATATTTTTTATTTTAGCATTACAAAGAACAGAACACTAACCCTAAAACTAACCCTAACCCTAAAACTAAGTCTAAACTAACCCTAAAACTAACCCTAACCCTACATAGTTGTTTTGTTATATAGAAAGCAATAATTAGCGAAAGACATCGCTAAATAGACATCGCAAAAAAAGTTCTAGCAATCAATCAATTAATAACTAAAAAGGAGGAATGATAATTTGTCCAAAAACAGCGATTTAAAAATAAAAAAAAAGGTTGTCGTTTACTAAATACAAAATTAAAAAGGCATGAAAAAAAAAAGCTATAGCAATCAATAAATTAATAACCAAAAAAAAAACAGCGATTTAAAAATCACACGACACCATAAACCGTACATTGTATTGTTTTTGACTGCCAACAACGCCATCAAGTGGCCAAGCCCGATTACGTTATAATTACCGAAAAACTAATTCACATTGAATTACTATCAAAATCCATTAAATAATTTTACACGAATCAGTAATGTAATAAAAAAATGACAAATCTGTGGTCTGAATATCATGCTAAATTAATATATAAAATCATGAGCTTTAGCCCAAGTATTACCAAAATTGTTTTTATAAAATCTGTGCATAATGATCCTATTACTGAGTGACAGATGGACTGAACATCATTCAAAGCTGTATTCTGAGTGCAAAGTAGAAAACAATGTTGTCTAGATCAGTTCATCCTCGATCTTTCTGAAATATCTGAATTTGATGAGAAGTTCACCAAAAGGAAACTTTATGATGCTATTAATAACTTTTAAATAAAAATAGCAATTGCTAAAATTTTTAAGAGATTTTTTTTGTCACACATTTAAGTATTTTGCATTTGTGTTAAAGCAATAACTCTCTATAAAAACAAAGATACTAAAAGTTATTTAAGAGCAAATGATGACTCTCTCTGAAATTGTTGGAGACAAGAATTTTATATGATTTATTCTCAGTGAGTACTTTCTAAGACAATGTGATTTTGAAACAAGATTTAACTATAGCATGATTTTCACACTAAGATAACTCTATAAAAAAGTATAGGGAAAAAAATTTATATTCATCAATAGATTGGCAATTTATAGTCACATTACTGAGCTTCAACTCTTTTTCGTGCTATATGTTTAAAGACACCAATCAATGATGATATTTTCATTCATATATAATATTATTTAAAGCTAAAACAAAAACATAAATTCCAATCAGAAGCCCATAGTTGTAGCACAATAAGTTGTAATGTGGATATAGAATGTAAGCCTTTTACAACTGAGATAGCATCATAAAAATTGTGGTACTTGATCAAGAAATAACAATGCCATTAGTATCATTTTCAATGGACACAAATCTCAATTTCACTGTAACAAATATGCTTTCTCTTCATGAAACAAATGTACAACGGGGGGAGGGGGGAGATAACTTCTACATTTGGTAAGCCAGCAAAAATACTATGTAGCAAAAACTGATACTTAAGATCAAAAATAACAAATAATATATGTAGTTCAAAGACATGAAGCCAAGAGACCAGATATCACCTATATTGCTTTCAAATAAAACTTTGAATATTAAATGGAATTCTATAAAAAGTAGCTGGGACAAATAAGAATGGATCACATTGGCATTTCAAAAATTTTGAGGTAAACTAGCCAAAAAAGTAAGATTGAAATATAACCCAAAACTAAAAAACAAGAAAATCTGCAAGGCATATTTAAAAAACTTTTCAATTCTAATAATCTAAAGTAAAAAAAAATGTTTTAAAAGGCTGTAAATCTTTAAAGAGATATGGAAGGCAAGATAGAACATAATACAAATAAAAATAAAAAGATCAAACTTAATCAGAAATACAATTACTTATCACTTATACAGCAACTAATTATATTATTCAAATATTAGAGAATTTAACCATGAGAGTCAATCATCAAAACACTTATTAACTAACTTCTGATAATTATTCAAATATTAGAAAACCATCTAAAAAAACTGCAAAGATTATTGTTATTAAATTCTCAAATTAACTATGAATGGTTGATTTTATTCATGCACAAAATAGATTATAGGATGGTATCAATGACCAACTATCATTTATGATGATCAAGTAGCAGTTAGCCAAAGCACTTGAGTACTAAGTTATTTTACCTATTCAGATAAAGAACTTAAACATACAAACCTAATAAAAAATCAAGCTAAAAATTTTCTAAAAAAAAAACCTCTGGCATATGAATAATTTAGAAGATATATATTTGGATAAAATCAAATATGAAACAACTGAATTTACTGAAAATAAATATTATTCTACTTCTAATATCTTCCTTTACATTGAAAATGACTGACTTTGAAGCATAAATAACATGCTTAATAAAATATTGAATATTTAAATATATATTTATCCTTCAAACTATACTACTGTCTTACTATTTATTTTCACTTCATGACTACCACTAAAAAAATGTCAATGTACTATAAATAAATTAAAACATTTAATGAATTTTTTTTTTAAAAAAATCTTATATTTTTTTTTTGACAAAAGTATTACCTAATTTATAAATACAATGAACAAACACAAAATTATTTCTTTTGTCCCTTAAATTTTATAAATCAATAAAAATAGTGATGATGATAATAACTTTCAGTACTATAACTAGGGAAACAGCTTGGCCATATATGTAGTCAGAAAAATAATACCAAAAAATATTAAAGAATTGACAAGATTAATCTCACTGTTGTTAAATACAAAAGTTTCTTTAATTATATTTGATAAATTGGTGTATTTAACAGGATAAAACCACCCCCACCCCCCACCCCATGCTTTAAACCCATTTTCCCTTGTTACAGTGCTGATAATATTCATATAGATAATATATGGTAGCACTAACCAATGATGGTGAAAAAAAACAGTAATAATATTTAATAGTATGATGGATACCACAATGGATATGAATTTCTGGAAAAGTCATTTTTAAATGAAAAGATATCAGATTACATAAATAGATTACCAAACTGTTTTCTTTAAGAACTATTGTATTATGTGTTTAGGTGCCCAAATATTCCAAATAATAAATCTTTCAGAAAAATTATGATAGTAAAAAAATGAAGAAACAGAAAATAGTATGTTTAAACATTTATAAATAAAACAATTTTAAATAGCCTACTGTCGAAAAGACCCTCTAGATCCCCCAAAAAGAATAATGAAGATATCATGTTAGTGAAGTGCTTGAGTAATAAGAATTTCTGTTTCTTTCCTCTAATTTTATATTCCAGACAATAATAATCAAATATCATTTTATAAGCCAACAGATTAAATGTCTAATTAGGTTGGCTTTTGACTATCTGAAATGAAAGCTTCAGATTTTTTTAAAGATTCTCAACAAGCTGAAAAATTTAGAAGCTTCATTCAGATTTGAATCCTATATATTAAAAAAAAAAGCATAAACCAGTATTAAAAACTAATCTAGAGAAATCAATGCACTTGTAATCCAAAATCATTTAACATGGTTGTTTGTCTTCATTTATCCAATAAAAAAAAATCATTGTGACAAAAAAAAATATCTAAATACAATTTTTTTTTAATTTAATCAAGAAACAAAGAATAGTAAAAAAAATATATATTTTCATATTATTGTATATATAATGTTCGCAAGTTTTGCCATTAGTGTATAGGATATTAAGAGAAGTTGTATATTCTATATTTCTATTCTAGAGACATCTAAACATAAGAAACCAATGACAATTTCTAATTAAGGATTTTCATCAGTGAGAAACACTGGATTAAATGTAACTATTCAACAGACTTTGTTTCTATTTATTAATCAAACTAGTCTTAAAAGTTTAAAACACTTCCAAAATTTGTTTGAGACTTTCATTAGCCAAGTAGCATAATAGTAAAAAATTGCTGAAGGAACATGTGTATGGCAGTGCTTCTTTCTGATAAAGAACAATAATCAGAAATTGCCTCAGATACAACAATCTGAGGTCCATTGATCACTCACTCATATATAAATGTATACAAAATGAAAGGCTAGAGTTAAATGAAGATAATTTCATTTCTAAATAATAATACAATTCAAAAAATATTTTAATTTATAAAAGATTTATAAAGGAGCAACAGCAAATAATAAAAGAGAAAGCATATTATAATTGTGGGTAACAAAATCAACAATTTTTGTAAAGAATTCTGTTTTGCTGACTGTATTGTGATAGTTTATTTAAATAAAAATTGAGAATATCAAGCAGTTCTTTAATAATAATTTACAATTCTATTAGACTAAGCTATAGGCTAGTCCAACTTAAACATAAATTTAAAAAAAAAGAGTTAACATAGATAAATTATCAAAAGAAATATAATTAAAAAATTCCTTCAGTAATTCATATAATTTCTATATTTAATTCCTTTCAAAAAATAGGAACAGCTTATTTATAAAATGTCACATATAAACAGTTTTTATAATGTCACAATCAAAATGAAATTATCAAAACATTATAGGATGAAGAATTTATCATTAACCCTATGCATAAATACCAGATAAAAATTCCTTTTTTTTTCTTTTAAAAAAAAAAATTGATATGTGTGTGTGTATATATATATTCAGAATAAATGTTAAATCATGCTGTTTAAAAAAGCAGGTCACATGATTGAAAGAACATTGGAAGCTTTGCAAGAATGCATATGTGATGCTAATATTAATTTATTTATTGTCTAGCTCCATCCAGGTAATTAATTAAAATGGTACTTCAAACCCAATTGTGCAAGAATTATCTATCCAATCTTTGCACTTTATTTGAAATATAATTATAATTCTAAATCATACTTATATTGAAAATTTTAATGCTATATTATTAATTTAAAATTTTTACAGGTTGCACAATAATAACCAACATTATATATATAAAAAAAAATATTAATTTATATTCTGATCATCCCAATCTACTTAATATATATATTCTTTGATTAAAATTCATTCATAGTCAACAAAAATTATAATTCAAGTTATATATATAATTTTATTTTCTAATTATAATTTTAATTCTCAATTACAATGACGATAAATAAGAATTAAATACTTAAACCACATGATAAAGATTTTCACTTTTTAAAAGTCATGAAATGATCAACAAAAATGACTTCACCCCATTTAATAATATAAAAAAACGAATATATTTCAATTTTTACTCTATTTATTTAAATATGTAAATTAATTTAGTGCAATATTATAAATTTTATTCACAACAGTAATGCGATGTGATATGGCTTCTTTATTGAAGTCAGAAATCTCTCAGCCACTACGCCCAGAGAAATCTGTTAACTCACCTTACCTTCCCTTTCCATTCCCACCCCCTAAGTATTTCCCATGTTTTTCTCTATCCTGCTCCATCCCATTTCTACAGCATCATCTTTGTCCACTCTATGGTCTTTGTATCCCCCTTATCTTTTTCCAAACTCCACATAAAAACTAAGAACCCACTATCTGCATAATCACTTTATTTATATTTATTCTCCCACAACTTCATTATTTGTACCCTTTCTGCTTTCAGGCAATTACATTCAATTAACAGATGTCTAATATTTTCTATGCCTTCCTAACATAACATGCAGGTTAAATCATCCACATTTCCCATTTATGTGTATATTACCTTGTTGCTAAAGATCCCATTCAAGCCTTAAACCGTAAACTACTTTCCTTGCTATTATCATAAATTAGCTCGTACCCAATATTGTTTACTTCTATATATATTTACACTCTTTTTACTCTCCATTCTAGTTCTCCAACTCCCTATTTTTTATTAATGCATCTATTCCTCTATCCCATTCTTTGCCACTATAGCACTCAGCAATCCTCCTCACACAATCATCCCACCTTTTGTATAATTATACAGATATAAAGTCTTTATCCAAATCTTCTGCATACCATACTTCCTTTCTCACCCCATCTTATTGCCTGTCCTTTACTCACAACCCAATTAAATACCATTTTGGCTATACTTTTATTATCCATAAATTGGAATCTACCGAACATTTTCGTTTTGCTTTTTACATCTCTCATATAAAAACTTGACCATCCTATTTCTCCTTTAATTGCCTCCTTTGCCATTCACACATCTGTATCTAATGCATGTCTTCCTACTTCTCTTTGTACTTTTTCTAAAAAATAATACCTCTTTACTAACACATAATGCATCATTACCATAAGTCAAGCCCGTTATTGCCACTCCATATAATTCTTGCCACGTTATATTTAGTATATAATAATACTATTAATTTCTTTATCAGTCCCTTTCTTTTCTTCACTTCATTTATTTCTTTTCTTCATTTCATTTATCAATTTTTTCTCCCATTCATCCAAGCAATTTCTCTGATTACTTAAGACGATTCTGAAATAGTTATACCTATTCACCACATTTAACTTTATATTCCTCAATAAAAAAAATTTCTCTTTTTCCCCCCAACATTTATCATCATTACTTTTAATTTTTCTTCACTAAATTTAATCCCCATCTCTTTAACCACCCTTGCACAAGAAGATATCATCAGCAAATAAAAGAACTGATAATGTACACACTTCCTTCCCCTCTATTAATGGTATCTCTTCCTAATCTCTTTATTGCTCTTTCCATTTCTCTCAAATATAATAAAAAACAAAATAGGTGGCATAGGGCATCCTTGCCTTAGTCCCACCCCATTTTACAATCTCTTAATAAGATCTACTAAACCTCCATTCATTCCCAAATTTACTAAATTTACCTATAATCTATTTCTATTTACTCTAACATATGTTTTCTCTATATCTATGAAGACCATATATAATTGTTTGTATGTATTCCTATTCATATTTATAAGTTGTGTGATTACAAATAAACTATCTCCTATACGCCTATCCATTCTAAAACCTCCTTGCATTTCTACCACTATATTATTTTCTTCCATCCATTTGGCCACTCTTCCATCCAACGTGTATGCAAAAACTTTATAGTGGCAAACTCTCCATAGTGTTGTGTCTCCCAGTACAAGCCATAGTAATCAGTGGATGGAAGGAGTGGTTCAAATTTTATTCAAGAGAACTTCTAAAATAAAATAAAACTTTCTTAAAAAATTTGAGATACTGTTTTAATTTCTCCATGAGTATAATTTAATCCATTTATTAAAAAGGCACACCTATCTTCATCCGTAAGTATTATGACTTAAAGAAAGCCAATTAATACTCTAAAAATACATATCAAATGAAATTAGATATTAATTTTCTCACTAATCCAAATGAAAAACTTTCTATGAAAAAATTGAGAAAAAGCAGTGGAGACAATTTGCTTGTCCAGCCATGTATCTATTGAGATATTTCTAATATTAACATCCGTTATTCCCATATATATTATTTTGATATTTTAATTCAAAAAAAAAAAAATTACACATCAAGATAATTGAAAATACAGTGACTTCAAAGTATTTAGCCATGAACTGATGTGTCTGTCTTCATTATGAGATTCCATGTGCTTTGTGAGATTACTTTAAGAAAATTTTTAAAATGACTAAAAACTTGATGTTTTTTTTGTGTGTGTGTTTATTAAGATTCACAATTATTTTTTCCACAATAATTGTGTAGCAATTATTAAAAATCAAAAATATACATGATTACACATTTATTTTATACATATATGTTTTATTGTTAAAAATAAAAAGTAATAAGTTCTAGCATAACTTTAACAAAACAAATTATAGCATTCCAGTAACTGACTTTTCAACCTGATCGCCAATATGTCATCTCCAATATTGTTAGATTATATTATGATATTGTAAAAATTATAAAAAATATTAATATTTTAAAGCATAATTTGATAGATTTACCAGATATTGATATTTTTTCATTCAGGTTTAAAAAGATTTAGGTGATTTTATAAAATTAATCTGCTCCTTCTAACTATCAATGATAAAACATTTTTTGTTTTGATTATGATCTAATTTTTTAATATTTGCAAAGTTCAAATATTTTTTAAATGTAAATATTTATCAAATTAAATCAAATTTATTATAATACAATATAAATATGCTTTAATACAAAATAAGCTCACCAGAAGAACAATTAATCTGTCACAGTGTGAAAGGGTTTAAGAGATGATATATATACTTCAAAAATCTCATTTCATTTTTATAAAAAAAAAAAAAACCTATGAGGAAGTCTGTTCTATCTAGAAAAGATAATTTGATTTTAATCCACAGATACTTTGCAGATGATTTATAATTAAACATATATATATATTCATAATTAAAAAATAAAGACAAAATACATGTGAAATATACTTCATTGATGTGATAATGTATGCTTGAACTCTGCAACTAAGATTAGAAAAAATAGAAAGCAAAGAAAAGGGAACAGATTTGAAATGCTAAACATCATATATGTTATTCCATTTAAATGAAAAACAATAAATATAATAAAGGAAACCATTTTAAATTATTATAATAAAGAGTAAATTGTACTTGATTTTAAATATTAAATGATATAATTTTAATCCAATAATTCTGGAATAATTCTACTATTAAATGTTAGAACTTAAAATAAATTTTTCATTGGTGGAAATTTCTTTATTACAAAATTAAATATAAAAATTCCTTGCACTTTCTTTCTTTCAATAATAAAAACCTAATTCAAGCTAATAAAAATTCAGAAAACTCTCTCTATATATATAACTGCATAGAATGCTAAGTATAAAAATGAAATACTGTGCAAATTTTAAGCAAACAAAATAATATCTTTTGATTTGTAAACACTTGTTTTTAAAATAGATCACATTATATGATATTTGGAGTAATCTAAAAAATTAACTTTTCATTTTTTTTTTTTTTTTCAGACAATGACTTCCATAATAAATGAAACAAAAAAAAAATTGCATAAATTAACATTCAAGGAATAGAAATTTAAAAATTTGTTGGCAGTATTATCACCAATGCTTTTTTAAAAATATTGTGCTAGTTACTGTATTTAAAAAAATAATTATAATTATACATTATTACAATGAGCTTCATTAAAGATATCAGCTCAAAAGTGATGAAATAATCATTTCATTCCTTTAAATAGATACTCCCTCTCCACTCCCGTTTAACTAACAAAGACAGATAAACATAATTATTTTAAAAACATTTACCAACTTTTACTCTTTAAAAAAAAGGCCAATGTAAAAATATAAATGATGAATTAAAATTTATAAGTTATGTTATTGTGATATCAACTTTATAAATTTTTAATTTATGTAATGCATAATATTATTTTTTTATATACTGAAATAGATATCTATTTCATGTATATTTCATGTAGTCAGCAAGAAAGGTGGTTAGTTTAATGTTTTACATTAAATAGAAGATAGTAAAGCCAGTTAAATATTACAAAATAAGATTTTATACAAGAGACAGATTTTATAAGTATATAGGTATAGATACATAGACAATTTTAAATAAAGAATTTTACTTCAATTTTAAAGTAGAATAGTTTTCTTTAAATAAATAATAAAAAATTTTTTAGAATCAAAAATGTTTAATCCTTTGATAAAAGAAAAAGATCTTTTTAAGGGTTTTAATGCCTAAATTTGAACTAGTTAAAATTAGACAGAAAATATTTAGTTTAATTGGGTTTAACATAAAATTAACAAAAAAATAGAAATAAATTGTATTGTGTATGTTTATCAAAAACAAATATGATAATTATAATCTTGTTATATATCATTTGTAATTATATTTTGCTGTATGTATTGCTTCTTTTGTTGTACATCTTTCATTAGCTTTCATAAACAGAAAATTAAAACAATAGTTTTCATTAGTAATTAAGAGATTAACATTCTCTTAGAAATTTAATATAAAGTTTGATAAACTAAATCCTCTTATTCTACCTGCTCATCTTCATCACCATAATTGCGCATCAGATAGTAATTATAAGCAATTATGCATCAAGTACAAACTTCTGTAATTCAACTGAGAAGCTTTTGAATCCACTGCTAGTTTGTCCCTGAGTTTCACCCTAGACAGAGGACTGACTTTAGTAAGAATGGTATCAGGAACAGATTACCAACTATAAACTTACTACTACTGTTATGAACTGATCTTGACAAAACAACTCTTTCAAAATTGTGCAAAATCTGACTGTGACTAAGATGATAATATACAACTATGGAAAAGCAAGGATCCAGCAGAATAGATCTAAGAACATGAACTTCATACTTCTGAACTAACATATGTAAAACAAATGAATACTTAAATTATAGCTACAAATCCCCATGGAAACCTGCTAAATATCAAATAAGAAATGCCAGATTCTTCACTAATCCTAGGTAATTATTCAAAAACCATTACTTTAAGGAACTTTGTTCATTTCAAAGTAAACTTTATTTTTATATATATATCAGCTTTCTAAAAGACTTAATATTATTTTTTTCTTCATTTTTTGCTCAATTATTACCATTTCATTTCTGAATTTATGATTATTATATATATTAAGATTAATGATTTTGAATTTATTTAATCCTCAATGGCTACAACCAATATGTGATACCACTAAAAATTTTCATTTGCTTTAATTTTATAAAATTTTATAAACTGAACAAGACTTTGTCTCAGTATCTTTCTAGATACCTATATTTTGCAAAAAAAAAAAAAAAAAAAGTTTGAATTTTGCTCCCTTAATATAAATTTTATATCACTTTTTAGAGGCTTAGTAATATCTACACTGCTGCAGTCTGAAGGTAATTTTATTCCTTTATGTTTTGTGATATATGAAGGTTTTTTTTCTACTTTTTTATATAAATATTATAATACTTTTTGTAAATAATGTTTACAATTAAAAATTCAAATTTATTTCATTACAATAACTGATCATTATTTTCTTAAAAGAAAGCAATCAAGTGGTCTCCATTAGAAGTATCAGTTGTATTATTTTATTTCTCCATTTTTTGCAATCTATGTTTATATTTTTTATATTTTTTTAAACAAATATCATAATGCTTATAATAAATAAAATAAAATTTATCTTATTACGATATCAGATTGTAATTTTACTAAAAGAAATCAACCAAATGATTCCAGTTAGAAATGGTATAAGTGAAAGTAATTTCATTTCTCCATTTTTTATGATCTATGGTTATACTTGCTTTTACTTTTTTATACAAATATTATCTTTTTTTGTAAATAATGCTTAAAATAGATAAAATGAAATTTATTTCATTATCATAATTAATCGTAATTTTATTATAAGAAAGCAATCAACTCATTCCAGTCAAAAGTGATATAAATGAAAGTAATTTCATTTTCCCCATTTTTTCTAATCTATGGTTATATTTCTTTTAATTCTTTTAATCCAAAATTATAATAATTATTATAGATAATGCTTATAATAAAAAAAAAAATCAAATTTAGAACTTTAATTATATCATAAATTAATACTTTTCTTAGAAAGGTAGGTAATACATACGCTGTAGCCATTAGTTACAGAAATGACGAAGTAGTAGTTATGAGTTAATGAATTATTTTATTGTAATCATGTTAGTTTTAAGTTTTAAAATGAGAGTGAATTGTGGTGATAAATATCATCTATAATTATTTATTTTGATTTATTTAATAGAAATTGCTCATTATTCCAAGTTAAATCTAATTATTTGGTTTATTTTATTATTCTTTATATGATTTATGTTATAAAATGTTAAACAGAGAGTGAATTAATATGTATATAGATATCAAAATAATAATCATTTATTTGATACAAATAGCCAATCATATTGATTAAAATTATAATATTTTGCTAAAACCAAATAATATAATGGAAAAAATCTTAGGAATTTGTTGGCAATCTATTAGGGCTATGGTAGGATGTTAATTCAATAAGTTGTGAATTTATTAATTAAAAGCTTTAAACAGATTCCTTATCTAGGATGATATATATATTCATTTATATGTTTGTATAGAAAGATATATAAATAAATAATTGTATGAAGTTTGTAAAGCATTTTAAGAAATGTATATGCCTCAGTATTTTATATATATATTGAGCATACTTATAGTATAATAATGATTCCTGCACTCCTATTCTTATACTTGGAAGCATAGTTATATTTAATGATTTGTGAACCTATTTTATATATATTTTGAAGTATTCCCATAATTAATTTAATGATAATGTATCTACTTAATTATTTATTTATATGGTGATAATCAATAAGATCAATAAGAAACCGAGTGGGTGATCAGCATAGTAGATTTATATGATTAGAATCCATATTTCTTTGCCTATTGTAACCTTAAGTTCTGAAATAATATTTATGCACACACATCTAACTTAATTTTGACATGTAAAAGCAACAGATATAGAGAGAAAGCTGAAGGTATTGATAGATTATTAGAATCATGATCCATTATAGATACGTAGAACTAGACAGAGAAAATGTTATATCTTAGTATACCATATTATATTTAGATATGCTGCTTATTGATATACTATTTATATTTATTCTATAGGTTTCATGAATTTCAGATATGAAAGATAATTTGTGAAATGTAACCAGAGTACTTTTATATTAAATGTTTGATTATGATAGTAATTGATTTATAATAAATATTTGTGATTTATTTCCTTTTTTTTTTTTTTTTTAGCCTGACATTATGATCTATTCAATAAATTATAAAAAATGTAAAGTCTCAAAATTCTAGATCTAAAACACATACATTAAAATACTAATAATGATTGAGAACTTTGAAGATTGTGTTTAGATATCTTCTCCAGTAACTTTAAATTTCCTATTTATATCTGTATGTGAAACATCAAAAGAAGACTAATGCTAATTAACATTAGAATTCTACCATTTCCAAGGAGAGATAAGAAATTCTAGTGTGAATGTAGTGGCACTCTCTAGGGAATGATATCGGCCACAACTGCGGATATTCGGCTGATCATTATAATACATATATTTAGACATAAAAAAAAATAATATAAAAAAATGTTTAGGTTTTATTTAAATATATATATTAGGCATTTTGATATTATTTTTGCTATGACATATTACTCCTGTGAAGTTTGCATCTGATAATAATTATTCAATGTTTCCATTTATGATGTCATATCAACCAAGAATACTGGCATGACTAATCCATGTCAAATATATATATATACATTAACAACTTTTCACATACATACACGTCACCAAGTTGTAAAACGTGCTGACTTGTGTTCAGTCCACCACAGATTTTCTTTTCCCCCACAATATAATACATTTCTTGTATCATTTGTAAATGATATGACTTTATATTTTAAAATATATTTACAGCTAAAACTTTTTATATTTGTAGTTTTTTTTTAATTTACTAAAATTTTATATATACTTTTTTAAAAAAAAAAAAATTTTAAATATAAGGTTAAAGTTGCAATTTGCCATTTTTAGATAAAGCTAAAACATTATCTTAAAGTTGCCATTTTTTTTAAAGTTAAAAAAAAACCATGTAAAGCTAAAACTTAAATGTTACAGTTCATCATTTAAAAACTATTTCAGGGTTCTTTTTCATATTTTTCCTTTTTCCATAACGAATATATCTGTCCATCATCAGAAATAAGATGTGTTTTTCTTTTTAGATTTAAAGTTTGGTATTACATGTGCTGGGTGCTTATGACAGCTTCATGCTGTCAAAAAAACTCATGATACCTGTTTCTATTTAGTATTGTAATGTGTTTTTTTGTTTTTCCATAATGAATATAAGTCTCTTTTGTTTTTTGTTTTTTTTTAGGGAAGTTTGGCATTACGCCTGGTTTGACATATTATTCCAGGAACGTATTATTCTAAGTTTGCAATACGTTTAAAATAATGACTCCACTAGATTTGTGACAAATTTTATCGATTAACTTTGTCTGCATATCCCTTAGAAATGTTATTTATACATATCACCAACTTAGAATAATACATCTCTTGAGTAATAACATCATAGCAGCAATAATACCAAAGTACTAAATATTACAATTAAATAATATATGGTAAGTGTTGTCTAGAGTCAAATACTAGCATCATTCTTTTTTTTTTTTAAAAAAAAAAAAATCATTTTATTGGTAAATAGAGGGATTTGAACTCAGGATTATTCAGTCTATTTATTCTCCATTTTATCTCAAGCAACCGATATACATGACCATACACATGTAAAAAAGATACATGATCTCTAATATACATATTCCATGCAGAACTAACACTCATCAATTGGGCCAAATCATAATCTCCCACACATATAATGAGTTTTTAAATTACTTGAAATTATTTTTAAAAAGATATATTAGATGATTACATTTTATAAAAAGTATGGCATTGAGTAGAAATGCAACTACAATAAATAAACTATTTAAAAAGTATGTTGTAGATGTTATTACTAATGTAAAAAAAATTTCAAGAAGGCTTTTATGAATATTAGGATGCTTTTATTTAAACATTTTTAGATATTTAATAAATCATTTGAAAGAGACAAAAGCAATGAACTTTCTTTAATATTAGCAAAGTCATTTAAAATGCTAGAAAATTACTAAACTATTTTAACAGATGCTTAGTTAAAATTCTTCAATTTAAAGGATTTTTTTGAAATTCCAGAAATGCATATCTTTTATAAGAATGCTTAAAGATATCCAACATATTATAATTGTAACAAATTAAATACAAGAAAAAAAGAAAAAAAACACAAACCAAAGATACATACAATAATAATAAATGATTAAATACTTCAAATGTAATTTTGAAGAGTACTCACAGAATTTTGAAGAGCTTGTTACAGGAAAATGACACAAATATGGTTTCCTTAAATGTGCTTTTAAAAAATGGAAAACATCCAAAACTGATTACACCAAATTAAGACAATGTGGAAGAAAAACTTTTTTTTCTGACAAATAATCTAATTCATTAACTGTAAAGGTGCATTAAATTACAATTATATTAATAAAAGCAAAAAAAGAGTGCAAAAAAAAAAAAAACTATGTGGAATTACCTAATTACGATTTCAATTTCTTTGAAAATAGATAATAAAAAAAGAGTGAACACAATATGATAAATTAAATGCCATCGAAAAAATACACAACAAAGGGATATAAAAAGCTAAAGGGTCTAATCTACCTACACAAAGACACATAGGTACATCACACATAAAAATAAACCACAATACAACTAAAACATTAAAATAGTACTAATCTAATCCCATTCAATCACTTAAGTTTTGAGATAATGCAATCTCTTTTAATAACAAATGTAATATTATGAGTAATGCAGACAAAAAAAAAACAAGATTAAAATATTGCATGAAATAAGTAAATTTTATAAATCTTAAAAAAAAAAACTATTTTGAAACAAAGATTTAATAAATAAATAAATGGGAAATCTTTTTTAATGACGTCAAAAAAACAACATACTTATTATTTACCAAATTAATACACAAAATCCACAACCAACATTAATTTTTATTCAATTTAAATAACACACTTTATCTAAAATCAAAAAGCTACTTAAATATAAAAAATAATTGCACATTTTAATACAGTCCTCTTGCATATAGTTTGAAACATTTTTTGTCATTCTTTGTGATTTATATTTTGTATTGCTTATATTTAACTATTTAAAAAATAATTGTTATTATTTACTTTTTGTAGCCCAAGCTAAATAAATTTTACTATATTCACTTTGGGGTTCGTGCCAGTTTTCCCATTCCTGAATAAAATTTTGGTGAAATAAAAGACATGGATCAATAAATAAAATTATATTGTTATAAATTTTTGCTCATCTTAATCTATTTCACATTAAAATTGTTCTTTGATGATTTAATCCCTTTTCCTCATTCTGATATTATTAAAGCAAATGATAATCTGAAGTTTATTCAATCTCAGTAAATGATAATAAAAATTAAGCATGTATAGATGTATGTGTATACATATATAAAGACGTGTGTATATGAAAAGCCAATTATTTGACCATGTTAGTTATGAAACTAACATTTTTTTTTAAAAAAATTAGAAGACCCATTTATCTTAATTTTAATATGAGATTATTTTCAATTAATTAATATGAAAATTATCATTTTCTTTTTTTTTTTTAAATCATGCTTTAAGATTGGCAGTACAAAAAAAAAATCTAGTCTAGAAAAAAAAATGATATAAAGAATGAGTTTAATAAAAGCAATCAGTTTTCATTCTAACTTTAATAAAGCAATCAATTTTCATTCTAACTGAATAGAAATCAGAATATCAGCATCATTATTAAGATTATTTAGGAATCAATAGTTATTATTATGATGTCAAACTCCAATACTGTGTGTTCTAATATTAGATAAATATGGATATAACATTTTTAAAAAACTGAAAATCCCTATTTCTTCATTCTATAAACATTCTGTACTAAATAAAAACTTATTTATTCTGATAACAATTGTTCATTTTCAAAAACTGCGAAAGATTTTATTAATTATTTGCATCTAAAATTTATCAAGAATTTTTAAAAATTATTTACATACCTAAACTGTTTGTTATAAAATTAAATGTAATAGAAGCGGGTGGTATTATCTAAAAATAGAGTACCGATAATGTTTCAAGTATGTATTAATAAACTTTAAAAATAAAACATATTGTATTTGATTTTCTCAATTCCATACAAAGAAATTATAATAATATGAATTTGAAAGCAATCACTATTAAATCTTAAAAAATAATATCTATACAAAATGTACTAGTCTTAATCAATTTATTTACAGTGTAAAATATATAACAAACAACAAAATATTCCTCTTGATTATATTTAGAAAAAAAGTCTTTAATTTTAATAATTATTCATTATTCATTTAAACTAAAAAGTTAGTATAATGTGAATTAATTCCTTTTAAGATATTTAATAATAAAAAATTCTTATTAAAAAAAAAAATTAAAAAATATTTTAGTATTTAAAAAATATGAATATCAAAAACACATTGCTCTTATAGTTTTACATAATATTACAAATTGAAAGCTGGAATACCTTTTATATACTATGAATTTTAGTTAAGGACAATCAATGGTAAATAGAATTAAATGATCACAAATCACAAGAAAAATAAAATCCATTCAATAATATTCCTTGATTTGGAGCAACATTTTATATAATCAATTCTTGTTTTTAAAAAAATGTTTCTACTACTCTCTAAAACTTAAAAAGTGTACATAAATATGAGTTTAAATTTCATTTCATTGATTAATAATTAAATATTTACATAAATTAACTTATGTAATAGCTGAAACACACAGGCTTATATATACCTGGGTCTATATATGTAATATATAGGGTATATGAGCACAGACTTTCACATGACCCACCACTCTCCACACTATCTCATAACACTGATACACTCGAACACACATATGTTGAAAAGATAAATAATCACCAATATTCGTATTTCATGCTAAACCAGCAATCATCAATTGGTCCAGATTACCATCTCTACACATATATGCTATAAGTATTCAGATATATATTAAGATAGCCAAACGTCATACTTTAATGGACAGGCTTCAATCTACTCCACAGTCAATATGGTTGTGACAAGAATCTCGGTCTCAGGGTGGCCTTTGAGCATTCCATCATCAGATTTTCAATTGGATGGAAGGTTGAAGAGTTGGAGTGTGGAATAGATTGAAGCCTGTCCATTAAAGTATGACGTTTGGCTATCTTAATATATATCTGAACACTTATAGCATATATGTGTAGAGATGGTAATCTGGACCAACTGATGATTGCTGGTTTAGCATGAAATACGTATATTGGTGATTATTTTATCTTTTCAACATATGTGTGTTCGAGTGTATCAGTGTTATGAGATAGTGTGGAGAGTGGTGGGTCATGTGAAAGTCTGTGCTCATATACCCTATATATTATAAATTAACTTATATAAATTTTACTTTATGAGATTAAAACATTCTTTCTTCAATATATATTTTTTAAGGGTAAACATAAACATTTAATTTTTTTTAAAAATATAAATGTTCTATAGAAAATTACTTTCTTTTTTATGGAGACTAACTCAAGATAAAATTATTATTCCAAGAAAAGTAAATGTTAAGAAATAAAGTAAAAGAAAATAAGAAAAAAACGGAAAAAAAATTCAGTTTAAGAAAAAAATATACATTTGTTAGCATTATTTTTGAAAAAATGAATATTGTGTAAAGTAGAAAACATATTGCTAGGTAAGAAATTCCATATAAGAATACAAACAAAAAGTTGAACTGAATTTGAAATTTTCGTGTGAGTTGAGATGCACTGTATAAGAAAATTAAAAAAGAATAAGTTGAGTAGAATGTTTCCATTAAGAAGCAAGAGATTAATGAAAAAAGTCAAAAGAAAATTAATCATGATAGTAATTATAAAATACAAATATAAACAATTGAATGAGATTGAATAAGATACAATTATGTAAATTTATACTTATTTTAATTTTAAAATATTTTCTATATGATATCTCAATTTAAAATAATTATATTGAAAGTGAAAGATAATTTTAATGAATAATATATTTGATAAAATATTTTATATTCCTCCACAAACATAAAAGTACTTGATGAATTTGGGATGATAAACAGAGAATAGAAAGCAGGACAAAAACAAAAACATACAAATAAACAAAAATAGAAACATAAAAGTGGCACATATAGCAAAATAAAAAATAAAAATCCAATTTGAAGTTTAATATAACTTAAAAAAATTTTATTTTAATTAGTAAGTAATCATCTTCAAAAAACTTTTATCTCAAAAAAATACAAGTATATTAATTATAGTCAGATGCTTAAAAAAAACTATATTGAGAAAAAAAAATCCAGACTAATTGTGATTCATCGGAAGTTATAAACTATAACTTCAATAAATCAAAAATGAATTAAATAATAAATTCTTGTTTTGTTTTATTTTTTAATTTCATTAATCATCACTAAAGACATGTAATCAAAAGGAATTTTAGAATCAATGAAAGCCAACATAATGAAAACTTACATTTATTCCATCATTGAATTATTTTATAGTGGATTGTCATCCAATTCAATTTTCTAAGTAACATAAGAGAAAATTTTGAAGATGTTAGCTAAAATTCAATTTATTTTTACTCTTTTTTCAAACTTTCTTCTGGTTTAACAACTTTTTTAAATCTTCTATATCACTTTTTTTTTTACTATTTCAATTGTTTGAAATAATATTTCTTGACCTAAAAATAATAGTTTTCAATTCTTCCATTTATTTTAACTATTAACAATGCTTTATCATTTTTCAATTTCTGATAGCTAAAATAATTCATTTTCTACTTTAATTTCAGGATTAATTTCTTTGTTACTTTCTTGATATATAAAAGTGTCATTTTTATATATGATGTAAAAAAAATTCTTGAATTAATTTTAAAAATCCCACAATTTAAGCATTTAGTCAAATCAATGCATGGTAAATGGCAGTAAAACTAGAATTCTATCCATTTATGATAATGCTGAAATATCTTTTATTATTAATTATTTCTATTTAATTTTTAAAAAACTTTGTAATTCAATTGTTTTCATTTTGTCTTTTGGTAAAAAAAAAAAAAAAGAATGAGCGGGTTCTAATTAAAGAAATATGTGGTTAATAGATGAGTTACAAACATTGGCTCACATTTTTTCTACCTTTAAAATAAAATTTTATTTATTGTGAATTATTTCTATATATTGTGATTAATTTTTTCTGAATTTTTTTAATACCTGTCTTACAACAATCAAAAATATATAATTTTTACACTATTCATTTTCAAGTCATATTAATCAAAAATAATTACAAATATTATATTGCTACAGCCTCAACGGTACATTAATTAAATTAATTTTAATTCTTTGAATTAATGTATATATATAAAACTCCAAAATAAATATTATTTTCTGCAAAATAAATTAATTTTCTCTTTGATTTTTTTTTCACAATGCCAATCTTGGCACTGAAAGATTCCCAACATTACAAACAATCACTATCTATACTGATTTTCTTTTTCATTACCCATAAATCACTATCAAAATGCACTTTTGATACTAAAATTTCTCAAATATATAATGGGCAATCTTCATAAGAGTATTTGAAAGATGGAATATTTAAAATTATTTTTATTTACAATATAACAACTATTCCCAAGTATTTATATCTTAAAAACATCACATGATAATTAGATTAATAAATTAAGCAATGCATAAATCATTTTAATATCTTTGAGAAATACAATCATTCAATTAATTTAGCTCAGTAATCATTTCTATTACAATCTCACAAAATGGATTAAGTTCTATATAAGAAAAACATTTAATATCATTATGTAGAGAATAAATTTAATAATTTGAAAAATCAATTAATATATATATTTTATTACTATAATCCTATTTTTCAATTTTATTATATTTTATTGCTTATCTTTTATCATTAATTTTATCTTTAAAATATAATAAATATCAATTTTTCAAGCTATTTTTTTTTAAAAAACACTTTTAGATTTGGCTTTAAATCAGCCCACTGTGATATAATTAAATGATGACAAACTGCACTTAAGATGAGAGTTAGAGCTTTCAATCTTTCCACAAATATTTATTTTTGGAATTGTTTGAATCGTATTATAATGATTCTAAAATTCCAAGATTCAAAATAAATCCAGATACTATTTTCATTACATGATAACCAGAATTACAAATCTAATTTTTCAATTAACACTTTCTGGCATAATGATTTCAGTAAATAAATGCTAATATCTTTGACACTCTTAAGTCTATTCTTAATTGCTCCCACAAAACATTTCATAAGAGAGAATTTACTACTATTTTAAATCCTTTACTCTAATTAAAGCAAAAAAAATGAAATGTTTAAAAATATCAAAAATTTATGAAAAACAATGCTCACTACTTTATTTTGTACAGCAATAAAAACAATTATTTTTTATATCTGTGTTTGTATACATACTCATATAATCAAACACATAAAAACTTCAAATTGGATGTATTGTATTACAATTATAAGGATTGCATAAGTAAGATAAAAATGATTACCTTCTCTATCAATGCTTTCAGATGATGGTGTTTGGGTTTGTTTACAGTATGTAACTTGTTCCTTAGGAGGAATGCTAGTCTGGGAAACAGTTTTTATGGTAAGTCTTTTCATTTTCTGACTACAAAAAAAAAATGCACATTATTAAAATAACTGCACAAAAAAAATTTTATTTTTAAATGTTTTATTTAGAAATTTACTAAATTTCAAAATAACCAATATATATAAACGATTAAGTAATGCACAATCATAAGCAAACATTACATATCCGATTATAAATCAAATATATTATAACGATATCAACCAGAGTGCAGCCCACATTAATTAATTTGAACATGTGGGTACATATGCATATGTATATACAATAAAGAAATTGCCCCAAGAGACTAAACAAAGAAAAAAAATTATTAATGTACATTTTAATCAGATTGTATATTTATAAAGACAATTTATGCATAACATTATCAATCATTTGTCTGTGAGTAGAAAAATACAATAATAAATAAAGACTAAAGAAAGAGAAGAAAAAAATGCTTTTGATCGAATCAATTTGTAGTCAAGTTAAAATCACAGTTCATAAATTTTAAGACATTTTTGAGATCTTTTTGGTTTCATCTGTTCTGAACTGATTTATCAATAAAAACTTGTCAATTCTTATAAAAAATGAAATGAATATAAATCTAAAATCAAAAATTATAAATAAACAATATTTCAGAAAACAGAAATGCAAATAGACAATTTGACAAAGAATTTTATATCTTCCAGTATTAGAAAACAGAAATAGATAAAGAAAAGAAAGTAAACAGCTATTTCTTTCTTCTGTCAATATAAAATAATATTGTAAACAAGCTTGTTTCCCATATTGTTGAAGAGAACAATGGAATATTTTTTTTCTGAGGTTTAAGATTTTAGAATGGTGGTGACAATAACATATGCAAATAGTGTACAGTATTGATGGCAAATGACAGACAGGAGATAGAAAGATAAGAGGTATAAAATGGTTAATTCAAAATTATGTGCATGCAATTATTCATTCTGATGACAATTTCGTTCCAGTATTGATTTCCTTATTCCAAAACCCAAGCTATATGTTAAAGCAGTAGTGAATTGAGCAGAGAAGATATTTTGCCTTGCCACTAATTAAAATTGCAATGCCTATATAGGAAACTTTAACATGCCAATAGAGGAAAGAAATGTACTATACCACTAAATTGCCAAAGAATCATGGATATTCTACATGCACCATGTTATTATAGCTACAATTCAAATATCCAATATGCAAATAAGAAATCTATGCATCAAGTAAAGTTAGGAAGACGATCGACCATAATTACAGAAAAAAAAAACAATATCTAAAAACACCCTGGATCTGTTAAAAAGATTAATGCTTTATGGAAAAATGAATTTGTATAATATTTTTAAAAGCAAAATTAAAGATATTACAAACCCAAAAGTGGCATTAAAATAGCCACAAAAGAAGAGATTACCAGCTTGCTAGAAAGCAAGAGTAACTGATATTGGAAAGAAAATAACTTAAGTACTTTTTATTTCACAGTATAATGTTTATTATAAGTGTCATGCAAAGTAATACTCAATAAAATCTAAAGACTAGCAAAATATGTCTTTAAGAATATAATATTCATATGAGATGAATCTTGTAATAAGATTTAGATCAAATTTAAAATAGAAAATAAAAAAACAAAATTTTTTTTAAAGATATGCAACATATGATCCAGAGTGGATAATAAATGATCTTTGCAGAAAATGAAACAAAGTATTATTATAGTGTGTACAGACAGGTTTTCTTCTGGAGATGTACTGTGTTTTGATCATGCATGTGAGACACTATGTTGTTATGCAATATTTGGAAGTTGATATCTTGTGCAGGCATAACACTTTTGTCCGTTGTTAAATAGTTTACTCATTCACCTATAAGACTCGGATGAAGCAAGGTGCACTTCAGGAGTTGATTTAATAGTCTCTAAATTCAAATAGGAGCAAGGCTTAATTTTTACATGGTTCATTCACCCATGTGTAAGGCTCAGAGGAAGTAAGATGCAATTGGAGTTTTTGTTTTCTGTCTCAGTCTATAAGACTCAAAAAGGAAGCAAGATTTTATTCTATTGTGTTGTAGTTTAACAGAAATCATTCGGTGATGATTCTTCTAGTGTCCAGGTGTTGTACATTTTAATGTCATATGATGAAATTTTTGTGCATCCCAGAGTAAAAATTTATGCATTCTCGATGTGGTATTTAATGACAAACTATCTGAACATTTGGCACATATATACCATGTAAATACCATAATCAAAAGGGATATAAATTAAGTGTTAGACAACATATAAATGAGAAATGGAAAGTTGCACTGTCTCATTGTCTCCTTTTAAAGGAAGGGGATAATAGAACCATATCGCCCAGAGTGCAAACTACTTTAATTAGATTTGAACCTGTGTGCGGGTACACATGCATATGTATATACAGTAAAGAAATTGCCCATGAGACTTAAAAAAAAAGAAAAAAAAATATTAAGGTACGTTCCGATTAGAATGACGTATTTATATTTATAGCATACTTAAGACTTTTAATTTGATTTTATTGTTATTGTTTCTAATTAATAAATTTGTATATCATTGTTTTAAATTATTCTAATGAATTTATTTCATAAATAGGTTTAGAATATTATATATTGGTTAATTTCTCTTGTTTACAATCACAGTTCCTAGGGTCGCTGCTCTACAAGCTAGCCGGTACAATAATGATAGATTTATCTATATCTGAGGATTTATGTTTGTGGATGGACATTCAGATAGTTCTCTGGATGGCACAAAGGTATCACCTTTAAAGTCCATTCAGTGCATTTTTATTTTTTTAAAAGAAAATTGAGTTTATAGTTGGCCTGTACACTCATGGTACTCTACAGCCAGAGCATTGATGGGGATGCAGCTTGTAACTTATAATTATTGTCATAATTACTTATAGTTTTGTTCAGTGTTGATAGTCATGCTGTCATGCTCTTATTTCTTTTAAAGAGGCTTATTTTCTTTATTTATTCATTTTATCTGTGATAGTTATTTATATTAAATAGAAATGATGATGATTTTCCATCTTCCCCAAGTTTACCACAATTCTCTGTATCGTTACAATATATAATACCAAAATTGTTAAAAATAAAGTGAAAAGCATGAAAATATTTGAATGTGTAGATATAGAGTAAGCAAGCCTAGTTTTTTAATAACTATAATGAAAAACATATTTATTCACTACAAAATAAAGTTTTTACACCCACTGGTGTCAATTTATTTAAAACAGAAACATATCAAGTATATATAGATAAGTAGTATTATCAATCTTATATGTATGCATGAATCATATATATAAAGTTAACTTTTTTCATCTTCTGAAAATAAAACTATGTTTTCCCATGTAAGAATATAAATAAATGCATAAGAGATAATGCTGATTAAAGTTATTGAAGAAATAAAAACTATAAACTATGGAATTTCATTTTTATAAATATAATAACAATCTAGTTAAAGAAAATATTAACTTTCTAGATAATAAATAAAAATTTTAAGCTAACTAGAAAAACAAATTGGAGAAACCTCTCACTTTAAAATATATCTATCCTTTTCATTAATTTTATGTGAATATAAAAAATTAAAAATCAAACATTCATATGAAAAAAAGACTAACAATAAAAATGCAATTAGATAAAAATTGTATTTTTATATTTTTATGTACAGTGAATAAATAAATAAAAATGTAGCCATTATTAATGACTTTATAGGTTAATCTTTAATAAAGAGTTGTGTGCCCATGTAACTAAAGCAAGACAATATTCAGTCATTCATAACCAACAACTAACTAAAAAAGAGAATAAAATACAAGCCGGAAGAACTTTTGAAAGCACATTAAAATGGCAAAAGATGAAAAAAATATTGTAGCTGGAATTTTGAAATGGTGAATATTTCAATCTTTAAATTTCAAATTGCTTAACTTGCATGTATTATTGAGATATTAAATATCATTGCAAGAAATGAATAAAGTGAAAGATATGTCAATTTTAAAATGGCAATTTATTTATGTAATATGTTAATAACTAACTGAAGCATGAATAATAATTATCAATAAGTAAAAGAAATATACAAATTACATGCATTTTAATTATAAAAAAATTAAAAAGAGATAAAAAAATAAAAAAGTTTAAATATTGAAGTCTAAAAGATAATAAATAATCTTGATTATTTTGAACAGAAATCAAGAATTCCAAATCTCAGAGTTAAAATAAAAAAAAAACTGAATTGTAAAAAAAGTTAATAAAAAAAATTGTTTTCAGATCAAAGTTACAAAAATTATTTCAGATGTCAAAAGATTATAGAAATCAAATTTTTACTATTTAAACCAATAAAAAACAAAAAAATGTAAGTTTAACCAAAGTTAAAAAATAATATTTTCTAGCAATTAAATAATGTATAACTATAAACTAATTATGATTAAAGAGAGAGTATCTAGTAATCAACCATGCTATGTAATGTTAAAGACTAGGTCTATTTAATAAAATCTGTGCATCTAAATATCAATTTATCTAATATTTCATTAATATTTAATTCTATCAATGTTATGTATATTATTTTTATTTTTGTTACTTTTAAATAATGATATCAACAAAATACTTTAGACACATAATAGGCAATCAGATGTAGTACATTGAATTATAATCTGGTAATAAAAATGAATTTTGAGAAAATATAACCTATAAACATAGCAAATGTAACTTAAACTTATTTAAAACAAATTAAAGATAATAATTTGCAATGAAAAAAAAAAAATTCACTCGTGAAAATTATAATTAGATTCCATAAAGAAAAATTTTATCTAGATTCTTAAAAGTTAATTAATCACTTAAAGCTTAATCTTTTATTTATCGTGTTGTTTTATTGAAAAAAGAATTTGATTTTGAAATTACATCTAGGGTAAAGAAATGACTGAATAAGGATTGTCATCTTCTACATTAATTGTTCTAACATTTACAACTAAATTAATCATCATTATTCTTTCTTTCATTTTTGATTCTTTTTTAAATATATTTACTGAAATATAAAGAAATTTACAGTTATTCAATGACCATAAATATCTCAATAATGCCTTCCAGGCAGATAAATTATTAATCGATACTGCTAATCTGGTCATGTTATTGAAATTATATTTTCCTTTATAAATCACACTAATATTCTTCTCATATAATTATTAAGTCACCTGTAAAGTCTACAATTTTTATTCTTTTTTTTACTAAATATAGTCTGAAAAATTCTGTAAATGATTTCTTTAATAAACTTATAACTGTATTAAACAGCAGGAGACAAGGGAGATTGCTAGTTTAATGCTGCATGCACAACATAACTTAATAAAATTCTTTGTTACTATTACTCTATTATTTATATAGTTACAAATTCTTAAAGCATATCTAGAGTTGCAATCAAGCACTGGTGACCAAGCATACAAAGTTCATGCTTAACACATCTGCCTTGGGAATTAATTTTTCTACCAGGACATGCAAAAATTATTTTTATGCATGAATATCAGACTTTATAGCAGAATAATTTTCTACCATCTCTAAATCACTTACTGTAAACTTTAGTAAGTAATAATTAATGCCAGATAATAATGCTTATTAAATCCCTATCCTGTGCTGTTCTATCCAATATCTCCAGACTAGTTTCAAGCTTATGGCTTTCATTGGCGAAAAGCTTTGGATTTTGGACCAGCGCACCTGGACTATCATCTGGCATCTATTATTACTTACTAAAGCTTACAATAAGTGGCATAGAGATAGTGGTAAATTATGCTGCTATAACAGCAATATCTAAGCTAAAGTTTGATGCAGTCAGATAATATTTTATTGGTTAATATCCGAGCTTCCTGAAATTCTAAAATAGAATGGTTGAATCATAGCTATCACTTCTGAATTAATTTTATTTTAAAAATTTGAACTATTAATTTAGACAAAATATTTTCCAATATACAAGAATTAATCTCAGCTTATGATGGTTTAGTCAAATTACAATATTCTCGTATAAAAAAATTTAAAAAAAAAATCTGTTTACTTAAAAACTTTAATATATTGAGTCAAAGACATCAAATTGTTTAAAAGCTTGTATGGTTTAAATAACTGTTATATATATATATTGTTTGGTTAAATGTGTTCACATTAAGATTAGCACAGAACAGTAATTGTTCAATAATTTCCTTTGCAGTTACAATGTAAGATAATTCTACTGATAAATGTTCAATTATTTTTAAATTACCATAATTCAATATATATCTCACAAATCCAACTTTCTATTTCATTAAGTTATTTAATCACACAACATACATATATTAGTAATTACATAATTTAAGGTTTCTCTACTTAATTTATTAATTGTTTTTAAAGACGTTTAACAAATATATCTTCCAGCATCATCTGTATTATAATTATTAAATGTTATATTCAAACTTCTTATTAGAAAACAATAGAAGTATTTCACAAAATCATTTCAAATTAAATAGCTTTTTTTTTATCAAACAATAACAATAATTAGAAAAAAAAATTATATATAAATTATTTAAAAAGATGGTATCATTTCCTTATGGAATGGGTGCATGACTAACAATCTCTTCGTAACATTTTTTTTTAAAAAATGTGGTTTTTAATTGTAAATTTATATTTCTTTTTGACTAGAAACATAGATTTAATATTTGGCCACAGTAATGTGTAGTCTGAATAAAGCAAAATAATATTCTCATTAAATATGCTATCTCAATCATTTAAGCGGAACAGCAATTGATTTTACTTAAGGTTACAATTGTGCATTACATATAACGCTTATAATGATGCCTTTAAAAAGAGGTTTAAGCAAATTTTTCTAAAAAATGACCAATTATAAATATTTTAGCGTTGTTAGCTGAGAGGTCATCGCATCCACCTTGTAAGCAAGTAGTTGGTTGCAGACGGTTGTGGGTTCGCATCCCGGCTGATGCTATGACATATGAGGAAAAAAAAAATATATTAGAAGTATTTATATGACAGAAAAACCAAATTTTCAAAAAATATTTAATTTTAAAATTCATATTAATAATAATAAGTACAATTTTTTTAAATATAGATCTATTAATAAAACGTGATTAATTTTTTTTCTAGAAAAGTCTCAAGAATTCCACTATCTGAGTTATGTCTTACCGTATAATTTCATGCTTTTTCTTGCAATCTGCATTTTTCTATGATCTATCTGTTTCCATAATTTTTTGTTAAGTCTAAAATTTCATTACATTATTTACTCCTAATTACAATTTCATACTTTTTCCCATAATCTACATTATTCTGCAATCTGGTTCTTTCCTTAGCAATGTGTATATTTCTTTATATTAGAGATTTCCTATGTAAGTTTTCAGAAATATCTATAAAGGCTAATTAGATTTGGCTGAAATATCAATATAATATTAATAAAAAATGTTCCAATTCAAAAAAAAAATGTATAATTTAGAAAAAATACATGTACATTATATTATTAGAAACTCTTCTCTATATTTTTTCTTTTATCAATATTAACTGTTAATTGTGCCATTTGCAAACAATGTTCATAATGTCACTGATGGGAAAATTTGTTTTTGCCTGAATGCTCCTCCTTATGTGCAACTAATTTCATGACTGGTTGTGAAGCGCTTAAAAATACTTGATAAAAAAAATTAATTATTTAATGTATATATTCAACATTTTAATTCTGTTTTTTTTTTTCTTTTTTCATGTGTTATAGCATCAGCAGGGAATTTTAATTCTGTTTTTGTGCTAGAATGCAGCTATAAGCAGACAAAAAATTAAATTTTATGATGGCAATACACTAGAATCAATTTTACAATTTTTTTTGTAATAATACAACTCAAAAAAAAAATTTTTTTTTACTTCAAGATTTTTTTTTAATTCTAGGAACTCGGTGTTTATTCTTGTATTATATACACCTGGGTCTCGTTTTATGCGGATTATTTTAATGCGATTTTGAAGTTATGCGATTCATGTTTCTTTTTAATATCTTTCATATTTCACTATATTTATTAGATATCAAGAAATTTAAATTATTAATAACTTATTTTCACTTGAAATACTTTTTTTTCTTTTCAAAAATATAACGTTATATTAGCAGCTAACGTGAATATGGCCTGAAGTTATATTTAGAATTTCAGCTTCGATGTAAGTAACCTAATTATACTAATGAGTAAATAATAATAATAGATTTATACTTACATATACAAATATCGCAATAAATATTCAAAAAAATTAAACTTTTAAAACTTATATTTTGTTATATATAACAGAAATAAATAATCTTAGATTTTTAAAATAAAAAACGAAGATTTTATAAACTGAAAACAATCTTTCTAATGATAATGTATAATCTTTTTGTTTTGATTTCGATCTCATTTTTTTAATATAGAAACAGAAGGCACAGCATAAGACTGAAAGTGGCACTAGTTGTACATCACATCACAAATAAAAATAAAATGGCTAACAGGTTTCTCTGGGCATAATTGCTGATTCTTGACTTCATTTAAGGAGAAGCTACAATACATCACATCACATCGAATCTGATTTCTTTCCAGTTTACAAACGAACGCTAGCGGTAATGATTAAAATATGTATGAAAAATGTAAAATTAAATATTGTAGTTAATAAAAAAAGTAAAAAAAGTTTGTCTTGTATTAATTTTTTTCAAATATTTGAAATTTTTTATAAGTCATACTTTATTTGCTTATTTTTTTAATGCGAATTTTAAAGTAATTTTTCTTTATTGCTTTGCTTTTATGCGAATTCTGAAAATTACAGACCCTATCCCCCATTTTTCAAGGTAAGTTAAGTCTATTTTTGTGCGATTTTTTTTAATGCGGGTTTTCTGTGGAACCTATCTATCACATAAAACGAGACCCAGGTGTATCTACATATATAGCTTTTGTAAGTGTTGCAAACTGACTTTGACATACAACACAAGTGTGTAAGTTTATTTTATATCAATAACATATCACTGATTTTTTTAAATTTCTAATAAATATGTTAAAAAATAAGCTTTTTTTTAAACCTTATACATAAATCAATTACAAGTGAAGGGTCTATTTACACAAAAATAAATTATTCACAGGTGGGGCAATATGCACCTAAAATATTTTACTAGACAATGGTTGAAAATTATATGATTTAATCTAATTTTTTTAAAAACATTCCTGTTGCTGAGTAAAGTATACACAGTATATTTTAAAAATAAAAATGTGTATATAAATAAGTAATACCTTGTTGTATATGCTGTAACTTGGACAGAAGCAAAATCTCCAGATCCTGGACCCATTCCATCCAAAAACGGTTTGGACTGCTCTGTAGGAGACTGTATCTGGATACCTAAATATATATATACAAATATATATATATCATAATTTTTCTAATTAAAGGCAAGTGATCTAATTAGGCAAATAAATTTATTATAATAAAGCAATAAATTATAATCATTGGTGATAGTTTGCCATTGTTTTCTTCCCTCTTAACAGAATTTTAGAGTTACACCATAAAATTTAATGAATCAATTTATTATTAAATACAAGTGTATCTATCATATAAAAAGATGTTCAGTAGATCATGTCCAAAGTAATGGGCTGATTATAGCTTTCAGATCACTAAACTGATATTTTTTTACATGTGGAAACCTGCAGCTTTGTATAATTTGAGGGCTCAATTATATTAACAATTTTTATATAAGATGTAACCAGTCTAAAAAAGTATTAAAAAAATTAATATATTAAATTATGGTTTTTAATTATGTTTTCAATCTCACTGAACTTTCAAATTATTCAAAGCTTTATCAGATGAGATAAGTAAAAACAAATAATCTGTTTTGGTGGAATGGAAATGTTGAATTTTCTCTACTAGTTTTTTTTCTTTTGAACAAAACATTTTAGTTTTACATAAATGTACAATTTAGTTTTTGAAAGTTGATCTACTCTAAACTTCATCATGCACACAGTTTCTCTTATATTTAGAATTATAAGCCAATCATGGTTGTCTCCTATACTTTCTAAAAACTTTTTTTAAATTCAACATTAAATTCTATATCAGATTTGATACCAATATCTAAAATTGTTTTTCATGAGTTACAAAAACATATGGCCAAACTGATCGTGATCATTATTATTCTCTTTAATAGTATCATCACTACAGTAACATAAGAGCTTTCTTCATCACTATAAACTATTTTTTATTTTCTTGATAATAGTCATTACCAATTTCATATTATACTTGGTAGATCTTTCTATACTATTACTGCTGAAATCCAACAATAAAACTTATTGTAAATTTGCAAACTTTGACTAAATAATCTTAGAATAATATCAATGGCATATTACAGCATAATGTATTATACAGCTATTGCTACAACAAGAAACTTATCCTTTATATTTTGTGAAGTAATTTTTTTGGATCTGACATATAATTTAAGCTAACTTTTGACTATTGTGAAGATCGCAGGTATTTGTGGACAATTTAGCAAAGAAAGTATTTTCAGTACAAAAACTTTAACCAGTTTAAACAATAATGAAGAAAAAAGTTTTCATATTAAATGCTGTTACATCAAATGAGGTAAAAATTTAAATGTTTGGAGCATTTAACTATTTTTAATAATCTTTCAAACTCTTCTAAGTCAAGCAAGTAAATTTAATTTAAAAAAAAAAAAACCTCTTTGTGTCTACAATATTATTATTGAAAAAATAAATGATTATGGGATTATAGTTTTAGAAAAATTCATTTCTACATCAATAAGTGTAGATAAAAATTTCACAGAAAATTAAAAAAAACCATTTTATGATGTACCTCACAACATTATTATTATTATTATTATTATTGGAGGGTAGCATGTTATGATTTAAAATAATAATGGAGGATGAAATAAATTATGGTCAACTATGGCTTTCACGAAAGAAATTGAATTGGTGTAAGATTTTTACAATTTTTTTAAAAATATAATAATTTGCAGCATTCAATTCCAGCAGCAAGATTGCATAAAGGTCAAATAATGGAAAACAAAAAAATAAATGTGATATTAAAATGGCAATAACATACTTTTCTGGATACAGACATAAATTCAGAACATGGCTTATTACCTGTAAACATCAAGTAGAAAAATTAAAAAAATGTGGCCAAGATAACAAAGATAAAAATAATGAAAAATCCAGGGAGTGCTTAAAAAGAAAATGGATTTAAAAAAACTACATTCAAAAATCAAAAATCTTAAGCTTTGAAGAAAAATACTATTAACGTTATATCAAAGCAAAAAAAAAACCATTGAAACTGATATAAACTTAATGCCAAAAAGCAGAACAATCCAAAATTTGCAGAAAGCAATGAAGCAAACAAGACAATCAGAATAGACAAAAATGATTGGAAATACAATGCAGAAACATAAATAAGTATCATAGCAAAAAAATCAAATATATTCAAGTATAAGATTAGAAAAAAATCTTAACAGAAAATGGCAGCCGGGGGAAACAATAATAAAAGATGAACATGGGAAAATGCTCTCCTGCAGAATAAAATTTTAATGCAATTGTCAAACTTTGATGAAAATGAAAGAATTACTAAAAGAACTTTATTGAAATTGTACCACATTTTATAATAGTGAAGATAATATTCTATTGGAAAAAGTTAAAAGAAAATTAAATAAAAGTGAAATATAATGGAGATAGTTTATTTTAAGAAATGTATAGGCTGTGTAATATTGCATAAAAATACAAAACCCTAAAGCATAGACAAAATTATTGCTAGTGTCTAAGAAAACAGAATACAAAACAGAATGTAAAAATTATACAAAGAATGCACTAATTAGCATTCTAAGCAGTCTTAATCTTAAACTAAAAATTAAATATCCAGCCAGAAAAACATTTAGCAAATGAACAAACTAAGCTGAACTTTAAAAAAAAAAAAAGCATTATACAACAGATATTATCACATCAGCTTATTGTAGAAAAAACAGAAAAAAAGGCAATCTATAACTGTTTTACATCAACTTTCAAAAAGTTTTGACAGCAATGACTAAAAATAACCAACTAGGACAGAATTTATATGAAGGAAATAATAAATTAATTAATCTTATACAAAATAATTAAAATAATTCAAAAGCAGCCATGAAAATGTATGAACAAATTGACAACTAATCTGAAATTGAAAAGGCTACAAACAAACTTGCAGATTGCAGATTTAACCTTTTAAACATTTTCATTATGTATCTGGAAAGAGAAATGGATGCAATAAATAATTAAAATTTTCAGATATAGTAATCATAATAGATGAAATGGTGAAATCAATATTAGAGATGTTAAATGATGAAACAGATTATGCGGATTACATATAAACATGGCAAACCAAAAACAATGGGTGAAGGGGGGTGGGCGAAATTGATAGAAACAAACTTAGAAAGTTTTAGATATTTTTGAAGTAATAAAAATAATTTTGAATGCCAAAAAAAAAAAAAATATATCTAGAGCAAGAACAAGTCTATAAGCCATGGACAATATGTAAAAAAAAAAAAAACTTTCAAATTACAATCTAAATTCGATACATTAATGAGAAGACTCCTAGTAGCTACAGAAAATTGAGAAATGGCTGAAGCAAAGTTTTCAATAAAAAATGTACAAAACAAGTGAAAGGAAGGCAATTTTATTAAAGAAAATTATAAGAGGAAGAAATTAAAACAAATATAGAATATAAACAGATTACATTAAACAATGGAGTTAATTTGCAATCACTCAGCCATCTTGCAAAGGATAGGCAATGAGCCAATGGCTTGTGATAGTGAAATCATTTTTAAATCATCCTAATATTTTTTTTCATTAAAAAGAGTAATTTACTATTCTCTAATAATACAATAACAATAAAACAAAAACAATGACTAACTGAGAATAAATGAAAAAACAAACATATTCAAAAATTTTAAGGTGGTAACAAATTTCTAATTTAACAGGAGTGAACCAAAAAATTTGCAACAGTTTAATCCATATTAGAAAAAAAATATTGTCATTAAAGCTTTACTGAATCAAAATGCAAAATTCACAAGAAAGTTTCAATAATCCTGTGATGTCATTAATGATCTTATGGACATAGCACATAAAAGAAGAGAGTATCTAGAAATCTTTAAGTCTGATAAAAGTATATTTCAATTGAAAAAGTTATAATAATCACTCTAAAAAATTTCTAGTATACTCCTTGGACAAAAAATGAAATAATTCAATAACTTAATGTCAAACACTCTACTTGCTAGACTTTTAATATGAATTGGAAAATCCTTTGCTTTAATAACCAAAAAAAAAAAAAGTCAGATTTTTTTATCTGATCAAAAATCGACAATATTTGAAATAAAATTTAATAAAGAATTAAAATAATAGCCGAGTATTCCACAATGTTTAATCACTTCATTTAATAATATTATACTGAGCATTGGTGTCACTAAAATCTCATTTAAACAGTTCAATGCATTAAAATTAAGGCAAGAAACTTGAATACTTTTCGTAATAGATCAAATATATAATTCATGTTATTAAAAACTTGCACAGAAAACAATTAAACTTTCTACTTTCCTTAGAAAATTTATATGGAGTTACAGAATTTTAAAATATAATTGTAAACTGTGTTAAATAGAAACTTATCTCAAACCATTCATATAATTATATCACTAAAAAAAGTCACATTTATGAGCTGTGGCATAATTATAACTTTAGAAAATTCTGACTACCGCCAGAAAACATGAAGTGGATAATTTTAATTATTCTTTAATTATATTATAATACTGTTATAAAGATTAAGAATAATTTCTACCTCATCCAAATAAATCAATCTTAGAAGACTGAATCACAAATAGAAGTCCAAGATGTCAATAAATATTTTCTTATACTGTCCACAATGAAAACAAGCTTTATCTAATAAAAATTTCTAATTCTATTTACAGTCCTAGTGATAAACAAATCATGCAGAAGTTTACCTAACACATTCATGAACTTAAAAAAAAATTTTTTTTACAGAATTCTTATGCCAAATTCTTACTTTTAATTTCAAACATATATGGCAGCAGTAAATGTGAAAATTGATTCCTGTAGGATTGTAGTACCTCTGTTGTGTTGAAATCCAATTAAATGGTTTTGTTAGCAATAGGTCTAGTGTCTATTAATATAAAATTAGCAACATTAATGGTGATAACTGAATGAAAATTCAATAGTGTTAAATTACTATGGATAAAAGTAACCTCGGAGGAATTGTGATGCATAATTTGATTTACATTTTAAAATTGTGAATAGATTGTTTTATTGATATTTTGGGTTTTGCATCTTCCACCATATTATACAGCTTGGCATTTTCAATTGAATCTCTGGATAAATTTTATTTCCAAACAAAAATAGAAATTATATTTAATTTATTCTTATATTTAAAATATTTCTCGAATAATGAGAATAATAGCTGATATAACATGTAGTTATGACATCACCAGACATAGACTTTACAGAACCACTACTGGAAAAAATCATAAATTATCACTGCATATATTATTTCTTTTGCAATACAATATAGTTTTTTCATTATCCTTCTAGCTTGACAATACCTTGTGATTAGGAGTAATTTCAAAAGCTCTTCAGTTTACCATTTGATTCATGATAGGGATCAGAAAATGCTTAAAAATGCATGTAAATCACTCCAAGCTTATAATTTTAAATCAAACTCTGATTACGAATGTTTTCTTGCAACTACTGTTACAAAATCTATTCAGTCCAACAATTTTACTACATAAAATGAAAATCAATGCACAAACCAAGCAGTTCTAACTGATAAGTTGCTCACAAGACTTATGAATTTCTATATTTAAAATATACTATAAAACTGCAGAACTTTCAGCTGCAGCTGCTTCATTTAGCATAAAATATGATTTATAAATTACTTTCTCAAACCCAAACATTCTCATCCCTCTTACAACTTACATGTGAATGTTACAAAGGTTTGTGATTTGATAACTTATGCTTAAATCCAAGCCCATTGATTTGTATATTATCCCAGAACAAGCTTCCTGGATAGCTAATTTCTAATTTGAGTATAAAATGATATTTATGACAGTAATAAATATACAATATCATTAATATGACTGTTAACAATTTAGCAACTTCTCATATCAGAGCAAAATTACAATAATTCTAAATTTTCATACCAACTAGGTGTTACTTTTTAGCATGATTAGAATTTATTTAAGTAAAATGTTTTATTTAACATGAATACATACACATTCAAAAAAACCCATTTCAGTAAATGAAATAATATACCCACATTGAAATGAAATTTTTAAAAAACATAGTTCAGTAATACTAAAAAGCTTAGTTGATTTTATTAACCTTATAGTTTAATAATAATAAAATTCAAATAAAATATTTAAAGCAGCATCTGATTCCCAAATTCACTTTAAAAAAAGAGTTTTAAAAACATGATAGTTTATTATATTAATGTGAAAGTGATGAAAGAAATTAATTTTGCTCTATAATATAGTGTATGACAATATAAAGAGGCAATTCCCAATTTATATAAAATAATCTATACTGTAACTTTTTGCATGGTTTATGCTTAAGTTGAAAAATATAAATTTATTACTACTGTAATCTTTTAATGAACAATCTTCTTTCTATGATCACATTAATAGTGATATTTGTAAAAAAATATTTGGAATAAAAAATAAATTGTAATTAACAACATTCTGTTGCTAATGAATGCAATATATATATATATGAATTGTTATGTTAAATTATCATTTAATTTTAAACAATAAGTGGATAAAAAAAATATGTTTAGTTTACTGTTAATGAATAACTTTTACCTTTTTTCACATTGCTAGATATATGATAAAAGTAAAATGAGTTTGCTGTTAATTAATACCCCCCACCCCTTTTTTTTACATCACTAAACAGAGTACATAAAACAATTGCAATTTCTGTGTCTATATATATCAAATAATCTTTTTTATAGATTAAATGCATTTTATATAAGTTGAACCCTTAAATAAGTTAAAAATTTCTAGTTTCTAAATTTCAAAATTAATTAAACAAAAAATCACTTTAAAAAGACAAAATTATATCATACTTCATAAAAATAAAAACTTTAATTTCAGTCATTAAAATTAATTTCTTTTTACTTTTGAAAAAAATAAACTTTTAACATTTTCTCCTCTATTCTAGTTTTCAAAATAAATATTGAATTTGTTCATTTTTCTTTGCAAAGTACTTTTTTTTAATACCATGCAATATATACATATATTATAATAAATGTAAAAAAAAAAATAAAGAAAAAATAGGAATATAATGAATGTCAATATATAAAAACAAGTTTATAATAAAAAAGAAATTAAGATGTTCAATTATTACAAATGTTCATTTAATCTAGAAAAATCATTAATCCTGGAAAATTAAAAAATCAAGAGCATCACATTATAACTGAGATGCACTTGTATACAACAAAGCTGACTTGGGAAATAATAATAATAAAAATGAGCAAAAGAATTTGAGGAAATTACTGGACAAATGCTTAAAAATAAAAACAATCTAAAAATTGAAATTATATAAAAAATTACTAAATTTGGACTGAGTTGTTCATACTCTAAATTATTCTTTGTATATTAGATATGGTATTGAAGTATTTTTTTAAAAAAAAATTTCTGCTGAGAAAACTAAAAAAACAAGATAGTGAAATAGCAAATAATTAGAAAAATGACCCAGCATTATGTTCTACAAGTGCATGTATTTATGGTACATAATTGGTTTGTAGTCATCACACAAAACTCATTCCTAAAGTATTTTTTTTCTCTCTCCCTTTTTTTTTTTTTGGAATTGAAATGACCATACCTATTTTTGAATAACAGTTAATTATTATTACACTTAACTAGAATTAAATTTCAACTATTGAATTATTTGAAATATATATATTTTAAATACTTAACAATGTTTTAGAATGCTTAATTAATTATATGCAAAAATTACTAAACTAATTGTGTGCAATTGTGCAAATAAAAATTTTAAGATGGAGATAAGACAAAAGTCAAAGAAGACTTACTGCTTGTGGGAGCAATCCCCAGGGTAGACAGGAGTGCATCAGCTTCTTCTGTGAGGGGTTTCTCCTTCTTCCCTGCATTATCACTCTTAAAAAAATAAAAAATAAACATTTAAAAACAAATTACTCAACTACAAATATAAAATAAATGAATTTTATTTTATTTTTTTTGTAAAAAATAAAATTTAAACAGTCATTTGACTAATACAATTAAAATCAAAATAATATTTATTAATTAAAATAATAAAACAAATCCATTAGATTTATGATTCAGTGGTGCCTGTTTGATTTATGAATTTAAACAATGCAATAACTATATTAATAATATACACATTTCCTTCCAAGAGATTAAATATTAATGATACTGCAAATACAGAAAAAAAAATTAAATTGTCATTCTTTTTTAGATATTATCCCAAAACTCAATGATTTTAAATTTATTCTAATTTCAATTTTCTTCCACTGTTTCAGAAATAAAATATGTATAAAATGAATATTTTGCATGTGTTTTATATCATATATTTTTTTTTAATATTATTTTACTTGTAAATGAATGAGATATTATATTGTTTCTCAATAGCAATAAATTATATATCATTATTTTGAGAATAGTATGGAGCACAAAAAAAAAAAAAATGAACAATGGTCATTCAGATTAGATTTCAACTTACACACTAAGCATAAATGATCAGTTAAATAGTCTTATTTTGATTATGTAATAATGAGAAAATGTAATTCAATAGAAAAGTGATACTAAAAAAGATTGGCAGTGAAAAAAGATGACTGCTATAAGGTGGATAATTCAACATCCAATAACAAATGAGTTTCAAGAATTCAAAAAAAAATAAAAATATAATACACACAATAATTAGGAACTAAGATCAGTTTGATGACACCTATTAGTAATAAACTATTGCATATAATTCTGAATATCTAATTTTATTCCTTAAACTATGGGATGCTTAACACAATAAAATTATGAATTCCGTTTCATTTTTTTGGCTTGTTATAAATAACTGAAATATGGATTATTTAAATTAAAATAATAAATAGAAAGATTAAATTTTAGATATTGTTGCACAGTGAGAATATTACTTTGAAATAATTACTATATATAATAATTATAAATTATAAAGACTCAAGAAAATCCTTTAGTCCATTCTTTCCTTTTATTGGAAAATTTCATTCCTATGATTATAAATAATGTTTCAGCCAAATATTGATCATTTTCAGGATTTTCTTCTAAGATAAATAAAATTATAAAGAAAAAATGAAAATGATAAATAATTATCACATAAATAAATCTAAAAATACAATTTACATAATTATTTATCATCTTCATTTTCAATTTTATTTTCTATTTTTCTCTTATCATTTTTTTTTCTTTGCAGTTAATTATGAAAGTGGTCAATAAGATTTGTTCAAATCATCCATTATAATCACAATAATAATTTTTTCCATTAAAAAATAAATAAATTATGCTTTCTAGTCTTTATAATTTCACATTATTTATAAATTTAAAAATATAATGTCCAATCCGATGAAGGTGTGATTTTGCAATAGTGAACTCAATAAAATCACATCCAGTAAACTGAAGAACACATTAATTGATTTTATGACATGCCATTGTATTTTTCAAAATGAAACTTTATAATGCTTTTATTTTGCATCAATCAGTTTTTGTAGGAGATAGAGCCTGTCTACATTTTGAGAAATGACATCAGAATTCTAAAGAAATGCAATGTCAATTGTTTCCATGGGGCAAATATGCCAGAAAATAGAATATATTGAAGAACTTCATATAGACATGGTGTTGAAGTATTTCAGAAAGTTTTCTGTTGAAGAAATTGAAAAACATCATCATAAAATATCAAGTAAACAGAAAAATGGGCCAGCCTGTTCTATATGTATTTGTGATTCATGGATTGATTGTAGTCATTAAAAACCTCATTTCTAGAGTAGTTTTTTTTTACTCTTTCTGTCTCCTATTTCTTTCAATTTTTTTTTAGATTGGAATGGCCATACTCATTTACAAGTGACTGTTTATTATTAAAAGTATAACAGAATATTATGTAGGAATTTGTAAGCAAATATGGATTTATAGTTTGCTATATGTTTACTGTATTTACGAGTGGAATTTATAATAACTTACATTTATTTTTAAATAAAAATCAATGTAAACTTAAAGAAAACTAATCATAGATTACATGATTTAAGATTAAAACAAAATTTGGCTAACATGGATTTGTAAAAAATATTTTATAAAAAAATTTACATTAAAAAAAAATTAAACTTAGAAATTGTCAATTGTTATTTTTACTCTACGAATATATCCAATAATACAAAAAATTAAAATTGTTTAGTAGCAATAGCTTTGTCAAATTACTATTTTTACTCTACAAATATATTCACTAATTCAAAAAATTAAAATTGTTTAGTAGTAATAGTTTGTTTCGACAAATTTAGATTGGTATACTATTCATAATCAATTTTCATTTATTAATAAAGTAAAAAATGTGTGCATGTACATGTATGTCATTATAATTATTTTCATTGTTTTGTTGTAATTATTGAATGCAGTTGATATCATCGTGTCAAATTAAATACTATTTATGTTAAATTTTCATATAATTTCTTAATTAAAATAAATAACATTTATAAAAATGAAATTACAAATGTTCTCATGCAAAATATTTAAACATAGAAATAAAGTAAACATTGTTCATAATACTGCTGTGTATTTTTAAAAAATGATAAAATAACTGAAAAATCCAATTATTTAATATGATGATTGCATTTACTTTTTGCAAAAATTAAAATTTAATTCAGTTTTACTTTAATATAAAAATTGCTATATCAAACAATAATGCAAGCAGAGAATTTTAAAGCTGATAAATTGAAAAGTACGGTATGATAAACAAGGATAAAAAAACATTGAAAATTCTGTGTCCAGAGCAGTGATATGAAAAATTTCACCTGTAAAAAAAGCAAATAAATCATAAATCAGTTGTATTTTTATATTGGACTATTTCCATTATCTGATATGTGTATTGAATATCTTTAGAAAAATTTAACTTTGTTTAAATATTCCAAATACATTCAACTGTTAGTAATAGCACATCAAACAGGTTAGTATATGTTTGATTTGCTATTATTAACAGTTGAATGTATTTGGAATATTTAAATAAGTTATTTTTTTCTAAAAACATTCAATACACATAACAGATGATAGAAATAGACCAACATAAAAATACAACTAGAACACCATCATCACAAACCTTCAGGAAATCATAAATCAATTCTTCAAAAAGAAAACAAACAAATAGAATTTATTTCATGATAAAATAATTTAAAAATTCCAGTTCACATTCATATGAGTTGTTATTTTAATAGTTTTGTCAAACATGAAAAATTATTTAGTAATGGGAAATACATTAAAAATGTATGTTAGAATACACACTATATCTATTCGAAAATTTTTACTAACTAGGAAAAAATTACTCAATGAATAAAACATTTACCCAGAACTGGAAATATATTAAAAATAGATTTTTGAGAATAAAAAAATTATATAACATATCACCTAAAAAATGATCTAAAATAATGTAATTTAATTTCAGTTTATTTCAATAATAGCATTGACATAAAGGGTTCAATACATTTGACAATTTTTATCTAACATTTTCTTGGCAAGAAAATGAAGGAATTGTTATTTTTAGCTACATAAACAAGAACTACAAAAATAGTTATATGCAAAATAATAGTAAATCTTACTTCTAAAACAGAAACATATCTATCAAAAATAGATATTGCATCTAACAATAGTGTTATAATTGGCATTTTATTTGTAATAATAAGTAAAACTGTTTTTATTATCTGATTGATTTGTTAAAAGTTTTCAGGAAAATTCAACCTTTATTTATACTTTTCTATATTCAACTGTTTGTAATAATACACAGATTTCTATAAAATGTTTCAAGTATTATTATTATTATTATTATTATTCAAATACTGCTGATCAGAGTATTAAATAAATTAACATGGAAAGTGAACTAATACTATTTAGATTCATAAATCACTAAACATCACATGATGACCATCTCTTATACTAGCACATAATTGTTATTAAACAAGGCAAAACTCTCCATACAGTAGTGCCACCCTGTGCCAACAAAGTAATCAATGGATGCCAGAAGGCTTGTGCATAAAATCCCTATCTAGTGCCTACTCATCCAAAATCCCCAGACTAGTTTCTGGTTTGTGGCTTTCATCAGTGAGCTTGGATCTGAGAGCACTGCACCTAGATCTTAGGATCTAATGCAACCCTCCAGCAGTCACCTTTTATCTCTACTTAACTACAAAACTATGAGAATGAAATTGAAAACACAATAGCTTATATAGTCATATGGGTTTGAACTCAGTTCAGCACCCATACATTTTGGTGTCTTTGGCTCTAACAACTATAGCCACCACTATCCTAATAGGCAGGATTGATGTTAAACCACTAAACATCACATGATCACCATCTTTTATTAAACTAGCACATAATTGTTATTAAACAGGGCAAAACTCTCCATACAGTAGTGCCACTCAGTGAAAGCCAGAGTAATTAATGGATGCCTGAAGGCTTGTGCATAAAATCCCTATCTAGTGCCTACTCCAATATCCCCAGATTAGTTTCTAGCTTGTGACTAAGATCTAGGTGCAGTGCTTACAGATCCAAGGATCCTCACTGATGAAAGCCCCAAACTAGAAACTAGTCTGGGGATATTGGATGAGTAGGCACTAGATAGGGATTTTATGCACAAGCCTTCTGGCATCCACTGATTACTCTGGTTGGCTCAGGGCCTTGTTTAATTAGATTCATAAATATTGAATATGAGTTAATGATGCTAAACAATTTTAATAATTTAATAAGTTCAAGTATCTATTAGTCCTTCATAAGACCTCGTCTGTATTTAAAGGGTCGTTAGTTTAAATGTATTCAGAAAAGTAGAAATAAAATTTTAATTTTTCTGGAAACATTTAAAAATTCAACTAGATGATAGAAACAGTCCAACACATAACTACAAGTAAAATATCTTCATCATAAACTAAATTTGTGTAAAAGTGAATATATAAGGTGAAATAAAATTTAATAAAAATATACAAAAGTAAATAAATCAAAATAAAATGTATAAAATGATCTAGAAAAAGAATGAAAATATAATCTTAATATAGCATAAAAAAAATAAAGGTATGTATATTATATTTATGGTAGATATACCATTTAATATAGGTATATTTCGTAGACTTCATTTTGGTTCACTTTTTATTATTTTTATTTTCAGATATTTAGTAATATGTAATAATATAGCTGAAAAGCAGAGTAAAAAATTTTTGTAAAAAAGTTATTTGATTCATAATAATAAAACAAATATATTTCATAAATCATAATCAAGTCAACTGGTGATATCCAAAGTCTTAAGAGAGAAATATACAACTATATGATATAAATAAGTGGTCTTCAACCCTTGGTCCACGAACCAGTGCCAGGCTGCAGAACTTTTCTGCCGGTCCACACTAGACTGGCAGGAAAATTTTTAATTAATATAAGCTATTTTTATTTATTTTTTCATCTCATTTTTACCCAATTAAAAAAAAAGAAACAGAACAAAATCAAAATCTAATCAATCATACATAAATTAATTTGTTTTTCTAGTTGTCACAGATGTTTATGGGGGGGGGGGGGGCAGAATTAAATTTTTATTACTTTTTTAAAAAAATTCAAAATTAAAAAAAAAAAGTTTTTTATTATACAAACTCCACATATATATAACTTCATCTTGTATATTTAACATTGTTGTTTTGATCAGTTATAACAATAAAGCTCATCTAAGGCTAAGCAGTTTACATCTTTAAGAAAATTTAACTATAGACTTCTGCCGGTCCGCAGGTGTCAAAAGGTTGAAGACCACTGATATAAATAATTCATTATTTTGTAATGAAGTTCTAAATTAAGAAGGAATCCAGAAATAGTAAACTATTGTCAACAATAATCAAACTTCAAAAACATTATTTGGTACTCATCATTTAGCTAAAGATGCCGCTCTATGGCACGGTGTTCGCGGCAAAACACATAAAAATGCTGTTTCCGCGGCCGACACGTTCGAACCCGCGTTTTCTATAATACAACTTTTTTGTTGTGCTACAGAATGCAGGTCGCTATGTCGCGTCGCATAGCAGCAAATACATTTTCCGAATTCGCACAATTTATAAAATAATTATAGCTTGATGAGAGAGTTTGTATTTGAATTGTATTGAAATGTTGTTTTCATTGGATTTTTTTTTATTTTAAACTATTGAAATGTTCAGATTTTTTAAAGCAATAATTATAAGACTTTTTACAAATGTACTGTATTGAACTTTTATTTGGGAAAATGTTAAATATCTATGTTTTTATTGAGTTGCAATTAGGTAGCGTGTCAAGTAACGTACTGTTAGTAACATTCCATGAGACAAAGAAGACTCTACTGTCTGTATATTTTTGAAGTAAAAAAGAGCGGTAAAAAAAAAATACCCAGTAAGAAAAGTGCAAATATACAAGTTTTTTTGTAAATTTCATAAAAAGCAAATATTATAAACATGTTTAATAAGTAAAGAAGACATTTGTATGTGTTTGTCCGAGTACGGTTACGATTTTGAATTTTTTTATTTTAGCATTACAAACAACAGAACACTAACCCTAAAACTAACCCTAACCCTAAAACTAACTCTAAACCTAACCCTAAAACTAACCCTAAATCTAACCATAACAACTTTTACTTTTATTACGATTATTATTTTTTAGTTAAACAACAACAAAAAAAGTCGTACACAAGTAAAAAAATATCCAATAGAAAATTGATAAAAAAAAAGCCGTAACACAAGTAAAAAAATATCCGAGAGAAAATTGATAAAAAAAAGCCGTAACACAATTTAAAAAGTATACGATATAAAAAACACGAATCAAATTGTAATTTGTTGATTTTATTTTACATTTATTATTATCATTTAAATTGTATACGTTAATAAAAAATAATATTTAAAAAAGACGATTTTGTTTTGTTTTTATTTTCGCATTACAAAAAAGCACAGAAAAATTATTAAAATCAACGGCCCGTGAATGTTCATATTTTATAGTTTTAGCGTGAAAACAGCGCCATCCAACGGCATCTTTAGCTATAAGACAAGCACCCATTATTTTATGATGAAGTTCTAAATTAATCCAGAAATTGCAAACTATTTTCAACAATAATCAAATTTCAAAAGATTTGATTGTAGCTTATTATAATCTTGATTGCTGAAAAAAATTTTAAATAAAGAACTTAACATAAATATAAGAATAAAATTTCTAAAAAGAAAATAATTGTTGAATTAAGATGTAAACGTAAATCATGACCTCATCAATAACAATGGTTTCAATATACTACAATCACAATTTTTGATTTTAGTCAATACATTAATATTCATCTGTCCAATGTAAATTATCCCAGAACCTTTACTCTCTATAAGAGATATGTCTCTAATAAGTGCATCTTTTATATTATATGATATGAAGACTACTTTTCATTTTAAAATTTGTTTTTGTTTGCAGATTCGACATCATCTTATTTTTATTTTTGGCTTAGAAAGTATTTTTAGGAATATTTCTCAGAAAATATAAAAAGAAAAGCAATTAAGTAGCTAAGATTTCCCAATCTCAAGTCAAGATTTCCTTTCTGAATGTTCAATCAAAAACTCTTCAGATAATTTGAAAATTATGACAAAAAGTGGGCATCTTCTGGGACTAGCAAATTTCTTGTCCAAAACCAACAATAAAGCTAGTTCAAATTGCCCTTTCTAAACATTAATGGAATCTTATTAAACAGTCTAGAATCTTGTCTGCTTCATAAAAGGAATGTGACAATCTGACTTAAATAGTTGCAGCAAAGCACAAGCCATGAAACCTATAATTAATGATTGACCAATCTATATATATAATGGCAATATAAAACTACGCATGATTCACTTCTGATTGGAATCATTGTAGATTCATAAATAATGATTATAAATAGCAAGACAACTTTAACAAAAATAAAAATCCATTTATTTAATCAAATGTAATTGCATTTCTGTTAATGGTGCACAAGCTTACATGTGGTTATTAGAATAAGGAAATGGCTATTGTAATCAATTATAGTAGTTTTTTATGCGTATATTTTTATACTTTAGTTCTAGTGAAAACTTTCCCAGTTAAATACTTTATAAAGAACTTATTCTGGAATTGAGGACCAAGCATAGTTATATGATTTTATATCGTTTTTGTTGATACATTTCTACTACTTATTTTAGTAAACATTCATCAATTTTATATTGTACTGTACCGATGTAGGTTGCTACATAATGTTTATAGTGTTTGTTAAGAGTAAAATTTATTGAAATAAATTTTAAAAAAGATTTTTTTTAAAAAAATCAATATTTTTTTTTTAAAAAAAAAAGGGGGGGAAGATTTAGTGTTATTCTGAAAGAACAAATGATTAAGTGGAGGCGGAAGGAATTCGATAACAAGTAATAATTAAAAGGTGATTAACATTTTAAATTAACATATAAATAAAAAAATGCAAGGGGGAATTTTATTAAATCATCGAATCTAACATAAGATTTTCTCTTTGGTCTTATAATGTTGAAGTAATCAAGAGTGTGGGCGTCTGTAAATAAAAGTAAAATTAAAAAAAGAATTTAAATAAAAAAAAAAAAAAAATTAAACAAATAAAATATTAAAAATAAAAGCTAAGGTAATTCAAATAAAAGAACTGATAGAAGGAAATCTAAGATAAATTCAAGAATTTAAAACTTAAAAACCAAAACAAAGGAAAGTATATAGTTGCAACGGTTATTGCTAATTAACAAACAAAGGGAACATGCACTACTGTTTAATTGAAATATAAGCCAATGGAAGGAATCTAATGAAGCATGGACTTTCAAAGGAAAGGAATAGACACCCAATAGAATTAGAGCAGTATGTTTGAACGATCTTAAGATAAGAGACACTGGATATATAAAGGAGAAATCTGCATTGTTGAAATATCCTATTAGCAATATTATTATCATTATTCGATAGACGTCCTGTCAATATTCTCTTCTGCGATAAACTCTTTATTGAAATAATTAAAACCAACGGACAAAATGCATTGCTGAACACATCGGATCATGCGGTCGGCTTGAACCTTCACTGCAGTAACTCCAGCAGTTAGTTCGCAAAAATCAAGTTCGTCTGAAATGTGGGAAATCATCGGAGTGTAAACCCACGAATATCTCATATGCACACCAATCAAATCCTACCAGGAATCAATACCAATCGGTTGGGAGCAAGAGAAGCAGCAGAATGCTACATTATCCTATTCGCATATAGAAAGTGTTCGAATCTTAGGTAAATTTCATTTTATTACGTCTTCAAATCTTAACTTATAGCTATTGCAAATAAAAAATTTAAACACCTAAAGAACTACAAGTTAGAACTTAATCACATATAGAACTATTGATATCCATGGTGTTATTATTTATATTAGCTTTCATAATAAGACTTTAAATCAACTATCTTATTCATTTATAGGTGTGTATTCTATTATTAAATGTGTGTTTAGTTTATATTTGTTTATAAAATGTATATGTGTATGATTTTGAAGGCGCATTATATCATGTATTTTAAATAGAACGTATGTGCGTGTTTACATTATAAGACGAGATTTAAAAGAGAAAAAAAGAAAGCTGGGCATAGAGATATTTTATGCGCTAGTTAGTTAATTTAATTGAGATAATGTCAAAAGCGAGGGAGGGGCAACAGATAAATATATATGGGTTTATGTTGTGGGCGGAGAGTTCAGAATATTTAGATTCCAATGAGCAGGCTGGGATAATTGGGTACTAAATTCATAGCTGCTCGAGCAAGCATGTTAATTACATTGTAATTAACTGGCGCCTAAAGGTTTTCCTTAAAATAAATAAAGTGCTTGAATGGCCAGCGTTATAATTTAGTAGTAGCGAGTTTGTATTATTGGTAACTTGCTATCAATGATATTATTAACCGGAAGCCTTCAAAGATAATGATAGGGATTAAAGAGAAAAGGGAAGAAATACCTTTTATGTAAATAAAGAACGTCCGGTTCAATACATATATTTTTTATTTTCTATATTTTGACTTTTTTACGCAGATTTTTTTTTTATGTATACAGTCTTTAAATTGTCATAAAAAATGAGATCATTAAAATGCAAACATAAACAAATTTAAAAAAGCAGAATTTAGTCCAAAATGAAATAAAATCTAAAGATTTTATTTTATTCATATTCTAGAACATGCTTTTAATAGTTCTTGATAATTTTAAGACATCATTAATATTATTTTATTTTCAACACTAGGAGACAGTTTAAGTTAAATATATATAAACTGCATGTAGAAAATGAAAATAGATGTAATTTGTTTTAAAGTATATTCTGGTATATATCACTAATCTTAAACATCGATCATCATTTGTGATGTGATATAGCTACTCCTTTATCTGAGTCAGGAATTTCTCAGCCACTATGCCCAAAAAAACCTGTTAGTCACCTTACTTTCCCTTTGATTCTTCTCTATCCTGCTTCATCCTATTTCACATCATCATTTTTATCCACTCCATAACCTTTATATCTAGATCCCCCTTATCTTTTTCCAAATTCAGCATTAAGACCAAGAATCCACTTTCTGTAAACCAAGAATCCACTTTCTGTGTAATCATTTAGTTTATATTTATTTTCCCATATCATTAGTTGTACCCTTTTCCATATCTTCCTTACATAACATGCAGATTAGGATCACCTACATTTCTTCATTTACATGTATATTCTCTTGTTGCTAACAATCCTGTTCGAGCCTTAAACAGCAGACTACTTTCCTTGTTATCATAAATTAACCCACACCCAATATTTTGTTTACTTCTATATATAGTTACTCTTTTTACTCTCCATACTAGTTCTCCATCTCTCCAACTCCCTATTTTTTATTAATGCATCTATTCTTCTATCCCATTCATTGCCACTATTATAATACTCAACAATCATCCTAACACAATCATCCCACTTTTTGTACATGTATTCTGACATAAAGTCTTTATCCAAATCTTCTGCATACCATACTACCTTTCTCACTCATTTTGTCACCTGTCCTTTATTTCCTAACCCAATTAAATACTATTTTGGCTATTCTCTTACTATCCATAAATTGCAATCTATCAAACATTTTCATTTTGTTTTTTGCATCTCATATAAAAACTTGACCATCCCATTTCTCCTTTAATTGCCTCCTTTGTCATCCACACATCTACATCTAATGCATGTCTTCCTATTTCTCTTTGTACTTTTTCTAAATAATATGGCATCCCTTTACTAACATATAATGCATCATTATCATAAGTTACCCCTGCTAATGCCATTCCCTTCCATACAATTCTTGCTACATCACATTTATTATATGAAAACACTGTTAATTTCTTTATCAATCCCTTTCTTTTTTTTAACTTCATTTATCAATTTTTTCTCCTATTCATCCAAAAAAATCCTCTGATTACTTAAGATGATTCCCAAATAGTTATACCTATTCACCATATTTGATTTTATAACCCCCAAGAAAAATTATTTCTATTCTCTTTTCCCAGCATTTATCATCATTTTTCTTCACTAAATCTGATCCCCATCTCTTTATCCAACCTTGCGCAAGTCTTCCCTACTTTCTGTACATAAGAAAATATCAGCTAATAAAACACCTGATAATATATACTTTCTCTTGCCATCTATTAATGGTATCTCTACTCCTCTTCCTAGTCTTTCTACTGCTCTCTCCATTTCTCTCAAATATAACACAAACAAAATAGTCAACATAGGGTATCCTTGCCTTAGTCCCACTTCATTTTTAACTCTGATTCTATATTTCCTAATTGATACATATAATAATTATTTTCATACAATCTCTTAATAACATCTACTAAAGCTCCATTCATTCCCAAATTTACTAACTTACCCATAATCTATTTTTATTTACTCTATCGTATGCCTTCTCTTATCTATAAAGACCATATATAACTGCCTACCTGTATTTCTACTCATATCTATAAGTTGTGTGAATATAAATAAACTATCTACTATACACTTGTCCATTCTAAAACCTCCTTGCATTTCTTCAACTATATTATTTTCTTCCATCCATTTTGCTACCTTTCCAGCCATCACATATGCAAAAACTCTATATAACACTGATGTTTCATCTACCAGTCAATAATTGTTTACTTTCTATGGTCCTTACCCTTTTCTTTAAATAATAGCCTCACTCTTGTATTATTCCAGTTATCTGGAAATTGTTTTCTGTGCCATCTTACTAAAACATAATTAGATTTATTTCACAAATTCATCACCATCTCTGCTGCCCATCCATCTAAATCTCTTGCCTTTCCACTTTTCAACTTTTTCCCTGCTTCATTCAATTCATTTTCTGTAAAACTAATATTTCAATTAGTATGTACTTTTATGTCTGATATCAGTCTGTCCTTCACATCTAACATTTTTTCTATATCCATTACATACTTACTTAAGAATTGTCTCTAATTCTTCTCTAGACTACACTTTCTCCTCACCAATTTAGTAATATTATTTCTCTCTCCCCTTGTATTCCTTTTTTTTAAATATATTTCCAAAGTTTGTTACTCCCATCTCTTCCACTTTTATTAATATTCTCCAATAATTTAATATTTAATTTCATTCTCTCTCTATAATTATCCATTTTAGACTATTTCTTTTTTTTAATAGTTTTCCCATATATTATTAACATCTTTTTCACTTTCTTTGTTTTTAATGGCACATTAATATTCTCTGCGTTCTTTCTTTCTTCCTCTCTTTTACTAATTTTCACTTTTCTATTATTTTTATTCTTCTGAATAATCTCACCTAAAACTCTATTTGCCACTTTTTCTACTTTGCCACATCAATCTTTATATTCATGCCCAACAAACTCTTCCATAATTTGTTCTACTTTTATTTTATATTATTCTAACTTTTTCTCATCATTCACTCGCTATCCTTTTTATCTTTATTATTTTCCATCACATTACTAATCATTTCTATTATAAAGAAATTATGATCACTATTACATTCTCTCTTCATTATCTATCACTTAAATTTTCCGTACTTTATTCATTCACTCTTTATCTACTAATACATAATCTATTGTGTGAAATACATTATTTCTAGACCATGTGTATTGCCCCTCATAAATATTTGCTAAATTTCAAATGCTCAAATTCACTCTGACAACAATTTTTCATAAGTTGTCCATTCTTGCTATCCAAGTAATCACTTTCTTCAATATACCCATTCATAGCCCCTATAAACATTTTTTTTTTTTGAAACTCTGTATATCCTTAAATAGGCATTCATATATGTTGCTGTTCCATTTCATTATAGTTTGACTATCTAGTGGCCATATACATTACGGCCACCATTCATTCTTGTCTTCCTAACCTTATCTCAAACCAAAAATGTTCTCGACACTATATAGTATTTAAAAAATTTTTTTAGCATAACTCCTATACCACCGCCCCTTTTTTTCTTTTCTATTTATACTGTGCCATACCAAATTTTCCAGTATAGGATTATTCTCTTCGATGTATTTCCACTACTGCTAATACCTCAAGCCCTTCGTTTTAGCTGCTTCGTTTAATTCCAACCACTTTTCTGGTCTACTAACACTTTGCATATTCAAATATCCAATATTAACAATTTCTTCCTTTCTTATTGCCCTTTTATAAATTCATTTATAGTAGTTTGTTATAGCCTGCCACACTCTTCTAGCATTATAATTTTGAAGTTACATTTATAAAGCATATTTTTACTTCATTTAGAAATATCTTAACAAAAATTTATAACTATTATGTATATTTATCTTGTAAATATTAAGTGTGCATAAGTTTTTAAAGAAATTATAATAAAAAGTAGCAATAAACTGTATAATTCATTAGAACCACAATTTATATTCTGCAATATATGTTTTTTGCTTTTTCATAAATTTGAAAATGGCATACAAGCATAAGCTTAAACCCACCGATAAATAATGTTCATATCAATTTAAAAAATGATGAATGTTAAAATCTGTTAATATTTCTCTTTTCATTAATATAAAATAATTAAATATATGATTTCAATTTACCTCAAATTCTTTTCTTTTTCTCTCTTCTTCTCGTTTCTTTTTTTCTTCCTTAATTTGCTGGAGCTTAAGCCTTTTACGCTCTAATTCAGCTCGCCTATCAGCCATTGTTGTTCTTTATGTTTTTTGTAAATCTATAAAAGCGGACAGAATAACTAATTTAAAAATAAACAGAAAATTATTTCTTTAAGATATATACAAAAAGAGGATTTTAGGCGTCACATCTCAATAAGCTTTCAAGATGGCAACGCAACAGGATGACGTCTAGGCATGATGTCATCAAAAAATTATTATTTTTGAACTGCGTTTGGAAATTCATCCTCTAAGTTCGATCTTATATTAATTAATAACTCATTCATTTGAAATTAATGAAATATGAATCAGAACTGTCTATATTTAATTCTAGGCATAAATATATATATTTTTTTACCATTAGTAAATATTATTTAGAAATTTGTTAATAATCAACCCTTTATATATATTTTAAAATTTATTAATAGTTAAATAAGTCGACATATTCAATACGTATACAGGCATAGATAAACATTTGAAATTTTTTAATAAATTCATCTTATCACCATACATAAATTACCCTAATTGTTATATAAAAAATGTTATTTTCATTCAAGTCTTAGTAAGTGACGCCATCTTGCCTTTATTGGTTTATCAGTTACATTAGATTTCGGTTTCTTTAGCATTCACCGATTCTTAAAACTGTAGGCTCTCAGATTATATCGATTATGTAATATAATAAAAAATATATCATTTATTTGATTTACAAAAGAGAATTAGCTTTGGAATCTCAATAGAAGCAAGGTAAATAAATTTTATACATATACGTTATGTTCTTGCCCGAATACAGTACGATAATACTTGATCATCATCAATAGTACTTTGCCATCTTCTTAACATAATAATTACATTAATTTGAATATGATAACTTATAATCCATTGTCGTATTTATTATTTTAATTAAATATAATAATGCTTTACATATTTCTTTTTTTTTTTACCTAACCTGGATTACCGGCGAATACACGGGTAAATATTGGATAGATCTTCAAATAAAAGATTAATCTACGAATAATAATGCCTGTCCAATTATGTCATTTGCTTATTGCCTTCTGTATTCATTTTGTTATTTTCTCATTTTTATTTTTTATCTTACTATCTCCATTTTGTTTAATGTGGGCTTAATGATTTTTTGTCATCGGCCCTAATGTAGTTATATATTTGTATGCATCATATTTCCATGCTTTAATTATATTAATTCTGATTTAAATATATTTTTATATATATGAAAATCTGTAAGAATGTAAGTATACAAAGCCCTTGACTTTGAGCTAAATGAAATATTGGAGGTACATTTAGCAGACTAAGAATTATACTACTAAACATCACCATTTCGTATGTTTTCTCATTGTTATTAAAACAGGCAAAACTCTCAATACAGTAGTGCCACTGAGTCAGAAGCTCCTCACTGAAGAAATCCACAAGCTAAAAACTAGTCTGGGGATATTGGATGAGTAGGCACTAGATAGGGATTTTAGGCACAAGCCTTCAGGCATCCATTGATTACTCTGAGTGGCACTACTGTATTGAGAGTTTTGCCTGTTTTAATAACAGACTAAGAATTCTTAGATATGTTCTTGCACAATGCAGTACTATAAATAATGGATCGCTTTGGAGCAGGAGTTTTAATAAATAATTCTGTATTTAGCAGACTTTTTAACAGACAAGTAATATAGGTATATGGAATGTGCAAAGTGCTTGCTGAGACTATTCAAGACTTGAAACAAACTTTGTTTTGTCACTAGTGAGCTTTCACTGTTTAAAGTCGATATAGCTATTTTTAGTGAAATTCATTTTCCAAATAAGTCAACAAATAAATGGTTACAAGTTATTTGGTGAGGGAAGTTCATGAATAAAAGGAAACTGGTATTGGATTTATTGTGAGATTTAATTTGGTGACTTCTTGGAATTTCTTAATGAAAAATTAATAATTTGAAAATTGTTTCATGCTACTGTATCTATGCCTATTTTGTCAATACTCTAAAATTAAATTCAGAAAGTTCAGAGAAAGAAAATTTTTGTGTTGGATATTGTTATTACTCAAATATTATTGAAGAATTGAATTTTTATTTTTGAAAACTTTAAGGGATGTGTTGGTAGAAAAAAATGTGGCTCAATCAATATTATTGTAAAGAATAATATTAGTTATGAATTCAAATAATCTGTTGTTATTGAATTTTTACATAGTCATAGAATGATTATCATGCACATGCATCGAAGCTCAAAACAATATTATGGATTGTTCTATTTAAGAATCAAATTATAAAAGAAATTAATATATTACATATGCAGTTCACTGAATATTAATATCCTCCAAAGTTAAATGATAAATGCATTAAAAAATAAGCCTTATTCCAAATATATATTGGTAGTAAAATTAATATTCATTCTTTAGAAGCAACTGCTATCTATGCTGAATCTCATTAGCTGTTGAACACTAAAACTGCCATTATGTATTTTTAAGCTCAATGTGTTACTGTGTATGGAATTCTTTGAAATTATGGATACAAATAAACTTGTTCTTGGGTACAGTAAAAAGAAAAATCGTAATTGATTCTCTTACAATAACTACTAAATAAAATTTAAATAAACTTTGCATTCTCTGCTAGTCAAAACAAAATTAATTTGTAGTTTCTTAAGTAATAAAGAGATTTAAAGGTAAAAGTTCATCAATTGACAAAAAAACTTAAAAATGATTGGTCATTTAAAACTACCTTCACCTTATATCCTTCTATATGCATTGATAAAGTTATAAATAATTAAATCTATACTGTTTTATTTAACTTAAATATTGCTTAAGTAAATATTACTAATATATATATATATAAATACATGAATACCTTAAAATAATTTATTTAAACAATACAACCAAACATTATATTTCATTATAAATTGACTTCATTTACACACTAAATGTATATATCAAACATACCACTTATACACAATACATATATTATGAATATACAAATATTGCATTCAATATATATATACATTAAATGCATCATATATCCTCAAATCTATAATATATTTGTATCATAAAAAGTTAACTATAGAAAAATTAAGTATTGTGCATGAAAATAGTCAACCAGATGTTGATACAAGTTTATATAATTCTAATACCAATATTGTCAATCAATTTTTCAAAATCGGGTTTTTTTCAGGAAATGCAGGTGAGACTCCGACTGAGTATATTAGCAGTTTGGAAAGATATTTTAGTTTAAATAAGTTGATTGAAGAAGCTAAATTGTAGCCATCTCCAAAGCGCATTTCAGGCATGCTGGGAGACTTTGTTTGATAAACCTGTATGATCCTGGACTTGTTAATGGGTACTTGATAGCGGAAAATGGAAAAATAATTTATAAAGTATACACTTCAGAGATAGATACTACTGAGAATTGAAGAATGAATTGCACTCTTCAAATACTAAAATAATAGTTAAGAAAAAGTCATAGCAAATGAACTAGATATAATAATGATGTTCCATTTAATATTGAAAGGTTGTTAAACGGAAAAAAAAAATAGATGTGCTGTCTTGATATTTTAAATGTTTGATAGAAGTTTCAGAAGTCTTGTGTCATATTTAAATGCAAATTTCACACACTATGTTCCAGAAATATCAATAAATGAATAGTTAAAGAAAAATATCAGAAGTCAGAATTTAAATATCACTCTATTCTTTGCATTGTTGATTAAGCATGTATAAGAAAACACTATATAGTTAGAAACCAAAATTAATTGTATGAGTTTATTAATGATTTATCATGTTTTCTGTCTTGGTGATGAATGGAAAGGGTTTCATTGTTTGAGGTTGTCATGTTTTATTGATACTTCAGAGTTCTTATTTCAGCACTGTTCTCAACCATATTTATATTTATCAGCCGCTAAATCTCCAAAGTGAGCTAGACATAGTCATATATTTATCAGTCTCTAAGTCTCATAGTAGAACAAGGCTTATTTAAATGTATTATTTATTATATGGTTTAGTTGATATTGTATATGTGCTCGAGATAGCTCTCTGGGTATTCATATTATATGATGCACTCACTGTCATTGGGAGATTTCTTTGTTCATCTCAACATTGCATGTAGATGACCAGGTCCAATAATAATTTTAATTGAATTTAATGAATCAATTTTTTTATATGAAAACCCATGTATTGGATTTTTACAGATGGCATTATTTGTTATATTCATACCAGCTTGTAAGGCCACTTCCAAAGAAATATGGCTAAGCATGACATTACTGTAAAATTGAAAGAAGTTATCTTTTTATGTAGAAATAAAAATTGAGCAATATTTATGCTAAATTGACTATTTCTAAATGGAGGAGGGGTATATAAAACCCTCACATCTGAGTTTACAGGTATTGCTTTAATGAAAATATTTTTTTGCTATTATGTACAGTATAACAAAATATAAGTCATGTACATAGATTAAATTTTTAAAGTGTTTTTTTTTTTTAATGTTAAAAAGTAAATAAGTGTAAAATAAAATGTGTTATTATTTTATTCTTTTAAAAATAAAGACTATTTTTTTCTTTTTAAAACAAAAATGTTATTATGGTAACCAACAGAAGGTTTCAAAAGTCATCTGCTTTTCAAGAAACCAAGAAAAGAATTGTAATGCATTTCTCCATGATATCTCTTACTGTCAAGAAGTCAATGAAATTTTATAAAGATTTTTAAATTAATATCATGCATTTTGAATACTTTCCCTGACTTTTCCAGTAATGTAGCTGAAAGCTGTAGACAAACAATATGCCTTAAAATTTAATCTTGATTCTCCCGATTTATTCATCATTATTGAAAGCTGAAGAAATACTTCACATTTACTTGCTGAAGAAAGAAGAAAAATAGTCATCTAAAGTTATTATTTCATAGAAATATATTTCTATAATTAACATGTGAATCTACTTATTTTAAATGCTCAAAAGAAAACTGCAATGGAAACTCTCATTAAAAAACTATCTCGGAAGGAACTATAAGAAACAAAATTTTGTAATGCCAGAAAACATTAAAATTCAATGATTAACGGTTATGTTCCCACATTTACGGATACAAAATGTACATGAGAGCTCACGAAGATGTCAAAATAAATCAACTGAACTTTCTATAGATATCTTTTTTACCCTCTCACGCACCATATAATTTTCTCAGTTATAAATATGTAAATAGATTTTTTATTATTATTATTACTATTATCATATAATACTATTCTTTCATTAAAGTTACATCACATGATCACCATGTCTTATACTAGCACATAATTGGGGATATTGGACGAGTAGGCACTGGATAGGGATTTTATGCACAAGCCTTCTGGTATCCATTGATTACTCTGGTTGGCACAGGGTGGCACTACTGTATGGAGAGTTTTGCCTTGTTCATTAAAGTTATTGTTTGTTGTTAATAATTTGTGTTTGTCATTCCTCATCTAAACCAAACTGATTATTTATTTGTTAATGTAATAACTAACTTATTAGGAGGAGAGGGATAACAATCAGGAAATATAATTGGTTCTTCATGGAAACTTGTCTTTATATAGGCTCAATTTTAATCATTATTCGTGACTAGAAGTTACTTGTCAATTAAAAATAAATTGTATTCAGTCACTCCAACATGTACATAATCACCTGTTAGCTTTCTTTAAATCCCCTAGACAAAAATTTAATTGCCAAATATCCTTTTTATTATTATTTAATTGTTAACTGAATTCATTACCATTTATTTTAAATAGGGCACTTACCGTTACCATTTATTTTATTTATCATTATATCAGCTCTGAGAAAGACTGCAGACAGTTGTATGCATATATATATATATTTGCTATAAAGTGTTTGAAATAAGGTGTATTATCATTTTATTAAGCAGTTTTATATATTTGGTTTTTATAGTAATTGTAGGATCCTTTAATAATTTATTATAACCTTCTTTATTTATTTCATATTCTATTCTATCTATATAATCTTGATAATACATAATAATAAATTATAGGCTTTATCTTCTTTACATATAGTAATCTTTTCAATATTACAGATCTCCCTAATATTGTTAATAAGTTTTCTACATTTATAGTCTTTATTACTAAGATTTTTTTGCATAAATGTTTATTTAATAAACAATTTTTCTTTTTATCACCTGCTGAAATATTAGCTAATTTGATATCAGTAATTATCTTTTTATTAATATCATCAATTATAGGTATGAATGGCCAGTTCTTTACTTAGTAAAACATTTTGCTCTTTAGAAAATTTAAATGACCTTAGATTTATAAAATTATTTTGTATTGCCTGTTATAACTTTTGTATTTGTAAAATTGTTGATCATAAATGTTAAGATATGAATTTTTTGGTTCAATATTTATTTAACATTCAGGTCCTTCTTTTATTATATTTAAGAATTATACAATGATTCCATTTAATCCTATAATTATATAAAAATGCATTAAAATCAATAACTGCTCATGAAAATATTAAACAGGTGTTTTATTACAGTATCACCATCAAAACGTAACCATGGAAACAAAGCAGAGAATTTCTAATTTCACAACCACAAAATCATTTTATTGCTCCATATCAATCATTGTTAAAAGATCTGGACTATCTGAATGTGTATAGTACACAAATGTAAATAAAGTTTATTATTTAATCATATAAATATGTGCAGATAGTACTATGCTACTCTAGAAAATCTGCATATGGCAATCATACATTTAAATTTACATTAAACATTAATTATGCTAATGAGAAATAATTATGTAAAAAATGGACCTTTATAAAATATATAAAAAAACTCTGCTAGGGATTATTTGTTTGTATGTGAGTGCTGAAGCATTATAATTGCATGTATCGTTTGCATATTATGGATGTTAACTTCCGAAGATTAGAATCATTGTGCATAACATATGTATATATAATTCTGTTATACCTGAATTGCTATGTGAAAAACTTTCTTCATTTAAGTCGCAAAGCAATGGTTATAATTATCTACTGTGCATGTGTAGAAATTGACCCACTCAAACAGAAGTTAATAGATTTTTGAGATATCTAATAAAATTTCTGATTATTATTTATTTTTTATTCCTTTTTATTTACATTAAATAATTTTTTTTTATTACTTCAAATTGTATTGAGTTTATTTATACTTTCTGTGATAATAATACCTCAGGATATAGCAAGATCTAATGTATTTTTTGTTTTTACTAACTACTTTTTGACAATATCTGGAATAAATCGAAATTTACTTTTTTATTTCAATTTTTTCATATAATGTCTATTGGGCAAATGTAACTTTTTATATATTCTACACTAACACTCATTATGATAAATATTTAAAATATTTTTTATTTTGTTATATTTTTCTGTGATAAATATGTATATGTTAATTTACAGAATTTATTTGAAAACAGTACAAATTTATTCACTCTGAAAAGAAGCCAGAATAGATAGACATACCATTCTCGAATAACTATTGACACTGTCATAGAAAGCAGCTACAATGGTGCTAGTTTCCATGTTGATAAGAACAAACAAATCTCGGTGGAACTTGCTGAAATGTATTGAATATGATATTGCTGGCATTGCTATAATTTGCAGCATCCTTGAATAGAATCTCAAGTATAGTTTAAAAGAATTCTTTTTAAAAAGAATTTAATTGTATTTACGCAATAATTATGCAAAATACTGAAGGATTGTTCTGTTATTGATATTTTCAAGCAGTGCTTATGGACCACTAATTGAAATCTTCCCAGTTATTTATTTTTTAATATCTTTTTTAAAAAATTTAAATTGATAAATATTATTTAAAATAGCATACTTTTCATTTAGAAAAATTTGGAAATTTTCTATTTGCATTTTTAATTTCCAATTGCTAATAGTAATTTGCAATTATTTGAATAAAGTTATTGACCTTTAAATTTTTACTTTTCCAATTATTTGTGAATTAAGATTACTTTTCAAAAAAGTTCACAATCCTGACATTGTGTAATGCTCCATTATGCAATGTAGGCCGTAAATAGATTATAAGCAAAATAATAAACATTACTAATATCATCAAAATGGAAATTATTGAAGTCCATTATGCTATTTTTTTTCATATAAATCATAATAAAAATATATATAACAGCTATATAAATATATTAATGATAATTATGCATAAAAAGCAATTTTCAGTACATCGTTTTGTGCCCTTTTCGAATGTCAAACATCTATTCTAATGTTAACTATTTATTGCATATAGAATGCTGCCTATTGTTTTATGGTGGGAGTAAAATATTGTAAGCAACAAAATAAAATAATATTATGATAGAGATATAACATAAATATACAGAATAAATAAAACACCCTATATAGATATATATTGTAGTATCTTATATAATTTTCCATTCATTTTTAATTGACTAGTTATTAACTAAATTTATTGAAGTTTTATAAACATTCATACAAATATTTAAGTTATGCTTAACATAATAAGTTTCATATGTCTTTTTTGGGATGTGGGAGGGGGGGATTTTTAATATAAAAGTTTAATATTTTTTGTAGCATCTATTTTATGTCCATAAGTCAAGTAGTGAATGTATAAAGCAGATTTATCATCTTATCTATTAATTGCATTGTTGTGTTCTTCAGCTTTTTCATTTTTTTTATTCTGTATGACTAGAATAAATCATATTGCAATGATCATAATTTTACGATTCCTTTTTTGTATTTTATATAGTCTCTTAATTTACAATTACCTGTTAATTTTTCTAAATTTTATTATTTGACCATCCTTTGTTTATCAATATAATTTTTGGTTTTTATTAATATATTTTAAATTTTGAGATAATATGTAAGTTTAATCCATTTCTTATTTAACTATTGTATATGTGATATTTGTATATACCAAATATATGTATTGTGTATAATTTGTTGTATATTTTTATTATAAATTGTTCTTATAATTATATTATGAATTCTTGTCAAATATTAACACCAACTATCTTCTTATCCAGTTTTTCAACAAATTTGAATTTTAAATTGCTTTTTTTATTGCTGTGTAATCGTTTCCTCTATTTATTTTTAATAACTTATTTTACATTACCTATAGTTTTATTGTTTAAAATTATCTCAATCCTATTTATGAGTTTTTAAACCAAAATTTTTATTTTATGTGGATTTAATACTATTTACAAGGATAGCTTCTTTGATTTTTTTTTTCTCTTTTGATATTTGTGTATTGAATCACTTAAATATCATCCTTTTCAAATAGATGTCCTATTTCCATTGAATATAAATAAATTGATGATTTTTTTTTTCTTATGCTTATGTTAAATCTTTTGTAAATTGAATTTTTTGAGATATATATTTAGCATGTGTGTATATATTTAATACATATGTATATATTGTGATATCTAATATATATGTATATGTGGTGTGTTTGATATATGTATATTGTACCGGTAAAAACCACCATGCTTAGTCACACACAGTAATCCGAATTCAAACCCAGTCCACGTCTAGGAATAAATTCCAAAATGCAAACTAAATTCAAACCCAAAACCCTGGCATGACTAACCGATGACAACATTACAACGGTACGGGGTTTTCCTTTTACTAGCTCATCGAAAAACACAGACTAAATTACCTACAATCAGCTAGTTCATAGATATCTTATAGTCGGATATTGGTACGGCTAATAATTTAATGTATATATTTAAGTTGTCGATACAGACAGCAGGTGATTGACTAGATTTCGAGAGTAATAATGCAAGAGAGACAAAATTAGGTTAGATAATTTTTTAATAAATTATTGAAAGCATTGAATAATATTATTTACAGGTACGGTAAAACTCTCATATGTATTTTACAATAAATTGCTGCTAGTCATCAATAATCGGTTTGTACTGATTAACAAACTCATGCCAATATTTATGTGTTTAAATGGTTGTACAGGTTGATATGAGAATCAGAGTAATTGGAGCACTTAAAATATTTAACTACTAGTTTATATTAAGTTGTTTTATTTAAATAGATTCAAACCATTGCGTATACGGATAAATGGGAGGCGGTTTATATAAAATATAATATATAATACTGATGTACTGATGGTTGCAGGGATTAAGGTATACTACAATAATAACTTGCGGTGCATTGACGGAATACCGGGCGGCTTGTACTTTGACAAGTCTTAATGCCCCCAAGTAGATCCGGGACACTACAACCAGCCGGACTCATTTTCGAACCCCGGTGATCCAAGAGATTACCTGGAGAAGAATTTCTTTCTCTCCATGTGGTAGTAAAACGAGACGCCAACTTAGGCGAAGGTAAAGGCATTGCCACAGTAACATCGAGGAAGAGTGATCGGAAGTGGATTTTAAAACGAAATTATATAAAACCTTTTCTCTCCGTAACATTTTCTACGCAACAGTCCGATATAACTATTCAATAAAACATGGCGAAATCAAACGATCGCAAAAGTAACAATTAATTAATTTCACTCTGAAACCCATAACTCCCCAGATTGTTCGGAAGGTAATAATAGCAAAAATATTCACTTATTATTCTTACTCCGTAATAATATATAAAAAGTTATAATAAAATTTTAGACTATTTTAAGTATTGAGATTTGGAGTATAGATTAAAATATTATAACGAAGTAAAAGAGACAACAAAATATTTGAATATTTCTCAACTCAACATAAATGAAACAATTTTTAGTTCGATAAAAGAAAATTACTTTTAAAATGAATATAATAAATATTATGAGATAAACTTTACTGACTTTAATTAGAGTTGAGAAATATTATTATTGGCATCGTTTTGTTTGTAAAATAAGTAATAGTAAAATATAAATGTATTCATAAATGGGTTATTAGTAGGCACAAATATTAAGAATTATCATCTAAAGACGGGAGCACAGAAATATTAGAGAAGAAATTTACTGACAGGTTTTAGTGTAACATTTTCAAATGGAAAGCAAGAAATTTACATGCAATTACTTTGATTAACAGATTAAATATAAAATTATTACTGAGAGGAAAGTTAAAAAGTTCATGTAACAAAAGTTACCATTCTTTCTTCGTCCGGCTTTTCTTGCGGTGATATGTATGAAGAACGTAGGCGCGCATTTTGAATTTCTTAGAAAGGCATGGTTAATTTAAATGTTGGAATTTGGAAGACTGGAAGCACGGAAAACATTACAGATCAGCGGTATGAAAGATTTAAATTGGCAGAACAGGAATCAGCTTCTTGGACTTAGCCCATCATTATTGCAGTTTACCGGGCAACTTCTTAATAACGGTTGAAGTGATTTCTCTGGAACAACTACTTTGCTGTAGCTTGAGACGATCTAAGCACAGCCAAGTCAAAATTTAGAGTGTCTATATTATATCTCAGATGGCTACGGTTGACCTTTCTGCCTAGTTTTTGTTCATAACTCCGCCTCCTTTGATTTCCTGGCCTCCAGCAATATCTAATTTTGACTATACAATAGCATTTGCCTTTCTTGATAAGATTTCTACGTTTCTCATTTCCATTGTTCGGTTTTCATTTATTTTTAAATTTAATACATGATTCTAAATTGACAAAACAATTACATCGGAATTCGTGAATACAAAATATACATTCATTATGTTAATTCATCAAAGTACAAATTAATTATCCTATACATTTTGTACAAGTAAGATTTTGATTAAAAATACTGATCAAAGGAATGTGACTTTTGATCAGCATTTTTAAATGACTTTGTATAATTTGCAAAATTAAAATTTAAAGAAAATATACCCGCAATTGAAACTTTTAAATTGAGCTAATATAAATCCACAAACCACACACACGAATATTATTCATCATGATTTGTGACATTTATACTCATACTCTTTACATTAAATTCTTTTTAAACAAACACAAAATAAATAACTTAAAATTTATGTGGCTTGGAATAGAAAAAGTCTCATTGCGGGTAAATAGTGGTTTAGAATTACCGTTCTTAAATGACAACCATGAAACTAAGATCGATTCTTCGATCTGTCTGTTTCAATATGTAATAGGGTATAAAAAAGGAGTCAATTTATAATGAATATGTTTGGTTATATTATTTATATGATAAACTATTTTATATATTCAGATATTTACATTTTAATTCTAAAGAAGACGGCTGGTCAATCGAAATTATCAAACCGATTAAGTTAAATAAAACATTGTTATAGTGATAAAGAAAGGTGGATTTGTTTAATGATTTAAAACTACTAAGAAGATATATATTGAAACAGTAAGATTCTCATTCAAATCTTAAGTTTCACCTTTTCTATCATCTCTTACCTACCACTCTATCCTACCCAAATTTAAACTTTTTTGGTATCGAATTGTGTGTGTAGCAATATTAAAAATGAATAAATATATGTAAAATCCTCCATAAACACACGCACGTTTCGATAACAAATTTAAGGCAATGGATAAAAATAATTAATGTAATTTGTATTTTTTTAGTATATAAAAATATATAATTTTAACCATTTATTTTAAATTATAAAGTTCGTTATTTATTGCTTTGTTTAAATTTCATTTAGTAATAATTTTAGAAATAGATTGTAATTTTTAATTAAAAGTAAAAATAATCGTAATGTTCGGTGAGAGATAATAGATTAATTAAAAAGAAAAATTCCCTAAAATCTAATTACCAAAAATGTAAATGTAAAATTAAATGTGAACAATAGTAAAGCAGCTTTCTATATAAATTAAACATATAAGAATGTATTGATTATACTCACGGCAAATGATTGAATCCAAAATAAAATATAATAAAAAGTAAAAAGATAAGATCAAGAACGGAGGACATTTTGAACTTTCTCAGAACTTTCAATTTAACTTTAGCTTTGCTCTCGATCAGAGAGAGTCTCCAGATATATAAATTAATTTACCTACCACAGTATGTGTGAGTAGAAAGCGCCAAAGACTATTCTCCCCAGAGATGGTCAATTATCTGCTGCGAACCTACACCCGTGCCTTCCATGAAATCAACCAAAAGGATCTGCTGCCCACAATCAGAAAGCTGCTTCTGCTATTCGAATAACTAAATCACCTAAATGCTGGAAAGAACTGCTACTGCTTGGAATCATGAACAATTTGCTATTGACCACTGATTCGGAAAACTTCTCATAAAACAGCTACCTGTAATACCCAACCTCTAGAGTACTCTACTAATATCATGCTATAGCTCATTCTTTATATAACTTATAAACTGTAAAATTCTCATTTGTAACACTATAATTTGTAAAATTGAATTTAATTAATTCCTTCTATAAATTTCTTTAATAATCTAGCTTGCCTAATTCTATCTTTCTTGAGTACGTATTTCTAAAATTTACATTTTATTATCTAATTATAGCATGCTCATAATTTTCTTAGAATAAATCTATGATTGCTTGAAACAGTGGATACGTGTCAAATCTTCATTAATATTTATTTCCATAAATAACTTAATATTTTCATATAAATCGACACGTATTCAATGCTTCATTTATTGTAATGCAGGGGTCTACTACTTAACAGATGGCTGACATATTAGTCATTAATACCCACCTAGCTTACCTATTGTTTTTATATTTTATTAAATTTTTTAAGTAATAATTCCGTAAATTACATTTCTTTGAAAGTCACAAACGTTCTTTATTAAATATTGATAATGTAGAGCCGAGTTATAAAAATATATTTCAATCTTAGCAGAATAGTCCATAAATTATACATGTGTTATGTTTTAGAGACGCGATGACCTGTTAGAAGCCTTGGATACTCCGGATTCTTTAGGATTTAAATATTCCAGTCATCCTACACAAGCGAACCAATAAATGTTCCATAGGGCTTGACAAACGTCATGCAGCCAAGAAGCAATCGTGGCATGAACCTTGCCCTTGGTTATGCTTATGTGACACCTTATCTCTTTGGGCCTACGGCAAATGCCAACCCATTCTAAACTCATCCATGGCTTCGCAGTTTCAATATACTGCCACCCTTATATCGCTTTCTAGACGTACCACGTGTTTCTTCATATTAACTTTATTATTCAATGTATAACTCCGTCTCTGCATTAATGACATAACTCACTCTCAAATAAATGTTTGCCCATAGTAATTTCTAAATATCTTATTTAATCAAATAAATATATATCTGCCACTACTATTATAAATCCTAATTTAGACTCGTGCATTGCAAAGATATAAATCCCGAAGGCATGCTCTTGAAATAATTGCTCGAGAATTTAGGCAGCTATATTACGTCAGCTATATAAATAAATGTATCTCTCTAATATCTAACAATATCGGAAAATCCTGCTACTGATATCTTAAATCTTACCAAATATTATTAGTCAAATAATTTATTATTAAAGTGTTTTAAATAAATAATTTCAAACTATACGTCTGCCGTCACATCTTATTTATTCAATACCCATTCAATATGTTTCCTCGATTCTTTAAAAATAAATGTTTAATATTAATATTATTATTGGCTACCTCAAAATAAAATTTTTGATTCTCTTGCATCTCCCTGACCCCCATGCCTAAAGAAGTATTTACTAGCGTAGCATCTGTAGCATAGCATCAGATGCTTTGTTTCGTAGATTGTATTGTGGAACTGATAAACTATGTTCGAACTCAGTACTACTGGTGGCTTCGCTATCTAGATGGTGCTACAGTTCTGTGTGGTGGTCGAATTCTGCACTATGTTAACGAATCACACGTTTCTGACTGTTACAATATTAACTTCTGATTGTGGTGATTTTGATTTACTTTTTGATATACTAAAAGCATAATATGGACCCGAAGATTTCATAATCTTATGCAATAGGATATTTTAAATGGATTTTGATACAAGAATTCAGATGACTGCTTTTGATGACATATCATCCATAACGACCTTATCATTTCGATTTGGACAAGTATAAATCTCTATTCTTATAAGGCATCTAGAGAAGTTTTAAAATGTGATCGTCAGGTATGGAGGTTAATAATCAATAACAAGTAAACCATATCTGATTAGGAATATCTCATTATCTTGTAGGATGTTAGTTTATCAAAACCTAAGCACTGTTCTTCATATTTTTTCTCTCTTTTTCAGTCAGTTAATGTAGGGTTTTCTCATGTCATTGATCATCTCTTATACATGCACTGCATTTCTCAATCTAATTCCTTTCTCATTTCTTTTTTACTTCAAACTCCTCAAGAATTAAGACAACAATGATGAGGATAGGATTAGCAGGCTTGCAGTCGTATGTTATGATTTTTGCTAGAGAGATTACAATCGAAAGTGAGTCAGATTGTAATTGGATTGAGGGGACCTAGAAAATGTGGTATAAATATAGCATGTCTCACATTGTTTGACTAGCTTATCATGCCTGGACCATTTTTATTTCAAGCAATAAAAATAATATTAGAATATTAAAGGTGACGGACTGGTAATAGTAAAGGCAATTATTATAAATAATTTTTTTCCTTAAATACAGATACATGAAATAAGTGAACTTTGCTTAATACAAATTCTTCAAGATGGGAATAAAAGACAGTATTAGTGATTAAAGAATTGATAAGACTTAAGATGAACATAACTGCTCTAAATGAAACTAATTTCCAAAGAAAGAAAATTTAATAGAATGGTTGCAAATTTTTTGGATAGATCAAACTGTGAAAGAATGCAGTGTTCAGTTTGCTGTAAAGTCTAGATTAATATCTATTTTTGGAATACCTCTTTGTATCAATGGAGTTTATTGGTGCCAAAACATGGCATATTCAGTGCTACCAATGCTCATTTTATTACTGCATCTGCTCCAACATTAGATTCAGAAAATTAGATAAAGCTTTTATTCCTTGATTGATAGCATTATTACAACAAAAACATTAAAATTTTTTTTTTTTTCTTCTGGAAATTTTATGCATCTTGTAATATAAATAATTTAAGCCAAAAGTCTGGAAATAAAAATATTAGTTTTGTATATTTAAATGGTCTGCAGTTATTACGTTTTTGCACAAACCATGGATTATCACTAATACTTTGTTTGGATAGAAAAATTATTTATTATACATCTATACTCTAAACTATGGTATATATTACATTATAATAATTAGGAGTGCAATATATGTTCATATTACACAAGCACGTAACAAATGTATTGTTAGACAGATCGTAATTAGTATGCTCTAACATTAAAATGACATACATTAAAACTATGTCTTTAAAAGTGTCTACTGTAAAAAAAAAAAAATTTCAATAGTTATTAAACACTAAAATTATTAATTTGAACTATCAGAATTGTCATGTTACTGATTCATAGAATTCTCTTAAGGAATATATTATGGATAAAAAAAGAATCAAGATTAACTTTCTGACAATGATTTTATTATTAATGACTTGACTTTTTTTAAAAAAAAAAAAAAGTAATGCTTTCTTCTTAGCAGAATAATATATTAATTGTGGAGCTTCATAGTAAATGGAAATATTTAAAGACAAGTTCAGCAACTGACAAGAAAGTTTAAAAATGAGTGGTGAATTTAAATTGCAAAGGAGATATACCCATTGTCAATATCAGTCAGATATTTTTTCTGACGGAATGAAAGCAACATGTGGACCTGCGAAATAGTATCATAGTCTTATTAAATCTATCAGCAGCCCTCTCATATGATATTTTGAATGGATAAAGGGAGCATTTTGATGACATTTTAGAAAAATGATTCAAGAATTGAAATGATGCATTTTATTAATATATTTATTTTCTTTACTCATTTAGATTTATCTAACTTAATGATGCCAAATTAACTCTTTACAATCTTAAGAATGGAAAGGCTTAAAGTCCTGATAAGATACCTGGAGGTTTTAAAATATGGAGGTGATGTGTTATCTTCAAAAATATTGAAATTTTTTTAAGAATATGTGGATTCATGAAATTATGCTGCCTAATCTTAAGAATACTTTATTATTGTTCCAATTTTTAAAAATAAAGAGAATAGACAAAATGTTTGTAATTGTCATCGAATATTATTATTATTCACTATAGTAAAAATAGTTTCAAGAATTTTGTTAAATAAGTTGCTTCCAATTATAGATGGTTATTAGAAATGCAATATGATTTTAGAGAATCAAAAAGATCTATAGACATGATTTTTGATGCTAGCAAAATTCAAGAAAAGTTTCAGGAACATAAGTAATTTATATTTTATTTTTAATGATTTAGACAATGTATTTTACTCAATTAATTGAACAGGTATTTGGTATTGTTTGACATTAGTTGGTTGTCCAACAGAGTTTATTTGTAATACATCTTCTATGTGATGAAATAAAAGTGTTTTTATTACAACAGACAAAACTCTATATGCATTGCCACTCGATGCAAGCCAGAGTAATCAATGGATGTCAGAAGGCTTGTGCATAAAATCCCCATCTAGTGCCTACTCATCCAATATCCCCAGACTAGTTTCTATCTTGTGGCTTTCATCAGTGAGGAGCCTTGGATCTGAGAGCACTGCACCTAGTTTTTAGGATCTAATGCAACCCTCCAGCAGCCACCTCTTATCTCTACTTAACTACAAAACTATGAGTCGTAAATTGAAAACACTATAATATTTTCAATCCAAGCTCATTAGCTTATATAGTCATATAGATCTGAAATCAGTTCAGTCCCTATACATTTTGTTGACTTGGTTCTTTAATAACCATAGCCACCACTATCCTATTAAGCAGTATTGGTTTTAAGCCAATAAACAACACATGGTTACCATTTCTTATGCTTGCTTATAACTTATTAAAACTGGCAAAACTCTCTATACGTATTGCCACTCAGTGCAAACCACAGCTTATATAGTCATATAGATCTGAAATCAGTTCAGTCCCTATACATTTTGTGACTTGGTTCTTTAATAACCATAGCCACCACTATCCTATTAAGCAGTATTGGTTTTAAGCCAATAAACAACACATGGTTACCATTTCTTATGCTTGCTTATAACTTATTAAAACTGGCAAAACTCTCTATACGTATTGCCACTCAATGCAAGCCAGACTAATCAATGTATGCCAGAAGGTTTGTGCATAAAATCCCCATCTTGTGCCTACTCATCCAATATCCCCAGACTAGTTTCTGGCTTGTGGTCTTTGTTAGTGAGGAGCCTTGGATCTGAAAGTACTATATCTAGTTAGTAGGATCTAATGCAACTCTCCAGCAGACACCTTTTATCTCTACTTAACTACAAAACTATGAGTCTTAAATTGAAAACACTATAATATTTTCAATCCAAGCTCATTAGTTTATAGTCAAATAGGTCTGAACTCAGTTCAGTAACTATACATTTTGGTGACTTTGGTTTTTTAATAACCATAGTCACTCCTATCCTATTAGGTAGGGTTGATTTTAAGCCAATAAACATCACATGATCACCATTTCTCACTGATGAAGGTCACAAGCCAGAAACTAGTCTGGAGATATTGGATGAGTATGAACTAGATGGTGATGTTTATTGGCTTAAAACCAATCCTGCCTAATAGGATAAGGGTGATTATGGTTATTAATTAAAGAACCAAAAGTCACCAAAATGTATAGGTACTGAACTGAGTTCAGACCTATATAACTATATAAGCTAATGAACTTGGATTGAAAATATAGTGTTTTCAATTTAAGACTCATAGTTTTGTAGTTAAGTAGAGATAAAAGGTGGCTGATGGAGGGTTGCAATAGATCCTAAGAATTAGATGCAGTGCTCTCAGATCCAAGGCTACTCACTGATGAAGACCACAAGCCAGAAACTAGTATAGGGATATTGGATGAGTATGCACTAGATGGGCATTTTATGCACAAGCCTTCTGGCATCCATTGATTACTCTGGCTTGCATTGAGTGGCAATACATATAAAGTTTTACCTATTTTAATAACTTATAAGCAAGCATAAGAGATGGTGATCATGTGATGTTTATTAGCTTAAAACCAATCCTGCCTAATAGGATAGTGGTGGCTATGGTTATTAAAGAACCAAACCAAAGTCACCAAAAATATACAAGTACTGAACTGAGTTCAGACATATGACTATAAGCTAATGACCTTGGATTGAAAATATTAGTGTTTTGAATTTAAGACTCGCAGTTTTGTAATTAAGTAGAGATAAAAGGTGGCTGCTGGAGGATTGCATTAGATCCTAAGAACTAGGTGCAGTGTTCTCAGATCCAAGGCTCCTCACTGATGAAAGCCACAAGCCAGAAACTTAGTCTGGTGGATATTGGATGAGTAGGTACTGGATGGGAATTTTATGCACAAGCTTTCTGGAATCCATTGATTACTTTGGCTTGCATTGAGTTTCAATACGTATAGAGAGTTTTGCCTGTTTTAATGTTATAAGCAAGCATAAGAAATGGTGATCAGGTGATGGTTTTTATTACAGGTGGAAAATCCAAAGCATGTGAAATGAAAACTGGTGTTACACAAGTATATGTACTTGCCCCAACATTATTTTGAATTTTTTGTAATAGTTATCTTTATAAGGCAGCTTAATGAAACAGGGATCAAGATGTAAATAGATTTGGTACAAATTTTTGAGTTGAATATATTAAAAACATAAATAACATTCTTGGATTCCCAGTGTACAGTATGCTGATGATTGTAATATTTTTGCCAATATCCACGTGTATGTTTTTAAAATGATGTAATCCAATATTACATTTCAAAAAATTCTGCAAAATTATCTTTTTTACTGTTCTTTTGGAAAAATTTTGAAAAAGCTTGTATTCTGCATTGGTCTACTTAAAAGCTGTGTTGGCATTTATCTAAGTATATGTATGTTCTTGATAAGGGATTCCAATAAATAAGATTTCTAATTTGAAATTTTAACAAAATTACATTTACAAAAACTTTCGTGTATTGTTTTAATCATATTTTGGTAACCATAGCTGGAAATTATTTCTCTCCATAATTATCAACGTAATAACACTCATCACAATATGCAAAAAATTAAGATTTATGAATCTAAAAATATATAACCTCAACAATATCCCCATTATCAATAACGGCATAAAAATTGGATGGAAAAAAAAATTCACAGAAAATAAATATTTCCCAATGGAAAATTAAAGTTTTAGTGTTAATGATATTATTTTTACCAATAATTAAAATTTTATTTAATGTTAGAAATCACACACACAAAAAAAAAAAGTTGCTCATAAATATGTGCTTTACAGATCTCCTTCTTTAATCTTTCTCGGTATGCAATTGATTCATTCTGTTACTTGTGAAACAGATTGATATAATTAATTACAATTTCTAACGCATGAAAGCTCACATTTTGTTTACTATAGTACTGAGATGGAGTACTGTCTGATTTTTAAACTTTTATTGTTTATATATAAATATTTATATTCTTTCATTTAAAATTGTTCTTAGTAGGCAAATGGATTTCAGTTGTAATATATATAATTAAAGTTATGTGATTGAATTACATAGAATTCACTATTGTTATTAATATTACCTTATTTTTTTGACTTGATAAACATTTTCTGAATGTATGTATATATATAGAAATAACAGTTTTAAGTATGATGTACTATTTCATTATCACTCTTTTGGCTTGTTTGATTGTAATATTCAAAAGCATATTAAAATTCTATGTTCAATTTAGTTAATACTACTCTTAATATGGATTTAATGTATTTATATATCAAGTTAATATTATATAGATTTTCTTCTCCTATTAGACTAGAAGTAGAATCCTTGTTTATTTTTATAATTCAAAATTATTATTTGATGTTGTTTACATTACAGTTCTTCTATGAGTGGTATTTCCAATACAAGCCATGTCCAAATTGTTAAATTTCTCTACAAGCAGATTCTACGACTTCACAAGGCTTTACCACCAGCTATGAAAGCATTAGGTGATACTTATGTAAAAGATGAATTTAAAAAGCATCGTAATGTCACTCAATCAGAAGCCAAAAAGTTTATTGATGAATGGATGGTAAGATTTTGATGTAAGCCAGAAAATGATATATATGTGAATTGGCATATTCTTACAAATAGAATAATATTGAATGCTTGTGTAACCTATTTTTGAATAAATAATTGTTTAATTATTAGCAATTTTAAAACATATATTGTAATAGAAAAAAAAATCAAAAAAAAATAAAACTGAATTGAGTGTTTTAGAATGATAATAGAGTACAAGAGGAAAATGAACACATATATCAGATTATTATTAGGTGAATGGTATATATTTATTCGTATTTTTACACCTAGTATCCAATGATAACAGTCAAGAGATAATTATCTTATTCATATGGTTTATTTATAATTCCATATATCATTAGATTATCTAAAAAATCTCTTCCATTCTTTACAACAAATTGGATGGATAATTAATCACCATCGCCCACTCTTAAATTCCAGTAATGAAATAAAAAAATGCAACATTTTATAAGAACTAATAAAGACATCAATATTAATAATAATTTGATATATAAAAGATAATAGCTATAACATATAAAACAATTCTAATTAATGCTTGCAAGGTCAATATGAATTGTCAGAATTTTTTCTATTTGTTTTGTTGTTTTTTTTTAACTTTTTCCTCATTTACTATTCATTTTTATTTTCAATAATTTAGGTATCATTCCTTTTAGTAGATATGAAATTGAAGAAGTGCATGAAATTCGTTACATACATATATGATACCAGAACATCTTTATCTGTAAAGGTATAAAAATAGTCATTTTGAAAAACTCTTAGCCAATTCCAATCTATATGCATGTGTGTCAATTATGCATTTAAAATATATCTACCACAAATAATGATTATATAATTTAACAAAATTAATATTAAAAATATATATTTATCTGCCCCATCCCCCCCCCCCCACCAAGTTTGTCCTTTTCCTAACATAAAATTAAATTTACTTCCAATGTAAATAATATGCAGCATCTGGTAATAAAGTTTAAGATTTCCTTTTCCTTTCTTTTCTGATTTTTAAATAAAGCAGTTAAGTTATATCAACAGATTAATGTGTCTGACTGTCCAGGCTAGTCTTTTACTTCTCCAAAGCTCCTGTCAGCAAAACAATATAAATGCTTTTCTCCTGCTTCTGCTTTTTATATCCCTTCTTATCACTTTTTCTCTTAATGAAAAATAAACAATCCAAAGTATGCTTAATCTGCCATTAATATCTTTACAAATACATTTCTTTTTCAGAAAAACAATCAAAACAAAATTTGATTATTTACAAATACAGTATTTTTCTTGATTATATCTTATTTTTTAAACCTTTATTGACTTAATATTCTAATCTCATAATTACATTTTGCTTTTTAAAATCCAAATAAGCATACATTTAATTATTCATAGCATTGTAGTTTATTTAAATTTTTTTTTACTTATTTCTAATCAAATGATTTTACCAAATTTAATTATTTATTTCATTATTTTCTTTTTATTAAAGTACACACACAATTTGGACATATTGTCAAAGGTCATTTGCAAATAATATTCTACTTAAGTATATTCATCTTTAAATATTATCGAACTTTTGTGAAGCAGTATATATTTAATTAAACAGATTATATCTTATGAAAATTTTTATAATATGCTATGGGCATTGGTTTTATGTTAATTTAAAGTAAATCCTTTGATTCCTCTTTGAGACATAACTGCTAATTGCAATTCATATGTTCTTGTTACAGTTATATGATTCATATGGTAAATGAACATGGATGAGCTGCATACCATTATGTCAGCTAGTGTACTGATTTCTTGGCTTTGTACCTCTGAATTTAAAATCAAAAAACACCATACTCTTTCTTTTCAATTGCCTGATAGTTCTTAACTGAAATATCAGTTGAGTTTTCTTGAAGGGAGAATTAATGTGTGCGAATGATTTTTAAAAGATTTATAATCATGACAGACAAAAAACTAAATCAGGGTCCTTATCCCAGAAAGCTGTTATGTCTACTTGAAAGTTCTTAACTGAAACATCAGTTGAGTTGTCTTGAAGAAAAAATATGAATAATCTTTTTTAGAAATTTATAAACATAACAGACAAAACTAAATTATAGTCCTTATTTCAGAAGTTTGTTGATTTGAAAAAATGGACATTTATAATAAAATACAAGTACTGGAAGCAGAAATTGAATAGAATTTATTCTAAATAAAAAATGGAAGAACAACATTGTGGAGATTGAAATATATCTGACAGAATAGCAAGATTAATCATTTAATTTAATGGAAGATGGCAAATGCAGATAATTCAATGCTCCAACAAATCTCATTTTGATGAAATAAAGTATTTTTATATAGATGTACAAGATATTTTTGATAATATCAAACATTTTAAAATTGCTATGGTATACTTAGTGCTAGAACTGAAAATCGAAAGAGCGGAAATAAATTTAGCTTATGATGATAGAAATGAAAAAAGATTAAATTTTGTGAAATTTACAGAGAAAGAAAAAATATTACAAATTATTTTTCTAAGGAAAATGCTAAACAGAAATGGATATGGAAACATCTAAATGAAAGTACAGTGGTATTGAATTATATTTTGACTAACAGAAAATATGTATTTCAAGATTGTTTATGTTCTTAATAGAAATAATTATCAACTAGTGAGATGAAAAAGTGTTATTGCAAAATTAAAGACAAAAGCTATTAAAAATGTCATTAATAGGTGATATTTCTAACATTCAGAAACTCTCCAGTGAATTTAAATTAAAATTTGTGAATTGTTTTAAAATATTGACAAATTTTAAACAATGATTGTTCAAATTTAAATGAGATTAATAACAAGAAAACCGATATTCTTTTAAGAATTGCAAATGGATAAGAAATATATAAAAATAATCCATTAAAAAGAATAGAATATCTGGAATTCTGTAAAATATTATTGATATAAGAAAATATAATCATAAATTGGCAAGGAAAGCTATAGAACAGAATAAAAGTTTCAAAAGTATAAAATAATATCTTAATATTGGGAAACAAGTTATTTCAGCAATAAGATGTAATTATTATTAAAAAGAGGATTGACATCATGAAATGTGTAGAAGAGTCCTATAAAGAATTATATAGTAATAAAGAACAAAAAAAAAAAAAAGCATATAATTACTAGATTTTCTGAATTGTCAAAGTGTTTTAAATAAAGATGTGATATATGCCATCAAATTTATAAAGAAAGGCAAAGCTCCAAGAAATGATAGAATTATTAAGAAAAATAGAGAAAATATTAGAAGTTATAGACTTATCAGTTGTATGCAAAATTTTTACCAAAATAATTTAACTTATTTTCATGAACTTTGGATTCAAATCAACCAAAAAAACAAGCTGGATTTAAAATTATTTTTAACACAATGCATTATATCCAAGTATTGAAAGTTATAGAAAAAAATCAATGAATATGGGTTGCCATTATGCTTTAGATTTAGATTATGAAATGGCATTTGATTCTATAAGCATTTCCATGGTGATTAAAGCTTTTGACTATTAAGATATGGACTCAGGATAATCTTAATCTGAATATTTATCAAAATGTAACAGCAATGATTAAATTATATGATGAGTTATGATAAAGTTGTATGACAGAATAGTTCCATGGGTTCATAACTTTTTGTAGCAGTTTTACCACAAGTATTTTGTGGAAAATGGGAATCAAAGGGAATAAAAAGACTATATGATTATCTAAGTCATCTACAATTTACGGATGATGTGTTTTGCAAATAATGCTTTAAAGCTTCAGGAAATACAATAGTTATGGAGATGAAATTAAGAAAGTATGCCTAAAGACAAATATTAAAAAGATTAAAGTAATATTCAATGAATCTTTTCTAAAAAATAAAAATTGATATAATCAAGAATTAGAAGTTAACAATTAAGAGTATCTTTGTCAGATTATTAATACAGATGGAAGCATAATGAATGAAATCACAGAATTAAACTTGGATGGATTGCTTTTGATAGAAATAATATTAAAAAAATTATGCTGCTCGTCTTTGAAAAGTTTTTGATGTTTTACTAATTCTTACTTATGGATCTGAGATTTAGATACATAAGAGTAGGACAGACTTCAGATCTCTCAATGAAATATGAAGAGATGTATATTGGAAGTAATAAGGATCAAAAGCATAGTTGGTTGAAAGAACTAAAATATACCAACAATATCATTGATAGAATTATGTGATTGATGGAACTGAGTTCTATTATCAGATGATAATAGATAGATAGTTTAAGTCTTAAACTGGATCCCAAGAGATTGTAAAAGATTTAGAAAAAAAAAGGCCATATGCAAGATGGGTGGATGAAATAAGAAAATGTGTTAGTGTGAAGAAACTATGGATTGGAGAAACTGGATTAAATTTGAAGAGGGCATCTTGGAATAAATCAATAATAGTAAAAATGATTATATATAACCTATAAAATTTCTTAAATTTAATTACACAGCATAATCATCTAGGCAGTATATGTTCTTAAGAAAAAAAATATATTTAATAAAGTAAAATGTTCTGCATAATATGTGAACTTGCATGTGAAACTTTATGAATAAATGGAAGAATTTATTATTTTGAAATGTCAAGAAAAATGTGTAATATCTAATGTTAAATGAATATAAGATTGACTAATTGCATTTTTTTTGTTGGTTAATGGTATCTGATATCAGTGCACTCAAAATAATTTATAAATAAAAATTATAAATATAGTTTGACTTGCCTGACAATTAACATAAGTCAAATTATACTACTTTTAAATAATGATAGATCTGAAAGAATTGGTTATATTTCAGTTAATCCTTCATTCTTCTAAAGGGTTCAACTATGGTATTGCTCTTGAAAAAAAAAAATGCATTCAGAAGTGAAATTAAACATTGAACCAGCCTCAAGAGTTAAAGCTACGTGAATCAATTCCCAAATAAGTTTTTAAAAAAAAATTAGTCAATTGAAATGAATTATTGAGTTCAGTCATAGTCAGATGATTAGACACTCGGTCAATCATTTGCTTCATTGTCATGACTTTTTAAGCAAATTACCATGATAATATAATATGACTTATTACATATATGTTGACAAAAATATTTCATGGGTAAAATATCTCTCTTTTTTTTTTTTCATGTACTAGATCATTTACACAGAACAATCAGTGCGGGGATGATCCTAAATAAGATACTGTTGTTACTATACCTGGAAACCAATCTTGGATTGTATATATAAAGCTAATAGTAATCAGGATCCTTTATCTACTATTGATGATTCTCTATAAGAATAGTACTTATCCTTATTGGAAAATCAAAAAAAAAAAATTACATTTATATATATATATGCTTAAACATAGTATTTTATGTTTATGTGAACATATACATAACTTTTATTCATTTTTCTTTTTAGAAATATGCAGCAACATTAACAAGGCAACTAAGCATTAAAGGGATTCAGAAAGGTGACCTGGGTAAACATTTTCAACCTTCCGATCTGAATGCTTTTGAAGAAGATCAATTGGGTCAATTATATGCTTTGAAAATAGAGATAGAAAAAATAATTAAAGAAAAACACCCCAGTAAAGAAAATAAAACATCTTGATTCTATATGTAAACCAAATTTGTAAAGTGATTTTTTTTTACTATATATTTAATAATTGCATTTGAATATTCATTACTGATCATTAAACATTCTAAGATCTTTTAGTTTTGATTCATATCTAGTATAATTCAAAAATCATATTAGCAGTATATTAGTTATCAAATTAATAAAAGAAATCAAATTGTTGCTATGATCTTTTATTTTTTATAGAATCTCAATTTATTTTCCCTTCTATTTCATTAGTTTATTCATCTGTTGTTTTTTGATACAAGTTTTTTACTTCTTAATTTTTAGTATTGTTTAGTATCTCAAAGAATATTAAATCCAAAAATACATAGATAAACAGAATAGTTAATAAAATATATAATCTAAATGCATTTTTTTATTTTGAGTGCTTTTGTCAAAGGTAATTAATAGTTATAAAAAAAATTTTTTTTAAAAAATCCTGTTACATACATAAAATCACTACGTGGAAGTTATGAAATTGTCCGTCTATAGTTGTGCATTTTCCAAACGAAACTTAACTGAAATCTATTACATTTTCTATTCATTACAAAGTTACAGTTATTAATAAACCTACCCTCTTTAATTTTATGTTTCCTATTATTGTGTTCACTGCAAACCATTTTTACCTTGCTAATCTTTAATTTTCTTTTTTTGCTCAATATCCATTTATTAATTTTCCTAATTCATTTGTTAATACTTTACATTATATTCCTCACACACATACTTCTCCTTATTTTCTTTTTCTGCATCATCTCATGATTTAAATTAAAATTATTTTTCTCCCATATTATTCAATTTTTGTTTTTAATATTTTTTAATTTTCTTCAATTTTATTTTTGTTTAACAATTGTTTTTTTGTTTTATTTTCCTTCTAAAGTTATTTTATTCTTACCGAGTTCATGACTTATATAATTTGCAAGTAAATTAATCGTACCTATGAATTATTAATGGCACTGCTCTGTGAAGTATAATTATCAGTAACATTATAAATGTATAATGTGTTAACTAAATAAATTATATAGCAATTGTTCTGAATATCATGTGATATTCAAGCACCAGTGCAACACAGTTTTGAGCACAACAGAAGTTAACTAAACTGAGATTTTTGATTTTTCAACCTGTGGAAATCAACACAAAAAATTATTTTGTGAATTCATCATGAAAATAAACTGCCCTTATTTTACTACAACATTATGATCAAATAGCCTCTTAAAATGAATTTACAAGAAAGAACAGCTTTTTAAAAATAATTATTAATAAATTATCTATATGTATAGCTTTTAAGTGATGAAATATTTAATATATCAAAAAAAAAATAAGAATAAATTTCTTTCAAGACAGCAAGAGAGTAGAGTACTTATAGATAATAAGTGAACATGTTATAATAATAAAAGATGTTAATAAACTAGTAGAAATTTGATTCAAGCCACAGTTAAATAACATTTTTTTTTAAGCCCATCAAAAAAAAAAATCAGCAAGCATTATACACTATATGTTTATTTCAACTTTCTATCATTTATATCGCTTTAATCTAAATTCTTAAAAGTATTTTTTTTTTTTTGGAATTTTAAAGTAGTATTTTCTTTTTATAAATAACTGATAATTTCATCACTATAGTGTAACAAATTAAAGACAATACTAATATTTATATTCTGACAAAAACTTGAAAATATTAAATATAATCTTATAGCATTTCGGTACTAAACACCACTACCAAATGCAATCATTATATTCAAAATATCAGTGCACATTTGATAATATATTAAGATTGTATTTAATATTTTCAAAAAAATTTTTGAATATACAGACTAATATTGCTTTTATTTTCTTTATTAAATAACAGTTTCACTATCTAGCAGTCTTTCCTAGAGACTTGCTAAATTAACATATTGGCTTATTAAATATTTGAAAAACAACTATGCGATATACAAACTTTAAAAGTATATCCTTACTCTATTTTTGCTCAAATTAACATAATTTAGCAAACCATAAATATATAAAATAATTGTATTATTTCTACGTAATATTACTTTTTATATATTAAATAATTGATATTTTGATTTATAAGTGTCAAACTTACTCCACCCTCAATTTAACACCATTCACTTCAGATAAATATAGTAATGATTATTATTAATCATTTACTAGAAATTGTCTCTAGTCTGGATATAAACTTTAAACCTGTTAAAGATTAATATATATGATTTTTTAGTTAAACACACACACATTGTGTTATTCACATTTCTCTTTTCCCGTGTATAATATATGTATGATATATCCTGTGCAGTTTGGAGCAGTTGGTAGATTGTCTGACTTGGGATTGGAAGGTTCCAGGATTGATTCTGGTGCTTAACCTTCTTAGGAACTCCCGAGCAATAAAACCATTAGAATTTTTTATATATGATATATTAAATAACCTCCATACTATCACACAATCTTTTAAAATCATGTGAATAAAGATACAATGATAGACAAATGACATCCAAGATACATTTCATACTGAACTATTAATCATCAATTGGCTCAGGTCACTATTTCTCACATATATCACTATTATATGTTTATCAATTAAATTGTGACATTTTGATTTACAAGTGTCAAACTTATTCCACCCACAACTTTGATGCCATCCACTTCAGATAAATACAGTGATCATTATCTCTAATCATTTATTAAACTAGATTGTTTCTAGCCCGAATATAAACTTTAAACTTCAGTTAAAGATTAATATATCTCATTTTTTAATTAAATACATACACACACATGGAGATATTCACATTTCTCTTTCCCATGTGTAGTATCTATATGATATATTAAATAACTCCACACTACCGCACAATGTTTTAAAGTCACATTACTAAAGATACAATAAAAGACAAATGACCCCCAAGATGCATTTTGAGCTGAACCTTCACTCATCAGTTGACCCAGGTCAGAATCTCTTACATATATTTCTATTATATATAGAGTATTTATCAATAGTAAAGACATTTTGATTTACAAGTGTCAAACTTACTCTACCCATAACTTTAACACCATCCACTTCAGAAAAATACAATAATGATTATAACCAATCATTTACTAAATTAGAAATTGTCTCTAGTTTAGATATAAACTTTAAACCTCAATTAAAGATTAATATATCTGATTTTTTTAATTAAACACACAATTATTTACATTTCTCTTTCCCATGTACAATATTTTCATAAATATATTAAATAACCTCCACCCAATCTTAATATCATATGAATAAAGACACAATAAAAGACAAATGACCCCCAAGAACCAGCACTGATCAGTTGGCCTAGATGTGAGAGATAGTGACTGAAACCAACTGATGAGTGCTGATTAAGCACAAAATGCATATTGGGGTTGTGTCTTTTATTGTATCTTTATTCATATAACATGAAACGGTTGTGTAGTAGTGTGGTTATTTAGTATATTGATATTACACATGGGAAAGAAAAATGTGAATTACTCCGCGTATGTGTGTGTTTAATTAAAAAATCAGATATATTAATCTTTAATTGAGATTTAAACTTTAGATCTGAACTGCTGACAATCATTACTATATTTATCTGAAGTAGATGGTATCAAAGTTATGGGTGGAATAAGTTTGACATTTGTAAATCAAAATGCTTTTATTATTGAGATACTCTATATATAATAGATATGAGACACTGGTCTGGGTCAACTAATGGGTGAAGGTTCATCACAAAATGCATCTTGGGTGTCATTTGTTATTATATCTTTATTCATATGATTTTAAGACATCATGTGGTAGTGTGGTTATTTAATATATCATAAAGATGGGAAAGAGATATGGAAATAACCCCATGTGTGTAGGTGTTAGATTAAAAAATTACATAAATCAATTTTTAACTAAGGTTTAAAGTTTACATCCTGGCTAGAGATAATCTGTAGTTTGGTATATGGTTAGTAATAATCATTATTGTATTTATCTGAAGTAGATGGTATCAAAGTTGTGGGTAGAATAAGTTTGACACTTGTAAATCAAAATATCACAATTTTCTTTTGATACTCTAAACATAATAGAAATATATGTGAGATGGTGACTTGGGCCAACAGGAGAATGTTGGTTCAGCAGGAAATGCATTTTGGTGGGCATTTGTCTTTTATTATATCTTTATTTATATGATTTTAAAAGCTTGTGTGGTAATGTGGAGGTTAATATATTTATTAAATAATTATGTATATATAAAGTAGCATTAGTTTTTAATATGAAGATAAAATTAAAAACTCACTTCAGATTATTTTATGGTCATTATATCGCATAGCATTATGTTTTCATATATAAATCATAGAAAAAAAATTCCCATTTAATGGAATTTTATAATTCATTTGTGACAGTCAGATGATGTATGTTGGTTTAATCCAGTTCGAATACTAAGCGAAAGTACCTCGAGGCCACCCATATGCAAGATATTAAATCAAGAATACTATGACCTCTGCCCTATTCGCCTATTCTCGAGGCTAATTACGAACCAACAACATTATCTGAGCCATACATAAATTATTTTTCAATCGGCCAAGCTTAGCATCAATGGTAGAGACATGGACGGGAACACCTATGGAGCTAAATAGTTAAATGTGCATAAAAGTACTATGAAAAATGTGTTTTGCGTGCCTGGATCATTGGAAAAGTAAAATAAAGCATTATAATAAAATTAGGAAACTCAAGCTTTTTATAGTTAAATAATATGTTTAATTAATGACTTTAAAATAATAATGATTTAATGGCCTCCGCTATTCCCCTAAATTCATGAAAACTAATTAAACAATGAAAACAGATTAAATGATATAATATTTTTGCGGTCTAAGTCTTTTCTTCCCAATTTTAATAAAATTGTCAACTCGAATCTCCTCGATAAAGTACAATAATAAAAATCTTTCGCAAAGCATTTTCTAATTGCTTTGCGCTAAAAACAGACAGTTTAAAAATTATTTAAGACGTATATAGCTAAATCAGATATACGTAATAAGCTAATGGCGGACAAAAAAGGCGTTATCGAGGATATCAAGTTGGCAAACAAAGGAAACTTACTCGTATGGAATTTAGAAACATAAATAAAAATTGGAAAGAGATTTAAATGAAAACTTAACCTTTGACTTACACCGCAATGGAATACGAAATATTTATACATGTTAGTAATGATGAATAGCGAAGGAAAAAGGGTTAAATATATAGATAGATGATCACACATATATATATTTAAGACTAGTCTAATAAAAATGGTTACATTACAAATATCATTAAATAAAACATTTCAGAAATATAATTCAGTGAAGCACTTAAAAAAGGTATGAACAAAAAAGGGTAGAAAGTAAATAGTTCAATGGAGGAGAGATATGATTACCGTCCTGGTTCCTTGGTCATGTTTCCTACGGCGTTCGTGGCTTGATCCGTCCATCGATAGGTATTTGTCTAGACAAGGAAAGTGGAAATAAGTAGCATGCTTTTACGAAAAGTCCTACAGACACGGCACAGAGTTCAGATGACTATTGAGTGGATACTAAAGCATTTTGATGGTATTTAGGAACCTCGGCGATAGGCAAAGCTATTTATTTGCCTAGCCAAGCATTGTAGAATCCATCAAATTCATATGACTTTTAGCTTGAGCATGTTCAAACTTCTCCATGATTTTGAAGATGACAGTTGTCTAACTTTTTGGAATAGAATCTCCACAAGCAAAATCTGAAAGAGTTCTCCAAAGAGAAATCTGAATGCCAGCAAGAAAACTTCTGAATAACCAAGTCTTTTGTTCTCACTTTTATTTATACCCTCTTTGTCAGCTACCTTCTATTGTTTGTATGATCTTAGATCTTGATAAGCCCCCATGCTCCTTTGTTTCAAGGTAACATTTTCTAAAAATAACTTACTTTTTTACTCTAAATTTCTTTCTTTAAACTTTGAATTTTATTAATTAAAAAAGAAAGAGAAGGCCATCTTTAATTTGCCTTGAATGGGCTAATTAATTAAAAATATACATTCTTTTAGAAAATGTTGGCGGGCTCATCTCAAAATCAAATCATACTAAATATTTTAACAAGATTTTAACAAAAAAATATATTATTTCTTTTAATAAAATAAGCATTTTATTTCATCAGAATTTTGCATTAACTCATATATATACTCTTGTTGTATATATATGTTTGACTAATAGGTTTTACAAGTAATTTTTATTAACAGAAATCTAATCTTAGAATGGAATTTATTTAACAAAATATTTAAATGGAATACAAATTGTATAAACGTAATTAATTTTAGCTTTAATGCAAAACCCTGCTGATATTGGACTATAAACTTAATTCAGGTCTATAATACTAACTAAGTTTATAGAAGGCTGTGAAGCATGGATCGGACTTCAGATCCATTGCTTCACATTATTTCAAATCTCTTAAAACTAAATCAAATTGCTGATTCAAAAATGTGCTTGCACAATTTTTTTATAGATATGATGTATGAAAAGAAACTAAGCAATACTTTTCAAAATATAGCCAATTAATTAAGACTAATATTATATCTTAGTTCAAAATATAATCAGCATGATGAACTTGCTAGGATTTTTAATGTGACGGCAGCATTTATGACATAAATTATACGACAAAAGTTTTGATAACATATGGAAAAGAACACATTTTCTCAGCTCTGATATTGATAAAAATGTTTAAAACTTTACTTTTATAAGATTGGTGTAGAAATAAACATTAAAGTCCAATAAATTTCTATTTGTTATTCTTTTCATTATTTTTCAAGCTATCAAAGTTCTGAAATCAAATAAATTATATTTTCAATACAAATAATGGATAGGTTTGATTCTTGTAATGTAAATATGGCCTTCAACAAATTAAAAAATTAGAAGATAATCTTATCTAACTTAATATTTGTATAATTTATTCTAAGAGTAAAATTAAATTAATGTATTAGACATAAATGATAAGAAAAAGTTACTGCTAAAATGAATCTATAGTTAGCCAAATGAAATGGCCACAACAATACAAAAAACATAACTATCAAGGAATAGTAATAATTATAAAGATCTTTAAAGAAACTGAATCATGAACTAAAAACATCTGCAATGAAATGAAATTAGCAAAGAAAAAGGAAGAATTACATTTGAGAAATCCAATAAAGATGGAAATAGACTTATACTGGAAAAATCTGATATAGAGGAGTAAATTATAAATAAACATTAGATTTAATAGATAGTAGAATAAAGTTTAAATGGGAAAAATAAATTAGCTCAATAAATATTAGAAGAACAGAATAAATACAAAAAATATGTACTGAAAAATGAATAGATGTGATTTATAAAATAAAAATGGCAGGACTTATATTAGGTTTTAATTGGACTAGATTATGAAAACACAGATTTTACAATAATGAAGTGTTGTAAAAACTTTATCTGAGATTTAAAATATATATCTCTTGGAATTGATGAAATGCTGAAATTGTAATAAAAGGATTATAAAGAATTAGATAATTTAATTTCTGACTAGTGAATGAGTAGATAGATTTCTTTCAACAATTATAATTCCAATTCACATTAATTTGTATTTAAAACAGGGAAGGTAGTTGTTATAAAAACTGTGTCCAAAAAAAAAAGATGTTAATGATTGAAACCAATTAATAGAGTAAATTGTGTTAATGATAGTTTATTAGATATTTAAAAAAGAATTTTTATGAAATTTGTATTTGATCACTAACTGAAAAGATAGATATTAATAATAAGTATGAGTTGGAGATGTTCATTTTAATATTTACAAACATTTAGATTATTGGTGTTTTGCTCTTTCAACAGATTCAAATTATAACCTCATTCAAGATTTTTATTTACATGCTTTCTTCTTTCGTTATTAAAATTTCTGCAAAATTCATTCTACACACCATTAGAAATAAACGACCATTTTGATTTAGACTTGGTAGTATTAATTTTATTGAGTCCGAGTCACTTCCATCACAAGGTTATATGAATAAAGCATATTATCTACAAAAAATTATACATACCAAATTATGATTACATGCCTCATTTAAGAAGCTATGCTTAAGAGTTTATAATTAATACATTATATCAATTGCTTTAAATTATAACTATATTAAAGAAAGCTTATGGTTCTTCATATTTTTATTAGATGCAAAAAAAATTTGAGCCAAATAAAAATACTATTAAATATTACAAAATGGATAGCATACAATAGAAATTAGCAATATGTTTGAGTCACATTCTAATTTTGTAATTTAAGTTGAAATATATCTTATACCATAATCTAAAAGTATTATATAATTTCAGAATACAAGTTACTAACCATTGTAATTTTGAAGGAGTTAATTACTGTGGGTGAATGCTAACTAATTAAAAAATGTATTTCATTGAATTAGACTTGGTAGATAATAATGATGTGATGAAACTTTGATTGTAAGAAAATAAGTATTCTAGAGTAATTGTTGTTAACATAAATATGAGAATAAATCTTAGGAAAAGTAGATTAAATTATTTAAGGGAAAGTAATGAGTGTTAATTTTCATGTCTTATTATTATAGTTAGATTAAGCTTCCAATAGGAGGTTAATCAAGGTTTGTAATAGTATGTTTTTATGAAATGGTTGGATCCCAGTAAAATCCGTCTTATGATTCAATTATTTAATTATCAATCTAATTGTTATCTTGGATTTTAGAATAGAAGCCATAGGATACTGTCAATTATTTTAAGTTAATGTGATTTGGTTAATGTTTTTATTTTTAGGATTCTTAAATTGTAGAAGACTAGTTATTTCATTATTTAAAGGAAGTATTATGTTAGTCATTGTTTACTGTGGGAGTTTTTCTAATGATTACAATAGGATAGTAGCAGGAGAATTGTCACAATAGCATTGCCATTGTGGAGTGTATTTTATATACTTCTCAATGTTAAAACTACGCTCTTGTAATCATCCCTAAAGTCTGTCTTATGTTTTAATGTTTAGCAAGTTTAAAGCTCCATAAAGTCTCATACTTTATTGTTGATATACTTGATGGTTTATTATCGAGCTATTATCAAAACAGTACAATAAAGAAGGTAGGTCAAGGGAAGAACAGGAAGAGGTTATATAGTTAGGGGGGGGGGGGGATTTGGCATCCAACTGTGTGGCCTGATTATTGTCTAATTAGAGCTTACACACAGTTAGTTATTACATCAAATGATTATATAAATATTGTTTTATAATAACAAGCACTTAGAGCAAGAAAAATAAAATATAAATTTTAATGATGAACTTTTTTGGCATATCATTCACATCCATAAAAGGACAGACATTAATTATTTATTCATTTAAAAATTTTAATTTATTCAATCTAACATTAAAAGCAAATTAAAGGTGACTTATGTTCTTATGATTGTTGAAAGTATTCTGATTAATCAATTCTAATGCGCTATGACCAGTGTGATTATGACTCGATGGAGAGGAAATAATAATAGTAGAAGAGTTAAAATGGCAACTTAGGAAATAGGTAGAGTAAAATCTAAAATTAGTATTGTTTGGTTGTAAGGGGATGGTCAGGAGTAAGTAATTAGTGTTATAATGAAGAAATATTTATAGTTATTTAAAATTGTAATATTTTACTTACATAGTGAAGAAAATATCTATCTTTAGCAAAGTGAGTGATGCTAAAGAGAGGAAGTTGTAAGTTTTAAGAACTCTAAGAGCAATATTGACTTTAATATGATAATGAAATTTATGCACGATATGAATAAAAAATTAGATGAGAGTAGAGAAGATAATTTAAAATTTAGAGCAGACTTGAATAAAAAATTAGATGATAATAAAGATGAAATCAAGAATAATCTTGATGAAATGAAAAATAACCTGGAGGATGTCAGAGGTAACTTGGAAAATATGAAAAGTACTTTTGATGGTAGATTTGATAAAAATGAACAGGATTTAAAAGCATTAAGAGATGATATGGATTTTAAGATGGAGTTATTAAGTGCGAAAAATGTTGAAATGATAGATGATAAGTTTCATGAGTACTATAATTTAACTCAAAAAGAATTAAAAGTACAGAGATGCTTTAGATAGTAATTGTAAAAGAGAAAGTGAAGATATAAATATTAGAATTGAATTAAGTCAAATGTTGAATCATAATGGAGATAATAAAGAGAGGTTTTGTCAATTGGAAGAGAAAATAAAGATTTCCAATGATCAGCTAGAAAAGAAAATGAAAATTTCTAATGATAAGATAGAAAAAAAGATAAAAGTTTCTAACGAGAAAATATGTAGATATATCACTAATCTTGATTCTCAAATATAGAATATTAGGGAAGAATGTGTTGATATGAGTGAAGAAAGGGATTTTAATTCTGGGAAATTTAAAGAAGAAATTAAGAAGGAAATGTTTGTATGAGCATGATAAAAGGATAAATGATAGACAGTCATAAGTGTAGATCAAGGATGGACGAACATATATATATAAAAAAGTAAATTAAAGATGTCACAGATAAAAATAAAGATGTTATGGAGAAGAAAGGAATGCAGAAAAAAGCAATTAACTTGGAATTAAAAGAATTCCAAGAAAATCAGAAAGATATTAAAGAATAGTAAGTCATTTGGAATGGGATGTCAAAGTTAAAGATATGTGTAAGAAAATAGAGGCAGAGTATATTAAACAATAAGAGGTTTACAGAAATAGAAAATGCCAAAATAGTGAAAACTTTTGTTGTGAGTCAAAGAAGTGAACTTGATCAGATAGATTTTCTAATTAATAAAAATAGTAAGGATGAATCTAAGTATAAGGAAGTTGAAGTTAAAAGAGGAAGGTTCAGTGAAGATGTTGATACAAATAATGTGAATCCTTTAGCTATAAAATTTATAAGGATAGTACCTTTCAGAGATGGATTTATGGAAAATCCATTAGAATTTTTAAATAGCATGGAAGAGCTATTTTCTCTATGTGTGATGAAGAAAAAGAAAAATTAGCCATTGCTAGTAATCATTTGTCAAATGCTGCAAAGAATTGGTGGCAGTCATTGTTTAACAAACCAGCAACTTATAAAAACTTTAAGTACTTAATAATGTGTAGCTTTTGGAGTGATGATAAACAGGATAATGATCGTTATCAGATATCTCAAGAGAAATATAAATTTTAATAAAGGAAGTTGCGCAAAGTTTTTTAGGGAACAAGCTGTTAAATTGGAAAGCCTTATTGCCTTTCCTCTATTGGAACCGCAGATTATAAAATTATTCGGCACAATCTCCCAAAAACGATTGAGCAGGTACTTATTGCTGCTGATCATTTTACCATAGAGAAAGTATGAGAAATACTTGATGCTCTAGAGATAACTGATTCCTCATTTGCTAATAGAACTAGAAATCTTAAAGATAGGGTAAGTTATCCTGTTTCAAGTTGTAATGGGCACACACGCCATTACATTATTTTAAAAATTTAGACATTAAAAAAAGTTCGCATATAAAAAATTTTTTAAGAAATAAAAAATTGAAAGTTAAAAGTCATTTAAACTTTATATATATAAAGTCGCACAGATGAAAAATTATTAGAAGAAAACTTTATTAAAAAAAGAAAAGTTTTAAAACTAAATATTAAGAAAAAAGCTTGAAAGATTTAAAGATAAAAAGAATGTACAATAAATTAATTAATGCTATTGTAAAATGGAAATGATTACTTTAATTAGTTAAAAGTAACCTAACCGTTGGGCATTTCAAAATGTATAAGTAAAGGTCAGATAGGAGAGAAAAAACAATAGAAACTAATAGACAATAAAAGAAATCCCCCAGGAAAAGAACCTCAACAAAAAGATCATCATCGTCATGACGTAATGTCCACTCAATCCAAAATTCTAATATAAAAGAAAAAGTTTGGAAATAAATTTTAGTGAAGAAAGAGCTGGGAGAGGACAGAGATGTGTGATAGAGTTGATGGAGAAGGGATTGGAAAGAAGCACTCTTCAATCCCTTCATTTTTGCTATAAAAAAAGGAAAGGAAGAGAAATGACCAATCGTTTTCCTACATTATGGACCACAGGACATCAGGGGAATTAATGCTGGATCCCAAACTGCAAGCACCTGATAAAGATGAACTTTTTTAAACCATAAGAACTTTATGAACCCTAATAAGTTTTAACTATAATTCTAAAACGCCAGTATTTGAAAGGAATAAGAACCTTAGTTCTAAAACTTGTTCCCTATTTAATAGAAATAGAATCCTATCTGACCAACGTAAATTATTATTAAAAATTAATTTTATTTGATGTATTTTTTTTTTAAATCATTTCCATTCATTTTTTTTTTTGTTCTTTAAGTTTTATTATGATTTTTGTTTTTTCGTTAAACTAAACTTAATAAATGTTAAATTTAAGTTGGGCGTGAATGGCTGCATAGATTCGTAAAGTTATGTTAGTTTAAGGGAGGGAAAATCTTAGGTTATTTGTTTCGTAGTTAAATTGGGTTAATCAATTGGATATATTGTTGTAATTAGTAAATGTAGCACGAGATCTGCTATGTGCAGGATCATATTATATGCCACACTTGGGCAAAAAAAACCCTTTCTTTTTCACCACCAAAAACGGAGGGTTTTTCTCTCTCTTTGGCACCCCTTTTTGCCTATAGAATGGGATTGTAAGTCGGCAAAAAGGACTGCAATCCCTTCCTATGGAGTTTTTTTTTTGTTTTTCTCACCAGACAGATGTTAACATTCTTGTACTGGATGAGAGACAATTTTTTTTCTTAACCATGCTGTTCAGATGAGCATTCCTGACAGTATGGTATTGTAGTCATATTCATGCTGCATTGAATACCTCGATATATCAGATGGATTGGCATTGGTTTGACTGCAAACTTTTGGCCTAAGGTTAAATCAGGGTAAAATATTTTCTTTTCAAATGCAATCTATGTAGTCTATTCATACTCGACACTCTAATAAAATATTAAACTCATCTGTGCGAACTTATAAAAGTTAAAATGTAAATTAGATTCTAAAATCAAAGTTAAAATTTAAGTTAAATTTTAATGTAAAATTTATTAAAATGTCCATCTGTGTGAATAGTTTAAAATAATAATTTAAATTTAAAAATTAATATTAAAATCTAAAGAAATTTTATTCCTCAATTTCATTTATATGTGCATTAATAAATGTTTGTGTGTTAATTACTGGCAGTGGCTTCTTTTATTTTTGTTAATATTGAAAAGATATTTTAAGAATTTATATTATATAAATCTCTGTGTCTCACTGAGCTAGTAACTTGGGCTGATGGTCAGAATAAAATATATATATATAAAAAAAATTTCTTAACTTACGTATCTGCCTACTATATAAATTTTCCAGGTTCCAAATGCCTGGTGGCGCCCTGTACGGCAGATACGGTAAGACATTAAATAATTCTATCCGACCATTATAAAGTATATAGGTTAATCCAATGTCCTATAATCCTATGATTTATAATCCTAAGGTGAGAAACAGAGTTTTTTAATGTTTTTCTGAAGGTTTGTGATGATGGTGTTCTAGCTGTATTTTTATATTGGACTATTTCCATCATCTAATATGTGTGTTGAATGTCTTTAGAAAAGTTTAATTTTTAGTTAAATATTCCAAATGCATTCAACTGTTAGTAATATCACAGCAAACAGGTTAGTATATGCACCAACTGTTAGTAATATCACAGCAAACAAATGTTAATAATATCACAGCAAACAGGTTAGTATATGCACTAACTGTTAGTAATATCACAGCAAACAGGTTAGTATATGCACAACGTTTCGAGAGGTATTTTTCTCCCCTCTTCTTCAGGTGTTGCTGGCCTGACCAGTGACAGTACTAGCATGGGATTCGAACCTGGGTCCTTAGATTCTTGATTATTGAAATTTAAGGTAACGCTCTAACCAACTGAGCCATCCTGCCAAAGGCAACAGTATGTAGTAATTTCATATACTTATCTATGAGGTTCCTCCTGATTTCTCCACTTTTTCCTCAGAGCAAAGTTGATTAGTGATTTCCATACATTATGTATAGTCACACTAGGTTGGCTTATGGGATTTTTTGCCATTGTCATGTGAGCAGCTTCTTTAAATTTTCTTCTTTGTACCTTTTCTTCTTTATCCAATATTTTTGTATTTTCCCAATTGAACGTATGTTCATTGGTCCATACATGGTCTGCTACCTTAGACACATCTGTTTTCTCTCTTCTAATCATCAGTTTATGTTCTTGCAAGCGCTTTTGAATGGGATGGCTGGTCTCACCAATATATGTTCTTCCACATTCACATGGTATTTCATAGATGCAGTTTTTTCTTTGCAGCATTTCAAGTTTAGGCTTTGTAGATGTTAGAATTCCTCGTAGTGTGGTATGGCTCTGAAAAGCTGTTCTGATGTTATACTGATTGCAGATTTTCCTTAATTTGTCTGCTATTTTTGGAATGTATGGATACACTACAGTACCAATAATTGTCTTTTCTCTTGATGGTTCTTTTTGTTGTCTATTTAATGTTTTCTTAATAACAGCTGATGGATAACCATTTTTCTTAAGAGTTTGTTCTATATAGATCTTTTCTTTTTCCAAATCACCAGTTTCTGAACAAACTTCTTTTGCTCTGTTCCACAGTGATAGTATAACTCCATGTTTTGTGTTTCTGGTGTGATTAGATGTATAGGCTAGGTATTTTCCTGTATGTGTAGGTTTTCGGTAAACTGTAGTTTTGATTTTGCCATGAGGGAGTCTTGTCACAAGAACATCTAAGAATGCCAATTTTTGTTCTTGTTCTGGTTCTATTGTAAATTTAATTGAAGGGGATATGTTGTTGATGTGTGTCCAGAAAGTTTGTAGCAATGCTTCACCATGTGGCCATACAACAAATGTATCATCCACATAGCGAAGCCAAACTTTAGGTGGATAAGGAGTAGTTTTTATGGCTGTGGTTTCAAGTTCTTCCATGTAAATATTGCTAATCAGGGGAGACAATGGTGAGCCCATAGCCATTCCTTGATTTTGTTGGAAGAACTCTGTGTTATATTGAAAGTAGGTTGTTTTTATACAGAAAGTTAATAGTTCCATTATGCTATCAATAGGAAGAGCTGTTCTGGTTTGTAAACTATTATCATCATTTAACCTTTTTCTTACAATAGACAATGCTTCTTCACATGGTACATTTGTGAATAAACTTTCCACATCAAAGCTTACCAGTAAGTCAGTTCTTTCAATTTTCATGTTCTTGATTAATTCTACAAAGTGTCTAGAATCCCTGACAAATGATTGGGTCTTGCATGCCAAAGGACTTAGAACTTTGAGAAGAAATCTTGCCAAATTCTGGCAAGGTGAATCTCTAGAACTAACAATAGGTCGTAATGGAACATGATCCTTATGGATTTTAGGTAGACCATAAAGATGAGGAATTTTGCTGAAATATGATGTTATTTTACTCTTTTCTGAATCAGTGAAGTACTTGCGATGCTTTCTGAGTAATGCTTGTAACTTTGTTTCCGTACTTGGTATCGGATCTTTTGCCACTTTTCTATATTGGCCAGCTGTGAGGAGTTCTTGTATTTTGTTGTCATAATCAGTTGTATCCATTACAACTGTTGCATTGCCTTTGTCAGCAGGGAGAATAATTATAGATTTATCTGCTTTGAGAGATTTAATTGCTTTCCTCTCCCCATAGGATATGTTTGACTGCAATTTTTGTTGCTTGTCAAGTGTTCTTTTTATTCTCCAGCGCAATTCTGCTGCTTCTTCTAAAGGCAATTTTTGAGTGACTTCCTCAGTGGCTGCCATTATATCTAATAAGGGGATATTAGATGGTGTTACAGCAAAGTTTAATCCTCTTTCAAGAACAGAAATTTCAGTATCTGTTAGATGTTTAGAACTTAGATTTTTAACAGATGAAGCTGTTACATTGCTTGGTACATTATGATTTTTGATATGCCCATGTAGGTTAGCAAGTTTCTTCTTTTGACATTCTTTTATTTTTCCATGTAATATAGAATATGATTTTCTTACTGCTTGAAAAACTCTCATGTAGTCATCATCAGTAAGTTTATTTTTTAGAAGACATTCTACAGTATTAATTGAATGCATTGTTTGATACTTAGAAAACCTTTGAGCATTTATTCTTTCTCTTAACAGAGCTTCACTTGCTCTCTGAGTAATTTTCTCAGCTCTCTGAGAGTGAATTGGAGGTTTTAGTTGCAAACCTTTAGGAATTATCCCTTCCGATTTACATTTACATAGGAAAGTTAAATGATTTTCTACTTTGGCCAGCTTTAGACATAGTTTTTCATAATGTCTAAAGTTTAATATAGTATCGGGTCCATACCGAATACTTAGTGTTTTTCTGAAGGTTTGTGATGATGGTGTTCTAGCTGTATTTTTATATTGGACTATTTCCATCATCTAATATGTGTGTTGAATGTCTTTAGAAAAGTTTAATTTTTAGTTAAATATTCCAAATGCATTCAACTGTTAGTAATATCACAGCAAACAGGTTAGTATATGCACCAACTGTTAGTAATATCACAGCAAACAAATGTTAATAATATCACAGCAAACAGGTTAGTATATGCACTAACTGTTAGTAATATCACAGCAAACAGGTTAGTATATGCACAACGTTTCGAGAGGTATTTTTCTCCCCTCTTCTTCAGGTGTTGCTGGCCTGACCAGTGACAGTACTAGCATGGGATTCGAACCTGGGTCCTTAGATTCTTGATTATTGAAATTTAAGGTAACGCTCTAACCAACTGAGCCATCCTGCCAAAGGCTAAGGACCCAGGTTCGAATCCCATGCTAGTACTGTCACTGGTCAGGCCAGCAACACCTGAAGAAGAGGGGAGAAAAATACCTCTCAAAACGTTGTGCATATACTAACCTGTTTGCTGTGATATTACTAACAGTTAGTGCATATACTAACCTGTTTGCTGTGATATTATTAACATTTGTTTGCTGTGATATTACTAACAGTTGGTGCATATACTAACCTGTTTGCTGTGATATTACTAACAGTTGAATGCATTTGGAATATTTAACTAAAAATTAAACTTTTCTAAAGACATTCAACACACATATTAGATGATGGAAATAGTCCAATATAAAAATACAGCTAGAACACCATCATCACAAACCTTCAGAAAAACACTAAGTATTCGTTATGGACCCGATACTATATTAAACTATGTCTAAAGCTGGCCAAAGTAGAAAATCATTTAACTTTCCTATGTAAATGTAAATCGGAAGGGATAATTCCTAAAGGTTTGCAACTAAAACCTCCAATTCACTCTCAGAGAGCTGAGAAAATTACTCAGAGAGCAAGTGAAGCTCTGTTAAGAGAAAGAATAAATGCTCAAAGGTTTTCTAAGTATCAAACAATGCATTCAATTAATACTGTAGAATGTCTTCTAAAAAATAAACTTACTGACGATGACTACATGAGAGTTTTTCAAGCAGTAAGAAAATCATATTCTATATTACATGGAAAAATAAAAGAATGTCAAAAGAAGAAACTTGCTAACCTACATGGGCATATCAAAAATCATAATGTACCAAGCAATGTAACAGCTTCATCTGTTAAAAATCTAAGTTCTAAACATCTAACAGATACTGAAATTTCTGTTCTTGAAAGAGGATTAAACTTTGCTGTAACACCATCTAATATCCCCTTATTAGATATAATGGCAGCCACTGAGGAAGTCACTCAAAAATTGCCTTTAGAAGAAGCAGCAGAATTGCGCTGGAGAATAAAAAGAACACTTGACAAGCAACAAAAATTGCAGTCAAACATATCCTATGGGGAGAGGAAAGCAATTAAATCTCTCAAAGCAGATAAATCTATAATTATTCTCCCTGCTGACAAAGGCAATGCAACAGTTGTAATGGATACAACTGATTATGACAACAAAATACAAGAACTCCTCACAGCTGGCCAATATAGAAAAGTGGCAAAAGATCCGATACCAAGTACGGAAACAAAGTTACAAGCATTACTCAGAAAGCATCGCAAGTACTTCACTGATTCAGAAAAGAGTAAAATAACATCATATTTCAGCAAAATTCCTCATCTTTATGGTCTACCTAAAATCCATAAGGATCATGTTCCATTACGACCTATTGTTAGTTCTAGAGATTCACCTTGCCAGAATTTGGCAAGATTTCTTCTCAAAGTTCTAAGTCCTTTGGCATGCAAGACCCAATCATTCGTTAGGGATTCTAGACACTTTGTAGAATTAATCAAGAACATGAAAATTGAAAGAACTGACTTACTGGTAAGCTTTGATGTGGAAAGTTTATTCACAAATGTACCATGTGAAGAAGCATTGTCTATTGTAAGAAAAAGGTTAAATGATGATAATAGTTTACAAACCAGAACAGCTCTTCCTATTAATAGCATAATGGAACTATTAACTTTCTGTATAAAAACAACCTACTTTCAATATAACACAGAGTTCTTCCAACAAAATCAAGGAATGGCTATGGGCTCACCATTGTCTCCCCTGATTAGCAATATTTATATGGAAGAACTTGAAACCACAGCCATAAAAACTACTCCTTATCCACCTAAAGTTTGGCTTCGCTATGTGGATGATACATTTGTTGTATGGCCACATGGTGAAGCATTGCTACAAACTTTCTGGACACACATCAACAACATATCCCCTTCAATTAAATTTACAATAGAACCAGAACAAGAACAAAAATTGGCATTCTTAGATGTTCTTGTAACAAGACTCCCTCATGGCAAAATCAAAACTACAGTTTACCGAAAACCTACACATACAGGAAAATACCTAGCCTATACATCTAATCACACCAGAAACACAAAACATGGAGTTATACTATCACTGTGGAACAGAGCAAAAGAAGTTTGTTCAGAAACTGGTGATTTGGAAAAAGAAAAGATCTATATAGAACAAACTCTTAAGAAAAATGGTTATCCATCAGCTGTTATTAAGAAAACATTAAACAGACAACAAAAAGAACCATCAAGAGAAAAGACAATTATTGGTACTGTAGTGTATTCATACATTCCAAAAATAGCAGACAAATTAAGGAAAATCTGCAATCAGTATAACATCAGAACAGCTTTTCAGAGCCATACCACACTATGAGGAATTCTAACATCTACAAAGCCTAAACTTGAAATGCTGCAAAGAAAAAACTGCATCTATGAAATACCATGTGAATGTGGAAGAACATATATTGGTGAGACCAGCCGTCCCATTCAAAAGCGCTTGCAAGAACATAAACTGATGATTAGAAGAGAGAAAACAGATGTGTCTAAGGTAGCAGACCATGTATGGACCAATGAACATACGTTCAATTGGGAAAATACAAAAATATTGGATAAAGAAGAAAAGGTACAAAGAAGAAAATTTAAAGAAGCTGCTCACATGACAATGGCAAAAAATCCCATAAGCCAACCTAGTGTGACTATACATAATGTATGGAAATCACTAATCAACTTTGCTCTGAGGAAAAAGTGGAGAAATCAGGAGGAACCTCATAGATAAGTATATGAAATTACTACATACTGTTGCCTTTGGCAGGATGGCTCAGTTGGTTAGAGCGTTACCTTAAATTTCAATAATCAAGAATCTAAGGACCCAGGTTCGAATCCCATGCTAGTACTGTCACTGGTCAGGCCAGCAACACCTGAAGAAGAGGGGAGAAAAATACCTCTCGAAACGTTGTGCATATACTAACCTGTTTGCTGTGATATTACTAACAGTTAGTGCATATACTAACCTGTTTGCTGTGATATTATTAACATTTGTTTGCTGTGATATTACTAACAGTTGGTGCATATACTAACCTGTTTGCTGTGATATTACTAACAGTTGAATGCATTTGGAATATTTAACTAAAAATTAAACTTTTCTAAAGACATTCAACACACATATTAGATGATGGAAATAGTCCAATATAAAAATACAGCTAGAACACCATCATCACAAACCTTCAGAAAAACACTAAGTATTCGGTATGGACCCGATACTATATTAAACTTTAGACATTATGAAAAACTATGTCTAAAGCTGGCCAAAGTAGAAAATCATTTAACTTTCCTATGTAAATGTAAATCGGAAGGGATAATTCCTAAAGGTTTGCAACTAAAACCTCCAATTCACTCTCAGAGAGCTGAGAAAATTACTCAGAGAGCAAGTGAAGCTCTGTTAAGAGAAAGAATAAATGCTCAAAGGTTTTCTAAGTATCAAACAATGCATTCAATTAATACTGTAGAATGTCTTCTAAAAAATAAACTTACTGATGATGACTACATGAGAGTTTTTCAAGCAGTAAGAAAATCATATTCTATATTACATGGAAAAATAAAAGAATGTCAAAAGAAAAAACTTGCTAACCTACATGGGCATATCAAAAATCATAATGTACCAAGCAATGTAACAGCTTCATCTGTTAAAAATCTAAGTTCTAAACATCTAACAGATACTGAAATTTCTGTTCTTGAAAGAGGATTAAACTTTGCTGTAACACCATCTAATATCCCCTTATTAGATATAATGGCAGCCACTGAGGAAGTCACTCAAAAATTGCCTTTAGAAGAAGCAGCAGAATTGCGCTGGAGAATAAAAAGAACACTTGACAAGCAACAAAAATTGCAGTCAAACATATCCTATGGGGAGAGGAAAGCAATTAAATCTCTCAAAGCAGATAAATCTATAATTATTCTCCCTGCTGACAAAGGCAATGCAACAGTTGTAATGGATACAACTGATTATGACAACAAAATACAAGAACTCCTCACAGCTGGCCAATATAGAAAAGTGGCAAAAGATCCGATACCAAGTACGGAAACAAAGTTACAAGCATTACTCAGAAAGCATCGCAAGTACTTCACTGATTCAGAAAAGCGTAAAATAACATCATATTTCAGCAAAATTCCTCATCTTTATGGTCTACCTAAAATCCATAAGGATCATGTTCCATTACGACCTATTGTTAGTTCTAGAGATTCACCTTGCCAGAATTTGGCAAGATTTCTTCTCAAAGTTCTAAGTCCTTTGGCATGCAAGACCCAATCATTCGTCAGGGATTCTAGACACTTTGTAGAATTAATCAAGAACATGAAAATTGAAAGAACTGACTTACTGGTAAGCTTTGATGTGGAAAGTTTATTCACAAATGTACCATGTGAAGAAGCATTGTCTATTGTAAGAAAAAGGTTAAATGATGATAATAGTTTACAAACCAGAACAGCTCTTCCTATTGATAGCATAATGGAACTATTAACTTTCTGTATAAAAACAACCTACTTTCAATATAACACAGAGTTCTTCCAACAAAATCAAGGAATGGCTATGGGCTCACCATTGTCTCCCCTGATTAGCAATATTTATATGGAAGAACTTGAAACCACAGCCATAAAAACTACTCCTTATCCACCTAAAGTTTGGCTTCGCTATGTGGATGATACATTTGTTGTATGGCCACATGGTGAAGCATTGCTACAAACTTTCTGGACACACATCAACAACATATCCCCTTCAATTAAATTTACAATAGAACCAGAACAAGAACAAAAATTGGCATTCTTAGATGTTCTTGTAACAAGACTCCCTCATGGCAAAATCAAAACTACAGTTTACCGAAAACCTACACATACAGGAAAATACCTAGCCTATACATCTAATCACACCAGAAACACAAAACATGGAGTTATACTATCACTGTGGAACAGAGCAAAAGAAGTTTGTTCAGAAACTGGTGATTTGGAAAAAGAAAAGATCTATATAGAACAAACTCTTAAGAAAAATGGTTATCCATCAGCTGTTATTAAGAAAACATTAAACAGACAACAAAAAGAACCATCAAGAGAAAAGACAATTATTGGTACTGTAGTGTATCCATACATTCCAAAAATAGCAGACAAATTAAGGAAAATCTGCAATCAGTATAACATCAGAACAGCTTTTCAGAGCCATACCACACTACGAGGAATTCTAACATCTACAAAGCCTAAACTTGAAATGCTGCAAAGAAAAAACTGCATCTATGAAATACCATGTGAATGTGGAAGAACATATATTGGTGAGACCAGCCGTCCCATTCAAAAGCGCTTGCAAGAACATAAACTGATGATTAGAAGAGAGAAAACAGATGTGTCTAAGGTAGCAGACCATGTATGGACCAATGAACATACGTTCAATTGGGAAAATACAAAAATATTGGATAAAGAAGAAAAGGTACAAAGAAGAAAATTTAAAGAAGCTGCTCACATGACAATGGCAAAAAATCCCATAAGCCAACCTAGTGTGACTATACATAATGTATGGAAATCACTAATCAACTTTGCTCTGAGGAAAAAGTGGAGAAATCAGGAGGAACCTCATAGATAAGTATATGAAATTACTACATACTGTTGCCTTTGGCAGGATGGCTCAGTTGGTTAGAGCGTTACCTTAAATTTCAATAATCAAGAATCTAAGGACCCAGGTTCGAATCCCATGCTAGTACTGTCACTGGTCAGGCCAGCAACACCTGAAGAAGAGGGGAGAAAAATACCTCTCGAAACGTTGTGCATATACTAACCTGTTTGCTGTGATATTACTAACAGTTAGTGCATATACTAACCTGTTTGCTGTGATATTATTAACATTTGTTTGCTGTGATATTACTAACAGTTGGTGCATATACTAACCTGTTTGCTGTGATATTACTAACAGTTGAATGCATTTGGAATATTTAACTAAAAATTAAACTTTTCTAAAGACATTCAACACACATATTAGATGATGGAAATAGTCCAATATAAAAATACAGCTAGAACACCATCATCACAAACCTTCAGAAAAACACTAAGTATTCGGTATGGACCCGATACTATATTAAACTTTAGACATTATGAAAAACTATGTCTAAAGCTGGCCAAAGTAGAAAATCATTTAACTTTCCTATGTAAATGTAAATCGGAAGGGATAATTCCTAAAGGTTTGCAACTAAAACCTCCAATTCACTCTCAGAGAGCTGAGAAAATTACTCAGAGAGCAAGTGAAGCTCTGTTAAGAGAAAGAATAAATGCTCAAAGGTTTTCTAAGTATCAAACAATGCATTCAATTAATACTGTAGAATGTCTTCTAAAAAATAAACTTACTGATGATGACTACATGAGAGTTTTTCAAGCAGTAAGAAAATCATATTCTATATTACATGGAAAAATAAAAGAATGTCAAAAGAAAAAACTTGCTAACCTACATGGGCATATCAAAAATCATAATGTACCAAGCAATGTAACAGCTTCATCTGTTAAAAATCTAAGTTCTAAACATCTAACAGATACTGAAATTTCTGTTCTTGAAAGAGGATTAAACTTTGCTGTAACACCATCTAATATCCCCTTATTAGATATAATGGCAGCCACTGAGGAAGTCACTCAAAAATTGCCTTTAGAAGAAGCAGCAGAATTGCGCTGGAGAATAAAAAGAACACTTGACAAGCAACAAAAATTGCAGTCAAACATATCCTATGGGGAGAGGAAAGCAATTAAATCTCTCAAAGCAGATAAATCTATAATTATTCTCCCTGCTGACAAAGGCAATGCAACAGTTGTAATGGATACAACTGATTATGACAACAAAATACAAGAACTCCTCACAGCTGGCCAATATAGAAAAGTGGCAAAAGATCCGATACCAAGTACGGAAACAAAGTTACAAGCATTACTCAGAAAGCATCGCAAGTACTTCACTGATTCAGAAAAGAGTAAAATAACATCATATTTCAGCAAAATTCCTCATCTTTATGGTCTACCTAAAATCCATAAGGATCATGTTCCATTACGACCTATTGTTAGTTCTAGAGATTCACCTTGCCAGAATTTGGCAAGATTTCTTCTCAAAGTTCTAAGTCCTTTGGCATGCAAGACCCAATCATTCGTTAGGGATTCTAGACACTTTGTAGAATTAATCAAGAACATGAAAATTGAAAGAACTGACTTACTGGTAAGCTTTGATGTGGAAAGTTTATTCACAAATGTACCATGTGAAGAAGCATTGTCTATTGTAAGAAAAAGGTTAAATGATGATAATAGTTTACAAACCAGAACAGCTCTTCCTATTGATAGCATAATGGAACTATTAACTTTCTGTATAAAAACAACCTACTTTCAATATAACACAGAGTTCTTCCAACAAAATCAAGGAATGGCTATGGGCTCACCATTGTCTCCCCTGATTAGCAATATTTATATGGAAGAACTTGAAACCACAGCCATAAAAACTACTCCTTATCCACCTAAAGTTTGGCTTCGCTATGTGGATGATACATTTGTTGTATGGCCACATGGTGAAGCATTGCTACAAACTTTCTGGACACACATCAACAACATATCCCCTTCAATTAAATTTACAATAGAACCAGAACAAGAACAAAAATTGGCATTCTTAGATGTTCTTGTAACAAGACTCCCTCATGGCAAAATCAAAACTACAGTTTACCGAAAACCTACACATACAGGAAAATACCTAGCCTATACATCTAATCACACCAGAAACACAAAACATGGAGTTATACTATCACTGTGGAACAGAGCAAAAGAAGTTTGTTCAGAAACTGGTGATTTGGAAAAAGAAAAGATCTATATAGAACAAACTCTTAAGAAAAATGGTTATCCATCAGCTGTTATTAAGAAAACATTAAACAGACAACAAAAAGAACCATCAAGAGAAAAGACAATTATTGGTACTGTAGTGTATCCATACATTCCAAAAATAGCAGACAAATTAAGGAAAATCTGCAATCAGTATAACATCAGAACAGCTTTTCAGAGCCATACCACACTACGAGGAATTCTAACATCTACAAAGCCTAAACTTGAAATGCTGCAAAGAAAAAACTGCATCTATGAAATACCATGTGAATGTGGAAGAACATATATTGGTGAGACCAGCCGTCCCATTCAAAAGCGCTTGCAAGAACATAAACTGATGATTAGAAGAGAGAAAACAGATGTGTCTAAGGTAGCAGACCATGTATGGACCAATGAACATACGTTCGATTGGGAAAATACAAAAATATTGGATAAAGAAGAAAAGGTACAAAGAAGAAAATTTAAAGAAGCTGCTCACATGACAATGGCAAAAAATCCCATAAGCCAACCTAGTGTGACTATACATAATGTATGGAAATCACTAATCAACTTTGCTCTGAGGAAAAAGTGGAGAAATCAGGAGGAACCTCATAGATAAGTATATGAAATTACTACATACTGTTGCCTTTGGCAGGATGGCTCAGTTGGTTAGAGCGTTACCTTAAATTTCAATAATCAAGAATCTAAGGACCCAGGTTCGAATCCCATGCTAGTACTGTCACTGGTCAGGCCAGCAACACCTGAAGAAGAGGGGAGAAAAATACCTCTCGAAACGTTGTGCATATACTAACCTGTTTGCTGTGATATTACTAACAGTTAGTGCATATACTAACCTGTTTGCTGTGATATTATTAACATTTGTTTGCTGTGATATTACTAACAGTTGGTGCATATACTAACCTGTTTGCTGTGATATTACTAACAGTTGAATGCATTTGGAATATTTAAATAAAAATTAAACTTTTCTAAAGACATTCAACACACATATTAGATGATGGAAATAGTCCAATATAAAAATACAGAGTTTTTTAATAATTATCTTCATATTCAACTAGGGAAACTCATCAGAGCTACACCTGATAAACCTTTGACTAGTAGAATTACCACTATTTTAAAGAAGTCTGGAGGAAAGGTAAAGGTCAAATCCATGGCAGTAAACTGATTCAGTCTTTGTATGTAAGTTCCTTGATACAGGGACCGGTTGCTAACTATAGAAGGAACAATGAGATATGTATTTTCAATACTCTGGATCTAGATGTAAAGCCATTTTACATAGGTGAACTATCAGTATCATTTAGTTGCCCAGTTGTAAAATTAATTACAGAGGGCATGATGATAAATGCACTTATTGACTTAAGGCAGTCAAACCTCTATCTTATCAGAAAATACTTATATCAAAATATTAAGTTTAAATAAAACCATACCATCATTACCAGTTAAGTAGATTTAGGTCACTCTAGCTAATGGAAAGAGGACCAAGCTTTCTAACAAGCAAATTTGGATAAATTTTAAAGTTTAATAAGACAGAATTTTGGCATGTCTTTTTAATAATGCCTGGACTAATTCATGAAGTCATTATAGGTTCTGAATTTCATATTAAATAAGTGTAGTTTAAATTATAAGGAAAAATTATTTATGTCAAGAAGAAAGGCTTGAATTTGAACATGGATTGCATAACCTTTCTAGCCAATTACTATGCATCCAAGATACATCAATTGAGGTTAGCATCAAGATAAAATAGAATCCATTTGTAGTTTTGATTTCAAAGTAGGGGGGAAATTTCTACCAATTGATGTGTGAATATAAAAATATCTTTTCAAAAGAACCAGGTATTATAAATAGACCCTGTTCAGCAAAAGATGTACCCAATTCCTTATCAATATGAAGTGCAACATCAGATAGACCAAATGTTAGAAATGACATATCATTAAGATATCTCCTGCTTATGTAAATCCATTAGTGATTATAAGGAAGGATGGTTCGATTCAAGTGTGTTTAGATGCTCAAATGCTAAGTCAAATGATCATTCCTGAATGTGACATTCCTCCACCAATACACGAGCTCCTGATTAAATTTAAACAGAGGTCAATTTTCTCTACATTTGATCTAACAGCCAGTTACTGGTGAATACCACTGCATAAAGAAGACCAAAAATATACGGCTTTTCGTTTTAAGAGCCAATCATATGTTTTTAAAAGAATGCCCTTCAGTCTTATTAATTGTGGTGCTGGCTTAATCAGATGCCTGGACATGATTTTTTTGAAACAATTAAAGAAAAAAATTATCATATACATGGAAATAGTCATTAGGTCAGGCAGTATTTTCTGAAAGTGTTCCTCTAAAAATGTACAAGTTAATTTTGAGAAATGCACTATAGCTGCAAAAGAAATTACTTGTCTGGGTCATTTAATTAATGAACATGGAATCAAATCCCATCCTGAAAAGATTGCAGCTATACAAAAATTCCCCATGCCAAAGACTAAAAAGCAACTTAGATCCTTTCTCGATCTATGCAACTATTACCACAAATTTTATGAGAACTTTGCCAAAGATACCTAATATTTGTCAAAATTATTGAAAAAAACTGAAAGGTGGAAGTGGATTAAAGATCATGATGAAGAATTTACTAAAATTAAGATTAAATTTTTAAATAAAATTATACTAGCTTATCCAAATTTTAATAAAATATTTTATGTACAAATAGACAGTAGTTACTAAGGTCTAGTAATACTGTATCAACTTGATAATCAGGTGCCTCATGAGTTATATTTCTTAAGTGGGCACTTAAGAGGGGCAAAGCTGAACTACTCCATCATGGAAAGAGACTAGATGTTGTCTGGGCATTCCAAAAATTGCACCAGTTTTTGCTATGAAATGGTTGTTTTATCAGACCAAAGAAGTTTAGTTTTTGAATGAGTTATCTCAATAATGAGAAGCTCATCAGGTTGAGTTTATATCTTCAACAGTTCAACCACAGTATCATGTACATCGAAGGAGAAAGAATATTCCTGCAGTTATTCTTAGCCATCATTCTGTGTTCATTCAAAGCATCCTGCTACTACTGATAATATTAATAATATCTAAGTAGATTTGGATACTGTTATCATAGATTATAATAACCTTACTACTAATCAACATCAGAATGTTAAATTAAATAACATAATCAATATATTAAATGATCCTCTTAGAGTTAATATTAGGAATAAACAAGTGAAGAGAATCTTAGATAAATATAAATTGTACCAAAACATTTTAATGTATAATGCCTCATGGAGGACAGTAATCCCTCAAAATGTTACTAATAGATTAATTAAGTGTACTCATATTAAGTGTGAATACTAATATAATGGTCCGTACAGGGCACCACCAGTCCATTTGAACCTGGAAAATTTCTAGAGTAGGCAGATATACGCTGTTAAAGATCCAACTTTTATTTATTCTTTAGACCATTAGCCGTCACTAGCTCAGAGATTCATAAAATATAATTCTTAAAATATTTTTTTTCAATATTAACAAAAATAAAAGAAGCCACTGCCAGTAATAACATACACAAACATTTATTTAATATATATAAAATTTAGCATTATTATTTTCGTCTAGCTTTTATGTTTTTACAAAACATTATAACGTATTTTACTTTAGATTTTAATTTACAATTTAACTGTTTTTATTTTAAAAGTTCGCACAGACGAGTTTAATATTTATTAGAGTGTCGAAAATGAATAGACTACATAGATTGCATTTGAAAAGAAAATATTCTATCCCTTATTTAACCTTAGGCCAAAAGTTCACAGTCAAACCAACACCAATCTGATATATCGATGTATTCAATGCAGCACGAATACGATAGCACAAAATACCACACCATCAGGAATGCACATCTGAACAGCATGGTTAATAGAAAACATTGATTCTTGTCCAGATAGGAATACTACATCTGTCTGACGTGAAGAGCAATAAAAAAAAACTCCATAGGAAGGGACTGCATTTTCCGTCTTACCATCCCATTCCGTAGGCAAAATGGGGGTGTGCGGTGTACTATATGTTCCTGAATGTAGCGAATCTCATACTACATCTACAAATTACACCAATATAATCCATTGACCCAATTTAACTACAAAACAAATAACCTAAGATTAACCCTCCCTTAATTAATTAATATAACTTTACAAATCTATATAGCCATTCATGCCCGACTTAAATTTAACATTTATATAATTTCACACAGATGAATTTTATAAGTTTGTTTTATAATGTTGAGTATAGATCAGCTACATAGATTACATGGTTAAAAACATTTCAAAATAAACAAACGATCAAAATATAAAATCATTGATGGAATTGCAGAGGAAAATTTGCAAGAAACCCAATGGCATTCATCATAAGATGCCGCATTGACACCAATAACTTAAAAGACATCTGAATAAATACATTTTAGATACTCACCATAAGGTATCATTATTTATCGAATATCTAAATATTTTAATCGAATATGAAAACATAAACGTAAACAAATCTATGCAAGCGTCTATACCCAACTTAAATTTAATGCATATAAATAATTTATACAATAAATATTAATAGAAAAAAAAATGGAAATGATTTAACAAACAAATAATACATTCAATCAAAATAATAAATAATTTAGTTTGGTCAGATAGGCAATACTGTTGCTATAATTTAAATACTGGGAAAGCTTTATATTTAGTGTTCATGAATTTTTAAAGTTCTTACGGTTTTAAAAGGTCCACATTTTGTAGTTGCTTGTAATTTTGAACGTGTATTCCCACACCATCCTGAAGAGATTGGTATCCAGTTAGCCATTTGTCCTTTATGGTAGATGGTATTCTTCTGGGCCCTGTAGTCCTGTTGTCCACAATATAGGAAAACAATGTTTCATTTTTCAAGAACAACTGAAGGAATTGAAAGTGCGTCTTTCAATTCCTTATCCTCCAACTCTCTCTGACTTAACACATATGTTTTCTCTTAATAATAATTCATTAATTTCCAAACTTTTTCTTTTTATATTAATTTTGTGGATTAACTCAACATTGTCATGATGATGATGATCCTTTCGTTGAGGTCTGATTCCTGAAAGATTTCTTTTATTGGCTATTAGTTTCTATTGTTTTTTTTCCTATCTGACCGATGCTTATACATTTTGAAATGCCCAGGGGCTATCTTACTTTTAACTAATTAAAATAATCATTTCCATTTTACAATAACATTAATTAATTTATTGTACAAACTTAGATATATTTTTATCTTTAAATCTTTACTGAAAATTTAGTTTTAAAATTTTTTTTTCTTCTTACTAAAGTTTTCGTTTAATAATTTTTCATCTGTGCGATTTTATATATTAGAGTTTAGACAATTTTTAATTTTCAATTTTTAATTCTTTAAAAAAAAAAGTTTTTATTTGCGAACTTTTATTTGTCATGTTTAATTTTAAAAAAAATAATGTAATGGCATATGTGCCCATTACACTATGGTGCTCCAAAAATAGATTATGTGTTGAAATCATATTTTTATTTTAATCAAATGTATAAGAAAATTATAAGGGAAATCCAATCATGTGATGTATGTTTAAAATCTAAGTATTGTATTAAATCATTTGTAGGGTTATTAAAACTTATTCTACATGGGCCTCTTCCACCCTTCAATCAGCAAAAGTTTATACTAGTTGCATATGTGTTTAGCAAATATGTCACAGCATATCCCGTACCTAAGATAGATGCTAAAAATATACGGTGCCTTAATAATTGCCAATTCCCATTAGTAGGCAAACCCAATTTAATTTTATCTGATCATGCCACATTTATATCAGACAGGTGGGGTCAGTGGATACAGACTCAAGGTATTAAACATGTTATGAGTTATATTAGAAATCCACAGTCCAACCCATGCAAGCACATAATGCAGAAGCTTAGTACTCTTTAGAAGTCTGTGTAAAGAATAATCATAGGTAGTGGGTTCATAAACTTCCAGAAATGGTTAATTATATGTTACTTATAATGAATCAACAGGATCTACCCCAATTAGGCTTCACTATGGAAGACAGGATCCATTGCTTATTAGAACTCTCCTACTCCCCATTTTAGAAATGAATCGTGATAATTTAAATATAGCAAACACAAATAATGGCAGATAATAGTAAAACATTCAAAAACTAAACCACATCCATTTAAGGTAAATGACCTTGTACTGGTGCTTACCCTTCATGTTAGCAATATTCAAAAAAAACAATTTAAAAAATTTCTCAGCTTGTATGAAGGTCTATTTAACATCAGTTGCCAGATGGGAATGTGCTGATGATCTCAACCCCTGAGGGAATCAAACGAACCTACAATGCCCAGTTTGATTCCATACCTACTAGCAAAATGAATGTGTATTAATTAACAGTAAACTGTAATTGCATAATTGATAAAATTAATGTAATAAAAAGTTTAAAGTAGAAGAAACTGGATGTTTTCTTATGATGAAGTAATCAAGTTTTATTGTTTCTCTATTTTCTCATTTAATTTGTATTAAATAAAGTTTAAAAGACAGTAAATTCAATATTTTGTTTTCCATGCAGGGAGGGAGGAGGTATTGTAATCTTTTGATTGGTTATCCATGGTAAGAATGGAATATAAAATGTAAATTATACTTCCAAAATTTCAAATTTATAACTTAGATAATAGTAATGCTATAAACTTGGGTATAACAGCAATAAATGACTTAATACATGAATATCGAAGAGAATTCTGTACAGATTTAATAATCACTATTTATAAATAGTTTATATTATAATCCATTATATAATTTAATACAATATTTGTTCATTTAAATAAACATCATTACTTATAAATTTGACTTTATTTTCATGTACTGTTGCTTTAAGAGCTAAAGATCTAAAATTGTAGTTAATGAAAGAAGGGACAATTATTTACTACAAGATAAGTATTTAATTTAAAATTATTGTAATATCTTTTAAGCAAAAATATTTTTTATCAAACTTTAGGAATAAATTCAATTAATAATATTATTTATTAAAAAGATGATCAGAACTAAAATTTGGTTTTCAAGTAATGATGATTTAAAATAATTTAGTTTATAATATATATATATTTCAATTATTTTAAAACAGAAAAATCTTTAAGTTAAAAAAAACTGTGCATGTTGATTTGGGATTGACTAATGAGAGTTGAATAAATATTTATTTGATGTCACTTTATCCCGGAGTTTTTTTTTAAAAAAACAGCGATGATCTGGGGGGGGGGAAGAGTCAAGAAGTATTAAAAAGTAGATAGCAGTCTTGACTTTTGTTTTCTCTGTAAAAACAATTATAAATTTAAAAATATTTAAAGTCTTCAGTAGTAAAAATAATTTTTAAAAAAGTAATCTAAGGAAATAAAATATTTTAACTTATTAACTAATCTTCATTATGACTAAAGTTCCAATTCTACTCATCCACTTATGGCCAAGACAATACCACAAAGAGGTTTGAAAAATCCAAGTTGTTATTTCAATTTTTGCCCGAGATAACCACGATAAAGAAAAAACTACATTGCTTCAAAAAGAAATGTAACTGCCATCATATAAGAAAACATTCATTTATCTATTTTAAATTAAGCATTTTTATTGACCATAGATAAAATGTAAAAAACAGATTAAAAATTCCTAGAACTAAATTTGTAAAGTTGATAGAAATATTTTATAAAATGTTAAGAATAATTAATCATGAGGGTTGAATGCAAGAAAACTAATCCTCGTTCGAAGTACAGTTGATACATAAGAAATAATTTGCAAAATTTTGAAAATATTTAGCTTATACTTAATAATAATAAAAAAATTTGTTTCAATAGATGAACTTTTACTATAGTATTTTAAGAACTGAATATTAAAATGGGAAGGGTAATTAGAAAAAAAAAATCTGTGTAACTTTTGAAGGATAGTCACAAAGATAATGTACTAAAAGCTAGAAAATTAAATGAAGTTATCCAATATGTGGTTGAAATTTTACCAGATTAATGAATAACAGAAAAGATGAGAAATCAAAATGTAAACTTATTGATGACTTAATTGAACATGTTTAAAAGTTTGTGCAGCATGGGAGAATAAAGTGATTTGTTTAGAATATTCATTAAACCTTTTCATAGTGTATTTTGAAGATCAGGATTATATGCAATGCAACTTTAAAACGAGCTAGGAAGGATGCATCTGATTTAAAATTTTGTCCAGTCATTTGTGTTTGTTTGCTTGATGTTTTGTTTAACTATATGTCTTTTAGCAATATGAAAAGAAGAGAAACACAAACACACGAAGAATGGTAAACATTTACAGGGGTAAACGTAATATTAAAATAAAAACTGGAAATAGGTTTTAAATTTTTTTTTTCCAATTTAATATTTTTCTTGTTTGATATGAAATATACATAATAGTGATTTAAAGAATTGATATATGCAATTTAGTATATAATGTTAAATTTTTTATTTTTTGTTAGAAAACAAAAGTATGTTTAAATATAGCAAGAGTGTACCTATGAGTTATAATATAAATGTGTGTGAGAGGAATATAGTGTTAAAGCTGTATATTTTGAGCCATGATAAATTTTTAGAAAATTGAGTGTGATAAAATATGTTAAAAGATATTTTGAATTTATTATTGTTAAAACATATTTAACAAAAAGGAAAATGAGCTAGTGATCATAAATAAAATCTGATAGAATTCCTGTAAAAGAATAATAAACATGTTGCAAAATATATTTATGAGAGTAAGAAAAGAGCGAATGTTAATATAATACAATATCATGATCTCATTTGTGAGAAAAAAAAATTCTTATTGATAATAATAAAAATAGATTTGTTTTGTGACATGATTGCAAACATTGATAAAAAAGTATTTCATGGAAAGAATATATATTATTGGTATAGAATTGGTAGAATCGTAGACGCTAAATACACTGTAAGAGAAAGTGAGTTAAAATTCCAGGATAGGATATATAAAATACCATCCTGAAGAACTGACAAGTAGTTAAGTGAGTATGATCTTTGTGGTACCCAGATAGTTATTAGAATATGGGATTTTCATTAAAGAAATGAGAGCAGTACATACCATAAATGCTTAGTGAAGCCAGGATAAAATTGGGGTAAGTTCATTAAAAAAATGATTACCTAGCAAAATATGACCCCTCATAAATAAATCTCCATCCCTCTATTAGGATAGAATTTAATAAAATCAGTTGCAAATCTTTATAAAGTTTCATAGTATAATGTTCTGATGGAATAGATTGAGCCTTACCGTATCTGTGCTATGAGGGTGCCACTAGGCCATTTGAACCTAGAAAATTTATATAGTAGGCAGATACGTAAGTTAAAAAAAAAATTTTTATTCTATATATTTTGATTCTGACCGTTAGCCCATGCCACCAGCTCAGTGGAACAGCAGAGATTTATACTTTATAAATTCTTATCTAAGAATATTTTCAATATTAAAAAATAATAGAAGCCACTGCCAGTAATAAGACACAAACATTTATTTAAACATATAAGATTTAAAATTATTTTAGTATAACTTTTATTTTATCATTTAGCTTACATTTTAACTTGGTTTCTTAGAATTTAATTTACGTTTTAACTCTTATGAGTTTGCACAGATAAGTTTAATATTTTTATTTAAGTGTCAAGTATGAATAGACTACATAGATTGCATTTGAAAAGAAAATATTCTAACCCTGATTTAACCTTAGGTCAAAAGTCCGCAGTCAAACCAATGCCAATCTATCTGATATATCGATGTATTCAATGCAGCATGAATATGACAGCACAAAATACCATACTGTCAGAAATGTACATCTGACCGGCATGGTTAGAAGACATTGACTCTCATTCAGACAGGAATACTACATCTGCCTGACGAGAAAATCAATAAAAAACACTCCATAGGAAAGGACTGCATCTTCCATCTTACTATCCCATTCCATAGGAAAACAGGGGGTGTGCGGCATATGCCTCGATCCTGCACATAGTGAATCTCATACTACATCTACTAATTACGTCAATATATCCAATCCATTGACCTAATTTAACTATGAATCAAATAACCTAAGATTTACCCTCTCTTAAACTAACATAACTTTGCGAATCTATGCAACCATTCATGCCCGACTTTAAATTTAACATTTATAAAAAGTTGTTTATACAAAAAAAAATCATAATAAAATTTTAAAAGAACAAAAAAAAATGGAAATGATTTTAAAAAAGAAATACATCAAATAAAATTACTTATTAATAAATTAAGTTGGTCAGATAGGATTCTATTTATATAAAATAGGGAACAAGTTTTAGAATTTAAAGTTCTTATTCTTTCCATATACTGGAGTTTTAGAATTACACCTGGGTCTCATTTTACGCGATAGATAGGTTCCTCAGAAAACACGCGCAAACAAAATCGCGCAAAAATAGACGTATCTTACATTGAAAAGGGGGGTGTGTGGTCTGTGATTTGTCAAAATTTGCATAAAAGCAAAGCACCAACGTAAAATTACTTTAAAATTCGTGCAAAAAAAAAATAAGGAAATAAAATATGACTACTAAAAAATTTCAAATTTGAAAAAAATTGATAAAAGACAAACTTTTTTTAACTATAATATTTAATTTTATTCAAAATAATATATTTTTATACATAATTTACAGTACAGTAATTTACATTTTTTCATACACGTTTTAATTATTATCGCTATTTGCCGAAAAACACGTTCATTTGCAAACTGGTAAAAAATCAAATTCTCACAAGAGGAAATACAAATAGTGCCAAGTTCACTCTCATGTTGTGTTAAATGGTTTTCTGTTGACAACATAATTAGTAATTAATCTTTGAGATGATGATTTTATTAATTGTTTATGGACTTAGACTTATGATAATAGACATTTATTCACCACTGCTGGGAAAAATTTAATTAAAACTAACAACTAAAAATTAAATTCTTATTTTTGTCTTTAATTTTCAATTCTGTTTAAAAATCAAATTACGTTTCACATCACATTAATTTCAAGTCGCCGTAATTTTTAAATTGTTAATTACAATTAAAAATCAGATTTTAATTTTTAATTGTCAAATTTAATTGTGCCCACTGCTATTACTCACCTTTTAAAAATAAACTTGCAGACACTAAATGATTAATAATTGATTACGTTCTTTTTTAAAAAGCAAAAACAGAATGTGATTTAAAATGCAAAATTAACACGCACAATGTTTGAACAAATTTACATTATAATCTTGTAAAATTTAATGTGTGTATACATAAAATGTGGAAACCATGATTTTAATTTCATTATTGCATAAAATCGTACTATTATAAACCACGGAAAATATTGAAATTACTAAGATGAAAGTCGAATTCCAATAATGTGCTATTACTTTCAATATAACATAAGTGCATGAAATTTATTATTTAAAGTAATAGCGCATTATCGGAGTTTGACTTCTGGTGAAACATGAATAGCGTAACTTCAAAATCGTGTTAAATAAGTCCACGTAAAGAGACCCAGGTTTATAGTTAAAGTTTATTAGAGTTCATAAAGTTCTTACGGTTTAGAAACGTTCATCTTTATCAGTTGTTTGCAGTATGGGATCCAGTGTTAATTTCCCCGATGTCCTATGGTCCATAGTATAAGAAAACGATTAGTCATTTCTCTTTCCTTCTTTTTTTTCCAAGCAAAACTGAAGGGATTGAAGAGTGTATCTTTTCAATCCCTTCTCCTGCAACACATATAGCATACCTCTGCAGTCACATCTCTATCTTCTCTCCCAGCTCTTTCTTCACTAAGTTTTATTTCCAAACTTTTTCTTTTTATATTAATTTTGCGGATTAACTCAACATTATATCATGACGATGATCTTATCATTGAGGTCCGTTTCCCAGAGGGATTTCTTTCATTGGCCATTCTGTTCCTATTGTTTTTCCTCTCCTATCTGACCTTTACTTATATATTTTGAAATGCCCAAGGGCTAGTTACTTTTAACAAATTAAAATAACCATTTCCATTTTACAATAACATTAATTAATTTATATACATTCTTGAAGATATACTTTTTATCTTTAATTAAATCTTTTAAGTTCTTTTTTCTGAAAATTTAGTTTTAAAATACCTTTTTTTTTCTTTAATAGTTTTCTTTTAATAATTTTTTTCATCTGTGCGATTTTATATATATATACGAGTTTAAGATAGAATTTTAACTTTCAATTTTTAATTTTAAAAAAAAAAGTTTTTAAATGCGAACTTTTCAATGTCTCAATTTTTAAAAAAAATAATGTAACGGCAAATGTGCTCATTACAATAGTAAATAATAATATAGTATGCATCGAAGCTAGACTCAATATTTTTGAAGGTTTCTAGTTTTTCTTCCTAAGTCTGGACAGATCAGCCTGTAGGTAGTAAAACCATGTACAGAACAAATGTTCTATATAGTTGAATAAAACTTGAATAAATGATCATATGAATAAGATCTCAGATTAACAGAAAACACGAGTAAGAGAAAGAATGAATGTACTAATGAATTGCATTATATATATAAAAAAAGAATCCTAACTTCATTATACATTTTAAATACTTCATAAATGTTATTTTTTTTATATTTACCACATCAGTAATAACTTTGTTAATAAGATGGAAGTGTAATATTTGAAACCAAATTTTAAATATAAAATATAATTTAATTATTACAAGATGATCAATATATTAGGAGTTACAAAATATCAGGTAATATGGAAAAATGAATGTGAAGATGCCAGATAACTCTAGAATGGTGCAAATATATCAGATTAGTATGAAAGCATACATCTTAAAATAATATTTATAATTTCAAAAAAACCAGAAGACAAACTAAGGGAAGGATTAATTGTATATAATAATCATGAAGTTTATTTGTAAAGAATATACATAATTTGTTATCAATGTAAAAACAGTTTTCTTGCTTTTTTATTATTGTTAATGAAATTTTAACCTAATGTTCATGTGTTTGTGTTTATTAGTATTATTGGAAATAAATGACCATTTTGATTTAAACTTGATAGTATTAATTTTATAGAGTCTGAGAGTCATTTCTAACACAAGGTCATATCACTAAAACATATTATCTACATAAAATTATACATACCAAATTATGACTACATGCCTTATTTGAGAAGCTATGCTTAAGAGTTTATAATTAATATATTAACTATCAATTGCTTTAAAATATTTTTGACTTCCAAAATCCCTTGTTGTACCCCTCACCGGAAGTTCAGATTTTCAACTGAGTTTGCATGGAACCTGTAATTGCTATACTTATGGGTCTCGCAGCATTCCTTTCGCCATGTTGTTTTCTGTAAAAAGATGTATTTTTTCTCTACGATAAAAATTATTTTTTTTTTGTAAAATGTACCTTTCAAAAAAAATTTTTTCTATTTTTTTTAGATTTATATAATGGGAATAATTTTTGCCTTCGCAACAACTTCTTTCACCGCCATATATTTTACTTCAGATTCTGAGTCGGATTCAGATCCGATACCTATTGACGATGTCTGTATTTTTGAGGCTTCTTCTAGCAGCTCATCAGATAAAAATATTTCAGACAATGGAGAAGCTTCAATATCCAAAAAAAAAGGAAAAAAATATTTGTGAAGTCATCCATATGAAGTGCTAGGATGGCAACCGAGCCTATGCTTTCATCTTAACCTGATTCAGATTCAATTCTGGATAACGTCCAAGATTCACGTGCCAATAAGAACATTTACTAAGTCTCCAGGGCTAAATTTTCCCATCACTCATGAATATTCAATTACTGATTTCTTTTATTTATTATTTGATAAAAAATTATACAATTATATATGTTGAAACTAATAAATATGCTGTGGAATGAAAAGTAGTTCCAAAATGGTGTATTCTGTCACTCCACAAGTTGGATGCATTTTTTGGCATTATATTTGTGGTGTATCACATGTGACAAGACTTGAATTCATTTGGTCGACAAATGAATTATTGCATCATTCAGGGACTTGCTAAAGTTGTGACCTAGAATAGATTTATGAAAATTTTAGGCAATTTGCATTTCAATAACAAAAACATGCCACCAATTACTAGTAAAGGGCATGATAGGATTTATAAAATCAGGCCAATTATAGATCATTGTAATATTAATTTCAAAGCTGCATATCAGATGCACCAAGTAGCAGCAGTTAGTGAAGCTATTACCAAATTTAAGGGTCGTAACACCATGAAACAGTTCGATGTTTCAAAACCAATAAAGCAAGGCTTCAAATGGTGGATCTGTGTCGATAGCCATAATGGATGTGTACCATATGGAGTTGTATACAGGCAAAAGTACAACTCCAGATGCTGGTCTAAATCTGGGAACCCGAGCAGTGCTCAGTCTTTTTGCCACACAGAAACATATTATTTTTGGATATTTTACTAGCCTACCCTTAGCTCAAGAGCTATCTGCAAGTAAAATCTCTTGCTGTGGCACACTGAATTGATAAGAAGAGTACTCTAGATAGCATCCACAACAATGCTAAAAATTATAAGCAGATGAAGAGAGGTAACTTTCATTCTGTAATTGATAGAGTCTTCAATTGCTAGTTTGAATGGATAAGAAGCCAATTGTTATACTCAATAATGCTTATCTAGCCCTGATACTGTGCTTAGGAGACATAAAGATGGTACAAGATCCATGTACAACAGCAATTGAAAAATACAACTGCTTCATGGGTAGGGTTGATTTTGCAAACCAGAAGTGAACTGTTTATGGGTGGGATAGAAAGTCAAAGTGATGGCCTAAGCGCTTATTCTGGCATTGTTTTGATTCAGCTATTACTAATTCCTATATTCTATATACTCTATACATGGTTCAAAAACAAATGAGGCCTATATCACATCTGGAATTTAGAATAGCCTTATCAGCCTGCCTTATTGGTGACTTCTCATCGAGGAAATTGAAGCCTTTTATAGTACAGCATCAGACTCCTACCGGATACTATATCATCTCTGATCTGCACCATGGTAATACACCAGGCAAAAGGTGTGTCATATGCTGGAAAAGCAAGGTACACCATTCAACTTATTCTGGCTAAATGGAATGTGGATCTATTCCCTTATGTAGAGAGACTGCTTTGTGGTTTACCAGTGATATAGCTCAAGCACCTCTCTAAAATCTTCCTACCTCCACATAATCACAATACACCATGGTGCACCTCCGGACTCAGAATCTTGTTTCTACTTGGTTCTGCAATAGGTAAAATATGATTTTATTTATATGATTGTTCATTTATTGCATGATTATAGTAACACTGTACTAATTTGTTACAATTTTGTAGTGGCACAGTTCAAATGCACAACACACCATGGGGTAAATACATACTCAGAACCATGTTTCTACTTGGTTCTGCAATAAGATATATGATTTTATTTATAAGATTGTTCATTTATTGCATGATTATAGTAACATTGTACTCATTTGTTGCAATTTTGAAATCTCTTAATTTTTTCACTTTTAGGTGAGACAAGCAGAAACAGTGGAACATATATTGAAAGAATGTGAAACATGGGTTAATTTGCGCAACATTTCAAAGTCTTTCATTGCAAACAGAGAGACTGCCTGTGTGGATTTAATTCAGGCATTCAAGAAAGGATTTTTTGGATGGATCAGACTTGCTACATTTATTAACTTTAGCATTTGGATTCTCAGGAATAGACTGATTTTCGAAAAAGGTAGACATTGATCCATTAAAGATGATTTTGGAATCATTGCACGAGTTCAAAGCTAGAAATAAGAAATTCTGTCAGATGGTTAACAGACCAAACATGGTCGTTAATAGGTGTTGTGGTTTGAAGTTACTCAGATGTAACAAATAGGTTACATCTATGATTTAGTCTTCAGGAATTGAACAGCCATGTTATAAGTGGAAGTAGAAGTTCAATTTTGATAAGTTTAAAACAAATTATGTATAAATTGAAATTTGTTCATCTAGAAAGAGCAAGATTATATGGATCAGAATTTATTTGAATGGTTTATAATAAAATTTAATCTAGACAGTTGATATGACCCATAGAGAGAAAACTGAATTTAATGTTATTAACAGAGAAAACTGTAATTTAAAAAATGTAATAGAAATACTTTTATGTAATTCTATCGTTGTGTTATGTATTATGATTGAAATTTTGTAATTGATATGTATATTTTGCAAATCCGTTTGGGTGTGAATAAAGTCCAATTTTGAAAGTGGGTGAGACAAATGGATTTTCACAGACTTTCAAGCTCCCACACATATATGTAATTATAATCAGTGCTTGCAATAAATTTCCTTTTTATTCGTTTTATTTTTTATGTGTTAGATATTTATTTTTTTGAATACATTTTTTACTTGAAAAGAATAATATACTAGATCGTCATCAATGCCCCCCCCCCATAATTAAATAATATAATAATAAAGTATATTTTTTCATATATTATAATTTATTAAAGTTTTCTTTGCATAAAATCTCATTGAACTGTTTTTTTTTTTTTTGTCTCCCACCAAAACCAAATTTTACTTCCAACAGATACTCTGAATAGATGGACAAGATCTGAATCTGCAAGTAAAAATGAAAGCTACCCATCAATTGATTTCTGTCATTTCTGATGTTTATAATTATCTCAGGTAAGGCATGTTATATATCATTTTTTTAGCTTTTTGTGACAAGTGTGAGAAGCTGTTTAAGAAAGTGTCATTTTAACATTTAATTTTCAAAATTTAGAATTTGTGAATCAATGTAAAAAATAAACATTTTTAAAAGTATTGAAAATATTTTTTTTCTTAATTTTTTTTTTTTAGTTAATGACTATTTTATCAGCTTCATTACATTGTTTCATATTTGCTCTTTCTAACAATGTACACATTTTTATATTTATTGCATTCAAACAGAAGATACACAATAAACTACATTTATTATAATTTTTTTAAAACTTCAAATGGCGTATTGGAAGTCACAGAGTGTTAAATTATAACTATATTAAAGAAAGCTTATGATACTTCATATTTTTATTATATGCAAAAGAATTTTGAAGAGCCATATGAAAAATACCATTAAATATTACAAAATGGAGAGCATATAACAGAAATTAGCAATACATTTGAGTCACATTCTAATTTTATAATTTAAGTTGAAATATATGTTATATCATAATTTGAAAGTATTATATAATTTCAAAGTACAAGCTACTAACCAAATATATTTTAAGGTTTGTAATTCTGAAGGAGTTAATTACTGTGGGTGAATGCTAACTAATTAAAAAATGTATTTAATTGAATTAGACTCGATAGATAATAATGGTGTGATGAAGCTTTGATTATAAGAAAATAAGTATTCTAGAGTAATTGTTGTTAACATAAGTATGAGAATAAATCTTAGGAAACATAGATTAAATTATTTAAGGGAAGGTAACGAGTATTAATTTCCATGTCTTATTATTATAGTTAGATTAAGTTTCCAATAGGAGGTTAATCAAGGTTTGTAATAGTATGTTTTTATTAAATGGTTGGATAGCATCAACTATTTTAAGTTAATGTGATTTGGTTAATGCTTTTATTTTTAGGATTCTTAAATTGTAGAAGAATAGTTATTTCATTATTTAAAGAAAATATTATGTTAGTCATTGCTTATTGTGGAAGTTTTCCTAATGATTATAATAGGATAGTAGCAGGAGAATTGTCACAATAGCATTGCCATTGTGGAGTGTATTTTATACACTTCTAAATGTTAAAACCACTTTCTTGTAATTGTCCCTAATCTATCTGATGTTTTAATAATTAGCAAGTTTCAAGCCCCCAAAAGTCTTATACTTTATTGTTGTTATACTTGGTTTATTATCAAGATAGTGTAATAGGGATACAATAAAGAACGTAGTGCAAGGTAGTTGTGTTGGAAGAAATGGAAGGGTTAGTTACAACATATATATCTCTTGGAATTGATGAAATGGTGAAATTGTAATAAAAAGATTATAAAGAATTAGATAATTTAATTTATGACTAGTGAATAAGTAGATAGATTTTTTTCAATAATTATAATTCCAATTCACATAAATTTGTATTTAAAATGGGGCAAGTAATTATTATAAAAACTTTATCAAAAAATCAAAAAAAAAAAGAGAAGTAAATGATTGAAACCAACTAATAGAGTAAATTGTGTTAGTGATAGTTTATTAGACATTTGAAAATTTTTTTTTATGAAGTTTGTATTTGAAACCCATGCTTTGATCACTAACTGAAAAGATAGATATTAATAATAAGTATGAGTTGAAGATGTTAGTTTTAATATTTACAAACTTCTGCAAAATTCATTCTACACATCACATCTCCTTTTTCATTCAGTCTTTAAAATGAAATTCTGTAACATTTTTTGAAATTGTTCATACATATGTATAATACTATGTAATTATATTGAAAACAATTCCATTATTTTAATGTTAACAATATATTTAATACTATAGTGTTCTTAATTAACTTATAATATTCACATTATCAGGGTTCTATTCTAATAGATGAAATGGCAAATCAATTTCCAAATAATGAATTGGAATAGATGTCAAAATGAGATATCTAAAAAAATAATTGTATTAAATTAATAACAGAAAAATAGTTAAATGGTTTGGGAGCATTTTTAACATAAAAATAATTCTCCTGTTTCATCAAATATCATTTATCATTTCTCTAAATAAATATTTCAGTCACTCTTAACTTTTTCCGAATAATCCTTTAATGAAACAAAAGTTTGTTAATAGATATATAAACAAGTGCTTCATGAATTCATTCTTTTATCCTTAAAAAAATATTTCTCAAATAATCAATATGCTGGAATGCAAAAATAATAAAATGAATAAAGTTCGTTGATGCATTGCTTACGTGCTTTGTAGACATTTTTTAAATACGTAGAATGAAAATCGTAATTATTGTGATTACAAAAGTTATATATATAATACATTACAGTATAAGTAATTAAATATTAATCAAAAATTTATATCAAAGTAAATTATTGCTTATTTTTATTATTAAACTAAGTAAAAATTTTAAGTACAATCTTATTTTATAAATGGAATTCATGAAGTTCAGACTTGATCAGAATTGTAGTTAATTGTTTACAAAGCTGTTGTTATGTAGAAAATTATGAACAATGTGGTTGTCCATAATATGTGAATTTTCAGTCTTTTATATATGTGTCAATTCAATAAAATTAGTTGTTTTTTCTAAATCATATTTTATGAGCACAGACTTTCACACTACCCACCACTCTCCCTCATAACACTGATACACTTGGAACACATATATGTCGAAAAGATAAATATTCACCAATATATGTATTTCATGCTAAATCTGATGAGAATCTCGGCCTCAGGGTGGCCTTTGAGGGTTCCATCATCAGATTTTCAATTGGATGGACGGTTGAAGAGTTGGAGTGTCGAGTGGATTGAAGCCTGTCCATTAAAGCATAAAGATTGGCTATCTTAATATATATTTGAGCACTTATTGCATATATGTGTAGAGATGGACCAACCGATGATTGCTGGTTTAGCATGAAATACTGTATGTATATTGGTGATTATTCATCTTTTCGACATATATGTGTTCAAGTGTATCAGTATTATGAGATAGAGTGGAAAGTGGTGGGTAGTGTGAAAGTCTGTGCTCATATATCCTATATATTACATATGTTGATACAGGTATATAATAAGCCTGTATTTCGGTTAGATCATATTTTGTAAATACATTGTGAATAATTTAGTTAGGTTTCAGAATAAGCTGTATCAAAATTAGGAAATAGTTTTATATTTGGCTTACTTTTAACCTTAATCATATACATATTCTACCAAATACTATGATATCAAAATTATTTATGGATGTATTCCTTAATAAATATATTTGCAGTATTTTAGTTATAATATATGCTTCCAAAACGAAAACTATCCAGCTATAAAAAGTCAAAAAGAAAGATAAGTAGATTAAAAAAACACAGGCATTAAATAAATTTTTAAAAACGTTCTGATGATAATCAGCAAACAAATCAAGATCAATCAAATGTGAAAACTCAATATCCAAAAAAACAATCAAGAAAAACATTTTAATATAAAAAAACAATTGTAAGCTACATAAAAAATTAACAATCAAGAGAAAAATAAAGAAAATAGTGAAGATAATAAATGTGAAACCACAATGTAATATTGAAAACAATGAGGAAAGGAGAGACAACACTACCAATAATATTTATATAATTTTTCAGGATCTCTCACTGTGATCTGAAGTCACAGACAATTTCAAACAAATTTTTATCAAGAATGATAACTTTATTACATATTTCCAATTAATGAATTAGTAAGACATTTTTCAACTCAACATTACAAGTAGCAATTTGGAAATGATGATGTTAATAAAAATTAATTAATTAATCTATTCCAGAAATCAGAATGTGATAGTTTTTGTTGCATCCTTTTTGAAATTGTCAGAAAAGCCAAGTAAAAGACAATTATACTGGAAAAATGCTTTCTGAACAATTTCAACATATGAACATTTGAAGAAAGATAAGGAATTCCAAAAAAAAAAAAAGATTAGATAAGATATAACCATAGATGCTTCCCACCAAAGAACTGTAAATGAAGAAGAGCTTCACTGGAATAATTGCAATTATAAATTATCTTGCCAATTAAACTTTAATTTACTGTAAGTATTCTATAAACTTTCTGAAAACAATAATAGAAACTTCTTTTGGTTGAATGAAATAATGGTTAAATCTGACTTTATCTGAAAGAATATGAGATGAATAATGAACAAAGAAAACAAATGGAAAGTAAATTATGCATTATAAAATAAGTTAATTTATATTCTGGCATAACAAATTTGACAAAAAATAAATGATACAAAAAAATCCATTGTATTATTAATATATTTAATTACAAGAGACTCAAATCAAAAAAATATATACATGTGCAAGGAGCATTGGATATGCAGCTATCTTTATTTATTTCATATTACCCAAGTCTAAGGATTTAATCAGTAATAGTATCCAAGATTATTCAAGTAACACTTTTTATGAATGCAATAACTTCCATTCTATGCATCTTAAGGGGATTTCCCAATAAATTTCATATCTTTAATCATAAATTAAATTTCCATCGAATTCAAAAGTCTATCAATTAAATTCGCAATATTCGATTCTTTTGTAACAAAAATGCAAATTATATAATTCTGTACAAAAAAATCTGAATTAGAAAATTTACATGAACTAAGTAAGCACTAAGTAGGATTTTCAGCAATCAGATCCAGGTTTACCTGACTTAACATTAAAAAAAATTAGAAAAGTTTGGATTGCTTTATAAAAAACGGGGACAGGAACATGGCAACAGGGTGTTCAGTCAAGAATTCTGCAAATTAATCCTAAATTGTTTTGTCCCATGTCATCAACAAAATCATTTCATTTTTTTGAAACTGTCCAAAAATTATTTTCTCCATCACATAATCACCAGTCTGTGAAAAATTATTTTCTTCAATAGCTCTGTCATTAGATAAGATATTTTTAAAAAAAAAATTTCCTCTTTAATATTCTAAAGTGCTAATGTAACTCTTGGGTCAAGTAGGAGTGATATCAGCTATCATATCTCATTAATACAATAGATAAGGTGATAATGATAATAAAAAAAACAGAACACAAATTATTAATAAAACATGAGATTGAAATTTTACTAGAAAAAATAACTGGACTACAAACAAATTCATTTAAGTATTGGCATTTTGTATGATATTCTTATAAAAAATAATTTGTATACTAATTGTTTCAGAGCTCAAATTTGAATATTTCAAACTATTTTTATGATTAAAAATTTAAGAGCTATTTAAAGATTGCAGATAATTAGAATTTTTTGAAAACAGTGCCGTATGTGAAAGATTAAATATAGCATCTTTATATTTCCTCCAATAAAATTATGAAAAAATAAATGTAATGATAATGTTGAACCAAAGAAAAAAAATTAAATATACTTTTTTAACTTTTTACTAGAAGCAACAATCAATTCTTAGAATGAGATTTAAAATTTTAATGGAACATGTTTTTTATTTACAATATATCTGATATAAAAAGTTATGTTAAAATATTGTAACAACGTACTAAATGTTAAAAAATGAAATCAATATACCTCATCTTAAAATCAAATTTATAAATTTATGCATTGTTTCATCAAATGAAATGAAAAATCCACAAGAAGTATTAAATTTTCTTATGTAAAAAATGAATGTGAATGCATATTTCCAAACATGCTCAAAGAATTTTACAAACGTTATTATAACTATAGCGGCAGCAGAAGGCAGTTTTTCTCAAAGACTCAAAAACAATTAAGTGATCTATAGAAAAGTTTACATCTAAAACAAATAAATTATAAAGATGCTACCTGCTTTACTAAAAATAGCAAGGATAATTTACATTTAACTTTTGTTATTCATTGAATTTATTTAGTTTTATGGGGGGGAGGGGTTCTTTTTATTGTTTTTATTCATTTTTTTATTTATTTAATAGAATATTTTTATTATTTTCACTGCTTAATAGTTCTTCAATAATTTTAAAAGGTGCAGTTTTTGATGCTAAAATTGATCTGTGTGACACTTTAATTAATGTATTCAATGATTTGAACTTCCTTGAGATTTAAATTATATTTAAACAATCAATAATTAAAATAAAAGATGTAATTAATAATTTTAAATGAAATCCTTATAAGTTTGAAAAAATATTCTAATAAATGCTCAAAAAGATTAAAATAATTTAACACAATTTTTGTTTTAATATATGTAATAATGGATTTTAAGACTGCTGACTTTTGATAATTTTTTTTTAATTTTTAGAATTCTAGAAAAGGTTAATATTATTAAATTTAATAAATGGTTAAATAATGATGGACAAAACAAGAAAAAAATAAATCAGTTAATTAAAAATTGCAGCAGTTTAACATAAGTTTAATAATAGTCAGATTATTCTGAGGTCTATGAATGTGGAATTTACTCTGAAGGTCGGCTTTATTTTAGAAAAAACTGACTATTAGGAAAATTTGAGTGAACAATTTTGAGGAAAATGAGAGATTAATTGAAATAATAAAGAATGAGGTATTGAGAGTGTATGAAAAAGTGCTTAATACTAAATAAATTACAAAAGGACAATTGAATATTTTCTAAAATGATGGAAGTGAATAGTTTAAGAATCTTAAATTTAGCAAGAGATATTAAGTTTAAAGACTTGTCCTCAGAAAAAAACTACTAACTGAATTTCTTATTAGACTATAAATTTATACTGATAACTCTTGTCATATATGCTTGCAATGGGAAATTTAATGTAGTGGTAGACTCAAAACTAAAGATCCCAGAATCAATTTTCAACTAAGTAAAAAAAAAAAATCCTCAATTCAAACTCACTGTTAAATGCTCATTGGGTGCTTGAAGATTATTGACTTCCCAGGCAATTAATCATATGATTATTATTTAATGTAATCATAATTTTAAATAGCAGAACAAAAGAATATAGTTATTATTAAAAGGCAATTAAATATTTTTATTAAATAACTACAAAGAACACAATGAAATGAACAAAGCTACCAATTATATACTAATTGGAATACAAGGCAACATTATGAAATAGGCTTTCATTTGTACTGCTTATGATGGTGTTAGAATTCAAGACAAAATATTAGATGTTACTGTGCAATATCACATCACCTTTTGTCCTCAACTCTAAGAAGCATTCTTTTTTCATCTTTTACTGAAGTTCGTTTTTCAGAGAAATTCTGTGCCTTTTTATCTTCTAATTTTGTGGATGATTTTCCATTTTTGTTTGGAGAATTTTTATCTTCTAAATTTATTATAGATTTTCTTAAATCTTTCTTTGGAGGTGGTTTTTTACTTTTTGCTGATAGTTTCTTATCTGTAATTTTGCCTGGATACAGTTTTTTATCTTCAAGTCGAACTTGAAGTATCTTCTCTTCAATTTTAATAGGAGGCTTTTTCCCATCAGTTTGATTGGAATGTATTATCTTGTTTTCAGTTACACATCCAACAACCTCAGATTCATCTTCAGGTTCCTATATAAAAAAAACACATTTAAATAATGTTTTTATTTTTATGCATTTATTGGAGAAAATAAATATTACAAGCATGATAGTAAAAATAATAATTAAAGAAATGCATAAAATATTACAAGACATGTATATTGCTCGTGCAGTAATTGTAAATAATTTTTCAAAAAATCTTATATTCAGCTAGCATCAACCCTAATTTGGAAAGCAGCAGAATTTTACTTATATAGATAAATAAATGCCAGTTATCTTACTTGAGGAAGATATAAATACATTTATTAAATATGTAGCTCTTACAATGGCAAGCATACTCATAAGCATATTTCTATATAGATAGAAATTTTAATTATTCCCATTTCTCACATAAACCTATCAGATAATTCAAGTCATTGTTTTAGGTAATTACTAAACTAATATACAAACATATATCCAGGCAAGACTTTAGTTCCAATAGTGCCTATTTTTGTATATCTTATGTAATTAAATAACTGGCTATTAATCCTATGAATACATATTCTTTTAAATATTAAGAATCTTGACTTCATTGCTAGTTAAATGATATACACTTGTGCTGCACATATTGTACATTCATAAGTGTAATAGTTAATTATCATATAATTATAATTTAATTAATATTTTTGTGTTTAATACTTCAAAAATCATAATACGTGCATAATACAAATTTAAATTTTATATTATACTGCTTTTAGGTCATCTTGGGATTTTATACATTTTTATATTCTCTATATACAAGCATATACGATTAACCAAGTCACACTTCTTTTAAATCATAATACATGCATAATACAAATTTAAATTTTATATTATATATATTGTACTGTCTATAGGTCATCTTGGGGTTTTATACACTTTTATATGCTCTATATACAAGCATATACGATTAACCAAGTCATGCTTCCTTTTCCTTAATTCCAGAATAAATATGTCAAATAAACTAGACTATATTTTCTGGTTAATCTATCCCTAAACATGTGACATATATATAATACCAGAACAAACAAGAACTTGCGACAGTTTATATTTATTTATTTCAGGACATCAGTGCTCCATGGACCATATCTGTAGAGCACACTGCCACAAGTAATTACTAAAAATTGAATTTTCCCTCTTTTTTCTCATTAAGTGTATTTTTTTCTTTTGTTATCTGATTTATATTTACAGTTTTAATAAATTGATTATGTGTATTGGCATTCATAAATGGAAGATTACAGACTTTAATAGATAGATTTAATAAACAAAATTATTTATTAATATTACCCTTAGTGATATTATTAAACCATTAACATATATACTTAATGTATACATATTTTAATTACAAATTTAATTATATTCTGCTAGCAATAATAGTTTAGTTTATCTGACTTTTTAGTTCCTTAACGTTCATATTCCTAGTTCAGATAACAATAGAAAGCTCTCTTTAATCTTACCATTTTATTTCTTTGGTTGAATTTAATAAGTGCTTGATCATAGCCATGAGTTTTCCTGTTTTATTTCCATTCTCTACTGGATCCATTAAGTCTGGTTGCAGTGTTTTTTTCTTCGTTAGCTTGCTTAGGGTCCTAAGATTATATAGGCATGGCATTTGGAGTCAGTCATCTTTTTGATTTTCAGTTAGGGAAAAGCATTGCTGCAATACCTCTGGTTCAAAGTATTAGCACCGATATAATCCCAACACGCACAAAAGACATTGTTCTACTACTTTCTGGACCTCTAATTTGCAGAATTTACTACCAATAGTAATGAAGGAAGGACTCCCAGAACAAAAGACTGAATTAAAGTTCTCATGATAGGCTTTTTATACCCCCTCTTCCAATTGCATCACACTACTCCCGATTCACTATCTTTTAGAAATTTAATTCTCCCACAAGCTTGTTTTTTTTATTATTATAATTACTTTAAAATAATTATGAACTTAGACATATTTTGTATTATCTTTAATATAGTATTCATTTATCGTAATGAACTAACATAATTTGACCAATCAAAATAAATGAATACTTTTACAAAATTTTAACTTATGCTTGATTTTATATAAACTTCAATTTTTTTCTTTTACAAAGTTCATATTGTGATCTACATTCTGATTGGCCATATTTAATTAGGAGGACAAAATTTCACACCTCAGATTTGCCCTTTAATTATAGTTAATTTCATTTTTTATATATATATTATTACATTTTAAAATATATACTTTTCTCTTAATATTCTTTTATGTTAGAATACTAAACACACATTGTACCAAAATAATAGTACAATATATAACAAATATATCTTACCACTATAGTTCTAAGTCTCCAAACTAGTCTTTAGAAACTCAATAAATCAATAAAGTTATTTAAAACTATGGTTTTCAAAAATAATATTTTATATATATATTCTACATGATGCTTCATAAACACAAAACATTGAACTAAACAAATTTTTATATATATTTATTTTATTAGTAACTATAAAAATAAAAAAAAAGTTAAAAATAATTTTAATAACAATTTTTGATTTATTGTACTAGTTCACTCTCAAATAAAAATAAACTAAATTATTTTTTAATAATAATTTTGAGCTAGATTTTCTAAAAATAAATACATACAGCATATACATGTTTGTTTTGCCTGTATTAAATACATATTTTGAAAATAAAACAATAAATTAATTCTTTTCTATCAAACTGCACATATAATAATATCTTGGGTTTCATCAAGAATTTCTATATTAAAATTTAATTCTGCTTTAATCTTATGCTGTAATTAACTTTTTTTTAAATATATATATTTTACACTAATAAACTTAAATCTACTGTTTTGCAGTGGTTTTCTGTCCTTTCACTTTATATTGCCTCACAAAAAATATATACAAATTAGCCAATAACTCAAAATATAGTTTCACAATCTAAGACTTGACTCAAATCAAGATCCCCACTTTGGATGTTCAACTAAAACTCTATAATTGAAGAATTATAGTATAAAAAATAGAATTCTTATGAAATTCCAAATAAGTTTCTTTTTCCAAAAGGCCAACTGGATTTGATTTTCATAGATGCAATTGAACAGTTTCAGGACAACATTGCATTCACCTGCTTCATAAATGAAACTTATGAGTCATTGATTTTTGTAAATGAAGACAAAAACTATAAAGTACATCATTAATGAATGTCATATTTATGGCTACAGGGACAGATATGAAGATTAATGAAGCCATTAATGAATCTATTCTTGATTGGAATCTCTACCGGTTTCTTTATAATATCTTGTTAATAATCAAGCTGTCTAAAACTATATGCCAAATAAATATATATATATTTAATAAATAGTAAATACATTTTGTAAATCTAGTTAAAAAGAACAGAAGTATGCCAGAAATTTTAGGAAATAATTCTATATAAAATGAGCAATAAATTAGCAATTCATAAAGATTAATATATCTTGATTACTGCTAAAAACAATTGCTAAAAGATATATGCAATGAGGTTTTAATAACAAATATCATAAGTCTTTTTTTAAGCAAATTGTTTTCCCTAGCCTGATATATACTTAAAAAGTTCAACAAATTGTATGTCTGACATTCCAGTAGAAACATAAAATTATATCATCTCAAATGAAGCAGACAAAAAGAGAAATAACTGGTTAAACAAATTAAAACAAATTTGTTAACAAGCAAATAATATATTAGAAACTTATTTTAAAATTAATGACTCGTACTTTTTTTTTTTTATTAATTGACGAGTGAAACCTAAAAATGAAGTTACTTCAGCTAAATTAGCTTCTAGTATTACTAAAAAAAAAAAAAAATTATTCCAATATCCAGTCATGCAAATGAAAATACCAAAAAAAAATTAAGAATTTATTCTAAAATTATGTGGTAATTATACATCATAATATGAAGTAGTGACAGAAATTTCTATATCTTAATGAGATTTTGACAAAATATAGAATATTAAATAGATAGTTATATGTATACAAAAATATTCAAAGACAAGATTCATCGTGTAAATTAGCAAAAACAAAATTTATTTCTTTAACCCTTTTTTTTTTTTGCAAATAAAATAATAGCAGATAATAAAGAAAATCTAATAGTATTCATAATGAAATTGATTTCAATGGCCATAGTATATCAGCATTTAAAAGCACTTTCCTGGATTACATTTAGACAACATATTTCTCTTACAAATAAACAATAGATATGATGTGGGTAATATAATTAAAAAATAATATTCAATGTTGAATGTTGTTGCATTTAGCTATATAGTCAAAGGTAGCAAATATGAAAGAATCTTTAATTATTGTAATTAACAGAAAATAATCAATAAGTATTATGTGATGAATACCATGCATTGTCTTGAAAGATTTTAGTTTAACAAAAATTAGATGTTGTTTCAGAGACAAACAATGTATTCTTTTAACTTATCTTCAATCACTTAGCACAAGTCCTGGTTATCATGAGCCTCTCATGCAATTGGTCATTTCTGCATTAATTGTGATGTTTGATGGTTTAACACCAATCCTGCCTAATAGGATAGTGGTGGCTATGGTTGTTTAAGAGCCAAAGACACCAAAATGTATGGGTGCTGAATTGAGTTCAGACCCATATGACTATATAAGCTATTGAGCTTAGATTGAAGATATTAACAATGTTTTCAATTTCATTCTCATAGTTTTGTAGTAAAGTAGAGTTAAAAGGTGGCTGCTGGAGGGTTGCATTAGATCCTAAGATCTAGGTGCAGTGCTCTCAGATCCAAGGCTCCTCACTGATGATGGCCACAAGCCAGAAACTAGTCTGGGGATATTGGATGAGTAGGCACTAGATAGGGATTTTATGCACAAGCCTTCTGGCATCCATTGATTACTCTGTTTGGCACAGGGTGGCACTACTGTATGGGGAATTTTGCCTTTGTTTACATTTCCATACATGCAAAGCAATTCCTAATACAATTCTCTCTTATTTTTGTGTGCAAATTATCATGCCAAAAAAGCCGAAGAGGAATTTCATCTCAACAAAGATCATATACTTAGGCAGCCCAATTTAGGGATCACCCTGCCAATTGTGAAAATGAAAAGATATGGAAATGGTGACCTACAAATAGTCTATCTCACACATTCTGGCTATATATCTTATCAGGCTATACATTTAAACATTAGAAATAACTGTAAAATTAATTATGGTGGTGAAGCAAAATTTAATGGAAGAAATATTTTCTAACTATAAGTAAATGGAACATGAATTTTGCTTGATGTGAACTCTTTAAGAACTGAATAAACAATCATTTGTAGCGAAGATGATGTCAAAATTTATAACAGATTTAATTGCCCTTACGAAACATTTTCTTGTGAAAGAAAGTTTAAATAATCAAATAGATGGCTACAAATATTTTTAGAAGGACAAAATGACTGAAAAAAAAATTATAATGTTAGAATAGTTATAAGATCTCATTTGATATTTTATTTTTGAAATTCTTAAAAACCTAATGACAATGAAATTTGTTTTGTACAATGATATTTGTGCTTCATTTTATCAATTCAGAGAAAGAAGCTTTTATTTCTTAATGTTCAAGTAATAGTTCTCTTCTTTTTTTTTTAAACAATGTACTTCATTATCAACATTAATTAAATATCTGCTTTTCACAATTTTTGCAATGTAAAAAAATTTATTAATTAATGTATGACTCTTCAATTTCTTAATATATACTTTTTTTATATTTAGATTGAAGATTATTAAACAATCAAAATATAAACATTAATTAACAAACATTTTTATATTGCAAAAATTAAGAACGAAAAGCAAATATATTTACTTAATATTTTTTATTATTTAATGTTATTTCATCAATGTCATTAAAAGAATGAATTTATCACCTTGTGAAACTTTAATGCATGTGGTGATAAAAAATAAAGCTCGACCTTAAATTATGGTAATTACTGCAGTTATTGATTTTTTGCTTTCCACATATTATCACAAACAGAATGTTTAACAAAAAAATTGGCATAAAGAAAATGGGATGTATCTATGATCAAAACAATAGTATCTAATAAATCAGAATACAAATAAAGTCTATATTACATGAGTACTTACAAATACAGATTTTTGTAAAGACTATAAATTATTGCACTTCAAAATTAAAATATTTGCATTAAAAAGTAGGCCCAGTTCGATCATACTGACAAAAACATTTTCCTTCGTTCCTAAGAGTAACCTTCCATGTTAAATTTCAATATCTATTTGAATACATTAAGAAGGCATGCAATTCTCTTACAGGGGATATTGTGGGATATTCTTATGTGATAATATGGCAGACTATTTCCAACATCTATCATTAAATGTTAAATATCTAGAAAATTTTAAAACTTTATTTAAACTTTTCCAAATACAAACAACACACATAGGTTAGTAGATTACACAATGCTTTAAGTGATATTATTCTCCACTTTTTCTTCAGGTGTTATTGGCCTGACTAGTGACAATGCTAGAATAAGAGTCAAGCTTATACCTTTAGATGCTTGAATACAGAATTTTAAGGCAAGTGAACATTTCTACTAACTGTTACTTTTGATAAAATAGCTGATGAGATCACTGCTTTAAAAGTCGATATTCCAAGAATTTGAAAGTTGACTCCTGTGCTTAGCATTGTCACTGGGTCAGGCCAGCAATACCTGAAGAAGAGTGGAATACCACTCGAAATGTTGTGTAATCTACTAACCTGTATTGTCTTTATGTGTTATTATTAAATATTGTTTGCATTTGGAAAAGTTTAAACAAAATTTTAAATTTTCTAGACATTCAACATTCAATGATAGATGATGGAAATAAATAGTCCAACATATGATCACATCTAAAATGGCATCATCCCAAACCTTCATAAATATTATGTGAACTAAGAAGAATTTTTCTCATGTTAACTAAAAATAATCTTCATATTCTGATAATTCTTATTAGAGGTTTGATAAAAAGGTGTTATTTTTCACTTGATAGAATAATAAATTGATTAAAGAACTAAATAAATAATATACAAATTTAAATAAAGTTTAACAAACTAATAAGGCTTTAAAATGTCTGATGAATTAAAATTGCAAAGAAGGTAATTAATTATTCACTGATTAAAATCATTTGTTTTTTAGTGCATTGAAAGTGGATCTGAAAATTGTTATTATAATCCTATTAAATCAATGCAAGATATTTTTTGCATATTAATCTTTTTAAATGGCTTCCCAATCTTTTGAGACTATTTTTCACTTTCTAATGCTTATTATCAGGGCATGAAAAGTTTATCTTTTCTATTTTATACCTAGAATGCATTTTTTCCACATTAAAAAAATAATTCTAATTCATTTTCTTATTTTTTAAACAGAAGCATTAAAATCACTAAACATAAATCTGTTCAAGTGTCTGATTGAGACATCTTACTTTGTTGAAATTTGGCAAAGATTAAACATAAATTCTTTGCTGTTATCTTTTCTGTTATATACTCTTAGAAAATTGAAAAAAAAAAAACTTTTCTTCAATTAATAAACAATCACTATTTTTTTTTATTTATAACAAATTAATTTCTTTATTGAAATATTTCATACAAAAATTTGTATCAATAAAATTTTATATTATTTGGACTTTACTTTTATATATATTACACATAAAATATTTTAATTTGTTAATTTTTTATTATTTGATGTGCATGTTTCAATTTTTTTTTATTCTGTATACTGCAAATATTTATGTTCTAAACCATATTTATCATTTCATACTTGAATGATTTCAATAGCTTAGATTCTCCAGTTTACATTTTACATTTTCATATACTGAAAGATTTCAAAATGTTAAACAAATATATACATATATTTCATAAAAGTTTTTGATATATATGTATAATTAAGACTTCTATTATATATATGGTCAAAATAAATATATTTTTTTATCCTATATACTTTAGATGGCACTGATAATACACTTTTTTACTTCAGACTTTCAATATTTTTTTTAATGCAGATTGTCAATATTATTATATATATACTTTGGATTTCTAATTTAAGTAAAGACAGATTTTAGATTTCTGCTTTATAAAATTTGATTACATAAACAATACTTTATTTTGTAGATAAAAATGGCATTTACATCAAATATAATCTCAACACCCATATCAATGAATGCAAGGAATATAAATGTATAGATTTTGACAATGATGGCAAAATGAATGAAGAAGTTCCAAGTATTGATGAAAATAGTGATGATAAGGAAAAAGAGGATGTAATGTATAACGCTAGCTCTTGGCATCCAATAGATATGCAAAATATTCCACCATATTCCCACTATTCCCCTTCTCTGATAAATCAAATATTATCATCAATATAGACAAAGATGCTGAAATATTGAAATATTAGATTTGATTTTTGATGACCCATTACTATAAAATATTGTCATGAAAAATAAATAATTATGAGATTAATTTCTACAAAATAAAAAAAGGACTCTATATAATAGCTGGAACCCAACCATTTTGGCAATGAATTGAGGATGCTTTTCAGAGTAATGATGTCGCAAAACATCATCAAAATGTCATGTTAAGACTGAGCCTGTTAAAAAAAAAAAAAATTCCCCATATTTTCTTAATTAGATAAGTCTTGCTCATGAATTTTTTTTCATTTTTCTGATAAAGAAAATTTCAATGAAAATAACCAACTAAATCCAAAAATCTGTAAGTTTTATAAAATTATGAAATATTTAAAAAAACTTTAGGTTTTTAATATATTCCCAAATCAAAATCTAATTTGAATAAGTTGATAAAGCTATATAGTTAAAAGATTAATGATATTTCAAAGAAGTGGAGAGAATATTTTCAAATATTTGAATGATACAAGAAGTGAGATGATGGATTTTAAAGATATATCTATTTACCTATCTGAACTAAGATATTTAACTTATCAAAATTAAAACAACTCTTTGTAATCTTAAAAATAGAAAGATTGCTAGTACTATCAAAAATTATGGAATATCAAAAAACATTTTCAAGGATTTTAGTGAATAGCTACTTTTACTCATAGATAAATATTTATCAGAGACTCAGTGTGGTTTTAAAAAATCAAGAAATAATATTGATATGATTTTTATTGCAGGCAAATGCAAAAAAAAGTCAAGTTTGTGAAAATGTTTGAAATTAGCTGGTTATCTAAATAAAATTTATTCACATGATACAGTTTCTACAGAATAAAATAAGAATGTGCTGATAGAAACTCTGAAAACATTTGAAATTTTCAGTTTTAATGACTGCTATTTAAAATATGAAGCAGGCATCAAGATTCAATATAGATTTGTTGAAGAAATTAAAAGCTAAATAAAAACTTCCATCTTTCTCACTAAATAGATTTCATTATACAGATGATTATGCTAAACTTAACAATTAAAAAAAAATGATCTGCAGAATATTCTTTAAATTCATTGCAAATGGAGCTGGCATTTCGCATATCCAGTCAATGTAACATAAAAGCATAAAAAAAATTTCACTTGAAAATGCTCTTAAGATTCTAAAAATGCAATGGCAAGATTATAAACTAATCACTAGATAGTGATAAATTTCCTAAAAAAAATTATCTCAAAGATACCTTCTACAGAAGTGCAATATTGATTGCTTTGCTTTCAAGAGGAAAATATTATTGAGGATAGAATGTAATGAAAAACTACAATTATGGAGGATACTGAAGTCTTTCAAAAGTAAAATTCACTACAGAATTTAAAATATAGTATCTCAAACATCAAATATCCCAAAGAAGCATATGATATAATTGGTTTTTCATGAATAAATTTATATAATAGTAGTAAAAGCAATTCTTAATATACATAATAATTAATTTCTTTGTTTGCTTCATTTTTTGAGTTAGAAGACCATATTTATTTACAAATAACTGTTGCTGCTGCTGTTGATCATGCTCAAATTCTATAGCTTGAAAATTCAAAATCCTAATATTTTAAATCCCATCAGAAAATAGTTATGAAAATAATGAGGTTTCTATTGATTTTATTCACATCTTACAATGTAACTTCATGAATTGAAAGAAAGATATCATTATACTGTAATATATATTACATTATTTAAGTTTAATTTATTTTTAGCTTTAGTAATTTATATTATTATTTTCTTAACTTAATACTGTACATCTTTTTTTTATAGTTTATTTTTAGATAGCAATTATTAATTTCTTTTTGTATTTCTTTATAAGTGTTCAACTTGTATTATATACATATAATTATTATAATAATAATACATTTTTTTTTAATAGTCCATTCTATAAGGAGCTAAACAATATTCTACAATTAAAATTTTGTACTGTATTTATATAAATGCAGACATATAAGATGTATACATTTTGATTTCATTTATAATTTTGATTAACTTGCATATATAATCTTAAGTAGCTTCTATTTTAACTATTGGACTTTTCTTTTATATAGATATAATAATCTAGATTTAAAGTTTTTTTTTAATTTTTATGTTTATGAAAAAAGCCATAAATTGCATATTATTATATACAGTGTATATATGAATTCTTGTATATATTTTTTTGTTGTTATTATTTGTTATTTATGTAACATATACTTTTTTTCCCTTTGATTTTAATAACCTTTTTCCCCCCATCTTTTTTTTTAAATTTTGTAAACTACATTTTTCTAAAAATGTTTGTATATTATACCGGACAGCCTGCATCTAATATCCTTCAACAGAGAGCGCCACTAGACCTCTAGCTTAGAATATATATAGATGTATAGACAGCAAGGGAGGCAATTCAAGGAGAAATAGGATGATCAAGTTTTTATATGAGAAATGCAAAAAGTAAAATGAAAATGTTTGGTAGATTGCAGTTTATGGATAATAAAAGAATAGCCAAAATAGTATTTAATTGGGTTACGAGTAAAGGGCAGCCAACAAGATGGATGAGAAAGGTAATGTATGCAAAAGATTTGGATAAAGAATTTATATCAGTATATTTGTACAAAAGGTGGGATGATTATGTTAGGAGGATTGTTGAGTGTTATAATAGTAAGGAATGGGATAAAATAATAATTTATTAATAAAGAATAGGGAGTTAGAAAGATGGAAAATTAGTATGGAGAGTAAAAAAGAGTTTAAACATATAATAGTAAACAGAACATTAGGTGTGAGTTAATGTAAGATAATAGTAAGGAAAGTAGTTTATTGTTTAAGGCTCGAACGGGATCTTTAGCAATAAGAGAATATACGTGTAAATGGGAAAATATGGATGATATAGAAAATATTAGGCACCTGTTAATTGAATATAAATGCTTGAAAACAGAAAGGATACAAATAATGAAGTTATGGAAGAATAAATATGAAAAAAGTGATTATACAGAAAGTGGGTTATTGGTTTTATGCTGGGTTTGGGAAAATGGGGATTTAGATATAAAGGCCATAGAGTTGACAAAGATTATGTTGTGGAAATGGGATGAAGCAGAATATGGAAAAACTTAGAGTGGAGAATAGAAGATAAAGTGGCTAACAGGTTTCTCTGGGCATAGTTGTTGAGAGATTCCTGACTTCATTTAAGAAGTCACAGTGCATCACATCACATCAATATTTTGATTGAATAGGCGTATAGGAGATAGTTTATTTGTAGTTACACAACTTATAGATATGAGTAGAAATACAGGTAGACAGTTATATATGGTTTTATAGATATAGAGAAGGCATATGATAGAATAGAAATAGATTATGGGTAAGTTTAGTAAATTTGGGAATGGATGGAGCTTTGGTGCAGATGTGTCCAAAGTATCAATCGCCAAGAAATTTTATGTCAATTGTGCAAGCAAAAATAAAATTTTATATAGAAAAGATTTTATCTTTAAAAACTAAAATTTCAAAAAAGATTTTTTTGAAAAGCAACCATTGAAATTTGGGACTTTTTTATTTGAAAATGAAATCCAATTTAAAGCTGAAATTTTACTAACTATAAGTTTATAAAAAACAGTCAAATAATAAAATTTGAAGAAAACAATTGATAAATTTACTATCGTTTCGTTTTGTCATGTCTATTTTGGTTATAACAATACAAAAAAAAAACGTTTATTTTTGAATTTTCATTTAAGTAGACAGACTAATTTTGACATTTTGATTTTTTGAAATAATTTTTAAAAAGTTTTTTTCAATTGTGAAAAGTGGTTTCGATACTTAAATTGCATTAATTTAAAACTATAAGAGTATTTTTAATTTCAATTCTTACTTTGTGACAAAAATTAAATTGATTTTTTCCCCATAATGAGCAATAAAAAAATAAAAATATATCATTTCAATAATGATTGGGAAGAAGAGTTTTTATTCATCATGTAAAAAGAAAAGTGGTTCTGTCTATTGTGTAATTCTACAGTAGCTTTACCAAAAAAAGGTAATCTAAACAGACATTTTTCTACTATTCAACCAAGTTTTGATCGAGACTTTCCTTCGAAATCTGTAATAACAAAATCTGAAGTACAAAAATTAAACAGACATCTAAATTCACAACAATCTTCATTCAAAAAGTTGCCTGTAAATCAACAATGGCAATGGTGGCATCTCTCTGTGTGCATCAAATTTTTATAAAGCATAAAAAGCCTTTTACAGATGATGAGATATTCAAAGAAGCTTTTTAGGCTGCAGCAGATAGCTTATTTCACAATTTTAAAAAGTAAAATGAAGATTGTTGATGCTATCCGAGATATATGACTTTCCAGGCAAACTATAACAAGACGAAGAACACAACTTAAATGGGATTTTGAAAATTGTTCATGGTTTTCACTTCAATTTGATGAATCAATTGACAGTTGTGATAAGTTCCAGCTTAGTATATTTGTACATTTAGTATTTCCTGATTTGACTGTAAAGGAAGAATTTCTCAAAATTCTATCTTTAAAAGAGCAAACCTGAGGAGAGGACATCTACAATAATTTTAAAGTTTTCGTAATATCTGAAAAGCCTCTTAAGAAGCTTGTTTCCATTACTACAGATGGTGCTTCTTCTATGACTGTTTGTGAAAATAGATTTTTAGCACTTTGTATAAGAGATATTGATTTTCCTAATATAATATTTATATCACTGCATAATTCATCAACAATCATTATGCGTAAAATGTTGAACCTTGATAATGTTATGAATACTACTATTAAAATAATTAAATTAGGGTGAAAGTACTGCAAAACGATTGTTTCAGTCATTTTTAGATAACACTGATGTAGATTATGGTGACTTAGTTCTCCATAATTCAGTTAGAAGATTGCGCAAAGCTAATATTTTAGAAAGATTCTGCAAGCTGTTGCCACATATAAAAGATTTTCTAGATGAAAAAAAAGGTCCTTATGCTATTTTACTTCACAACAAGATGTGGCTGCAAAAGCTAGCATTTTTAACAGATCTAACAACTAAATTAAATGAATTAAATCTTAGATTTGCAAGAACAAAAACCGACATAATTAACTCCATCGATACATTTAAGATGAAACTGGAAATATGGATTTCTCAAATTAATAAAAAAGATTTGAAACATTTCACAAATTTAAGAGAAGAAATTGGGTCAAACAAAGAAATGTGATTACCAAGAATTTGGAAATATTTTGCAAAACATTCTTCTGCAATTTCAATAACAATTTCAAGTCTTTAAAAAACTTTGAGCATTCACTTCATTTTTCATGTCACCATTCTCTAAAACAAATATAAAAAATCAAGCTGTACTAATCACAGAAGTATTTAATATGAACATAAGTAGCTTGGAAATGCAATTAATTGAACTACAAAATGGCATTAGATTGAAATTGCATGATCAATTTGATATATAGCAGTATACTATCATTGAAAATTATCTGCTATTGAAAGATGCATATCCTAGACTTTATTCATGTTTTGCATACACATATTTATGTGAATCAGAAGATGCATGTGGGTCTTATTGTATGTTTTGTCAAAATCTCTCTTAAAATTGAATGAAAATTTGATGATTTATTAGAAAATGCTGACTGGTAAAAAAGACAAGAGTGTAAACGAAGAAAAAATAAGTAAGTTGAAAGAAAAAAAAATCAAGAGAAAAAATGTAATTTTAATAAATTGGAAAAAAATTTTAGTGACAAAATGGCCAATACTATAAAGTTTCAAAAAGATTCCAATATCATTAGCGAGCCTAATAAAACAAAGAGTAATATTGAATTGATTTGGTTTAATAAAGCGGATAAAGAGGTGATATATGAAAAAATATATATATATAAATTAAGTAGTGGAAAATTAGTTAATGGTTGTGTAGAGCAGCCTAATTTGTCAAAGAGCTCTGAAAGAAATGAGAGCGTAAAGTTTGAATGTAGTTCTCAAGTAAAAGATAACGTTGAGTGGGAGATTTTTTCTAAGCATAAGAAAAGGAAAACAGACTATAGTAAAATCCTTCAACTAACAAAAAAAAAAAATGATGAGAAATTCATGTTTTAATCAATCTGACAATAACATTATTCCAACAGAGTTTACAAATTTAAATGATAACATTCAAGATTTGCAAAATATACACAAGCCAAGCTCAAAGACCTTTGTTAAAATGAATTCTTATTGGAAAAAATTTTTTAATAGTTGCACGACTCCTAACACATTAATTTTTAGTTTAATTGTACAAATTAATGAAAAAAATGGGGAACATATTCTCGATAAACCGGAAATAGGTGAATATTTAAAAATGCTTACTTCACATAATATGATTGATTCAATCAAACATATGACTTTCTTTCCAGCTAGGGGGTTTTATTTCAATAGAATACATCAACCGTGATAGTAGAGAATTAGAAGAAAGCCTAATAAAGGAAGTGCAAGGTCATAAGATGTATTATGTATCTCAGAAACCCAACCCTCTTGTATATGGTAGGATCTTGCCCACTCAAGCAATGATTAATGAAGATTTTTTTAAAATCAAATAATAACTATGCAGAAATAATCTCCATGGAAAGAGAAGCCAGGTATTCAATTTCAAATTCCCTCAAACACATGGAAAATACTGCTAAAACTAAAAAAATGTGTATTAAGAGAACAATTGCCTCATAGGATTATAAAAGATCATATGCCTATTTCTATTATCCTTAAAGGTCGACCGCCACTCTGTTTCAGATGTAACAGAGTAGGTCACATAGCAGCAATGTGTGAGATTGGAAGCTGTATAGAGTGTAATAAATTTAATAGAAAAGGGCATATATATAATACTAGTAAAATAAAAACATGGGCAAGTATCGAGGATAATGAGATTCCACTTGAGAGTGATGAGGAATATCAAAACCAATGCATGGATGAAGAAATACTGATAAGTAAAGATAACTTCGAAATTTCAAAGCAGACTGATTATTCAAAAGATAAAGGAGATGAAATGTCTAATTTAGAAGATGATAAAATGAATTATAATAATAATAATGGTATCAATCTTAACGATGACACTGAAATGATATTAAAAATAATAACTTTCAAAGAATTAAATATACAAAATCAAAGTGTTAATAATTTGATATTGTCCGATAATATAAGTGACAAGGATAAGACAGAAAATCAACAAACTTTTGGTTTAATAAATGATGGATTTTTCTCTTAACATACCAACATTAAATATTAGAGGAATTAAGAGTGTAATTAAAGAAGATAAAATTGCAGATTACATGGTTAAACAAAGGTATAATGTTGCAATACTTACGGAAATAAAAATAAATATACGAATACGCCTAAAAATATTTGTAACAGATTGTCTCAAAAAAATATTATATTATATAAACCTAATAGTAGACCAACACAAGAAGTTGCTGTATTATTTAATATAAATTAAGATATTGAAACAGTTCAGATCTTAACATTACAGACTAATTATACTGTCATGTCTTTTTTTGTTTTCAAAGGTTCTGCACTATTTGATTGTTGTTTACTCAATTGCAAGGGGTAAAGACTTAGTAAAAGTTTTACAAAGTGTCCAAAATAAATTGTTATCAAAACCAGGAATTATTTTTGGTGGTGACAATAATCTCCCAAGTGAATTAAAAAATAAATTACAAGCGGTCTCACTTTTTTCATTACAAGATAAATATTTAAATAATAATTTTACATTCTTCAATAGTAGATATAAAATGCTTATCGATTTATTTTTTATATCGGGCAATAAAGTTAATACTACTAAGATAACTACATCTTTAGTTCCATTTTCTGATCATCTTCTGGTGCACTTGAAAATACATGATTATGTTGTTAATAGAAAGCGAACAGATTTACAGTGAATTGAAATGTAAGGGATGAAATAGTTTTAAAACAGATCAAATTCCTAATTGTCTGGTAATGATGAATTATTATTTGAGTGTTACAGTTTTGCCCCCTTGTATTGCATGGTATAAACTAAAAAATGAGTTGTCTAAAATGCGCATAAAAATAGCAAAGCAAAAGTTGTCTCTTAACCAAATAAAAAATAGAATATCAGAGATACATAATATATTACAATACCTTTCATGTTTGAATGCAAACAATCATTTGGTTGGTACATTACAAGAGGAATATAACATTATTTACTGGCTAATACAGCAGGAATTTTAAACAAACAATTTAGGAAATTGATCCCAAATATTATTAAACTAACTAAGCCGATTATTAACTATGCAAAAGTTTATATACTGCATGCAAAAGGAAATCATTTAATACAAACTGAGTTATCTGGTGTTTTATCTGGAATTTGTGTAGATGAAGGAATTTTTGATATGTTAAAAATAAAATTTGGTGAAAGGAAAAGTAATATAAACGATTTCAATAGAGTTTTCAGAAGAATTTAAAGAATATATTGCAAGGACAGAAATAAAAAATGACATTGATAGATTAAAGACTGATATGGCTTTGGAAAATAACTCTATACCGGCTTCAGTCTACAAAAAGCTGGATTCTGGTTTAATACTAATAATGTGGAAATGCTTTAGCCAAATGTGTTGTGAAAAGATTAAATGGCCATATATAAATAATGGAGTTATCTTTAGTATAAGAAAAGATAAAGCAATTACAACCCCAAATTTGAAGAACTTAGATATATATCAATTGAGGACATAGATTCAAAATTTTTTGCAAGAATATTGCTAAGGAAATTGAATGCTATAGTTCTTTCCAGAATTTCCCAAGCACATTATGCCATTAAAAGTAAACGTGCAGTCTATGCAGCATTAGGAATATAAGAAGCAATTAAACTATGCAGTTAAAATAATTTTAAGTCAGCGTTTGATCAGGTTAATTGGTCTTATTTAATAAACATATTGGATAATTTAGTTCCTGATCACAAATATTTGGTTTGTGCTATACAAAATTGTATTAAAAACAGCAGAATTTCTATTAAGAACTTTATAAGATCCAATTTTTTCATACCATCAAAGGGTATTCCCCAAGGATCTCCTCTTGCTGCATTGCTGTTTGCTGTTTATTTGGATCCTATGATAAAAGAAATTGAAAACAGAGTGTGTGGTCTACACTTGCCTCATTTGGGTGCAAAAACGCAAGTAACTTCTTTAATAAAAGAGGTGATAATTATTTTTCAGAATAGCTTTAATGTTAAAATAGTAATGGAGATTCTTCAGAAATTTCAAACAATGACTGGCTCTCTCATTCAGCCATTTAAGTCTGCAGCCTGAAAGCTTGCCACGGAAGATACCATGTGAATTTCTGGCTACAGCATCTATTTTCTTGGGAATACCAATACATCACTCTAAAACTTCTATGAATAAATACTTGAATGAATCGATAATTAATAAAATATAAAATGTTTCTTTTCTTCTATGAGGCTTTACCCAGTAACTAGAGCTAAAATTTTTAATGCAATTGCAATATTGGCATATTATTGACCTTGGGTTTCCCTTTTCAATAATACGATAAATAAAATTAATAGGATAGCTAAGAACTATATTTGGGGTAAAACTAGTAACTCAATTTCTGTCTCCACTTTACAGCTACCTATAAGTAGAGAGGGGGGTAATTTAATTGAAGCAAGAGATTATGTTGCCTTTATTAAGGCTACTTGAATATAATAAAAAAATAAAATTTTTGACTCATCAGATTTAGTGAAATAGGAAAAGAGAGATCTATTTTTTTTGACTTGATGCTAGCTTACAAGGATTTACAGGACCACCTAAATTTACCGAATTTGGAAAGTTTAAGATACAAGGATCTAAAAAAGCATCTGGATTGTCGAGAGATTTCATGGATGGATTTATCTAAAGAGAAAGTTTTGAGGAATTATCAATTAATATGTGCTCCTCCTTTCTACATTAAATTTGTTTTTAAGTTGATGAATGGCTTGGTACCTATAACTTACTTTTTGAATCGCAGATCTGGAATGAATTTGGATACCAAATGTGTATTGTGTAAAAGTATAGAAGAAACCTTCTTGCATTTGTTCGAAGAGTGTAGTGGTTTTCGACAATTAAAAAATTGTTTTTTAACTCACCATTTATAAATTTGAGATATATGATAAATAAATATATTCAGAGGTTTGACCCTCACAATGCAATGATGATAGCACGTTTTGAAAACAATGTGGGCTGTAAGATGTTCATTAATTTTCGATAACAAAAAATATAATTGGATTAAAAAACTAGAAGATGATTGGGATAAATACTATTATCAATGTATAAAATATCTGCCAAAAAAACAAATTGAAAGAATATGGGGTGGATTTTTCCCTACTGTATGTAAAATATGGAAGTGTTTATTAATAATACGCTGATGCGTTGCAGTGAAACTTTTCTAAATAATAATTTCTGTAGGTTTTCTATATCATAATTTCTGCAGACTAAGCGCTTTCAGAGTTTTGTTACTCCATAATCATAGCCTCTTTAGATTATTAATGTCATTATATGCAAATGTATGCAAAACTATCTCCTATATTATCCATTTTCTGGAAATGGCAAAACACGTGTCTTTTCTACTTATTGAGTTGATATCACTGATGATAAAACAAGCTTCCTTGATTTTTCTCTTGATGTAATTTCTTTCTGTGCATAATATATCAGCCTTGGAGGGTTCAAATCTGTGGTTGAGCTCTTGCTGATGGTAAGCAAATACAGAACTGCCTTCTTTTTGGTTATTGCTCTTGTATGCGTGTATTTGTGATGAGCCAATCTATTGCTAATTGTGGCAAGAGTTTCACCATAATAAACAGCATCACACCCCATTTAAGGGCATACAATTCTATATACTACCGGGGTTGCTTCAATATTTTTTTTATCTTTAGTATTATTAATAAATCCTAGTTTAAATTCTTTCTGTAAAGTTTTACTGAACTTTTTTGCTACTGCAGGTATATATGGTACAGCTAGATGTTGTCTATCTTCTTTTTTATTTTGCTGAAATCTTTTATGAAAGCCTTCAATCCTGTTGGTTATTGTTCTGTGATTAAAGCCCACGCTTATTAAATCCCTGATGTAGCTGGTGATGTTGTTTTTCTTGTCGACTCTAATTTGCATAGATAGTGATTATGAAATAAGAAAGCAGATAGCCCTTCAAGTTTGTGTGATTTGGGGGAATTTGAGAGTGGATTATTGAAAAAATGATTTTTAGTTAACTTGTAAGGAAGAAAAAAAAAAGAAAGGAAAGAAAAAATGTTTTCTTGTTATTATGTAAATATATCATTTTTGTGTTTTTTTTCTATTAATAAAATTATTTACTTAAAATAAAATAAAAAATATTTATGTGAATTATCATTTACTCATATGAATTATATAAAATCTAAATATCATACTCATATGACTGAAAATCATCTTAACGACTATTTATGCTTGGCAGTTCCTAATTGAGAACCAAATTATCAAAAATAGCTAATAATACTCAATGTCAATCATCACATTAAATAAATTTATTTAAAAATTTAACTATATTTATTTCATTTATAAATTGATTCATTTTCATTTTACTTCCCATTTAGTCGAACACCATTTATTTGGAAAAATAAAAGATAGCTCTTAGGTTCTAAAAGGTTGAGCACGCCTGCTTTAGTATCTTATTAAGAAATTTGTATGAAAAATAATTACTATACCTATCAATTAGGAAATATAGAATCAGTTAAAGTACTTAGGCAAAGATACCCTGTCACCTATTTTGTTTTTGTTACATTTGAGAGAAATGAAAGGCTAGGAAGAGGGATAGAGATACCATTAATAGGTGGCAAGGAAGTATATACAGTATTGGGTTTTTTATTTGCGGATGATGTATTCTTATCCACATAAGGTAGGGATGATATGGAGAAATTATGCTGAAGACATGTGCAAGGTGGATAAAGAGATGGGGTTTAAATTTAGTGAAGAAAAATCAAAAGTAATGATGATTAATACTGGTGAAAGATAAGAGAAAGAATTTTTATTGGGGGATATAAAATTAAGTGTGGTGAATAGGTATAACTATTTGGGAATTGTCTTAAGTAAGCAGAAAAATTACTTGGATAAATGGGAAAAAAAAAAGATGAATCAAGTGAAGAAAAGAAAGGTATTGATAAAGAAATTAACAGTGTTTTCATATAATAAATACGATGTAGCTTGAATTATATGGGAGTGGTAGTAGCCAGTTCAATATATGGTATTGAGGCATTATTTATTTTTTATTTAAAGTAATATTCTTTATTAAAAACCAAAAATATTTACATAATTACAAAGGTTATTGAAGTTCCTCTAACAACATTTCTTCAACTACTGTCATAATACTCGGGGTATTTTCCTCAGTGATTTACATGTTGTAATTCATTACCTTACTAATACATTCTTAGACTGGAAATGATGTTTACCTACCATATTTCATATGTGGATAGAGCAGAACCTCTCCACACTGATTCTACAGTTTTCTTTGGCCAATATTTTAAACATAGGTTAAAGTAATCACTCCAATCTCTCTCCAGCTTTCTCAGCCAGTTGAATTTTTTATTGTCAAATACCAAAGAACATCTAATTAGCCATATGATTTTAATGCATGGATTATAACCATTGCATTATGCGGATTAAACCTAATCACATATTTTTTTATCAGATCCTTTAGGTCTATTATTGGCATATGAAAGACTTGTGATCTCATATCCCTGAATGCCTGGCATTCCTCAAGCAGGTGCGTAAATGTTTCTTTTCTCTCCTTACAAAAGATACACACATCATCCGACCCCATCCCCAGCCTTTTATTAAGGTAGGAGGTAGTCGGCAGGATTCCATTTATCAGCTTAAAAATAAACGTCATGGATGATTGAGGTGTATTAATCGAGTGGAATTTTTTAAGAACACTTTTCAGTGAACAGACAAACCACGCATTCTCATTTACTTTTGTTAAATCTTTATATTTTATTCCATCTAGACTTTGGACATTTAGATCATCTTGTAAATCTTTGTATGTTATAAACATGTCCACAAGATGTGATCTTCTCTCAGCTCCCATTTCATTGTAAATTCTTATATCTCCCGTTGGAGGTCTGAAGGACTGATCCTTCATTACATTCAAATATGCCCTGGCAGTAATAAAATTAACATAAGCTTTTGGATCGATTAAGTTAAGCCCACCTTTATCTATTGGTTGCTGGAGTACAGAAGTTGAGAGGAGGCTAGATTTCTTCCCCCATATGAACTTCTTTGCCATCTGTATAATCTTTTGGATAGTTTTGTTGTAAAGTTTCAACCAAGGTCCATAATAACTAAGCACTCCTATTGCAATTGCATTGAAAATCTTGGTTCTAGTCACTTTATAGAGTTTAAAATATGAAAAACTATTAATTCTTTCTTCTATTTTTTTTTTTTTGTTATTAGTTGATTTAACTGACGATTCATTTTAGTTTTGGATAAGTAAAGGGGGAGGCCAAGAAAAGACTTAGGCTGAACTAAAAACTCACTTGGTATTCTTTTCCCAGTTGCCAATTGCCAAGCTGCTGACTTATCAAACTGTACTACTGATCCTGTAGCCTGTTGGAATTTTCTAACCTTATTTATAACTATATCAATATTATAGCTGTTTTCAAAAATTATTATTATGTCATCTATAAAGGCCGTTACTTTTATTGAAACTCCCAAATGGGGCAGGTAGATTCCGTTAATTATTTTTTCTATTTCCTTTACCATAGGGTCCACATAAATAGCAAATAAGAGTGCTGCCAACGGAGAACCCTGTGGGATACCTTTACTAGGGATAAAGAACTCCGACCTCCTCATAAAGTTTTTATAAGAAATTTTATTATTAGTAATATAATTAATTATTGCATTTATTAAATATTGATCATCTTTTATCAGCCCATTTAGGGCATTAAATAGATAAGCCCAGTCAACCAAGTCAAATGCAGATTTAAAGTCAATTTTCAATGCAAAGTACTGAGTCAGATTCAAGGCCTTGGCATACTTGATAGCTTCTTGTATTTTAAGAGCTGCATTTATCGCTCTCTTACCTTTCACAGCATGATGCGCTGTTGAAATTTTATCACTGACACTTTTAAACAATTTTCTTTGTAGGATTCTAGCCAGTATTTTAGAATCTATATCCTCAATCGATATATTTCTTAGGTCTTCAAATTTAGGTATTAATGTGTTCCTTTCTTTTTTAACACTAAAGATTACTCTTTTATTTATGCTGGGCCATTCAAATCTTTGTGAGCACATCTGATTAAAATATTTTAACATAGGCCCTATCATAAAATAAGTGATTTGTTTATAAACTGATGCTGGGATTGCATCATTAGCCAATACTGTTTGCATTTTCAATCTATTAATTTCATCTGTAATTTCTTGACACGAAATATATTCCTTCCCTGTTTGCTTTGTAATTATCTTATATTGATGACCATCAATGTCCCGATTACCCATTGTCTATTTCAGTCTTTCAACCATATATTCATCAACCTCATCACCTGATATTAGAGAATCTTCTATTGTCTTCATAGATGCTATACCATTTGTGTGAGGTATATAAATTTCTGCATAATTAATGGTTGGTTTTAATATTTGTCCCAGCCCCGGAATTAATTTCCTTAGTCTTAATATATATGTATCTTCATGCATTTTCCTATATATATATTATTATATTCTTGTTGTAGTTTACCAACCAGGTCTTTATTTTCACCCAATTCAGAAATGACACTCATTGTTTTATTAATCTCTATAATTCTATTTTTCATTTGATTTTGGGACATCATATTATTCGAACTATCAGAGCACAAGTCTGAAATAAATTTTTTGAATTTATGCCAAGCAATACATGGAGGCAGGTTTGAAATCCGATTGTAATAATTCGACACTATGATAATGTTAGAAATCTGATCAACCGAAAGGAAAATCTGACTCCTAATGTTCTTCTTTATAGTAAAGGCATATCTTTTATTTTTGATTAAACTATAATTCTTTATCTGGAGAAGTATTCTTAAGTGGTCCGAGAAGGCCACCAAAGAGGCATTATGTGCTAGTAAAGGGATATTAGATTACTTAGAAAAAATACAAAGAATAAGTAGGAAGACATTCATTACATGCAGCTAGATGTATGGCAAAGGAAGCAATTTAGGAAGAAATGGGATGGTCAAGTTTTTATATGAGAGATGCAAAAAGCATAATGACAATGTTTGGTAGATTGCAATTTATGGATAATAAGAGAATAGTCAAAGTAGTATTTAATTGGATTATGAGTGAAGGACAGGCAACAAGATGAGTGAAAAAGGTAACATGATATGCAGAAGATTTGGATAAACAATTTATGTCAGAGTACTTATACAAAATGTGGGATGATTGTGTTAGAAGAATTGTTGAGTGTTATAGTGGCAAGAACTGGAATAGAAGAATAGATGCATTAATAAAAAATAGGGAATTGGAAACATGGAGTACTAATATGGAGAGTAAAAAGACTTTCAATATATATAGAAGTAAACAGAATATTGGGTACGAGTTAATTTATGATAATAGCAAGGGAAATAGTTTATTGTTTAAGGCTTGAGCAGAATCTTTAGCAACAAAGGAATGTACATATAAATGGAACAATGTGGGTGGTTTAGTCTGCAAGTTGTGTAAGGAAGGCCTGCAAGCAGAAAAGATACAAATAATGAAGTTGTGGAAGAATAAATATAAAGGAAAGTGATTATACAGAAAGTGGGTTCTTGGTTTTTATGCTGTGTTTAGGAAAAGATAAGAGGGATTTAGATAAAAAGGTCATGGAGTTGACAAAGATTATGTTGTGGAAATGAGATGGTGCAGGATAGAAAAATATGGAAAAACTTAAGTTGGGGAATGGAAAGGAAGGTAAAGTGGCTAACAGATTTCTCTGGGTATAGTGGCTGAAAGATTCCAGACCCCAAAAGAGGAAAAGTCACAGTGCATCGCATCAATATTTATAGTTTGCTGATGAGTATATTACTATCAGTGCCTACTATAGCAATCCCATTATATATAGATCAATTATTTCCGCTAGATAACAAAGAATAGTGATTCTTTTCTAAACAAACAATTGGCAGGACAAATAACAGTAATCAAATACCAGACAAATCTAACAATTAACAACAATATTTATTGATAATTAATTAAAAATAAAAAGCTTGCATTAATGGTAAGATTTAACTAGTGTTAGCTCAAATACATATAATAAAATTGATTACAAACCGTTTTTAAATAAGCAGTTAATGTATTTGACAGTTGATTGACACTATTATCTTTCCCCTCAATGTTATCACAATGAATGTTAATTTCAAATAAACACAGATTAAACAGATAAAAATATATAGAAATGAGCATGGGCAAGAAATAACTGAACCTGATGCAAGATATCAAAATCCCTTATATTTAGTGGTAAGCATATAAATAAATAAAAGGGTTGAATATATAAATAAAACTTCACATGGTATCTATAATGGTCCACTTGATATGCAAAGCAGAATAATCTCTTTTTCTTTCAACCATGTATGATATAAATAACAAGAAAAAAGAACTACCAATAATTTAAACAGTTTAACACTTACATAAAAATTATTAAACACATATCCACATATGTCAAGTAAAAAAAGAATATATGAAATTCTAATGCATTATTAATTAAAAACATATTTTAAAAAATTCATTTATATTTCTTTTTTTTTTATAAACTTACTAAATTCTTTCTTCTTGCTAAAGAAAATCTAGATGGTCTAAAACAATTTAGAATTTTGAGGGGGAGGGGGGGGGAATCTGGCTCTGAGATTCTTTAAAATAACTTTCTGTTAACTTTAAGAGGAAAAAATAATTCTAGACACTATTTCAGATTTTTTAAACTTAATTATCAACTGTCAAATTTTACAAGACATTAAAGTGTTGTAACTGAAATAATTATAATATATGAGACATGCATAGAATAAACACAATAAAACAAATATAAAATTACATATCAACAAAATCGAAATATAAAAAAAATTACACCTTTATGTCTATCTCTCACTGGCTTACTGGTATATCAGTTCATATAAAGATTTTACCTTCAGTCCGTAGTAAAGTGAATATAGGGTTATTACTTTCTGTACAAATTATACATAAATGCGTATGTATGCCAGGCATATAGATATTATTTTCAGTCTTCTTTTGTTTGAGTGAGAAGTGCATTGCTATGGTGGTCTCCAGGATGTTGGAAGTCGGATAATTCAGTTAGGCAAGATTACATATGTTGGCTAGAGATTCACTCTGGAGAGTGAAGTTCATCTTTTGGATGCTATAGCAGCATATGGCTTCAGATATGACAACTAGTGCAAGTTCTGAATTCATGATCGATGGACACAAGTAAATTCAGCAGGATCAAAACATAAGCAGTCAGCCAAAACAAGAGTATAAATTGAATTAGCTATAAGCAGAATACATAGAATCTGATGAATAAGTAGACTCATTAAGCATAGTGAATAAATAATTTTAGCTGGTCTTTTATAGACCTATCCTTTGTTGTATAGTCCACTCAGAAATTTAAGGAATCTCCCTAATCAACAAACCAGTGATCAAATTTTGAACCAGATAAGACAAATATTTTAATTTAAAAATTCCAAATTTAATTACATTAATCAAAATTCCCCAGACAACACTACTTAATAATTGAAAACTATATTTTAAGATTTTAATTAAAACTAATTGATTAGAATCGATAAAGAAACATTTTAAGATTAAATATTGTTTCTGGACTACATAAAATATTTTTCAGAATGAATTAGAGTTTAAAGTGCACATTCAAAAAAACACTTTTACATTTAAATAACTGAACTAACTTTAAAACATTTTCACTATTAGTGTATGCATGTATATACATAATACCGCACTCACCAAAAAAAAAAACACAACTTATATATATATAAAAAAACAAATTACAATTGTTTGCTTAGCCAACACTAAATACTGCATATAAAAGAATATTGAGATAGGCAAAGCATCTCAGTATACATATATATATATACACACACAGCATATAAATATATGACGACAGAAATTTTAGTTAAGTATTTTGTGTCAGATTTTGTGAACATTACAATCTATAATTAGTAGACAGATATAAGATGTGTGTTTTATATATATATATTTTTAAGAATCACATTGGATATTATTTGTGCAGGTAAACTTAATAAATAATAATGTTAAGATGGTCGTACAAAACAAATAGAAAACTACTCCAATGGAGATGTGGGTTTCCAGAATTTATCATATCAATCCAATCATGACTGATTATCCGAATCTATAAGAACTATAAAATATTGTAAAAATAGTTATATGAATCTTAAGTCTTAACAAATTAACTGGATATGCTAAATTTATTATCAGAGATTTTTTTATTTTTTTTTTAAGTGTCATAGCATCAGCCGGGACGCGAGGCAGTCGCGCTGACCTCTCGACCACCAATGCAAGACTATTATCAGAGATTTAATACTGAAAAATTCTGAGACAATATATATATATTGTTTATAGAAAAAAGATTAATTGTATAAGAATTTTGAATTCTGAGTAAAATAGACAAAACAATACAGGTATTATTTTAAATTCAAGAACAAAAGACAGTTTTATAAGTGCCACTTTAGTAAATACTAGACAGAAAATAATTATTACTTATATGTAAACTAATCAACAAATATATTACTAATGTAAATATAAATCATGTAAGAAGAAATCAAAACAATTAAGCGTTAGTGGTCGAGAGGCCGACACAGCTAAATTACAAACAGTTGTCCCGGGTTAGTGGGTTCGCTTCCTGGCCGATGCTATGATACATAAAAAAAAAAGGAAAAAAAAACAATCATTAAAAGGAAAAATAAAAATAATTATATAATGATAAAGAGGATTGGAATGCTTTAATAGGACTCAAAAAGAATTGAGAGATAAGTTTTATAGAAAAAAGAAAAATAATTGGAATAAGAATGCAAAGAGATAAAAGTGCTTCAATAATAAAAAGATATAATCTAGTATTTGAGAGAATTAAAAATGTCACTTAGGGGAAAAATGAATAATTAATGAGTGAAATAGCTGATAAGAATGGAAAAAGATTAACTGATAGAATGATATATTGAAAAGATGGGGAAAATATCTTCAATATCTGTTTAGAAGAGAAAATAATGCAATTAATTATGAACTTGAAAAAGGAGAAGATATTGAAGTAGACCATAAAGGTATGGACATATTGACAAAATAAATAATAAAGTTGATTTAAAAAATGAAAAATATTAAGGTCGTTAGATTTGATAAAGTACCTATGGAATTTTTGAAAGGGGAGAAACTATTACGAAGGAAATAATTAGACTGTGCAATTTAGCATATAATAATGAGAGTTTGGTCTGAAGATTTCTTGAGGACTATAATGACTACAATTGTAAAAATAAAATAAAATAAGCTGTTAGATGTGAAGAGTACAGAAACAATAAGTTTGTTATATCATGTTCATGGTCAGGTAGAATGTTGTATTGAATATCAGTTTGGTTTTCAAAAGGGAGAAGCACAAGAAATGCTATTGGTGTTGTTAGAACAATTGCAGAGAGATATATTGAAAAAGATAAAAGAATTAGTACACGTTTTGATAAAGTAATCTGGATTGATTTGGAATACTGGACATTGTATAAAAGTCAGAGATTGAAGAAATGAATACAGAAAGAAGAGTTAGACAAAGATGGAATAAGTCACCTGTGCTTTATAATATTTATTTAGAAGAGATGTTAGATAAATATTTGGAATATGGAGGAACTAATACTGGAAGTAGAATAATACAATGTATAAAATTTGCAGATAATATGAAATCTTATAGTTGAGGATGAAAGGAATCTTCAGAATATGTTGAATAAATTGGAGGAAGGATATATAAAATATGGAATTTTTTTTTTTTTTTAAGATTAATGATGGGAAAACCAATTATTTATGGATATGAAGAAATATCAGAAGACTACAAAGTTGAAATTCATGATAATATAGTTCAACAAGTAAATGAATTTGGATAGGTGGTTGAGTGAGAATGGAAGAAACAAAGTTTAAAAAAAAAACATTGACAAAAGAGGCATTTATTAAGAGAAGAAAAATATTTTGTGGGCTTTCGAAGGAAGAATTAAGGAAAAGATAATAAATGAACTATTGTTTGGTTATGAAATATGGCAATGAATAAAAAAAATTAAAAGCAGATTGAAAGCCTTTGAAATGTGATAATGGAGAAGGATGGAAAAAGTTAGTTGGATAAATAAAATGTAAAATATTTTGAAAGTGTAATGAAAAAAAAAAGATTGATTGAGGAAATTAGAGATAGAAAAAGAAATTGGATCAGGTATATATTAATAAGGAAGAATAGTTTAATGAAAGCTATTTTGGAAGGAATTGTGAATAGCAACAACAAGAAAGGATGGAAAAGATTTCTTACTGGATGATATAAGAGATGGAAAGAGATATATGTAATTAAAAAATCAAGCAATGAAGAACATGGATAAGAGAAATGGATAAACGTGCTATGTGATTACTCTCTGGACCTATCCACTGAACAGAATACCAATGATGTTGAGAGAAAATATGGGTGTAATGAGTAAATTATTTATAAAAATGGTTGTATTCTCATCCTTGGTGTTCGCCTTAAGATGGCGTTGATGCTAATCAAAAACATATACATATAACGATTCCGGGCCTGACCTAAATGATCGATTTGATCTAAAAAGATCTGATTTCTTAGATTTGTAATAAAATATTCTACTAACTAATACTATTATATGATGTTAGTTTTTTTCAGTTTTGTAAATGTTTATTAATCTTATCTTGTTTTTGAGTTTGTGTGTCTTTAAAGTTACGGTGTTTTTCTAATTTTTTTTTTTTTTTTTTTGACTTTACGTGTGTCTTTTTAAAGTTACGGTCTTTTTTTTTTCTTTTGCAAGAGTAAATCAATACTTTTATTCAAAAGCAAGACGTAATAAGTAAATGTTTATTAATCTTATCTTGTTTTTGAGTTTGTGTGTGTGTCTTTAAAGTCACTGGGCTTTTTCAAATTTTTTTTTTTTTGGACTTTAGGTATGTCTTTTTAAAGTTATGGTATTTTTTTTGCAAGAGTAAATCAAAAATTTGATTCAAAAGCAAGACGTAATAAGTCAATGTTTATTAATCTTAGATTGTATTTGAGTTTGTGTGTGTCTTTAAAGTTACGGGGCTTTTTCTCATTTTTTTTTGGACTTTATGTTTGTCTTTTTTTTTTGAAAGTTACGGTATTTTTGATCAAGAGTAAATCAATCATTTTATTAAATAAGCAAGACGTAATTCTAAATCTATCAAAAGTAACGTAATTTATATACTACAATTTAGAATTGATATCCGACTACTATTAGTAAGGACCGTCATTAAAAGACTCGATTGAAAAATGATACCGGACTAATTTCCGTTTTCTTTTTTTTTGGACAGGGGACGGACAGTAATAAATCAGAAAGTGGGTTGTTTTTGTTAACTCTGTCTATATAAAAAGGGTACTGTTATTGAAATACTAAATTTAAAAATGATAGCCGACTAATTTGCGTATCTTTTGACAGTAATTAATCAGAAAGTGGGTTTCTTTTTTTTTTTTTGGTAAATCTTGTGTATATATAAAAACAAACAAACCGTAATTCAAAGACTCCATTGAAAAAAATCAAACCCCATTGAATTTGCTTTTTTTTTTTTTTTTTTAAAGACAGTAATTAATCAGGAACTGGGTTGTTTTTGTTAGTGTGTAGATATAAAAACTAATATTATTTTGAAATAATAAATGTAACAAAACAAAAAAAAAAAAAAACCCGACTAATTTTATTTTTCGGACAAGTAATTCCTAATAATTAGACAGTGGGTTGTTTTTGTTTGTGCGTATATATATATAGCGAAAGTAACTGGGCACGGACGAATTCTCGCGAAAACGGTACTTTTCGCGTGATCCTTTAATTTTTTTTCCCCTTTCGCACCCTTAAAAGCAATTTTTGAGGGTTACCCCTTCGTAATGGAATCTTCAGGACATTATTACTAAACTTACAACAGTAAAGTAAGTTACAACACATTAAAAAAAATAGACGTCTTATCAAATTTTAAAAAACTACGACTGCTTCAAAGACACACACTCTCACACGAAACTACAGAGAAAATAGATATTCTACTATTACGAGAAAATGATGAACAAAATCGACTACTACGGCAGCCGATCAAGGCATTTCTCTCTCTTTGCTTTTAGCATAGAAAAAAAACCATAACCGGCAGCCGTCGGGAACTCTTTCTGTGTTTTATCATAGAAAGAAGTCTCTTTGTGTTGGCTTCTGTCGCCGCCGCCTCCTCCATCCAACATAACGTGAGGACTTTTCTGCGTTTATAACATAGAAAAATTCCTCTTTTGTTAGATGAAGGCCGGTATTTCTAGGAATTTACATAGAAGTAGCGACATCTTAAGGCGAACACCAAGGATGAGAAAACAACCATAAAAATTTCTAGGTGATAAAAATAGGTTTAATTGTACATCTTGAAGTTAAATTCATATACAATTTATTAATGATTGATTTGAAATTAACTTTTAAAAGACAAAAAAAAAAATGAGCTATTGGTAAATTAAAAGGCAATATTAAAAAAGTCAGAGTTATTAAAAAAGAAAATAAAAATAAATAATTGATTAATTGAGAAGTAAACCCAATTTAAAATAAATTTTTGAAGAAAAATTTAAAAGATAGTGCAATAAAGATAATGGCATTTAAAAAAAGTAAAAATAATAATAATTTGAAAAGAAAATAATTGGACAATCTGCAGTTTTTTAAATGGCTATAACTGAAATGCTTGACATGAATTTTGCAGCAATGGCAGGCTGAAATATAAGAAATTCTCCTCAAATATGGGAACCAATTTCATAGAAAAGTCTTCATAATATATTAGGAACAAAATAATAATATGATGAATAAAATGGTAGAATTAAGATGGACAAATGTGAATTCTGTAGAAGGTATATGTATATATTTAGATACATGTATATTGATGACGACTTTATTTAGGTACTTACAACTGCAGATCACTTTCAAGTGAAGGAAGATTGCAAGAGTTAGAAGAAGAACTGTCTTATATTAAATGGGACATTATTGGACTTTGTGAAGTTAGAAGAAAAGGTGAAGAAACAATTGATTTAAAAAGTGGACATATACTCTACTATAAAGGCACAAATATTGGAAATACAAGTGGAGTAGGATTCATTATAAATAAAAAATGGAAAAATAACATTGTGGAGATTGATGGTGTATCAGACAGAGTGGCAAGATTAGTTTTACAACTTAATAGCAGATAAGTTAAATAATTTTACTTTTGGGAAATGTATGTATTCAAGCACAAGTGCGTGTGCGGCGCAACTGCTCCCAAAAGCTGTAATACAAATACAAATAGCTAACTAAAAATATTAAAACAGCTGAGAGCTTTCAAAGGATCTTGCCTTCATAATCATAGCTTGCTTACGTTTAAATTTATGCAAATATGCTAATTCCATCTTTTTGATAGAGAAAAACACGTGTATTTGTATTACAGCTTTTGGGAGCAGTTGCGCCGAACACGCACTTGTGCTTTAATAGCAGATACCAAATGCAGATAATTCAGGTTTATGACCAACAAGTTCTCATAGTGATGAAGTTATAGAAGATTTTTACATGGATGTACAAAAGGCTTTTGATCAGAGTAAACAACATTTTAAAATTGTTATGGGAGACTTTAATGCTAGAATTGGTAAACAAATGAAAGATGAAAATGCTGTAGGTAATTTTGGTTGTAATTTTGGTTAGAGTAATAGAAATGAGAGAGGACATAGACTTATGGAGTTTGCTGAAAAGAAAACACTTTATATTATGAATTCTTTTTTTGAGAAAAATGTTAAAAGGAAATGGACATGGAAGCATCCAAATGAAGATACGGCAGAATTGGATTATATTTTGACTAATAAAAAATACATATTTCAAGATTGTAATGTTCTTAATAAATTTAACACAGGAAGTGATCATCAATTAGTAAGATGTAAGATACATATTAATGCAAAACTAGAGAGACAAAAATTATTAAGAAAAACAATATTTACAGTTGATATTCCTAATCTTCAGAAATATTCTAATGAATTTAAATTAGAACTTACAAATCGGTTTCAAGTATTAGTAGATTTTGAACATGATTCAGATTTGAATGACATTAATAGGAAAATAAGCGATACCCTTTTAAAAACTGCAACAAAGATAGCTGCTAGAAAAAAGCAGCAATTGACCAATAAAATTTCTACTGAGACTAGAGAATTTATGAAGAAAAGAAGGAATATGATAATATACAACAATGATGCATTAAAAAAGATTGAATATCTCGAATTTTGTAAAATGGTACTGAAAAGAGTTGAAAATGATATAAGAAGTATAATTGTGAACTAGCAAAGAAAGCTGTAGAAGAGAATAATAAGAGTGTAAAACAACATTTTGGTATTGGTAGGAAATTTATATCTGCAATAAGAAAAAAAGATGGCATTATTACTAAAAAGAGAGATGACATCATAAAATGTGTAAAAGACTTCTGAATTGCCCAGATTTTTGAATGAGTTCCATGAGACATGCAATTAAATTTATGAAGAAAGGGAAGGCTCCAGGTAATGATGGAATTGTAATTGATATATTAAAAAAAGCAGGTGAAGAAATAGAAAATTTTTTAGCAAAGTTATATACCAAATGTCTAAATGATAAAGATGTACCAGATGATTGGAAAAATGCAGTATTAATATTAATATTTAAAAAAGGTGATAAAGAAGACATTAGAAATTACAGACCTATCAGTCTTTTATCAGTTTTATACAAAATTTTTACTAAGATAATTACAACTCATCTACAGAAAACACTGGATTTCCACCAACCAAGAGAACAAGCTGGATTTAAAAGTGGTTTTAGTACAGTAGATCATATCCAGGTATTGAGAGAAATTATAGAAAGGACAAATGAATATGAGTTGCCATTATGCTTAGGATTTGTAGACTATGAAAAGGCATTTGATTCTATAAACATTTCTTCAGTGATTAAAGCATTGGATCATCAAGGTGTAGATCCAGGATATTGTCATATTTTGAAGAATATTTATAAAAATGCAACAGCAACAATTAGATTACATAATGATAGTAGGAAAATCAACATTGAAAAGGGTGTAAGACAGGGTGACTCCATATCTCCAAAACTTTTTACAGCAGTGCTGCAAGAAGTATTTTGTGGATTAAAATGGGAAGCTAAAGGAGTGAAAGTAAATGGAGATTATTTAAGTCATTTAGATTTTGCAGATGATGTAGTTGTTTTTGCAAATAATGCTTTAGAGCTACAAGAAATGTTGCAGGAGTTATCAGATGAAAGTAGGCCTAAAGATAAATGTTAAAAAGACTAAAGTAATGTTTAATAGATTTTCTCAAAATATGAAAATAAAGATTGATTATGATGAGTTAGAAGAAGTCAACAGTTACAAATACCTTGGTCAGATTATTAATACAGATGGAAATATAATGGATGAAATTAATCATAGAATTAAACTTGGTTGGAGTGCTTTTGGTAGAAATAACTTGATACTGAAAGGAAATGTGCCTATGTGTTTGAAAAAGAAGGTTTTTAATAAATGTGTTTTGCCAGTTTTTACTTATGGATCTGAGACTTGGACACTTAATAGAAGAGCAATACAGAGACTTCAGACAACTCAAAGAAGTATGGAGAGATGCATGTTGGGAATAACAAGAAGGGATCAAAAACGCAATGTATGGGTAAGAGAACAAACAGGTGTTACTGACCTCATTGAAAAAATTAAAAGACTGAAGTGGAGTTGGGCTGGACATATTGTTAGAAGAGATGATAACAGATGGACAATTGAAATTTTAAACTGGATTCCAAGAGATTGTAAAAGACCCAGAAAGAGACCACATGTTAGATGGGTGGATGAAATAAGAAAGTGTGCAGGGGTGATGTGAAGAAGAGAAACTAAAGATAGGAAAAGATGGATTGAACTTGGAGAGACCTTCATCCTGCAGTGGATTGATAATGGTTGATGATGATGATGATATTGTCTATATTAAACTTAATGTAAATAATAAGGTATTTGAACTCACACTTTCAAACTCCCCACAGCTTTTCCAATCCATATTATACAACTGATTACATGTGCCCACATACATTTGAAAATGATAAATGATCTTCAATATACATATTTTGTGCTAAACTAGTACTCATCAGTCGGTCCAGATCACCATTTCCAACATATATATATATATATAATCACTGCTCAATTTATATTAAGCTAGAAAATCTTCAAACATTAATGGACAAGCTTCAATCTTCTCCACTCTCCAATTCTTCAGCCATCCATATCATTGAAAATCCAAGGATGAAATGCTCAAAGCCTTTGATGATGCCAATATTATTGTCATACCCATGTTGATCTTAAGTCAATCTCATGCATAGAGCCTTAATATGTCCATTTAATTATACAGAAGAAGGATGGGCAGAATACAGCAGGCTAGATATGTAAAATTTATATATATGTACATTGTCTATACTAAACTTAATGTAATTATAAAGGACTTGAACTCAGACATTCAAACACCCACAGCTATCCAATCCATCTTATACAACTGATATGTGTGCCCACATACATGTGAAAAAGATAAATGATCTTCAATTTCCGTATTTTGTGTTGAACCACCACTCATCAGTTGGTCCTGATATGTATATTAGATTTCATTTATCTTTTTCACATGTATGTGGTCACACGTATCAGTTGTATAAGATGGATTGGATAGCTGTGGGGAGTTTGAATGTTTGAATTCAAGTCCCTTCTAATTACATTCAACTTAGTATTGACAATATACATGTATTTAAATATTATATATTTAGCCTGTATTCTGCCCATCCCTCTTCTCTATAATTAAGTGGACATATTAAGCTGCTATGTGTGAGGGGTGAGACTGACTTATATAACAATAATATCGGCATTAGCAAGAACTTTGAGCATTTCATTCTCAGATTTTCAATGATATGGATGGTTGAAGAGTTTGAGAGTGGAGAAGATTGAAGCTTGTCCATTAATGTTTGAAGATTTGCTAGTTTAATATCTGAGCAATGACTGTATATATGTATTGGAAATGGAGATCTAGATCAACTATTAAGTGCTGGTTCCAGCATAAATACATATATTGGAGATCATTTATCTTTTTCACATGTGGACATATGTATCAGTTGTATTAGATGGAGTGGATAGCTGAGAGGAGTTTGAAAGTCTGAATTCAAGCCCCTTATAATATATATTTAAATACATATATATTGTCTATACTAGACTTAATGTAATTATAAGGGACTTAAACCCGACTTTTAAGCTTCCTACATCTTGGTCCAGATCACCATCTCTAACATACATATATATATATACAATCAGTGCTCAGTTTATATTAAGATAGCAAATCATCAAACTTTAATGGTCAGGCTTCAATCTTCTCCACTTTCCAATCATCCATTTCATTGAAAAATTCAAGGATGGAATGCTCAAAGCCCATGTTAATGCCAATATTATTGTCATATCTATATTGATCTTAAGTCAATCTGATCCTTCACACTTAAGATTTTAATAGATCCATTTAATTATACAGAAGAGGGATTGGTAGAATACAGGCTGAATATGTAATATTTAAATACACCTTTATCCCGCTTAGCGATGACAATTGGTCCTCCAAAACTCATCGTTAAGCAAGAATATTGTATACAGAATATGTATTTATAATGGCAGTCTATGGGGAAAAAATTGTTTGGTTCCCACTATTTAAAGAAGTACAGAACAGCAAAAGAAAGAGAAAGTGAAACTAAATTTGAATTTAATAGTTTTTATATTCTTTCGCATAAGTTTTTCATCATAATGAAAAAAAAATCCATACTGAAGTGCATTTTTTTTAAATTTGTATTATGGTACATATTACTGTACATTTATGTTTATTACTTATGTGAAATTATTCAAATTAAAAAACGTTTAATTATAAATTATTTAAATGAACATAAAGACTTATTGCTGTACTCCAGAGTGAGGCTTAACCCTTTGAAAACCAGGCGGCCATCTTTAATTTTTAAAAAAATTTACCCTAACTCTAATAACTTAGATATTTTGTGTTTGAATGTAATAAATATATAAAAATAATGTTGTAAAAGCAAGTACATATATGAAAGAATATAATGAAGCTGTTAAAATAATCATTTCATAAAGAAAAAGTTAAAAAAAATAATATTTATAACAGATTTAAGAATGTTTGTTTTTACACTGATTCACAAATCCTAAATTTTGAAATTCAAATGATAAAATGACACTTTCATAAACAGCTTCATCACATTCCTCACAAATTTACAAAAAAAAATGATGTATTGGAAGTCTTACCTGAGGTAATTTTTCCCTGAGAAAATTACTAAAACAGCCGACTTGCTGTGATCCATTTTCATTCCACAGCCAGATATGTTCAGTTTTGTAAATTATCTGTAAAAATATGAATGGTTTTTAGTGGAGAAAAAAGTAATAGAACAGTGTAATTCAAAAATAAATAAATAAACTCATAAAAAATAAAATGAATAAAAATAAATCAATAAAGATAATTTTTTATTATTATTAACAATGATTACATGTGTGGAAGAAAGGCTGAGTTCAAATACATGGCACTATAACACAGAGTGGATGGATTGATGAAACCAGAAAGTGTGTATAAATATCCTATATTACATGAAATTCCAGTTGTGTAGCATGAACTTGTATATAAATATATTTATTATTTTGCATAAAAAATATGAAGAAAGGCTGAGTTCAAATACATGGCACTATAATACAGAATGGATGGATTGATGAAACCAGAAAGTGTGTATAAATATCCTATATTACATGAAATTCCAGTTGTGTAGCATGAACTTGTATATAAATATATTTATTATTTTGCATAAAAAATATGAAGAAAGGCTGAGTTCAAATACATGGCACTGTAACAATAACTGGATAGATTGAAGAAGCCAGAAAATTTATACAATATCCTATATTACTTGCCTAAAATTGACACAAATCAATTGAGGGTCATAACTTTAGCACTGATGCAATAATTCGTCCATAAATTCAAACTTGGTCACGCATGATACACTATTCATATTTATAATCATGCCAAAAAATGCATTAGCTCACGCAGTGACAGATACCCCAGTCCCCAACTTTTTTCCATTCTACAGCATATTTATTTGAAAATATTATAATTTATTATTCTATAGCATATTTATTTATTTCAGTACATCGAAAATATTATAATTTATTATTATATAACATATTTATTTGTTTCAGTAAATAGAAAATATTATAATTTATAAAATATATATATAAAAGTAATTACATACTCGCGAATGTTATCAAAAAACGTTTATTTGTTTCAGTACATCGAAAATATTATAATTTATTATTATATAACATATTTATTTGTTTTAGTAAATATAAAATATTATAATTTATAAAAAAAAATATATAAAAAAAAGTAATTACATACCCTTGAACGTTATCCAAAAACGTAATTTGAGAAGAGAGCCCAGAATCACGGACAACTTCAACGGAAAATCACAATAAAATCTTCAGTAATTGATCCAACAATTGTGGAATAACTTTTTTACGATAAATAAAATGAGAAAAATAAAAAAAAAAAATTTTAGGTACACTTTGCTAAAAATATTCATAAAAAATCTAAAAATTGTCGTACAGAAAAAATTCTTAGAGTTTCAGGTAGATATTGAAATTGCGCAAAGAATGACTTACTGCGCGTATGTGTGACATTTACCGTTTACGCGTAAACTCAGCTCAAAATAGAAATTTCTAGACAAGTCGTACAAAAGTCGTACTGGGGGTCAAAGGGTTGTTGTAAATTAGTCAACTTTAGAAAAAAAAAATTCAACTTATTTTTTAAAAAAAAAAATCTAATTATTAATTTTCTAAAACATAGCTAAGTTTATTTTTCTTACTGTATATTTTTAGTAATGTGCCCCCCTCCCTTCGTGTAGAAAGATTATTCATTCATTAACACTTATTTTAAATGCAATCTGTTTGTCTTTTTAAACTTTTTTTTTTAATGTTTTTCTTTTGAATTCAAACCACTTGGGTGTACTGTAATTAAGAAACAAGTTTGTGATGATGGTATTTTAGTTGTACTGTATTTATATATTGGAGTATTTCATCATCTAATATATGTGTTAAATGTCTTTAGAAAAATTAAATGTTATTTAAATAATCCAAGTACTGTATATTATATTTAAATAAAGTTTAATTTTTCTAAAGACTTTCAACTCTTATATATATATAGTATTATAGATTCATTAATTATTTATATTTTTAAGTTTATACGTTCTATAATCAAAATACTGAATGCAGCACTAACATTGGGTTTTATGAATAAAATATTGTATGTGCTATATACTATTGCAGAAAAGTCATTACCTGTATACGTATTACAATAATATACTACTTTTGCTTTTGGGCAAAATGAATTTAAAATACCTATTCTCTGATGTCATCAGTGATGCAAAATTCAAGATGGCTGCCAAAAAATTTTTTTTATAAATTTTTCCCGATTGTTATAATGAAAAATCAATTGTAAATCGAAGTAGTGGGTACAAATTGATGATGATCGCTATTGTGAAAATTGCTAAGTAGACAATCGCTAAGCGGGGTAAAGGTGTATATGTATATTGTCTATACAAGACTTAATGTAATTTTAAGACTTGAACTCAGACTTTCAAGCTCCTTACATCTATCCAATTCATCTTATACAACTGTATAGACAATATACATATATTTAAATATTGCTTATTCAGCCTGCATTCTACCCATCACTCTTCTGTATAATTAAATGGATATATTAAGGTCATATGTGTGAGTGGTCAGATTGACTTATGGTCAACACGAGTATGACAGTAATATTGGCATTAACAAGGGCTTTGACCATTTCCATCCTTGGATTTTCAATGAAATGGATAACTGAAGAGTTGAGAAGATTGAAGCTTGTCCATTAAAGTTCAAAGATTTGCTATCTTAATTTAAACTGAACACTGATTGTAGTATATAAGTGTTGAAGATAATAATCTGGACAAACAGATGAGTGCTGTTTCAGCACAAAATACATATATTGAAGATCATTTATCTTTTTCACATGTATGTTGTCATGCATATTGGTTGTATAAGATGGATTGGACAGATGTAGGGAGCTTGAAAGTCTGAGTTCAAGTCCTTTATAATTACTTTGTCTAGTATAGACAATATACATATTTAAATATTGCTTATTCAGCCTGTATTCTACCAATCTTTCTGTATAATTAAATGGATATATTAAGATCCTACGTGTAAGCAATCTGAATGACTTGGGATCAACATGGGCATGACAATAATATTGGCATTAACAAGAGCTTTGAGCATTCAGTCCTTGGATTTTCAATGAAATGGACGTCTGAAGAGTTGGACAGTGGAGAAGATTGAAGCTTGTCCATTAAAATTTGAAGATATGCTATCTTAATATAAACTAAGCACTGATTGCATATATGTGTTGGAGATGGTGACCTGGACAAACTGATGAGTGCTGGTTCAGTACAAAATATGTATAAGATCATTTATCTTTTTCACATGTATGTGGTCATATGTATTGGTTGTTTAAGAGAAACTGGATAGATGTAGGGAGCTTTAAAGTCTAAGTTCAAGTCCCTTATATATATATATAATAAAATTTAATAGTAAATTAAAATGTAAAGCAGCTAAAACTAAAAAAGGCTTATTAGAAGGGAAATAGAGAAATTTTAAAGAAAAGATGTATTTAATTTAATATACGATATACAAATTTGGACAGGAAAAACAGAGAATCACGATAAAAATTATTATTGAAGTTATAATAAAATATTAACAAAGAAAGTAGATGCAGTGAAAGATAGGGAGAATATATCAATGATTTATATCAGAAATTATAGATCTTTGTCTATTTAAAAAGAAAGTCATATAAGTGATGAAGAAGTAGAATTTGTAATAGTGAAGGAAAAGTTAAAATTGGTAAGACATAAAAAACTGATGAGCTTATGAGAGAAAAGAATGAGAAAATGGATAAATATTTCTAATATAATTTTTTTCCATCTGTTATGGTTTTATGATTCAACCATAAGAACTAATTCAGGAAATGTGAGAATTTTAGAATAATTAGCTTAATCTGCCATACAGCCAAGACGCTACTTGGTTTGGCTTTGAATATGTAGATTTTCTCAGATTAGATCTATACTTATCTGGAAAAAAGCAAAGAAATATAACATTCAGGTGGAACATTTGATGAGATATATAGAACAAAAGAAATTAATATTTGTTTTATTGATCTTGAAAAAGTATTTGATAAAATAAATTTATTTTCTTGGATATATTTAATAAGAAAAATGTAGATAAGAAGGAAAAACATTTATTGAGAAATCTGTATATGAATCTAAAGATATTGTACAGGATGAAAAGATTTTTCTTTTACATATATTGACCACAAGGGCATCACTCGTCCAAAAATCAGAACTAGACATTTATTTTAAGGGTGGACAGGATATACGAACATGAATGCACCAGGCTACCTCAATTAATCAAATTGGGAAGGTAGCAACAAAAACAAAATCAACTAAGTAAAATGAATAAATAATTTATTAATAAGATGATTAAATAAACATAAATCTAGAGAATAAACTTTAAAATCAACTTAAAATGTACTACCCGTACATTCCTCAAAACTAAAATTATTTAACATTGCTTAGAAAGCAATTTCCTGGGCGTGATATAATTATAGCAAAAAGATATCAAAAATACTGACAGCAGCAAAAGTACTAGAAGTATTCAGCGATCTCATGTAACTGGGGGGAGGGGGGGTAACTTCTGCTTATAACCAATAGCTATTAGAAAGAATGAATCTCCATATGTGAGATTCCAGAGTTTATGCCGAACAGGAGAAATGCGAAAATAACTTCCAAAACACTAACTTTAAAGAAACAAAACAAGAGTACTGAAAGTTATTACTTTCAATCGAGCTCCCTCAGAGTGAGACAGTCTAGCAGTTCACGATCTATCTATTGAGAGGGTTAAAATAATCATATCTGCCCCTAATAAATGAATTGGAAGCTCGAAGGAATAAAACTAAAGCTATTATATTTCATAATAGTCTATTACAAATAATTATGGTTTCTTGACATAAGTAGGACTAATAACAAAATGGGTCACAAGCCAGAAACTAATTAAAAGAGTCTGTAATATCAAGACTGCTCTATACAACAAGAAATGTGAGATTACAATTAAACCTATACTACCTTACTTACTAAGATTTGAACGTACCATACAATACAGGTTTGAAACTGGCACTTGTTTAAGAGAACAATATCAAATGCACAGAAATCTAATTACACAAAATAAACAAAATAAAAAATTTTAACACACTAAAATTATTTAAATTGTAGAATGTATGGTACTTTACCAATTTAGTTAAATGCTAGTGCACTAAGCTTATTGAGCATGGTCCCTTGATCTGGATTCACTGATGGCAGGTTTAGGCGAGTAGGTTAGTGGTTTCTTGATATTCTTACGGCATTATAGGAAGCACGAACCTGTCCTGGCAAAAAGTTTAGCAAACCATGGTATGCTAAACTATCCTCGCGGTAAGTTTGGTGTTCATTTTAAGTAAAATCTCCGCAAATCAGTAATGGCAAATTTCTTACAACAGCCTTTCCAAAGACTATAATTCTTTTTTCCGTGATCTGTATAGAATCAGCTTTCTCTCAGAATATGCAGGGATCGTTCTCTCAGAGTTTTGTACACGAATCGTTCTCTCAGTTTGTGAAGTAAGTAAAAAAATGAACTGTGTCTCACAATAGCCTGGTTAAATCTTTTATAGAGAAATCTCTCATATCAAGACCTATTACAAAATTTTCTTTCTTTTTCTTAATTAAAAAATTTTTTTAATCTTTTCATTTGGCTAACAATAGATATGCAATTAAAGAAAAGAAATTGCCTTTTACAGATCTAGGGATTAACAAATGAAAAATTCTTTACTTTTTCTTTTCTTTTTTTAATTAGTTATTCTTATTAATCTAAATCTTAAATCTGAAGGGCAATTTATTTATACAATTCACTTTTTCATAAACAAAAATTAATCTTAATTTTCTTTCTCTTTTTTTTTTTAAAAAAAAAAACAAAAAAACAATATAGCTGTGGTATTAAATACGTTTTTTAAAAAAAAACAAACTAAAAAAAAAACCAATATAGCTGTGGTATTAAATATAGCTTCCATGTACATACATATATATTTGTACAAGCAAAAAAAAAAAACTTTTAATCAAGTTTTACAAACAAAATCGAACTTATAAAAATTTATTTTATTTTCTTCACTCCTGTAAAACTTCAACTTTGTAATGGTGTTTTAAGCAACCATTAAAATATATATACTGAAATGATATAATTACTTCATATTATAATCATTCATTATTTTATAGCAAGAATAGATAGGGAATGTAGTATAGCATATTTACTTACTAGAGACAGGCTAGGCAAAGCAAGGGAAAGATAAAGCCATTTAAGAAACAAACAACTTATAAAACTAACAAATAGGTGTGTATTATGTTGTGTATATGTACAAGCATGCGTATGTATATTTATTATTATTTATACATTAATAATAGAAATATATTTTTAAGTAATTTTTAAAATATTGAGAGTGGAACCGCTCTTTTCTTATTAAAATTCTCTGTCCCAGTGCTTAAGATTTGATTGGCTGGTTGTAGTCATAAGCGCTTGAGAGATTTGCACTCTCTCATTTATTTCAATATTGTATAAGGTAATTTTTAATATTGTGCAGAATAATTTTAAATTTAATAATTAAAAAGGTTATAATATATGATTAAGAGGTAATAGTATGAATACTAACCCTACCATCTGATGGCGCTCTTTTTCACCCAATTCATATCAATATACCGATTCTTGGGCCGTCTATTTGTTTACATAATATTACGGTAAAAAAAAATTTTTTTTTTTTCAACCGGTTTTTATTATTTTTTTGTTGGCGACGGTAAACCACCAAAATTTTTTTTATTACATAATATTACGGTAAAAGATTTTTTTTTTCAACCGGTTTTAATTTTTTTTCGTCAGTGACAGTAAACCACCAAAGTTTTTTTTTATTCCACCCAAGTTTTTTTTTGTTTTTAGTAAACAAATACTTTGTTTTTAGATGGTCTAAGGGTGTTGGTTTGTTTGTAAATTAATGACTAACTGTCTGTAGGTTTCTTTACATAATATTACTTATGGTAAACCCAATTTTTTTTTTCATACGTTTTTTTTTTTTTTGGTTCGTTTTTTTAAGAAACAAACACTTTATTTTTAGATGGTGCAGGGATGTTGGTTTGCTTTTAAATTATCGATTAATACTCCATCAGTTTATTTACACAAAAATACAATAACAAACACTTTGTTGTTTTTAGATGGTGGGGGGGGGGGTTGGTTGTTTGCTTTTAACTTATCTTCTTTTTTTTTGTTGATGTTTTGATTTGCTGAAAGACTTCAACAATTCAGTACTTTTGAATAAACCAACACTTGGTTTTTTAGAGAGTGGAGGGGAGAGGGTTTGTTTTAATTTTGAATTGTCGTCTTTTTTATTTTTTTTGTTAATTTATTCCTAAGCTTTTTTTTTCAAATCTTAACGCTACAGAAAGCTTTATATGATAGCGAAAAGTTCTACCTTAATTTTTTGGGCCTTTAATTTTAAAAAAGACATAAATAGTTCATTTTTAAAGAACACTTTTTTTTTAAGCTGGGGGAGGTAAAGTGACAGGGAAGGTTTGTTTTGATTTTTAATTATCGACTTTTTTTTGGATTTTCTTTTTGAACATTTGATTTTTAATTATCGACTTTTTTTTGGATTTTCTTTTTGAACATTTTATTATGTTACCGCACAGTTCTTTATTATTATTTTATTTTTTTTGGTGGGGCCTTTTGAATAAACTCTTAAACACTTCTTTTTTTTTTTTTGGTATAATAAAATATTACCTACTTTAACTGTTAATGAAACTTATCAAATATTACCTACCTACTTTATAATCATGTGAACAACAAAAACAAGTTTCCCATAAAATAATTCATTGAATAAAAAGAAACGAAACTTTGGACAAGTTGTGAATCAAAACAAGTAAAAAAAAACAACACCATTTTCGGGGGCATAAAAAACAGCAGCCAAAAGTAACATGCAAATAAAATAACAGGAAAGCCTCAAAGTTGTAAGTAACTGAATTTTGGAGCCTTCGAACCAACTTCCCTTATGCAGACCTACATAGGTACACTTGCAGGAGTTTCTCTTTCTGGGAAAACACAATATTGTGTATCCACTTGTGTGGCCGGCCGGCAATTCACTCAGCTTAGACCAATTCGGACAACTTGCAGTTGACATTTGACAGTTCTCACATGGATTCGCGTGAAATCGGAAAAAAACCTGCTGAAAAGAACGTTTTCAAGTTGTGTGCAGTTCAAAAGTGTAGGGAAGCGTGTGTGACGACATGACAATTCTTAATATGGAATACTAATTCCACTACGTTTTCTAAAAAATTTTTGACAATGAATTTTTGCAGTTTCGTCTCTTTCAAATACGGCCATCATCAAATCAGATCATAGCGAGAGTTCAAGAGCATTCATTTGATGAATACTGTCGCAATGCAATGGGCATAGTATTTTGTTACATAATCATAGAATACATTGCCCTCAGGCGGCCTGTTACAGCTCAAAAAAACACCTCTTGTACTATCAGCCGTAAGTTAAGGCCGCTAAAATGGTATATTGATGTGTGTTTTGTAAAAAACAGTGCCATCAGACGGTAGGGTTCAGTATTCATACTATTACCGTTTAAAATTATAAGCCATTTAATAAAAGATTATTAATTTATATATGCATATTGGCCAAATGTTATAAATGACTTTTTTTTTTTTTAAATTTTTAAAAGAAGAAATTGCATCTGAAAGAATTTTATATATGAAGTTGAATTGTCAGCAATTTTTAAAATAGCTATAACTGAAATGCTTGATATAAATTTTAGTGCAATGTCTGGCTGAAATATACATGATCCTCCTTAGATATATGAACCAATTTCATAAAAAAGTCTTCATAATGCGTGAAAAATAAAATATGGTGTATTTTCACTTTCTATAGCAACTTGACAAATAGATTAAAGGCTTGCATACAGAAGCAATCATCAGTATAGTATTAAAAATATAATTCAAACCTTTTAATAATCAAATAAAGCATTTGCAATCAACAAGCAAGATACAAATACCAGAGCTCTAAACTAAGTAAATAATAATTAATATTTATGACAAGATTAATTAAACTTAAATTAAATGCTGTATCGACATCTCTATTTGTGCATATATTACATCTAAATTTTGGATACAATCACCATAGTGTAACGTTTTCCGTTTTGCTAGGCCTCTATACACACTATAAATGCGTGAGTTGATCAAGTTATGTCAAACAGAAGAAAGTTGTATTTCTATTTCTAAAAACATAATTATATTTCCTGATCAACTCGGCCTAGAATTGTTACGATTTGCGCTATTGACAAAATCAGCTTTTAATTTATTTGATCAGGGCGCCAGGATTCCCGTAAAAATCCGCTGAAATCTATCAAATAACGTATCGCAAATTAAAAAAAAAAAAGGTTTTTTAAACGAATCGGTATTACATCATACCGTGAACTAGAATTGTCTTTTAAATATTATTATTCCTGGAACTTATTCATAACATATTGGAAAAAGGTAAATTATAATTTTAAATATCATTAAACTAATATTAATAAATTTACTAATAAACACTAATAATTATTATTATTAACGCACAATGAAAAAGGTTGATAAAAGTAAAATCTCTTTTATTCTAACAAACTAAAAATATGTTTAAGTTAAATTGCGAATTAAATAAACTGGAGAGAACACATACTAATCCAAACATGAATACATTAATAAAAAACAAGTTTCACAATTAAAAAAATTATTGGATAAATAAAAGTCTCTTGAACAGACAAAATTAAAGTCTCTATCGGGGTCCTATTATACATATATTTTTACGAGTTGTTTGCAAAATGGTTTGTCGACAATTTAGTCACAATCGGGAATAATAAAGAGTCATAGCTTATCAGTAAGTTTAGTGAAAAAGTTGTAGCTTACTATGCATAGTTTTTTGTGTTAGAATGAGCTCAGCCATTGGTTATTAGTTGATCTTGTAGTCTATTCCGAAGGCTAGTCGCAGAAGCTTTTCTAGTGTCCATCTTCTTAACAATGTCAGCTAAAGCTCCGGTCTACTCCCGCATGAAGAATTATTTCATCGTGAAATGGTCTTGGATTTAATAATCCAAAACCAGCCAAAGGAAAACAAGACGTTCGTCAAACTAGTCTCTGCTTTTTATACTAGAGGCCCAGTTTTCAGACTTCTGCGCATGTTATTATCATGGCGTTTAGGTTCATAATCCTATACATTCTTTCTCATTTTTCAATTACAAAGTCTTTATTTTTTCCAGCATAATTCTGCCATCTTTAATTAGCTAAAATATTTTTCTTTTAGCTTATCTTTTTACTCTTTGAATTCTTTTACTTTATCAGGATTAGTAATCTGCGTGTCTTTTGTTCTTTCCAATTTCTTTTATTTTTAATTACGTAAAAAAATACAAAAGACAATTTTAATTTTCACTGTATGTTTTTTTTAAAAAATAAATTATACTAATAAAAAAAATTAAGTTTACTCTTTCTTTTTTTTTTTTAGCTTTTACCAAATGCCAATATATTTGTACCATATATAAATAAACGGCACAATAGATATATTATTTATTGTCATTTTATATATTTTAAAATGTTTTATAAGTAGTGTATATTTATAGTAATGATTGAATGATCTAAATTCTTAAGGTTTAAATATTATTTTAATTTTGTTTTGATAATAATAAAAAAACTAGGTTTATTTATTGTTGACAATTAAAAAAAGAACATTTTTTTTTGTTGTTGTTTTTTTAGAGCAAATGAATTATTAGAACTCGGTTTAGTAAAAAAAATATATACAAATAAATTTGCTTTGAATATTAAAAATTTGCAATAAAACAAATGAATGTTGGGTAAAATTGAATGGACAATAAAATCGTTTGACAATGCGAATGACCTAAATTTAAGTGATTTTTGTATTTCATTTTATGCATATTGAATAAATTAAAGGTTTGCTATAACATTATAGAATCTTGTTATAAAATGATAATGCAATTTAATTAGTTTAAATGCATGAATGTGTTGTGTATCTAATATATATTTTTGTATATAATCAGTATTAGTAACACTTGTGAAGTTATTAAAATTATTAAAGTCTGAAATAAGTTTTATTGTCTGTATATTGTTCTGTCTTGAATATAAAATGCAGATATGGAATTACTACTTTCTTGCATTCATATAATGCCATGCAAGCCCATAAATGTGTATTCCTTTTACATTGAAAATAATTATATTCATACCCTTCATTTATTTATATTTTGATATTCCATCTGCTGCAAAGGAAATCCTGATGTATGATGATTAGTTTGCTACTTATTAGTGTGTTTTGATATATTTTATGGGCATATATATTTACACATGCACTTGATTGCAGACAGGAGTATTATTGTTATAAAATGTTGATGATTAAAAATCCTATTTACATCAGCCTCATTATATTTTAGATATCATGATTTATATTAATATATTTTGCATGCACATTTTACTTTTGCCTCTTTATAGAGTACTGGGTGTATGATATTACAAGTTATATATTACTGTTGGAAATTTATTGCAGATGACAAGATGTGTTAGTCTTTGGTTTTAAATTGTCTAGAGTTCTCATTCTCATTCATATATACATGAACTAAGTAAAATTGTGTGCATTCATGTTTACGTGATATATTGAAGTAATATATTGAAATAATATTAAGCAATATTATCAGCATAAAAAGATTAAATATATTAATAAAATTCATATAAACTAGATGTGAAGTCTTTATTGTAAAATAGTTAGTAGATTCTCAAATATTTCTATTTTAATAATAGAAAAATTTCACATTGGTTTGCATAGTGAGCACTTCTCATCTCACTTATCATAAAGTTATTGTAAATTTGATGCTATCAATTTGAGAAGTAAACAATCCCTGTAATTGCTGAGTTATTTATTTTGTTTATGTGTTAATAAAAATATTAAAGGTTTTACATGTTAATTGTCTGATTTACTTTTAAGAGAAATAGACTTATGATGGTAGATTCACTTTCACTCTCTATTGACCATTACAATACAGATAAATGGCTATATGAAGAAGAGACAGACATAAGCCAAAAACATAGATATTATCTATCCCCTATTTTAGTTTATATTTAAATGAGTTGCAATTAAAGCTACATATATATGTATATGCTTGCTTCACAATCCACTGTGGTTTAACTAAAGACCATAAGTCCAACCACAGTGAATGTAGATTAAATTAAATAGGAACTTTAAAGCAAAAATACATTCAAGAAATTTTATAAAATAAATATAAAAAAATTTTAATTTTAGATAACAAAGATAAATTCCTGGAATCAGAGAACTCATTAGAGAAAAGATTGTAAGTTAGATAGGTTATAATTAATTAAAAATTTCATTAAAAATATAAGATAGTGAAACAATGGGATTGGAATGCAAGATGGTCAACGAGTGGGTATAAATTGAGAGCTTATCTTTTGTTCTCTCTCTTGTACCCAAAAAAGCTCTACCACTTGGATTGAAAGCTGCCATAAAGTAAACTTTTGAATCAGAAAAGAAACAAAGAGATAAGATTGGCTTTTGGACAGAGCTCTTTGTAACCAGGAATATATTAGCCCCCTGCTGAAGATCGTAAACCATCAACATTCTGTAGACGAGATATATATAAAAAAACTTAAAATGAATGCTGTAGTTTAAATGGCTGAGTAGACTTTTTCTCTCTCTCGCTCAGCCATTTCCTGCTTGCTGGAGCCGAAATGATGTAACAAAAATATGTAGAGTGCCAGAAAAATTTTGCCTGACCAATGCCTGCTGCTATTAATGGATAACCGAGGTGGAATGTAAAAAAATAGAAAGATGGATATATAGAGGACTGAAATCATAAGCCGTCAGTACTAGCTGTGGACTAGAATATTTCTATGGCATTTAAGTAAAGACGTACGCAATTTCAAAAGTTACCGGTAACTTAATCTTTTATTAGTTTTTCAATTTATTCTTTATAATATTATAATCAATGAAAAATGTATATATACATTTAGTTTATATATATGTGTGTGTGATTTAAGGTTTTTATAAATATGTTATTAAATGTTATTATTAAATTTTTTTGATTTTTTTTCCTTGTATAATGGCGATTCATCTAAATCCCTAGATAAGATAATGTGACACTAGGGTTTGGTCGCTTTTGTATGAATCTCAAGATAGAATGATAAATTATATATTTTATTTTTGATGTTTGAAAGGCGAGAGTAACAAAATGGACTGTCGTTTTTTGTTTTTTTTTTTATCTTGGAAGAGAAATGGCAGAAGCGCAAGGATCATTCTAAATTGGATTAATGTTTTTTTTTTTTTTTAGCTTGTTAAAAAGGCAATCAATAGATCATTTTTCATTTCATTTGCTTAAAGAAAAAAAAAAAAAAAAGACTTAAACTAAACCCAAGTTAATTTTTTTAAAGAAATTTTTCTCATTTTGTTTTTTTTTCATCTGGATTATAATCTCATATGCTTATACATGTATTCACTCAATTAAGGTGAAACATTTGTATATTTTAAGTGAGGGAGAGAGAGTGTCATATAATCAAGAAACACTAAAGAAGTTTCATTAACTAGAGTTTGTTAAATAGAGTTCTCTTATCATATTAGTAATCCACCATTATACGTATATAAACGATTATATAAAGAGAAATCGATAATGTAAAGGTGTTTCCTTTTAAATCTAATAAGTCTTGCCTCAGTTTTATAGCATTAGAATTTAGATATAAGTATTTAATTTCAGGCCTTATTATTTTCTTTCTTTCTTAAACGGGTTGTTATTCCATCTTAATTTTTTTTTTAGTTGGACGGGGAGTCAGAAATGCCTTTGGAGTTATGTCTTACTCCTATCTTCAATTGGTGGGCTTCTCTTACGGACGTCTTAGGATAGGACTTTGTAAATCCTTATGTGTCAAATATATTATTGCCTGGACAATAAGCGTTATGGTCTGTTTCTGAACTCAGATTTTGCTCTGAGAAAGAGTTCCTTCTTACTTTACTACGTTTTAGGGTCGGAACGCTATCCAGCCTCACTGTTGTATTATGCTCTGCTACATATAGAGATATCTCTGAACTTGCCCACCAGGAAAAATAAACGAATCACCATGTAATACATTTAGTTAATAATATTGTTTTGTTAAGCCTGACTAGATTCTATGTGCAAGACACTATGCAGTAAACCTGAGGATGCTATTGATATAAAAATGAAGAAAGAGGGTTCGAATTTCCATTTCAGGCTAATTTTTTTTGTAATAGCACAAAGAGAATTTATTGGATTAGCATTTCCATAATTATACTCTTAATTGTCTTTTTTTTATTATTTCCCTACCACCTCTGAATGATTCCTTTCTCTCTCTCTCCCAAAGTCAGTCATTCTATGCTGATTAAGTGAACTGTAATTTGAGAATTAAACTGATGACTAATTGCCTAAATGTAGATGGTGTTAGTCCTTGGATACTCTTGTATGAGATCGAGGGGCTATTGATAACCTCTTTAGATGTTATTTGTGTGATTTCTTTTGTAAATAATAAGTTTCGTTTATTCTTTTGTAGACAACAATCTTTTAGGTTATTAATACCTCCACATACCACTTAGTATTATTTGTAAATTCCTCCTTAGAATCTCGTCTCTCTTTGATCCCCAGGCATACATTAAGAATAAATTCTAATGAGGTTTGAGGATTAAGTTGTTTAGTAGTGATCTGAAGGTGTGGGTGAGGTTCGAACCCCCTATACCTATGACTCCAGGTTAGGTTAAAGCAACTCTACTTTTCATACCGTTACACAATATAAAAGTTATTTTTATAAGAATAAAATTATCTCTTGATAATATGGGAATTAATATTATCAGATTTGCTGATGATAAAATAGTGTTTTCATATAGTAAAATTAATATAAGTAAAACATTGTATAGGACTGATTAAGCTTGTAAAAAGTTTGGAATGTAAATAAATAAGAATATAATAAAAATATACATGGAAAAAAGACTGAGAGTAAGCATTCAAGGTGTAGAGTTGATTAGTAAATAGTCAAAATAAGAGTCATAGATCACATGACCCAATTCTCTTAAGCTTATAAGATATAAGCAATGAGGATTGCCAATTTCTCAACAAGCTTTGTGATAAATGCTTAGCTAGAGCCAGCATTTAAAATATCCCTGTCAGGACCCCCCCCCCCCCCAAACCTCTGACCATGGTTTTGTGCTAGGATAGGTTCAGACTCTATAATCCTCATTGATTATAGAGTTGATTAGTGCTTTTAAATATTTGGAAATTTAAATATTTGATAATTAATAATAGCAATAAAGATATTGCAATGACTAGGCAGACTTTAATGCAGGTAGATTATTCTGTGGATCATTAAAATTAGAGGCTTATTAAATATTTTGTTTGGGGATATTGCTATATATTGAGCAGAAAAATAGATAATTAAGAAAAGAAAGATCAGAATGGAAGAAACTCAAAAAATAAGACCAGGAATTTAAAAATATTAAATAGAATACATGAAAAACGGATTATTTTTTGAAGAAGTTATGATGAAGATGATGAATTAAATTGGGTATGCACTAGAGAGATTATAAAACAAGGATTAGAAGAAATTATAGAAAGTATAAGGAAATCAGGCAGAAAGAAAAGAAGTTGAATGATTTTAACAATTAGAATCAGAGATTAAAAGACCTTCAAGAATACAGTTTATATTGATATATGGAATCTACTTTTTGATACATAACAGATGATAAAGTGAGAAATCAATGATATTTATTGTTTTTTTTTATTATTCTTTTGCTAAAAAGTCAAAATTGCATTTAGACTAGTTTACAATTAAGACACTAAAATAATTACTTGCCGATTTATATTAGACTGACATAACATAAACGCAAGACTATTTAAACTTTCTTCAAGCTATTGGCTTCAAATAATAGGAAAAAAAAAATAGATGACTACTAAGTAAACAGTGCAAATACAGTGGCTACTATAAAAAAAAATTCAATTTTCTAGATAATGATCATGGGTGTCTGCCTAAATTGTTTTTAGAATCCTTTTTTTTTTTATTCACTATTTAACTTATGGCTTCTGAAAATGTTGCTAGTATTATTTAATAATTTTATAACAAGGATCACAGACTTTTACATTTGCAGGCTGCATTTCAATTTAAATAGAAAGATGATAAACAAACAAAAACTTTAAGACTTGGAAGATGAAAATTTGAAAGTCATTAATTTACCGTAACATCACATTCCTCACAATGCCATGTGTAACCAGGTTGCTTGGGTGATTTTTTTACTGGAGGTTCTAAACACATGAAATGGAAGCACTTTTCACACACATCACACCTGTAATTAAAAAAAAAAAAAATGCAAATTTGTAATTTTTTATAAATCTTCATTTAAAACCAATTAATAAAAATGTTAATTTACATAGCAGTATTATTATTATAGAAACAATAATATAAATATTTAAGTACAATATATATCATATATGAGTTTCAAAATTATACAAACATTCTATCAGCTCTATGTACTTACTAATTAGAATTCAATACAACTTTAATATTTTATGTCAAAAAACATATAAAATCCATAGAAAGTTTCTTTCAAATAATATGGCTACATTTTGCAGAATTAAAATAATCATTTACTTTTAGTAGTAACCTAACTGAAAATATTGCATTCATTTATGCATGTGCTTTCTCTTCCAATTATGCTATATTTGCATTAAAAGCTATTTTATCAAATAAAATAATAAAAATAATTAGTAAAACAAGAATGATTTTGTGATAGATCTATATAACTATCATGCACTATTCGAGCATTTCCAAATACATAAAAACTCATGATTTTGTAGACAAATTATTATATAAATAGTGATGTTAAAAACAAATTAAGTATGTTTATAAGAATAATATATAGCAAGAAGGAAATATTTAAGTATATTTAAAAGATGAATGGTGAAAGCAGTGGGGGAGGGGGAGAATTTTTTAAAGGTTAATGTGTATAATTATTTTAATAATTAAATGAAACAAATCAACCTGCAAGTCCAAATCTTGTTTACGATAGACTTAACATCCATCTTTAGAACAATTTAAGTAATAAATAATTATTTATTAGGACTTATAATGGATTGAAATGTTCGTTTTAATGAATATTTAAAAAAAATAGGAATTATAATAAACAATTTGCTGAGAAGATGATGTGATGTTCAAGTTTAACAGTTTCTTTTGAGCAATCTGTGATTAGTTCCCATTCCCACCCACCCCTCAGCTAGAGAAATTTTTAGGAAAATCTTTCATCATCATATCTATGATGACCATTGTAGGATAAAAATTAACAACTCATAAATTAATACCAAGCACAAAATATCAATTGCGATAATTATTTGAGGTTTAAACACAAGAAGATGGAAAAGAAACAAGTTGCCGTACTTTATTGAAAATATTGTATGACTGAATGTTGAAGATTTTATTAAATGAAACCATCTGGTTTTAAAGTTAATATTTCTTGGAAAAAAATTACAGTAACTAATTAAATTTTTAATAACTGATTACTAAAAATTTTACCAAATAAGATTATCTGGATTTGAAATACAAGTATTTCTTGCAAAAAAAAAAAAATTATAATAAGTAATAATATTTTTAATATCCAAAAATTAAATATTTATCAGCTTTTAGCATTTTTTATGATAGTCTCTCTCTTAGCGTGTTGAAATCACGAGAGGGCATACTTTTTACAAATATAACATTACCGGGCCTTTTTTTTATTTTCAACTTTAACATTTACGAAACAACATTATTTTGTAAAAAACATTATTTTCGAAAATACAAAAATCACATACACCTGGGTCTCTTTTTACGCAGACTTATTTAACATGATTTTGAAGTTACGCGATTTGTCTTTCACCGGAAGTCGAAGTCCGATAATGCACTATTACTTTAAATAATAAATTTCAAGCACTTACGTTATATTGAAAGTAATGGCACATTATTGGAATTCGATTTTCATCTTAGTAATTTCAATATTTTCAGTGCTTTATAATAGTAAGATTTTATGCAATAATGAAATTAAAATCATGATTTCCACATTTTATGTATACACACATTAAATTTTACAAGATTATAATGTAAATTTGTTCAAACATTGTGCGTGTTAATTTTGCGTTTTAAATCACATTCTGTTTTTGCTTTTTAAAAAAGAACGTAATCAATTATTAATCATTTAGTGTCCACAAGTTTATTTTTAAAAGGTCAGTAATAGCAGCGGGCACAATTAAAAATTAAAATCTGATTTTTAATTGTAATTAACAATTTAAAAATTACTTACGGGCGACTTGAAATTAATGTGATGTAAAACGAAATTTGATTTTTAAACGGAATTGAAAATTAAAGACAAAAATAAGAATTTAATTTTTAGTTGTTAGTTTTAATTAAATTTTTCCCAGCAGTGGTGAATAAATGTCTTTTTATTATCATAAGTCTAAGTTCATAAACAATTAATAAAATCATCGTCGTCGTCAACAGAAAACCATTAACAAAACATGAGAGTGAACTTGGCGCTAGTTGTATTTCCTCTTGTGAGAATAATTGCTGAGATATTCTTGACTTCGTTTAAGGAGAAGCCAAATACATCACATCACATCACATGATAATATGATTTTTTACTAGTTTGCAAATGAACGTCTTTTGGGGCAAATAGCCATAATAATTAAAATGTGTATAAAAAAATTTAAATTACTGTAAATTATGCATAAAAATATATTATTTTGAATAAAATTAAATATTATAGTTAAAAAAAGTTTGTCTTGTATCATTTTTTTTCAAATTTGAAATTTTTTATTAGTCATATTTTATTTCCATATTTTTTTTTTGCGTGAATTTTAAAGTAATTTTACATTGGTGCTTTGCTCTAACGCGAATTTTGAAAAATCACAGACCACATCCCCCCTTTTTCAATGTAAGTTACGTCTATTTTTGCGCGATTTCGTTTGCGCGTGTTTTCTGAGGAACCTATCTATCGCGTAAAACGAGACTCAGGTGTATTTACCTTGCTATGACGGTCAACATTGTTTCTATGCGCTGAATTTTATGTTTATAATGTGTCTCATTTTTTGACTGAAAATTAGAAAAGTCAGTGTGTAGTGCTGGAATGGGCGGGGGGCCTCATATTTTTGCCTGTCCGGAGGACAGGCCAACACATGCTCAATTATAAAATTCAGCGCGTAGAAACAATGTTGACTGTCATGATGTCATAGCAAGGTAAATACGTGACTACCAAGAAGTACAATATTTTAAATTACATTCCACATTCCAGCGCGTACATGGGGGATGGTTTTGCCGGCCTGAAGAATCGTCCAAAAGATGCAGTACTCAATTTACGAACAAACATTATTTTCTAAAATACAATAATTACATTTTAAAATTATATTGGACATGTCAGCGCATCGCACTAAAATGTGCAAGGGGGGGTGGTTTTGAAGGTCCGAAGGATCGGCCAAAAAATGCAGTGCTCTGAATCAAACCAAGATTATGATTTACTAAACAACGTGCAACCTCAGACATTTTATTTGTCTCATATCTGTTCTTAATCAGTTGGGTGTAAGATCACTATTATGAAGGCATATTACAACAGTTATGGCCAGTTGAATTCCAAACACTCTCATGATATATGGTAGCAATCTGTTAGCGTGCGCATTTGAAGGTCGTATACTATGTCAGTTGGGTGTAAGATCACTATTATGAAGGCATATTACAACAGTTATGGCCAGTTGAATTCCAAACACCCTCATGATATACGGTAGCAATCTGTTAAGTGTGCGCATTTGAATAATGTCGCGAAGCACATCAGTGGGCGGTAATATTGGTGTGCAATGCCATCTAAGCCTGCAATGGCTAATATGAACAAAACTGTTCTATAGGCTATAACTTTCTATGCAAAAGCACAGAAATATTGGGCCGTGTAAATGGCATATTTCTGTGCGTTTGCATAGAAAGTATGCCCTCTCATGGTTTCAACATGCTAAGAGAAGACTATCTTTTTTATTACCTACTTTTTTAAACCTTTATTATACTAATTGCAAATGTATTTTAAGTTTCTCTTCATTTCAAAATAGTGTATGCATATTATCATTTCTTGAAATAGTTAGGAGTTAAATATATCTTTCAAGATGATCCAGAGTTTCAGATTAGATAAACAGAAATTTTATGAAAAACGTACAGAAATAAAATATAAACTAAAACTTATTATTAATTGCATTGTCCAATTAAAATCTATATTTCCATTATGAATAAGTTTAAATAAGTGCAAAATTCAAATTGTCATCTAACAAGTTTTATTTTTTCTTTTGTTTTCAAATCGTCTTGTCTGATTTAGCTCAGTAGTGTCAGACTTTGAAATATGAGGTCCAAGAATAGATTCCAGTGTTGGCACTTTCAAAGCTAATTCTCAAACAATAAAACCATTCAATTTTTTTTTTCCCCCAGATCTGTTAGTAAACAGAATATTTATACTTTATCACAATTATTAGTTCCATAGACTCTTTATTTATAAGAAGTCATCTAGATTAATATCTCAAATCAAAAATATACACATCAACGAGTCTAGTAGCAAATCAACAATTCATTATAAAAAAAAAAACCTTACTATCTTTTCCCATTTGTTCACACTGATAAATAAAATTCAATCAATAAATCTTAGCATAATCACATGTTCATATTTATCTACAGCTCAATCAGCCGTATAAATGGGAAAATCCATTATTGTATGATATTCAAACATATAGTATTGATTGTGAATGAATCAATTACTATATAAATCTTTACAAAATAAAAATAAAAAAACCAAATGATAAAAGCACAGAAAGTGATAGATTAACTTTCAATGCAATCTGTCATTCGACCACTACCCTAAAATGCACAAGGATCTATCAAAATATGCAGTAAATATTCTTTCAAAGATTATTTTTCAAAATAAATTAATGTGAAGACAATGAAAATGAGAGAGAAAAACAATTTTTCCATTTTTACAATTTCTAAAATTTAACTTTATTTAGGTTTCATAGCATTAACTTTAAACAAGTTACATTTTATTTTGGATATTAATATCAATCATTAGATTTTAGATAAAATTATGATATATATTATACCTTGTTAACAGTTGGTGATAATCAAATTAATAAAAAAATTTTAATAACTCAATATTTGCAAATTAATTTTAATCTACAGGAATTTAAAGATAACTAACGGTAGACCATGTAAATGATGGAGTGGCCACATACAACTTATTTTTAATCATCAAGTCAATAATAATCACAAGCAACGATCAAATTGATTCCACATAGAAACAAGCTTTCATGCAGATTCAATTATATTTCCTGATTGTTACCCTCCTCCACCAAATATTTTATTATATTAAACAAAATAAATAATCAGTTTGGGTTCAGATGAAAAATGACAAACAACAAAATTATTAACAATAACTTTAAAGAATAGAATTATATGCTAATAAATAATAATAAAATGTATTTACATATTTACAATTAAAAAAATTATATGATGCTCACATGTGAAAGGAAAAAAAATCTTTGTAATTCTACAACTCTTTGAGGATAGTTATAGAAACTTTTATGATGTATTTGGGCTCATTACAATATTATTTTGATTAACATAGTACTTTTAGATTCTTTAGTAATATTTTCTGAATTGAAGGTTCCCCCTTAGTTTCTGTGAATAATTCCTTTGGAAAAATGATCAAATTGAAGTTTTCCCCTTAGTTTTGTGAATAATTCCTTTGAAAAAATGATCAAATTGTAATTATATAATTAATCTTAATGCTAAGGTAAATTAGTTAAAATATTATAAGTCAAATTGAAGTTAAGTCTATATTGTTAATTAAATAGTTTAATAATAAATTATTAAAATAAATTAATTTTATTCTATCATTTTAATTAATTGAAGATAATGTCTTTGTGAGCTCACATATATATTTTTGTGGCAGTAAATGTAGGAATATAGTCATTAATCATTAAATTTTAATGTAAACTGACAATTTCCTATGAGAATTTCTATCCCATTGCAATTTTCTTCTGAGCATTTAAAATAGGTAGATTTGCAGATTAATATATAGAAGTACATTTCTGTAGGTTAATGACTTTAGATGACTAGTTTCCCTTTCGTAGCAAGTAAATGTCAAATATTTCTTCAGCACTGAATAGTGATTCATAGATTGGTAAAAGCAAGATTAATTTTTGGAGCATTTCTTTGCGCACAGCTCCATATTCAGTTACAATACTGGAAAAATCAGGTAAAGCATTCTGGTGGGTTTTCTACTTCATAAAATGCATGATATTACCTTAAATACTCTTACAAAATTTTATTGACCTCTATACAATAAGACACGACAACGAAATAGTTGCAATCTTCCCACCATTTCTTGGTTCGCAGACTATTTTAGAAAGTTTCTTGTTGGTTCCCATAACAACATTTTTTTATTTTAAAAAATATTCTTTATTTAAAAAATAAAACAAAATAATATTTTATCTTTACACTTATTGTTATCATTTTAAAAATACTTTAATATTTATTTATTCTATATACATGATTTTTAATATTTTGTTATACACAATAAAGAAAAATATTTATATAAAAGCAATGCCTGTAAACTAAGATGCGAGGGTTACAATATATATATATTTGGCCATATGTTTCTTATAACAGAGAGGAGAAATCTTGAATCACAATAGTATTGCTCTTATCTAAAATATAACTAAACCATAGATATCAAAAATGAAATATAGCAATATAAAGAGAACCAACCCGATTAGAAATAGTACTGTTTTGTTTCTTTTTCTTTTTTTTTTTTTGATGCAAACATAATAGTGGGTATTAGTGAAAGAATTTTGCTCTTAAAGTTAAATATTTCTCAAATTATCAGAAAAAAAAACCCACTTACTATATATATATAAGATTATTTATTAATTTCTGAAACTACAAAATTCATAAATCAAATCTAAGTAGAAATTATTAGAGCTAGAAAAATGTTAGAAAAACATGTCATTCTAGAGTTAAATGTCAGTGAATCTTTAATATTCAGTTCTGATAAGTATATGTTTAATAAATGTGTATGTACTTTCCAATGCTTTTGGTGTTCATGATAATAAAATAAATACGATGTTTAAATCAGTTTTATTTAAATAGCTATTTACCATGTAACCAATACCAGAGGATTTTGCTATTTAATTAAATTAGAATAATTATCAATATGACAAGTATGGGTAAAAATGGTTGCATTTGCTACATAATGTAGTATGCATCAAAGATCATGATATCTGGAATTATGATACTCATACTTTTAATTTCAGTCCATAAATGTAATCTATAAATATTACATGACTTTTTAACAATAATTTTCCTCATCCATACACTAATTTTCATAAATATCATCACTGGAAAATTTATAAATTTTAAAACTATGTATGAATATAGAAATTAGCTGTGTTACAAGACTGATTTTTTTTTCAAAATAGATAGTTAAAGAGGTGATGTTTGACAGCTTCTTTTTGATTGTGTAAAAAAGTTATATTTTTGAGATTGACTAAAAAGATTGTTTTGATAAATGATCTGAATTATTTAGAAAAGTTGCTAAGAATATAATTTTAGTCAATCATGTTAAAGATATCTCGCACCCATAGATGTCAATGTTTGAATTAAGTAATCAATATAAATGACAATTAAGGTGCCTGATAATTAAAACCAACACAAGATCACAGAAAATAACAACACTAGTTATAGCCTTTTAAGTTCATCATAAATATTGATTTACTTTCAAGCAATAAAGCCATTCAATTATTTATTTTATTTTATGACTCAATGTGATGATCTGAATAGATAGATAAAGATTACTTTTATTCAGGAAAAAAAAAAGCAACAAGTTCTTATGATAAAAATGTAATAATCTTGAGTATATGATACCACTGATTCACAACTCTATGAATATCAATGTTTAGAAATACTCAGAAATGAATGTTAATTATTAAAAACAAAAAGCCATTGCTACCAATTAAATTTTCCCAATAACTTAGAGATGAATAAATAGATTTAAGATATCAGATAAATCTTTTACTTTCTACAAGTATACAAATGTTTATGACAAATTTTAAGGCTGATAAGAATTAGAAACTAGTTTAAATTATACATCTTAATATCAATAATATGAAAGTTTAATAAGATTACCTGGATGAATAATCTGGCATATGATCTAACACTGAAAGTGCAGATGTTTACTCTTATTCAAACAATTAATAAGCTTATCTTCTGAATTAAAATTTTTAATACTAATAGTAGCACTACTAAACCTAAATCGGTTTCATAATCTCTGTATTTCTTTTTCTTGGGAATTTACTATCCTCCCTGAACATCTATAAAGAATTTAAATAATTCTACTGATATAGATAACTTAGTAAAAAGTGATACATCTGATAATACTGGAAGCAGGACAATTGAATTTTATGATACTGCAAATTCAGGAATTCATGTGTTTATATTAGGTAAATGGTATCTCATAGATTGTAAAGATTAAAACTACTACATTTTATTTTTGTCATTAGGGATACTATTTACAACTACATTAGGATAACTTTTTCTTTAAAACTAAATTGACAGAGTATCGTTATTGTGATAGATAATAAACTACATTTTTTAAAAATATATGCTTGATATTTTTTATTTATTACAGTGATTCATTTTGACTTGCAGTCATCAATAGTTTCAAGAAATACATAATTTAACTCACCCATATATAAACACCAACATATACATGAATAAATAATACAAATACTTTTTTTATATATCTTCCAAAAAAAAAAATCATTTCCACTTGAGCAATGAAAATTGTTCTTGGGAATGTTATTACTATGTTACTAGATAAAGATAAAGGAACTATCCCTAAAGCCATGCAGCCTTTCTTTAAAAATTTAAGATGATAATCAAAAAATTCCTTAATAAACAATAAGACTCGAAGCAGAAGAATTTAAGAATTGAACCTGAAGTTATCATAATGCACATAAAAAATGCATGAATTATTGTAGTTGAAAAATCAAATAACATAAATGTATATATTATAATATTAATGAAGCACAGCATCATTTATAAATGTAGAAATAAACTGAAGTTGTTAAGAATATTAAAAAAATAATATTTCTATATAATTAAATGGGTAATCCAATATCATATTTTTCATGGACAAAGTAAGGTTTAGGCATGAAGATGCATTTTTGGGGGAAAAAAATACACTTCGGGGTTATTGTTTTTTTGGAAACAGACATTTAACATGATTATACAAACTTTTTTGGTCTTTGCTTCTATATCTTAGTTAATTGTAGTTAAAATAATTTAAAAAATTTATGTCATATATGTAGTCACTATTCATGTACTAATATTTTATTCAGGATCAACAAATGTTTGTTTTAGACATATGCCTGCATCTATATTAGATTTTCTGTTCGAAGTCAGATGAAATAATTATGCAATAGATTAATTACAAACAAACAGCAACATAGCTGTAACATTTAATCATTAATAATGATGAACATATCCTTGACATAATTCATTTCAGCATTTCAATTTTACAACTTTTATATTATTAAAATACACATTAGTACATTATTATTTTTAAATTTTTTCAAAATAAATGAAGGCCAATTTTAAAAAGAATGTTCATAAATAAAACAATAACATTTAATAAAATATATATGCTTAATGGTAAATATTTAAAACAATGTTAAAATCTGTTGTCATTGATCTATTTAACAATACTAAATTAAAAATCAAATATTAAGTAAAATATTTTAGTTTTAAAAATAATATTATTATTAATAATAATTAAAAATTTATATTTATATTTACCTGACTAGATTTCCATTACTACCAGGCATATTGCACTTGTCACACTGAGTACGAACATCTGTTCTGCTTGGTTTGCGAGCTTGATTCACATTTCTGGGTTCTTGAACCCGCTTCACCATAAAACAACACAAGCACTGTCAGCAACAGGCTGCTTTAGACTTTCAAAATAGTGGAGAGGGTGGGAAAGTACAAACAGAACAAAAAAAAAAAGGACAAAAAAACAAATAGGCAGAACCACAACAAAAAAGGTTGTAGGTCTGAAGAATGGGAAGGGAAAAAGCTCAAAAATAAAATGCATGCATTTAAAGAAAAATAAAAAAAGTAGTCAATAATATAGGACAGAATTTATTTTTAAAAATCTAAAAGATTCAAACAAAAATAAAAATTATTAAGGAATTTAAAAATTTGCACATGTAATTATACATAAAACAATTGAAATTTTTTTTTTTTTTTTTGGGAAATATTTAAAACCAATCAAATTTGTCAAAAAATAAATAAATTCATGAACACTTTTAAAATATATATATATAAACAAAATCGATGTACATTCTTATATAAAAATGTTTGTATATATATACTATTATATTGTGATAGATGAAATGACTTCTTATATGAAGTTTTTGTGAATAAACTATATGCTCGCCAAATTAAATATTCCTTCTCTCCAAAATTCTTATATATCACAATAACTCATCTATTTCTTACTTCTTATTAGCCAATTATTTTCCAGCCTTTATTTATTTATTTTCCTCCTATTTACTTTTAACAAAAGTTATTGTTAGTTTCACTATTCTAGCTTCATATTCTCCAATTTTATTATAAAAAATTAAACAAAAAAATTATAAAATCTCTATCTCTTTCACACCCTTTACTACCTTTAAATTTTACTTGTCTCCACATAATTTATCCAATAAGAGTTAAATATTCTCTCTCATCCCTACATAAGCATCTAAATCCAAATCCTTATTCCAAGTTTTTTTTCTTTCCCTGATATGTTAAAATTCTGTCCTTGCATCAAATAACAATAAGCTTCTTTCTGCATCATTTCCTATTTTAGATAATTTTTAACCTTTAATTACAAACTATTTTTTTATTTATATTCATTACTATAATTCCATTTTTTTTCTAACCAATTTACTTATCTTTTTCCTACTCTTTATAATTATGAGTCGTAATCCATTCTCTATACATTTATCCTATTTCTAAAATAAATATATGGAAAATAATCATCTGTCTATTAAATTTATATATTATAAAACCTTTTTTGCAATTTGTTTGTTGTCCTTTTTAAAAAATATAAACAAACACTATTTCTACTAATCTAAGTTCATACATATATCAAAATCCATCCATAATTCAACTTAAATAATCCCATTTGCTATCTATAATTCACTAGCTCACTTCAAGTCTGTCTATATTTTTTTTTCTTTCTATCTAGAAAATAAAAATTGATTTCCCTGGCCAACATAAACTTTCCAAATAATTCTACATATGCTAATTTTTAATTAGTTGTTGATTTTCTTTATATCTTTGAATCTGAAGTATTAGTATAATTCCTTTTACCTTTTAATAAAGTTTAAATACCTATACTCTCCTACACTTATTTAAGACAAATTTTCATTTATCAACCTTTAGTTTTATGCCTTCCATTAAAGATTTTAATTTTCTTTAATGAATTTAATTTTCGTAATTCTTTTTTGCATCTTCACATTTCTCTGATAGTAACTTTATATGCTCTATATTGCTCACAAAAAAATATCGGTTGTATTCTCATCCTTGGTGTTCGCCTTAAGATGTCGCTACTTCTAGGTAAATTCCTAGAAATATACCGTTTCACTGGCCTTCACCCAACCAAAAAGTAATTTTTCTACGTTATAAACGCAGAAAAGTCCTCACGTTATGTTGGACGGAGGAGGAGGTGACAGAAGCCAACACAAAGAGACTTCTTTCTATGATAAAACACAGAAAGAGTTCCCGACGTTTGATTGGTTATGGCTTTTTTTTCTATGCTAAAAGCAAAGAGAAAGAAATGCCTTGATTGGCTGCCGTAGTAGTCGATTTTGTTCATCATTTTCTCGTAATAGTAGAATATCTATTTTCTCTGTAGTTTCGGGTGAGAGTGTGTGTATTTAAAGCAGTCGTAGTTTTTTTAAATTTGATAAGACGTCTATTTTTTTTAATGTGTTGTAACTTACTTTACTGTTGTAAGTTTAGTAATAATGTCCTGACGATTCCATTACAAAGAGTATCCCTCAAAAATTGCTTTTAAGGGTGCGAAAGGGAAAAAAATTTAAAGGATCACGCGAAAAGTACCGTTTTCGCGAGAATTCGTCCGTGACCAGTTACTTTTGCTATATATATACGCACAAACAAAAACAACCCACTGTCTGATTATTAGGAATTACTTGTCCGAAAAATAAAATTAGTCGGGTATTATTTTTTTTTTGTTTTGTTACATTTATTATTTCAAAATAAGATTAGTTTTTATATCTACACACTAACAAAAACAACCTAGTTCCTGATTAATTACTGTCTTTAAAAAAAAAAAAAAAGCAAATTCAACCGGGTTTGATTTTTTTCAACGGAGTCTTTGAATTACGGTTTGTTTGTTTTTATATATACACAAAATTTACCAAAAGAAAAAAAAAAAGAAACCCACTTTCTGATTAATTACTGTCAAAAGAAACGCAAATTAGTCGGCTATTATTTTTAAATTTAGTATTTCAATAACGGTACCATTACTGCCCCCCTCCCCCCAAAGAAACGGAAATTAGTTGGGTATCATTTTTCAATCGAGTCTTTTAATGACGGTCCTTACTAATAGTTGTCGGATATCAATTCTAAATTGTAGTATATAAATTACGTTACTTTTGATAGATTTAGAATTACATCTTGCTTATTTAATAAAATGAATGATTTACTCTTGATCAAAAATACCGTAACTTTAAAAAAAAAAGACACACATAAAGTCCAAAAAAAAAATGAGAAAAAGCCCCGTAACTTTAAAGACACACACACACACAAACTCAAAAACACTCTAAGATTAATAAACATTGACTTATTACATCTTGCTTTTGAATCAAATTATTGATTTACTCTTGCAAAAAAATACCGTAACTTTAAAAAGTTACACCTAAAGTCCAAAAAAAAAAAAAAAATTCGAAAAAGCCCCGTACCTTTAAAGACACACACACAAACTCAAAAACAAGATAAGATTAATGAACATTTACTTATTATGTCTTGCTTTTGAATAAAATTATTGATTTACTCTTGCAAAAAAAAAAAAAAGACCGTAACTTTAAAAAGACACACGTAAAGTCAAAAAAAAAAAAAAAAATTAGAAAAATACCGTAACTTTAAAGACACACACACACACAAAGTCAAAAACAAGATAAGATTAATAAACATTTACAAAAATGAAAAAAACTAACATCATATAATAGTATTAGTTAGTAGAATATTTTATTATAAATCTAAGAAATCAGATCTTTTTAGATCAAATCGATCATTTAGGCCCGGCCTGGAATCGTTATATGTATATGTTTTTGATTAGCATCAACGCCATCTTAAGGCGAACACCAAGGATGAGAATACAACCAAAATATCATACTATCTACAAAATAAGTCGGTACATTATGTAATCTCCGAGTTTGAAGGATAGGAATTCCCACCCCAATCTTTCTATCTCAACTTTCAATTCTTTTTAAAAACAAAATAAATTAAGATGATAATGGACATTTCAATCAAATTTCATGTTTAATTTCTGCTGATTCTACATTTCCTATTCAAAATTTATAAAAATTCCTTAGATTTTTCATCATCCTTAACAATCCTAAGTTTATTTCCATATACTCAATCTTCTAGTTTTCCTTTATGATATTTTTATAGAAAGTATTTAAAAGGCTGTTAAGTAAATTGATTTGCCAATATCTCAAAATGCAGTTATGCTACCTAAGACTCACCTCACATAAGATCTCTTTTCTGGCTACAAAAATCTGACTCACCTCACATAAGATCTCTTTTCTGGATGTTTAACCAAAAATCTACAACTGAAGAATTATGGAATAGAAAATAGATTTTTTATAGCTTCCAAACTAATTTCTTCAGATCTAATAGTAAAGCTAACTGAATTTGATGAAAATTCTTAGACCAAATTTAATTTGTCAGAAGCCCAGATTCATAGGACTATCTGTTGCAATTTGCCTAAGAATGTACAGCAAGCATTAATAGCTACTAATTGGTCCCATATTGAGGAAATAGTAGAAATTTTAAATACTACTGATATGGATAATTTATGTCATGATGATGCTAAAAAAAATAAAATTAATAAATTATCCACATCAATTATAAGTGTCCAAAATTATAGTTCACACTCACTGGAAACCAGGATTATTTTAAAAATAAATCAAATATTGCAATTCTAGAAGTAATATAAATCATAATGGAAAGGTTAGAATTAGCCAGACAAAAACAGAAAGAAACTCTTATGTCAGAAGAAATGCACAACAAGGAGGATCAAACAAAGCAAGTAGTATAACATTACCAGAGTTCTCTTGTATGAATTCACAATAGAATCAGGAAAACCATTGAAGATCTCATTAGGAAGTTCCATTTGGCAAATAGGGACATAAAAAATTCCTCAAATGTGGAAAAAATGCTTTCCTGGTAAAGAACAATAAAAAAATTAAAGGTACTTCCAATGCCAGAAGCTTGAAACTTTCCCGCTTACATGAATAATAATTTTTTTTTTTTTTGTTCTTTGGTAAGGACAATAAGTTCAAATATATATAAATGTCAATCTCTCTGAAAACATGAGGCTGTTTCAGATAAACAATTTTTTTTAGATAGTATTAATATCTAAAGGTGTATTTTATTCATATTTTTAAATTAGTTTAAATGTTGAGTATGAATCACATAGGAAACATTTTAGTGAATGCTATATATTATATTGAAATTATTTTTACCTAAAATATAAAAATGTTGTTTTTCTTTAGAAAATATTTATGAAGTCTTACTATTGATATTAATCTTTATTTTTAGAGTTAAAGACACTTAACATTTTTAATATAGAGCAATTAATGAATAATCAGACAACATATAGGTAAAACAAAAATATTGAAAGAAACCAGTGTATCTTTTTTTTTTTTTTTTTTCGGAACAAAAAAAAGTGCAACTAGGAAGGCCATATGAAGGCTAAAAAGGAATATATATTTTTAAAAAAGGCAAAAAAAAACCTCTATTATTATTATTATTTAAGAAACTTGTATAAAATATTATTAAAAGATTTTGATTTGCATTGGCTATGGATAAATAACCTGGTCAGTTCATGATGTGGGTGTGTACGATAATAGACGAACGCATAATTAAATAAAATTTACATACATTAATATTTAAATAATTTATCATAAATTATTAATATTGTTATTAGTTAATGATTATAATAAAAAAAAAGAGTATGCTGTTCTTGAATGTTAATAATTATTCATTATCATCATCATCATCAACCATTATCAATCCACTGCCACCCATCTCACATGTGGTCTCTTTCTGGGTCTTTTACAATCTCTTGAAATCCAGTTTAAACTTTCAATTGTCCATCTGTTATCATCTCTTCTAACAATATGTCCAGCCCAACTCCACTTCAGTCTTTTAATTTTTTCAATGAGGTCAGTAATACCTGTTTGTTCTCTTACCCATACATTGCGTTTTCGATCCCTTCTTATTATTCCCAACATGCATCTCTCCATATTTCTTTGAGTGGTCTGAAGTCTCTGTATTGCTCTTCTATTAAGTGTCCAAGTCTCAGATCCATAAATAAGAACTGGCAAAACTCATTTATTAAAAACCTTCCTTTTCAAACACATAAGCATATTTCCTTTCAGTATCAAGTTATTTCTACCAAAAGCACTCCAACCAAGTTTAATTCTATGATTAATTTCATCCATTATATTTCCAATTAATAATCTGACCAAGGTATTTGTAACTGTTAACTTCTTCTAACTCATCATAATCAATCTTTATTTTCATATTTTGAGAAAATCTATTAAACATTACTTTAGTCTTTTTAACATTTATCTTTAGTCCTACTTTCATCTGATAACTCCTGCAACATTTCCTGTAGCTCTAAAGCATTATTTGCAAAAACAACTACATCATCTGCAAAATCTAAATGACTTAAATAATCTCCATTTACTTTCATTCCTTTAGTTTCCCATTTTAATCCACAAAATACTTCTTGCAGCACTGCTGTAAAAAGTTTTGGAGATATGGAGTCACCCTGTCTTACACAATTTTCAATGTTGATTTTCCTACTGTCATTATGTAATCTAATTGTTGCTGTTGCATTTTTATAAATATTCTTTAAAATATGACAATATCCTGGATCTATACCTTGATTATCCAATCCTTTAATCACTGAAGAAATGTTTATAGAATCAAATGCCTTTTCATAATCTACAAATCCTAAGCATAATGGCAACTCATATTCATTTGTCTTTTCTATAATTTCTCTCAATACCTGGATATGATCTACTGTACTAAAACCACTTTTAAATCCAGCTTGTTCTCTTGGTTGGTGGAAATCCAGTGATTTCTGTAGACGAGTTGTAATTATCTTAGTAAAAATTTTGTATAAAACTGATAAAAGACTGATAGGTCTGTAATTTCTAATATCTTCTTTATCACCTTTTTTAAATATTAATATTAATACTGCATTCTTCCAATCATCTGGTACATCTTTATCATTTAGACATTTTGTATATAACTTTGCTAAAAAATTTTTTATTTCTTCACCTGCTTCTTTTAATATATCAATTACAATTCCATCATTACCTGGAGCCTTCCCTTTCTTCATAAATTTAATTGCATGTCTCACTTCCTCATTCAAAATTCTGGGCAATTCGGAAGATATAATATGTATAGGAGGCACTTGTTCTTTATTACTATATAATTCTTGATAGAAGTTTTCTACACATTTTATGATGTCATCTCTCTTTTTAGTAATAATGCCATCTTTTTTTCTTATTGCAGATATAAATTTCCTACCAGTACCAAAATGTTATTTTACACTCTTTAGACTTTTATTCGCTTCTACAGCTTTCCTTGCTAGTTCACAATTATACTTTCGTATATCATTTTCAACTCTTTTTCGCACCATTTTACAACATTCGAGATATTCAATCCTTTTTAATGCATCATTGTTGTATATCATTACAATCTATAAAATATTATTCTTTATATTTTATTTATGCAAATGAGTTTATTTTAAAAGAATCCTAGATAGAATGCAGAAAAATCAATAAAAGTTTCTGAAATGATTGCCTGATTGGTAAAAAGAGCCTGATTTTTGAATAAATAAAAAAATTAAAGAAGCAGACGTTGAACTGAGTGACTACTAAAAAGACTATCTTCAAATTTCACAATTTAAAAATTTAACTGTGGATTAATTATATATTTTAATAGCTCAGAAATCAAACATATGGATTGCTAAGATAATAAGAGTGAGACAGAGGTTTATTTCTTATTTGCTATTATATTTTTCCAAGTAATTAGATGGAAAGCTTAACATGTTAAATACGTGAATTGTATTAGTGGTTATCTCTTTACAATTAATGGCTGTCTTATATTTTGTTATATTTATCAATCAACTAGAAAGCAAAAAGGATATACATAAAAAAATATTGTTCAAAAACAAATCCAATATTCAAAGCTAACAGCTAATATTAATAGCTTCATTTAATTATCATGTCACCAGTTCGACATGGATTACCTATGGGCCCTGAAGAAACACACAAGGATCGGATTTGGACATTAAATACAGTTATTATTCAATATTGCAGCATTCAGGTTAAATAAATAAAAAAATGGAAATATTATTTTATGTTGCTTGTGAGAGAATGCATGTCAATTTGTTAAAACAGTATACATGTGAAGATTAATTTGCTCCCAAAGGTATTATAATAAATACTGTGCTGTATAAAAATAAAATATTTGTTTATTTTGCAAAAAAATATAATTTTTCAAATTGTTCTATATAAAAATATAACAATAACACCTTTTTATTTAACAAATATTAATTTTTTACAAAAAGTGTATTAATTAATGACTGACATATGTGAACTTATTATAAAGTTATGGGACACATAATACTTAAGTTAAACCTTTCTTCTTATTTTTATGATTAGATATTTAAAATATTTAATAAATGAATATGATTATAAATATTAACTTTTATTATGCATTAAATATGTTTAACTCGAAGCCGAGCAGTCATGTATGTATATTTTTTTTTTTTTTTACCTTTACCACATATGGGGAGATTTAAATATTTTTATTATTTGATAGCTATACTTGTGTTATATTTCATGATTTTAATAAATTAAAATAATTTAAATCATAAAAGAGTAAACAAATATGCATAATTATTGTAATTGTTGTATAAAGATAAACTATAAACATTCATGTCAAGTACTTGCACATTTACTATAGGTTGTATGGTTATTGAAAGCTGTCAGAGAAGTCATATCCATGTTGCTGTAAATAAAGCACCTACCTTTCAGGGTGCTCATCATTATTAAATTACAAATTTTTTGCAGGTTAGAATATGCTTTCGATGCTACTTTTGATGCATTTAATTACATCGTTACAATATATATTAATGTTTTTAATTATAAAATTGTTAAATAAGGACAATCATTATTTTAAACACTATTAGAACATGATGTTTCAAATAATAGATTATTATTTAAAAAATATTATAGACTTTACAAAAAACATTTTCAATAAGCTTGACGTTTTATAAATATATTCACTCAAAGAAGATATCTTTTAATGACTCACAACATTTAAGTTTTATAATTTTGTTTAAATTACACATACTATTTATTGTAAGTTGGGAACTGCCTGAACATAAAATTTTATTTTTTTATAAAAAAACTTAAATATTTATTATATTAATGAATTTGGAAGTGTGCTCTGAGTAATTATAAAAGTCTAATATGATTATATCATTATATATTTCAAGATTTTAAAAAAATATAATAATCAAGTTGATATCACTGTATATAAAAGAATAATTAAAAAGAAATTACTATTTCAAATTTTCAATTTATATACAGTAAAATGTAAAAAATATGAAACTGAAGTTCATTTTAATTTATTCATTAAATTTTCTAATCGCATCAAGTGGCAAAAAAAAAAATTAATTAGTTTGTACTTACAACTAAAAATAAAATGTTTTCCACTTTATATACATGTATATATAAAATATTACATTAATGAGTTTTCAGGACTGACAAAAATATATGTTATCATCATTAGTCATCAAAAAGCAAACCCCATATATTTAATCCACACTATCTATTATTGGTTGCTCTACCTTTCAAATAGTAGCAGTTCTTCATTAAGATCATCAATAAAATTCTTTCTTCTTCAATTCCTCTTCCTAATAATGTCTGCTATCCTTTTTAAGATAACATTATTCTTCTACATGTAAGTATATGCTTAATCTAATTCTTTTTTTAAATTTTCTTAATAAATTAACCTTTTTTATTTTTTTCAACAATTGTTAACTTATTTTTCTAATTTAATTTTTTTTATTTTCCATTAAAGCCTTCAATTTTTTCACTTTTCATTTTTCCAATTGCCAAAATATTGTCAAAGTTTTTAATCACAAGTTCATCAATTTCCTATACTTTATCTAGTTATAAGTTTTATAACAAGCTATTTCATTATAGTGTAACGTATTTTATTCTTATCTATAATCTTTCTTCAATAAGTGATAAACTTATCTCTATTAATCTTCAATACATTCTATTTTTCTAATCAAATGCTTAATATTTCTATGTTTAATTACTGCATTTCTCTAAATATTATTTTTAACAATACTGTTTTATTCAGCCATATTACTTCAAATGTCTTTTCTTTGCAATGTTTTTTTCCAAATTTGCTTTTTAACTACTCTTTTAGCTCTGTTTCAAACCTTAAGCCAGACTTTACCCCCCCCACCCCATTTTCTTAATATCATTTCCTAA